>JAKOOJ010000007.1:31925986-33125986 GCA_022577455.1 Arizona elegans | reverse complement strand
CATGTAGATGCAGTTCCATTGAGGACCACATGTTGAATGTGATTGGTCAGCCAGTTACGAATCCATCTGGTGCTGATGCTCTCTAATCCACATTTTTCTATCTTATCAAGTAGTAGGTTATGGTCTGCTTTATCAAATGCCTTACTGAAGTCCAAGTATATCCACAGCATTCCTCTGGTCCACTAATTTTGCCACTTTGTCAAAGAACGCAATATGATTTGTCTGGAATGATCTGTTTTTGACAAACCCATGTTGGCTTTTGATTATTAATTTGTTTACTTCTATGTGTTCGCTGATTCGTTGTTTGGTTATCTTTTCCAGAAACTTCCCTGGTATTGAGATCAGGCTCAGGTCTGTAGTTTCCTGGATCTATTTTTTTTTTCCTTTTTTGAAGGTGGGAACTACATCAGCTCTTTTCCAGTCCTCTGGCAGTTCCCCTGTGCTCCAGGATCTTTGAAAGATATAGTTCAGTGGTTCTGAGATCATGTCTGTCAGTTCCTTCAGAACCTTGGGGTGTAAACTATTTGGTTCTGGTGATTTGAACTTGTCTAGGGTGGACAAGTGCTCACTTACCATTTTCTTCCTTATTTTAAGTTGTGTTACTAATCTGTTTTTTTTTTTTTGTGCTGTTTTTGATAGGTTGGACTGTTCCCCCCCCCCTTTGTGTAAAGACAGATGCAAAAATCGAATTAAGTAGTTCTGCTTTCTCCCCGTTGCTTGTCACCTTCTTGCCACTTTCTCCCACTAGTGGGCCAATTGTTTCGTTGACTTTTTTCTTGTTTTTAATATGTTGGAAGCAGCAAGCCTTTGTTCATTATGAGCTTTAACTTTCCTGACTTCATCTTTGCAGGCTCAGGCTATTTGACGATATTCTGCCTTTGTTATGTACCCCTCTTTCCACTTTCTATAGTTGTCCTTTTTGTCTTTCAATTTATCAGAGAGTTCTTTATGCAGTCATATTGGTTTCTTTTGAGAGCTGTTATTTTTCTTCTTCATTGGTATTGTGCTAGATTGTGCTTTTATAATCTCACTTTTCAAAATTTCCCAAGCTTCTTGAGTTGTTTTCCTCCTCAGAATTCTCATCCATGGAATCCTTCCCAAGATCTAAGTTTATTGAAATTAGGTGTCAGGTTTCGATGTCATCTCAAATAAATTGCACTCCTAAACAATTAATCTTTGCTGAAATATTCCATTTATTGAGTACTCTTGGACTCTTTAAGTCCAAGGCTCTAGTTTTACTTTGTTTTACTTTGTTCTATTGCTTGTGCTTGCATAATGTTGGATTCCAATATTGCACGATCACTCCCCCCCCAAGATTCCTGTAGCTTCAACACCTTTTATCATTTGATCTCTGTTAGTGAGAATTAACTCCAATATGGCTGGCCCCCTTCTTCCCTTCTCTACTTTTTGGGAAACAAAGTTGTCTGCTAGGTTTGTCAGGAATCTGTTTGATCTTCCACTTGGTGCAGTTTGTCTCCCAGTTGATGTCAGGGTAGGTAAAATCTCCCATTACTATTGTGATGTGCTTCCTACATATCTTAGTTAACTGACTCTGCTTTGTTGGGTGGTCTATAGTATATACCTAGGGCAATGTAATTTTTCTTACCTTTTATATTGACCCAAATGCATTCAAGGCAGTTTTCATCATTGTTGTGCCCTATATCTGTAGAGATGTAATTATTTCTTATGTATAGTGCAACTCCACCTGTTATTTTATTTGGTCTATTTCTTTTAAATAATTTAAATTTAAAAGCTGTATGTTCCATTTGTGGGTTTCATCCCAAGTTTCCATAATGGCAACAGTATCATATCTACTCTCATTTACTTGAATTTCTAATTCGCCCTGTTTATTCCTCATACTCTGTGCATTGGTGTATAGACATTTGTGTCTTTTTTGATTGACCCTATGTTTACTTTCCACATAACCTGCATTGTGCCTGATTTCCCCTACTTGTTTGATTAGTGCACAGTATGGCACTCACTATTAAATGCTTGATGGCAAGGTTGATATTCTTACCCATACATTTAATACCATTATTCTGTGTCTGGCACTATAGGAGGTTAAAGAAAACACAATGGCTTTCCTCTGTATGATTTGAAGAGAGCTTTATTTCTTTATGTCAGTCATTTTCTGTTAAAGCAAAACACACCTGCCTGCTTGAGGTTTTTATAGGACTCGTCTAATCCCCTAACCCGGGTGTCGGCAACCTGTGGCTCTAGAGCCGCATGCGGGTCTTTCACCCCTCTGCTGCGGCTCCCTGTGGTGGCAGAGGAATGAAAGAGCTGTCGCCCTGTTGCCTTAGTGCGGGAGCGAAGTGCCCCTGCACTTGCCTTTGTGCGACAACAGGATTCCGCCTTTGTCATGGTACATTTGCTGTTGCTGCCAGCAAAGAGGGCTGGGAGAGAACGGCAGGGGCGGATCTTATGGGGTGGGGGCCATCCCCCAAGCCTGGCCTTCCTTCTCCTTCATCAGCAGGGCCAAGAGAAAGAAGGGGGTGGCGTGGGGAAGCATTCCTATCCCTGGCCGAGCACAAAAGCCCAGTGGTACCTCGGTCCTTGTCAGTAATTCATTCTGGAAGATGTGCCAAATACTAAAACCAATGGGTACTGAGAAAATCATGTAACCTGTTATTTCGGCTGGAAGAAATAACACCATCCAACAGGCAGCGAACACCATCCAATTTTTCCTTGCATGGCAACTACCGGGAGAAAGACGAGTGCCAGAACAAGATTTCTGCTTCAAAATGCGATGAATACTGAATTCGACAAGTCTTGAAGCAGTCGAGTCATTAAATGACTCGTAAGGCATGTCATTTAATGGAGTGAAAATTAAATTTTGCAATTTTTTTCAGTGAGGGATTCTAAAAACATGCGTTTTTACACCAAGAATTCAAATCTCCTGACCTGGGATTTGAAGGGCTTGGATATTTCTGGCACAATAAAGTCATATTAACAATAAAGTTAATGTGGATTTCAAAAATCATTACATTAGGCATGCCATATTGAGAATATGGAATAAAATACAAATCCAGGTTATTTCCAAAAACATCTTTGTGACTCTTGGCATTTTATAGATAAGAAATAAACTATGGCATGTCATTTAATGGGGTGAAAATTAATTTTTCCAATTTTTTTCAGTGAAGGGTTCTAAAAGTACTGTATTTTTGGAGTATATGACACACATTTCCCCTCTTAAAAGAGAGTGAAAATTTGGGTGCGTCTTATACACCGAATGTAGCCCCGCCCACCTGCCGGCCCCCACTCTTTTGGAGCTTTTGGAGGCTGCATATACAGCCTCCCAAACAGAGAGCCTCTCAAACAGTCTTCAAAAGGTCCGTTTGAGAGGCTGCCTTTGCAAAGAGAAGCTCCTTTGCAAACAGAGCTTTTGGAGGCTGCATTTGCAGCCTCTAAAACGGAGAGCCTCTCAAGCAGATTTTTTTTTCGTATTTTCCTCCCCCAAAAATAAGGTGCGTCTTATACTCCGGAATGACTTATACTCTGAAAAATACGGTATGCGTTTTTACACCAAGAATTCAAATTGCTGTTATTTTTGCAATTGCACACTATTTATCTTGGTATGGTAAATCCATGTTCATATACCCCACAAAAGCCAAATACTGTTAACTTTATCTTCTCAAAATTACACCTAGTGCTACAAAAATTAAAGTTTTTTTTCTGCATGAATCTTATCTAGCTAAACAAAAAATAATCCATGCAATCATAAACTAACATCAGAAAGCAATTATCTGAGTTACAAAAATGTTTAAGCGAGTTTCATTAAGTCTTGTCTTGTACTTTGCTTGCTGCCTCTGTGACTTGTTTCACACATCTCTCTATTGATTTGGCATGACAGGGCCACTTTGGTACTTGCATTGGTTCGTCAATGAACTTCTTGATTTCCGCTGTAGTTAGATTGTACGTGAAAGGTGGCTCATATACACCTTCAGACCAATCAGTTACCTCCAGCAGAGTGGATGTTTTGGCATTGATTTGAGGCGTTTTTCTGGCACGTACAGAAAAATCTCCCAGGGTGTCATCTGCAACCCTCAAGTCAGGGGTGAAATTCAGCAGGTTCTGGAGAACCAGTAGCAGAAATTTTGAGCAGTTCAGAGAACCAATAGCAGAAATTTTGAGTAGTTCGGAGAACTGGCAAATACCACCTCTGGCTGGCCCCAGAGCTGGGTGGGAATGGAGATTTTGCAGTATCCTTCCCCTGCCACGCCCACCAAGCCACACCATGCCCACCAAATCACGCCCACAGAACCGGTAGTAAAAAAATGTGGATTTCACCACTGCCTCAAGTCAATGATCTTTTGCACTCTTGAATGTCATCTGAACACAAGAATGTCTGGATTATCATTTCATTGAAAGCGTGCCATGCTGAGTTGGTTTAATAGTTGGCAAAACAGCATTTACCTTCTTTTGCAGTCTGACTTGCTGCAGCTGGAACAACACGACACAGACTTTCAATCCAGGATTGTTTTACTTTGATGTTGATCCAGCAAGTGTAGTACACAATAATGATGTATTCCACTATCATACTTAAGTTTTTGAGAGTTTTGCCTTTAAAGTCGTGTTTTGAAACCCATATTCGACAAAGCCTATTTGCAGTTGTCAACCAGTGTGAATGGCTTACAGGGCCAATTTCCAGAAGAGCCAGATCTGTGGGAAGTTCTCCTGTCCCTATGGCCTGTGTGATACTATATCAATTCCCCTCATCAGTAGAGAGATCCTTTACAACACGACTCACCAATTGAAACTCAGTGAATGAAGAACCAATGTCAAGTTCTGTTGCAATGTCCAGCATGTTGTCAATTTTACCTGCCCATTTGTTGTTAGACAACATCTTCTCATCCAATGTTGTGATTAAGTGTTGTAGGGGTAACTCATTTGTGTGGAGTGCACACACCAACCAGATCACCTTCCGGTCAAGCTTGATCTTTACACAACGCATGGCACCACTTTCACAGCCAGTCTTAACATTTGTAGAGTTTTCACCAATGGCTTCAAGCTTTTGTCAATACCTTTCTTCTTCATGAAATACATCAGATCATCTGCAATAACTTGAGCATGTTTTTCTATTTTTGAGCCTTTCTCTGGAGTGAAATGATAAAGATATCTTCCACCCGACTCACTGCACACAGAATAATGTTCTTCTTTGATGGTATTGGGGAATTGCTGGTCTGAATTGTTTGCTTTCAGCATAACTTTAGTTGCATCTAAATGGCCATCTAAGAATATGCATTCTATTTCGCCCTTCTTACAGAGGTCATCAAATTCTTGACCTAGGGATTTCATATTTTTTTCCTGGAATCTCTTGGCTTTACTGTGATCAACTACAAGTCTCTTATCTTCTTCGGTGAAAGCGCCTCTGGTAATGGCAGCACGTAGACCAACACTGTATTTTATGCTCTGCTATTATACAATGCATAATTTAATTTCTAATCTGTTATTTCTAATCTATTGTATTCTGTCTTTTCTTTTGAAGTAGAGGGCACGTGTTTTTAGTCTAAGGCCTCTTCATAACTTCTATCACATTCCCCTTCATTTTAATCATCAGTCGTCTGTTTCTAGCATCATCACTATTTTCTCTTAACAGTAGGCCATATCTGAAAATGTTGGGTGTTGGGAGTTCAGACAGCAACAAGTCTTTGCCAGTCCCAATTATGTTGCTCATATGAGTGAATGTTCCCGGTCTTATTTTTTTAGAAGCCATTACAGATCAGTTATCACACTCACAGGAAGGCCAGCAGTATTAACACTGTCAGAGAAAATAACATTTAACAAAAAGAGAAAGACAGCTGAACCTGTGAAATGAAACAAGCAAAATGTTAAAAAATTATGATATTTATGTAGTTTATTTACCAAGCACATCTAAATTATATTAAAGTAATCAAAATATATTTACAAACCCCAAGGCATGTCACAACTTTTGAACACCCCTAATGTTTGGAAATTGAAAGTTGGAAAATTTGACACACACTAAATTTCTTGGGAGCACTTTAAAACACAGTATAACACAAATCGCAATATCATATTAAGATTGAGAATTAAAATTGCATTTTTAAAAGCAACTTACCAGGATTATGAAAAAACATAATGTTCAAAAGATCCTGATCACCCCATGTTATATTCAACTTGTATTTTTTCAGCAGCGGCATGAGAATTTCTTCCCAACGTAATCGTACTGATGTCATATCATTCTTCAAAATCAAAATACCAGAATTAGAAGTAAAGAGATCTAGATCCTACTTTTTATGATAAAATATATGCTTCTTTAATTTTTATCATACTGCCTCATTTTTATGCAGTATTATGTCACAGTAATAAGTCTTTCTGATTTAAATAGGCAATTAATAAAAATTATTAAATATTTATAACAAATAAAACCAAAAGAATCTTCAGTTTAGATTCTACCAGATTAAACTACAAACTTCTAGAAGTACAACAAATATACCTAAGGGTCAATATAAAATAGTAAGAAAGGATATGCAAAAACAGAGATTTATGAATTTTAATGTTGTCTCAATGCATGAAACATTTCTAGATTAAACAAAATAATGTTAAGCTAACCATAAATATCTAAATTTGAAAATGGCACACAAGTCTAAAGAATAGTTTCAATTTTCAAATACAAGGTTAAATCCTGGCTCTTCCGATTGCTTTTTCTTTTTTTAAATAAAATCTTTCAGGGCACAAAGGACACATGAAATCCAAAGGCATGCTAGAAAGCACCTGAATGTCATATTTTCAGTTCAAACATTCTAAAATTAAAAACTGGAAATGGTAATAGATGTTGTATTTCCACACCCTAATTTGGAGTTTGCACAAGGAGTAAAAAACTACACTACATTTTTACATTGGAATGAAACATTTCATGAGTCTATCACTTATGAACAATGTCCTTAAAGAGAACATTATTTTGGATAGATTGTGAGAATGAAACAAATATCTTAAAGTGACTGTACATCATCTTACATGCATTCTAGTCAATAGTCTAATAGCGCCAACTTCAGGTTAGATTGCATACATACCGTATTTTCCGGCGTATAAGACGACTGGGCGCATAAGACGACCCCCAACTTTTCCTGTTAAAATATAGGGTTTGGGCTATACTCGCCATATAAGACTACCCCTCTTCCAATGCACACCAAATAAAAATTAAAAAACATCAACTGGCTCCCCTACAATGTAAAAGCAGCTGTGCTAGTCCCAAAATGGCCCCTGCAACAAGCAGGAACCTCACACAGCCACAAAAAGCCCCCCAAAAAACTTTCACACTCTACACACACACAACACAACTGGCTCACCCACAATGTAAAAGCAGCTGTGCTAGACCCAAAATGGCCCCTGCAACAAGCAGGAACCTCACACAGCCACAAAAAGTCTAAAAAACCAACTTTCACACTTTACACACCCAAAATTCCACATACAGCTTTGTGAGATTTTGTGTGTTTGTGTAGTTAGAGTGAAACACTACAGAAGCACACTAAATCTCAGAAAGCTGCACAAATATTTTATTTTATTTTAATTTTTATATGAAAGCTAAATTTAAAACTTCCTAAACTTTAAATGGCTAGGTCTAAAAAAGAACAACTAAAAAAACCCCAATTGACTATTTTTTTTAAAGCTCCCAAAGGGGAAAAAAACTTACCCAATAGAACAGGGATCTCCAACCTTGCCAACTTTAAGACTTGTCAGCCAGCTTTGCTTTGCTGGCTGAGGAATTCTGGGAGTTGAATTCCACAACTCCCTGCTTGCTTGATTGCAGGCAGGGAGTTGCTTGCTGATGGAATAGATTCAGGCAAGCGAAGCAAGGCAAGCGTTGTGACTAGCAGCTGAGGTAAGCAAGCTGGAGGGGGAAAACTTTTTCTTTTTACATGGCTCTGGCCATCCCAGCTGGGATGGGATCGACCGTCAGAGCTGGGACCGTCAGAGCCATGGTACTAGTAATCCCAGCTGAGTTGCAGGGAACTCAGCTGGGATCGTCAGAGTAAAAGGGAAAAAACTTTTTTCCTTTTACATGGTTTCTGGCGATCCCAGCTGAGTTGCAGGGAACTCAGCTGGGATCGTCAGAGCTGGGATCGTCAGAGTAAAAGGGAAAAAACTTTTTTCCTTTTACATGGTTTCTGGCGATCCCAGCTGAGTTGCAGGGAACTCAGCTGGGATTGTCGGAGCTTGGATCGTCAGAGTAAAAGGGAAAAAACTTTTTTCCTTTTACATGGTTTCTGGCGATCCCAGCTGAGTTGCAGGGAACTCAGCTGGGATTGTCAGAGCTGGGATCGTCAGAACTGGGATCGCCAGAGCCATTTAAGGCTCGTCAGAGCCTTTCGGGCTGGTCTGCCTGGTTACAGGAAAACGACACCCGGCGTATAAGACGACCCCCGACTTTGGGGAAGATTTTCATGTTTTAAAAAGTCGTCTTATATGCCGGAAAAGTAGTACAAATTTCTGAGTCAGTTTAATATGAAGTTTCAAGATAAAAGAACAATGAGAAATGAGTAGGTACGAAGAAGCAGAAGAAAAATGAAAACAACAACAACAAATGTATTTCATTAAAAAAACATTGATAAAAACAGTATATGGTATTTATATGGGATTAGTTAGAATCTACTCTGGGATACTACTAAAAACATGGTATTTTAATTTACAGAAAAGTACCGAAAATGAAAAAGCACACTACCTTGAAATATTTTCTTCTAATGCGGGTCATGTTCATTAACATTACTCCAGAATTGATTCCAGTTTTTCCATAATATGGGTGCCTAGCAAAACGATTATACCACCCAATACGAGGTTCTTCATGCTCTGGTGCCATAGCAGCAATCTGAGTAGAGTTGAATTTTTTCAGGAAAGACCAGATATCATCAACAGGTCTTAAGAACAAGATGTCGGTGTCAACATATAATAGAGAGTCCACATTACTAAGGATTAACTATAGAAGAAAAAATTTTGGAAACAAAATTAACATCAAACTCTGACATTTTATTCAATTTGCTATTTTTTTTTTTTTGAGGGATCAAGTTTTATTTATCCGCCCCCCCATTTCCCCCCCACATATTTTATGAACAGAGTATTGGCCATATCATAACTTATACAATATAACATATTCAAGTACATTTTACTCAGTTACAATTTTTGCCAAAATTTCCTTTTCCCATTTTTTAATCATGTCTTTAAATTTCTATGCTTATTTATATAAGCAACATTTATATTTGCCCTCAAATTCTAATTTTTCTGTTTTAACTCATATTTATTCTCTTTTATTTTTTAATAACTCATTCTTTATCCTAGTACATTTATGCATGTTTGGGGTTGCCTTTCTTCCATTTTATCTTTTTTTATTGTACAGCAATCTTTCTTCTCAATCTCTCCCTCCCTTCTTTCCTTTCTACTTTCTTCTTCCTTCTTCTCCTACTCCTTATTATTTATTTATTTTGTCGCATTTCTATGCCGCCCAATTCCCAAGGGACTCTGGGCGGCTTACAACAAAGAATAAAACAATGCGAACAATCCCATAAAAAATGTTAAAAGAAAAACATTAAAACTTTAAAACTTTAAAAACGTTAAAACACATGCACTCCAATTCGTGGCCGGGTCTCGCAAGATCATTATAATGAGATCAATGGCCCCAGGCCTGCCGGAAGAGCCAGGTCTTCACCGCTTTGCGGAAGGCCAATAGGGTGGGGGCGGTCCGAACCTCAGGAGATAATTGGTTCAAGAGAGCTGGGGCGACCACAGAGAAGGCCCTCCCCCGCGGGCCCGCCAGCCGACATTGTTTAGCTAACGGGACCCGGAGGAGACCGACTCTGTGGGATCTTACCCGTCACTGGGAGCTATGTGGTAGAAGGCGGTCTCAAAGATAGCCTGGCCCTGGGCCATAAAGGGCTTTAAAGGTAATGACCAACACCTTGAATTGCACCCGGAGACCAATAGGGAGCCAGTGCAGCTCGCGGAGAATTGGTGTAATGTGGGTGTATCTAGGAGCACCCACTATAAATCGCGTGGCTGCATTCTCGACCAACTGTAGTCTCCGAACACTTTTCAAGGGTAGTCCCACGTAGAGCACATTGCAACTCTACTTCCCCTTCCTTTCTCCGTTTCCTCCTCTCTTTCTCCCTTTCTAACCCTCTCTCCTACTCTTATTTCCCCTCCCTTCCTTCCTCCCCTCTTTCCTTTCTTCTCATTCCTCTCTCTCCTTCTTCCTCCCTTCCACCCCTCTACTCCTCTTTCATCTCTCTCTGACGCTTGGCAATTGGTTCATATTTATGATAGTTGCTGTGTCTCAGGGTCATGTGGTCACCTTTTGTTACCCTCTGACAAGCAAAGTCAATGGGAGAGCCAGATTCACTTAACAACTGTGTTAATAACTTAATAACTGCAGTGATTCACTTAACAACTGTGGCAAGTAAGGCCATAAAATGGGGCAAAATTCACCTAACAATTGTCTTGCTTAGCAACAGAAATTTTGGGTTCAATTGTGGTCACAAGTTAAGGATTGCTTATAACCACCTTAGATTGTTGCAATGCTGTTGTTATTAGTAAAATATCTGAGAGAGATCCCATATTATTCTGGATAGCAATTAGAAAGTCAGTCTAAAATTAAAGAAACTCACAATATTTAGCATCAAACAGATAAAACATGGGGAAGTTATGGTAGCATTCTCTTAAGATTTGGAAGGACAAAAATGGGCAAGATTGTTTGAACGAGTATGAATATTATACAGCAAAAAAAAGTTATGAGAAGGCATATGGCAAGTGAATTTATTATTTATTTATTTATTTATTATATTTCTATACCGCCTTTCTCCCGTAGGACTCAAGGTGGTGTACAGTCAAGAAAAATATAGACACACAAACATCATAAAATTGCTAATTAAAATTATTACTTAGTTTGGTCAATTAAATAAAACCCAGAATTAGATAACATTTTAAAAAAATCATTCACATGTTCGTATATTTAGCCCCACCTGTTGGAACATCAGGGTCTTGAGGGCACGGCGGAAAGCACGGAGATCAGGGATATTCCGTATCTCCGGGGGCAGTTCATTCCAAAGGGTTGGAGCCCCCACAGAGAAGGCCCTCCCCCTGGGAGTTGCCAGTCGACATAATTTGACTGACGGTACCCTGAGTAGTCCCTCCCTGTGAGAACGAACTGGTCGGTGGGAGGCTATTGGTGGCAAAAGACGGTCTTATAGGTACCCAGGTCCTAAGCCATGGAGCGCTCTAAAGGTGATAACACCTAAATCGCACCCAGAAGACCACCGGGAGCCAGTGCAGCTCGCGTAGGAGAGGTGTTACATGGGCGTAACAACCTGCGCCCATAATCACCCGCGCGGCTACATTCTGGACCAGTTGGAGCCTCCGGGTGCTCCTCAAGGGGAGCCCCATGTAGAGAGCATTACAATAGTCCATACGGGAGGTTACTAGGGCATGAGTGACCGTGCGCAAGGCGTCCCGATCCAGATCGGCGGATCAGGCGAACCTGATAAAAGGCACCCCTGGCCACGGCCGTCCAAACCTTCCTAACATTCAGAGCAGTCTGGTAGTGAAGCTAATTACCAAAAGAAATGGTGAGTTCCTTTTCATTAGATGTGCTTATGGAAGCCATCTTTTGAATTGGGCTTTCAGGCCTGCCACATTTACTGCTGTGGGAAATTGGGAAGGGGGATTGTATGAAGCAGGGGTGATATATAGTCATAATAACACTCCTTTCTCAGAAAGTCAAGGCCGTCCTGCCTCTACTTAGGAAGCTGGACCTGTGAGGCATCTCCAGTTGGGATGCTGCTTTGATAGGATCATGTGATAGACTTGTGGGGGTTGGGCAGGGACTTGAACTTTTCTTTGGGTGAGGAAAACCTGGAAACTTTCAGATTCGGGTTTTCCCAGATGTGCCAATATGACATCTCTAATAAAATGTAACTTTTGAGGAAACTGAAGCTTCAGAGTTTTCTTTCGTTGGGGAGTGTTACTTGGAACCCTGACACTTAGGTACAGAATGCAAAGTACAGTATCTATTCAGAATACTTTAATTTAGATTTCTATATTGGGCAAAATTTCATACTGAAAATCTAATTTTGTTCTTCCCAACTTTTGATGTTATTTCATTCAATATAAGCTGTGTATTGGTGATTCTGTAATTGCCAAATGTACTGAATATATAGATATGCCTTCAAATTTCTGTTATTTGGTGAGTAAAGTTGTTTTTTCTTGGCTTATTAGAATGTTTAACATTTTCATCAATTTATTAATGAGAGAGGAAACTGTAAGGAAGTACAACCCTTCTAATCAGAATTCCAATAATATTTCCAAGCCAAAGCACAATCATCAGCACCCGGACTTTTCGTCGGGCCCTGAAAACTCATTTATTTCATCTAGCCGGGCTGGCTTGATCCCATCCTTTCGGTTTTAATTTGAAATTGGTTTTAACCGGGTTGTTTTAAATTGTGGGCCAAAATTATTTAATGTCTTTTAAACTGTTTTTTAAATTTTATATGTTATGTTTTATCTCGGCTGTTCACTGCCCTGAGTCCTGTTGGAGAAGGGCGGTATAAAAATCAAATCAAATCAAATAAATTAAATAAATCTTTAGTGTGGAGTAACTGGAATACTGAAACAGGAATCTCAGCCAACAAGTAATGACCAACCTCTTCATATTCAACCTGATTATGCTTCAACTTGGTAGTACTACTTACTTTTGAAAGGGCAGAGCTAGTCCACCACATTATTACGTTGTAATAATATGCCAAATAAATAACTGAAGAAGTTACATTTTATGTTCATTCAAACAGCAATAGCTTACCAAATAACTCACTTTTCTCTAGAAGCATATTTATTTATTATATTTATATGCTGCCCATCTCATTCTGAAAAATGACTCAAGGCAGTTATTTAAGAATAAAATAACACTTATTTTTCACTTATGACTAGAATTATTAATTTTGCTTAATAACTACCATTGCTACTTACTGGTAGGAAAAGTCTTTGAGAAGCACAAGGCTTGAACAATTTCTTCCATTCTGCTGCATTCTCAGTGGGAAATGAGATAGGGTACAGAGTATAATTAAATTTTTCATTATGTCTCAAATTATCAAGCTGAAAAAAACAACATGTTTTAGTATTTTTGTATCAAAAGTATATAAGCAAGATTAACCGATTTCTAACTACTCTATTTCTCATTTTGATTATTAAACAGTATGTTTTCAAGCCTGTAAAATTAAGATTTGTGAAAGGAATATATAATACTGACAATTTGTTCTCTATTTTATTGGATTTATATGCTACCTTTCTAAAACAAATGGTACTCATTATATTTTACTAAGAAGGTGAGAATATCTTGGATCAGTCACTACTTGCAATTGATGTAAAACACAGAGAAAAACGAATCAACATAAAATGAGCCTTGGTGGCGCAGCAGACTAAAGTGCTATTAAGTAGCACCAGCTGCCTGCAATTACTGCAAGTTCAAATCTCACCAGGCTCAAGGTTGACTCAGCCTTCCATCCTTTCGAGGTAGGTAAAATGAGGACCCGGATTGTGGGGGCAATAAGCTGACTTTGTATAAAAAAGAAAACCACTTTGGGGGGGGGGGCGAAAGCCCTACTATGCAGGTATATACAAAAGTATGAAGGCTATTGCTTAACGCATTGTAAGCCGCCCTGAGTCTCCAGAGAAAGGGCGGCATATAAATCGAACCAATAAATAAAATAAATAAATAAATGTAAATACGTGTTTTAGAAAATGGTGTTAGTTTAAAAAAAAAAACCTCTATGCAAATAATTGGGAATACCAAATAACCAAACTCACAATTTATTACAAACACCTGTCTTCATAAAAGACAGCTATAGCATGTGTATATTTAAGGTAAAAAAAATGTATGGTTCAGCAGGATACTAATGTTGCCAAACTCAGACTGTATCAGAGGATAAGTGAGACAAATGCAATTCATAGGATAAAAGCAGGTCAAGAAGTCACAACCTCCTGGTTTCTAGGCCAGCATCTTAACCACTATACTAAACTGACTCTTAAGTTTTATATAAATTTAAGAGGCGTGTTTCTTATAAGACTATACTTCTATCATGTGCAAATGTTAAAATATGTTATGAACATTTTATTGATAAGGGTAGTTCTTGACTTATGACAATTGAGTCCCAAAATTTCTGTTGCTAAGGAAGACAGTTATTAATAAATTTGCCCCATTTTACAACTTTGCCACAGTTAAATGAATCACTGCAGTTGTTAAGTTAGTAACACAGTTATTAAGTGAATCTGGCTTCCTGATTTACTCTGCTTATACGAAGGTCACAAAAGGTGATCACCTGATCCCAGGACACTGCAAACGTCATAAATATGAGTCAGTTGCCAAGTGTCTGAATTTTGATCACATGACCATGGGAATGTTGTAATAGGTGTAAGTGTAAAAAATGGTCATTGTACATACAGTGCCACTGTAACTTTGAATGGTGACTAAATGAATTGTTGTAAATCAAGGACCACCTGTATTGGATAATAATTTCTAATTACTCAATTTCTTTTCAATTTTAGAGTTCAAAGAACTGGAAACTGCTGTGCAATTGATGAATACTGTAGTGTAGCTCCACTTATGACTGAGAAGACAGCAGGGGTTCAACTCATCCACCATGAGGTCACAATATACCCAAAGTACATGCTTTTTGCTCTTGGAAATATACTAATTTCCAGTTACAAAGTAAAAAAAAAAAATCTTCACAGAATATAGATTGTAGACTGGCAGATTTAGAGACCGAACCAAGCAGCCTTAGATTTGGTGGAAAAATACAAAGTTACCTTAATCCAGGCATACATTCTTTTATGAATACTTACTATTTCTCTGAAGTCACTATGTAATGATTCCTCAGCAAAAATATGACACTGAAGATTTTTGATGCTGAAAATAATAGCTGATTTCAACATAGTAACAGTTTCCTCCAATCTTTCACCACAGGCTACTACCGCCAAATGCATCCTTTCAGAAGGCTGAGGCCTTGGAAAATCATATCTGATGCAAAAATACAAGAAATAATTGTTTCTATGGAAACAATGCTAAATGTAAACATTCTACATTACATTTGAAACAAAGATTCTTTATTCAAGTTAGTCATTAATGTTACTTAGCTTTATCACAATTTGGGAAAAAGTAGTTATGACAACCAAGAGAATGACAAGGATATATTTCAACTGCTGCTGTTAAAGTAGCACTTAGCTGCCAGCTGCCTGCAATTACTGCGAGTTCAATTCTCACCAGGCTCAAGGTTGACTCAGCCTTCCATCCTTTCGAGGTAGGTAAAATGAGGACCCGGTTGTGGGGGCAATAAGCTGACTTTGTATAAAATAGAACACCGTTTGGGGGGGGGCAAAAAGCCCTACTAAGCAAATATATACAAAAGTATGAAGGCTATTGCTTAATGCATTGTAAGCAGCCCTGAGTCTCCGGAGAAGGGCGGCATATAAATCGAACTAATAAATTAAACCAAGTTTTTAAATCACTTTTTTGTAATTTTAATTCTAAATGTACTATAAAAATATTTTTCTATGTTATCTGCTCATAAACTTTTATTTGAAAAAGCATCTCATTTTTCTCAAAGAACATTTTCTTTTAATAAACACATTTGGTTGAGAATGTAGCCCACTTAGCTATCCATCTTACAGCAAAATTTAATATTTTCTCATATTATTCCTCATAGTAGCTTTCATTACTATTTTCTTTACAGCCTAATCCTAACAATATTTCCTGCTAACATAAATGCTTTGTTGTAAAGAAAATAAACAAAAAACCAAAAGTAAAATCAAATACAATACTAATAGCCAGAAAAAAATGTCAACATACACTCTAAAACATATGAACCTTTTGTAATATCAAAATAAATTCCAATAAAAATCAAAATGTTTCAGACAATAAACTGTTAACCTTAAGATGCAAACAGTAAATATATAATTAGATGTGTGCCAGAGTTCTCACAGAAAAAAATGAGAATAAGGTTATCTTAAGATCTTATTGAGTAGATGAAAAATACCATCAATTAAAAGGTAGTCAAATTCCAGTATCACCATTTCACTAATATGTGAATATATAAGAAAGTCCTGGATGCAACCTATCAATTCAATACTAGATACTTCATTTTTTATTCTTATAATTTATTCTTCAAACTTTAATAAACACCTCACCATATATTTTATGAATTAGAATATTTTTATTTTCAAAATTGATTTTCTAACATCTTCTATTTATATGCATAAGAATAGAGATATAAAAAATAGTTCAAATACTTTTTCTTTTAAAAATCTGAAGGCTTAACTATTGCACTGAAATGAATTCAAATATAAAGCACTCTGTCTTGCGGTAAAATGTTAATTCAGTTCTTGGGATAGCTCCCAAGCTGTTGACATTAAGGAAGCTACTGAAGACTTGGCTGTATCTCTGAGACTTTGGATAGGTTGGTGGTGCAACTCATTATATGGGTTCTTTGTTCATATGTCCATCTTCATGGTGTTTATGATTATTTTTGTATTGTTCTCACTTTTTAATTGTAAGCTCTCCAAAGAGTCAGGCAGCCTTCAAACTGCTAAATGACTGAATGAATAAAGTCACTTTAGGTTGATAATAAATCGTAAAGAGAGTGGAATCATGGCTCCTTACAGGAATAAGTTGCAAAGAGTGCAGTAAAGAACAGGATCCAACCTAGCTTACTCTCATAAAAGAGGTTTATAACTCATGTTGTTTCTAGCTTCTCTGTTAGTCTTGGCTCAACTCTGAAAGAATTAGATTTTAAAGCCAAAATAAAATACTGGTCCTTTTTTTACTGCTTTTATTGTTTTATGAGCTGTCCAGAAATGTGGTTCTTAATGTGAGGGGAGATGTATGTATGTATGTATGTATGTATGTATGTATGTATGTATGCATGCATGCAGAATAGAATTTATTGGCCAAGTGTGATTGGACACACAAGGAATTTGTCTTGGTGCATATGCTCTCAGTGTATATAAAAGAAAAGATACGTTCATCAAGCATCATAAGATACAATACTTAATGATAGTCATGGGGTACAAATAAGCAATCAGGAAACAATATCAATATAAATCGTAAGGATACATGTTGAGCCCAGCCATGGCTTGACACATGATCCTTGAGGGTAATGACATGTAAGCACAGCCCTCAAGCCAATGCTTCCGGGGGGGGCTAGGCACTGAGTGGTTAGGCTTCGCTTCACGGTGATGGCGGTTCACCGGGTGGTGATGGTGGTGGTGCTACTTATGAGAAGCAACTAGGGAATGGGACGAGATGGTGAATTGGGGTCATCATGGCTACGATTCCTGGCTTCGGAGGACCCTGGAGCAGAGGAACACAGGAAGTTGCTGGAAGCCGCCGAAACTCAAGACAGGTGCGACACGCTGCCGAGGGTGGGGCACAGGGCGGCGCGGCATATTTAAAAGCTGCTGAGAGGCGATAGCTGACTTTGAACAGCTCGTACTCATCTTTAACTGATACCAGTTTGTAGTGGATTAAATGTGCCCCTCCTGGTTAGTGCTGGCTTCCCGGGAGGTGACGCGAGGCTGGCTCCAGGGGATTATAAATGCTTCATTGGGCGAGGGTGTCTTTCCCGCCGCCTTGAAAGAGGCGGTGGTGAGACCTCTCCTCAAGAAGCCTTCCCTGGACCCGGCAGTATTGGCTAACTATCGTCCAGTCTCCAACCTTCGCTTTGTGGCAAAGGTTGTTGAGAGTGTGGTTGTGCGACAGCTCCCCCAGTACCTGGATGAAACGACGTATCTAGATCCGTTCCAGTCGGGCTTCAGGCCTGGGTACAGCACGGAAACGGCATTGGTCACGTTGGTGGATGATCTCTGGAGGGCTCGGGACAGGAGGTGCTCCTCTGTCCTGGTCCTGTTAGATCTCTCAGAGGCTTTTGATACCATCGACCATGGTATCATGCTGCACCGGTTGGAAGAGTTGGGGGTGGGAGGCACTGTACTACGGTGGTTCTCCTCCTTTCTCTCCGACCGGTCACAGTCTGTGTTGACAGGGGGGCAGAGGTCGACCCCGAGACCCCTTATATGTGGGGTGCCACAAGGATCGGTCCTCTCGCCCCTTTTGTTCAACATTTATGTAAAGCCGCTGGGCGAGATCATCCATGGTTTTGGGGTGGAGTACCATCAGTACGCTGACGACACCCAGCTGTACATCTCCACCCCAGACCACCCAACGATGTCCTTGAAGTGATGTCCCAGTGCCTGGAGGCCGTATGGATCTGGATGGGGAGAAACAGGCTCAGGCTCAACCCATCCAAGAACAAGTAGCTGTGGTTTCCGACGTCCAGATATAGTCAGCTGGTGCCATCGCTGACTATTGGGGGCGAATCATTGGCCCCCACGGAAAGGGCTCGCAACTTGTCAACCTAAAGTGACTTTATTCATTCAGTCATTTAGCAGTTTGAAGGCTGCCTGACTCTTTGGAGAGCTTACAATTAAAAAGTGAGAACAATACAAAAATAATCATAAACACCATGAAGATGGACATATGAACAAAGAACCCATATAATGAGTTGCACCACCAACCTATCCAAAGTCTCAGAGATACAGCCAAGTCTTCAGTAGCTTCCTTAATGTCAACAGCTTGGGAGCTATCCCAAGAACTGAATTAACATTTTACCGCAAGACAGAGTGCTTTATATTTGAATTCATTTCAGTGCAATAGTTAAGCCTTCAGATTTCAGGACTGACCCATGTAGATTTACGTTCCCCTATGACCCTGTCTCTCCCCTCCCCCCTGGCCATGTCATAAATCACATTCTCCAATTAACCACTTTGGCTGGCTGTGAAATCTAACACCCTCCTTCTGATTGCGATCAGAAAAATGTATGGAATTCACTTCAGTTCTCCCTCCCTCCTGCTCATGGAAACTTGAAAACTTTGCAAGTTGACAAGAGGGGCTGGGGTGCCCTATTTGAGCGGTTCTTACGCCCCTGAGATCGGCTCTCTGGCTTCTAGCCCTTGAAATCACTCGTCTTAACAGTCCCTTCTGGGTTCCAGACATCAAAGCGATGCAGCAAGGGGTTCTGGTAGGGTCTTGTGCCCCCTTCTTTGACCTGAACGGCCCTACGCCCCGGCGGCTGCTCCTTTGTTGCCATTGTTCCTGCTAGGTGGGCACTGAGCAGGCCTGTTGGTGGAGCTTCGCACCCCCCTCTCTCAGTGGATTTTGGAAGCGGCCCAACCTAGACTTCGCCTGGACTGTCCCTGTGGCCTCCAGACTTTGGTCTGCGCCCTTTGCATATTTGACAGCAGATTTAAAGAGAACATCTTTTTTTCCGGCGACGGCACCATGCCTAAGGCCGTAAGTCCAAGCATGGACGGAGCATCCCGATCGGTCACTGTGGAGGGGACTCATCCTCCCTTGGATCTCACTACCGGTGACCAACCTTTGGAGCCCTGTCGTGGGCCTTCCAAGCACTCCGCTTCCACGCGGGCCGAGATGTGCAGGGACAGGACCCTGAAAAGCTATGTAAGCGGGTTGCCAGACCTTCGCAAGTAGCACCAGTGTCCTTAGCGGTTACACCCTCGGAGAGCCCCGCCCCCCCCAGGGTCAGCGCATCCTTCGGACCACTTGTCCTTGTTGGACGGTCAGTTGGTCATACAGCTGGACAGCTTGTGGGGTCAGACGATGCAACCTGCTCTGACTGGTCCTCCCCGGTCTTCCTCACCTCACCAGCTCACGGGGGTATCCCCTCATTCAGGGCCAGCACTTCCTGACGCTCCAGTCCTCCTTTCTCCAGACCAAATGCAGAATATTATTGCATCGGCCTTGCAACAGTTTTTGGCCCAGATTCGACCTCCTCATAAGAGCCTTCAGTGCGTTCTGACCGTTCTGCCATCTCACATGAGGCAGACTGTGACAATGCTCTTTCCATTGCCGCTCCTGACTCACCTATTTCTTCGGCAGATAGTCATATTTCTTCTTGAGGCGGCATTGACCCGCTAGAGCATGAGCTCTCAGAGGATGAGGGAATGCCTCCAGAACAACCAGCTTTCACTGGCCTGTTTCCCCAAACATTGTTCAAGTCCCTGCTCTTTAAAGCCATCAATACAGCTGGGCTTGCTTCCTCCCTGGCTGCACCGGTGCCGTCTTCCTCCACATCTCCAGGGGACCTGGATCCCCTCTTCGCGGAGCCTCCAAAGACTGTGGACACGATCCCCACTCCACCTCTGTTTTTGGAGGTCGTCAGGAAGCAGTGGGCTTCGCCTGGCACGATGGTAACTCCTTCGACTACAGAACGGAGAAATTTCAACGTGCCCTCCGATCTAGCTACTCTACTTCAAATTCCATCTGTGGACGCACCAGTGTCGGCGTTACTCCCCAATGCGACCATGCCCGGAGACCCGGCCGAGGGTCTTCGCCCTGAGGAGAGGAGAGCAGACCAGGTTTTACAGCGCGTCTTCCAGGGGGCATCTTGGGCCATACGCTCCGCTTCCACGGCGTCTTTCTTTAATCGGACCACACTCCTCTGGTTGCGCCAAATTCAGGAGTCCTTGGCCTCTGACGATATCCATGTACGGCAGGATTTAAACAAGATCATTGCGGCCGTACAATTCTCGGCGGATACCACATTGAACGCGGCTCATTTCGCGCCGAAATCCCTGGCTTCTGCGGTAGCTGCCCGTCGGCTGGTCTGGCTTCATCACTGGCAGGCGGATGCCAGGCACAAATGGCCTTTGGCGTTTGTTCCGTTTGCGGATACCAAGCTATTCGGGGATGGTTTGGACGCATTTCTTATGGAGAGTAAGGACAAACGGAGGGTTCTACCGACTGTCTACCGTAGGAGCGAACCTCACTTTCATCCTTATCCATCTCGCTCGGCCTACCGAGGTCACGACGGGGGGTCTTCCTCTTCCTTCCCTTCCTCCAGGTTCCAGGGACAGTCCCAGCCTCGTCATCGTTATACCCCGGACAGGGCTTCTCAAGGTAGGCCTTTTGCCAGCAAATGGCCCTTTCGTGGGGGAGGAGGTTGCTCTTTCCGCCACCATCGTTGAATGCAGTCCGAGTCCACCCATCAGCGGCAGATTGGATCTCTTTGCTGCGCGCTGGGAGGCGACTATTTCAGAGAAATGGGTCTTGGCCACCTTAAAATCAGGATTGGCAATTGAATTCCTCTCCACTCCTCCTATGTTTTTTGTCAGCTATCCATTGTCTCGCGACCTCCAGAGGCGGGCCCTCATGGAGGCAGCAGTGCAGCATCTCCTTTCAATCAGGGCTATCCAACCAGTTCCTGCTCCTGACCGGGGATCGAGTTTTTACTCCCATGTTTTTCTGGTTCCGAAGTCATCGGGGGAGTGGAGACCAATTCTGGACCTTAAGTTGTTGAACTGGTACGTTGCATACCGTAAATTCAAAATGCATCCCTTGAAGTCCATTCTCGACGGCGTCCGGAGGGGCGATCTCCTCTCTTCTATAGACCTCACCGAGGCCTACCTTCATATCCCCATCCTCCCCGCCCATCGGCGGCTCCTTATATTTTGTTACGCTGGAGTGCATTATGAGTATATGGCCCTTCCCTTTGGCCTTTTCTCCGCTCCATTTTCCTTCACAAAGGTGTTGTCTGCCCTAGCGGCATCCCTTGGGGCGAAGTCAGTTCGCCTGCAATGCTACTTAGATGACATTCTAATTTTATCTTCATCTCCGTTGCAGGCGGCTTTGGATGTGCAGGTTACCTTGCAGGCTCTCGTTGCACATGGCTTCTCGATTAACTTTAAAAAGAGTCAACTTGTCCCTTCTACCTGGCTCCTCCATTTGGAGGCGATCACAGATTCCATGGCAGGGGAGGTTTTCCTATCGCAAGAACGCCAGGATAGTTTAAGGGCCCTGGTGGCACAAGTAGAGGCAAGTAGGTCGGTCTCACCCCGGGTTCTTTCCCAGCTCTTGGGGAAGATGATTTCCACCATTGGCATTGTCCCCTGGGCCAGGCTACACTCCCGCGATCTTCAGTGGTTTCTCTTGCCATTGCAGAAGGCGGGCAGGGGCACTTCATCCCTCCGGGGCCCGGTTCCCCTGTCAGTACGCAGGTCCCTTCGGTGGTGGAGGTCTCCGGCGCTTTCAAAGGGCTCCCTCTTCTTCGAACCGCAGAGGGTGGTAGTGACCACGGACAAAGTCTGCAGAGCTGGGGAGCCCATTGTCTGGGACAGATGGCGCAAGGCACATGGAGCAGTTGCGAATCTCACCATCCGATCAACTGACTGGAACTGTATGCGATATTCTTGGCCCTTCGGGCTTTCCGGCATCTCATCTCCGGCTCCCACGTCCTGGTCCTTACAGACGTCACTGTGAAGGCCCACGTCAACCGGCTGGGGGGCACGAGATCCCGCTCCCTCATGTCTCTGACCATGTCGCTCGGGCTCTGGGCAGAACGTCACCTGGCCTCCCTGGTTGCGGAACACATCCCTGGCGTGGACTATGTTCAGGCGGACTGGCTAAGCCATCAACGCCTGGATCACGCAGAGTGGCGTCTGAACCCTTGGATCTTCAGGGACCTGACCCTCCGCTTCGGCATTCCCAAGGTTGATCTGTTCGCGACGCCAGCGAACACTCAGCTCCCACGTTTTTTCACGAGGTACCCTGCTCCTCACGCAGCGGCCACAGATGCACTCAGATCCCCGTGGCCAACGGGGCTACTGTACACCTTTCTGCCTATCCCTCTCCTGCCGCGGGTGATCCGCAAGCTATTGTCGGAGCGAGCGGAGCTGATTCTGCTGGCCCCTCACTGGCCTCGGTTTGCAGACCTTGTTTCCTTGTCGGTCGCCCCTCCTTGGCGCATCCCTCAGGAGGAGAATGTCCTGACACAGGGGACCCTGCGGCACCCGGACACTCTGTGGCTCAATTTGACTGCCTGGAGATTGAGCGGCACTCTCTGAGGAGTGTCAACATTCCGGCAGACGTTATCCAGATGATTCAGGCTTCGCAGCGGCCTTCCACCAACCGGATCTATTCAGCGACCTGGCAGTCTTTCTGCATGTGGTGTACTCGGCACGGAATTCAACCTCTTCATGCCTCCATTGTCGACATCCTGGTCTTCCTCCAGGAGGGTCTCGCCAAAGGTCTGTCTCCTAATACACTGCACCGACAAGTGGCAGCCATCTCCTCAGTGCTTGCCTGCAGATCTCTGGATTTCTTGGCTCAACATCCGCTGCTCCGCCATTTCCTGCGGGGACCCTCTATTTTGTGTCCACCCACCTTGCATAGGTACCCTACCTGGGACCTATCGCTGGTCTTGAGCTCACTTATGGGTCCCCCGTACGAGCCTTTGCGGACTGCCAGCCTCCGTTTGCTGACTTGTAAGGTCACTTTTTTTGATGGCCATCACCTCAGCTCGCCGCATCTCCGAACTGGCCGCTCTCTCCACTCGGATTGACCTTTGTATTTTCCACGCGGACAGTGTTGTCCTCCGGCTGGATCCTACTTTTGTGCCCAAGGTGAACATGCTTTTTCATCGCATGCAAGAACTTACCTTGCCCAATTTCTGCCCATGACCTACGCATCCTAGGGAATGGCATTGGCATACCTTGGACGTCCGTAGAGCATTGAAGATCTAGATTGAACAGACGGCTTCCTTCCGCAGGTCTGAATCTCTCTTTGTGTCCTTTCTGCTGGGGTCGCTTGCTTCCAAGGTATCATCTTCTACCACCAGGTGTTGGATACATCACACGATCGCTATGGCCTACGATCTGTGTTCCCTGCCATGTCCTCCTCGGTTAACAGCGCACTTCACCTGCAGTGCAGCCACGTCAGCGGCCTGGGCTAGTCAGGCCTCCTTGTTGGAGATCTGCCGGGTGGCTATGTGGACTTCTCCGTCACTGTTCATTTGCCACTACAAAATTGACAAATTCGCTTCGGCGGATGCCGCCTTTGGACGTCGGGTGCTGCAAGGGGTTCTTTCAGGGGAGGGTCCCTCGGTCCAGCCTGGCCCCACCCGTTAATTGGGGCTGTGAACTTGGGTATGTCCAATCCTGGCTGCTGTCTCCACCCACTATGGAGAAGGGGCGTTGGTCCTACCTGAGATGATCCTTCTCGTAGGGTGAAGACAGCAGCCAGATCCTCCCTGTGCCAGTCTTGCCTCTGTCCTTTCTTTCCTTACCTTTCTTTGGTCTTTCACACGCGGAGTCTGTCGGTCTCCTGCCTTCGCCAAAAGCTGGGTATCCTAGGCAACGTAGGCGGGACCTAACAACTATGGCAGACTCAGTCCACCAATCATGAGCAACTGAGCACCACCCTGGCTGCTGTCTCCACCCTATGAGAAGGAGCATCTCAGGTAGGACCAATGCCCCTTCTGTTGTGACCTCACTTTGGAATATCATTTCCACTGGCCCCAATCCTATTATCCTTTTGCAACATTTACAGACCTGGTTCTGTCATTGGACATGGAAATCAGTGGGTGTGGTTGAGTCTGTGCAATGATTGTGCTGTTTTGTTATTGATGAATTTATTTTTAGCCCAACATGTTGTTTCTGGTTTTTATGCTGTTTTGAATATTGTTAGTTGCCTAGATCTATTCCTCATGACTGTATTAGAGCAAGAAAGAAAATAAAGGATGTATGACACCATTTAACCATGGTTCCACTCTTAAGCACCCAATGTTATATAATTAACCAGCAGTTCCTATGTAAGCATGTACTGAATTACAGCTTCAAAGTCAAATTAAGCAAGAAATGGCCGCAAGATCAAGCAACATCTTGCGGCCTGCAGAGCTTCTTGCAGCCCCTGTTGGTGCTGGGCAAGGCTCGAGCGCTCGGGGAGATGCTCCATGTGCTCTCCAGATCAGCAGCTGCTTCTCTCCATCGCTGCTCTTGCTAGGAGAGTGTCTTCCACACCACAGCGAGTCTCGGGCGCTCAGGGAAACGCTCCATGTGCTCTCCAGGTCGGCAGCTGCTTCTCTTCGCTGCTGCTATTTCTGGCTGAGCATCTTGCGCAGCACAGTGAAAGTTAGCAGCCATGAGCCGCTGTGTCCCTCTAACTCCCATCTGGAAAGCACTGCAGTGGAGAGAAGCAGCTGGATTGAATGCTGCTTCTCTGCCGGAGTGCTTTCCGGATGGGTCTTACAGGACCCAAAGCAGCAGCTCATGGCTAAATTTTCCTGTGCTGTGCAAGATATTCTCCCAGCAAGAGCAGCAGTGGAGAGAAGCTGTCAGATCCCTATCCTGATGTTGCCATTCTCCTGGGACGGGGGGGGGGGGGCGGGAATCATGGATGAAGCAAGGATGCCGGTCAGTTGCAGATTAAATTGAGGAGTTCCAAGACCTTGCCTGCTGCCTGTCAGATCTGGAAGCCATCTTTTACCTTTGAGCCTTCAGGCATGCCACAATTTCTACTGTGGGAGGGGGGATTGTATGGAGTGAAGATGATATGTAGTCAAAACAACATTCTTTTTAGAAAGTCAAGGCCGTTGTGGAGCTGTGCTGAGAAGTATGAGGAGGTGTCTGATTGGTTCGTGTGATGAACATGTGGGTGATGGGCAAGGACTTGAATTTTCTTTTGGGTGAGGAAAACCCAGAAACACTCAGATTTGGGTTTTCCTGGATGTGCCAATATGACATCTCTAAAAAAAATTAGCTTTGAGGAACCTCAAGCCTCGGAGTTTGATTTCGTTGGGGGTGTTACTTGGAACTCTGACAGCGCGTGGATTGGCCAGAAGATATTCTGGTGAGCTGGCTTAAAGATGGCTTGAATGATGACCTCTACAATGCCTGCCTGGCTCGGGGTGCCCCTAACCGTTTACATGAGTGGTACCTCATAGCGGAAGAGGCAGAGATCAATATGACCAGAAACCAGTACTGAGCCAGAAGAGTTTGGATAAGATTCCCACCTCAGGGGAACTGGGAACCCTTCAAGCCGCAAACTGTCCTAGCGCTGAAGCCAGCCAGCTTCAAGTGCGGAAAGGAGGGGCATCGCATAGCAGTGTCATTCGAAAACTCCCACAAAGTTTTCGAATGACACCCACCTGAACACCTGTCAGGAAGAAAGCCCACAAAATCAACCCCCCAAGGAAGGAAATCGCTTTAAGAAGCAGAAAGGCTTTAGAGTTTCACGCCCTTATAACCCCAGGGGAAGGAACTCCGGCACCCCAACGTGAAAACCCAAGTTTGTCTGAAAGTGACCCGGAAGGCGATCAGCTAGTAAGTGACCCTATTGAACCACTCACCTTGCCCCTAAGGCTTTTTATCCCCAGTTGAGAAAAAAAAGTAAAAATCTCAGCATTACTGGACTTGGGGTGCACCCAATGCTTAATTAGTCCAACCTTGATGGGAGAGCTGGGGATTCACCTATGGAAGCTAAAAAAAACCCATCACATTCTGCCAGTTAGATGGATCAGTAGCGGGGTGGGGGTGGGGGAGCCAGCCATCTTTGCCAGAGAACCCCTACAAATAAACTTGGGGAACCATGATGAAACACGTTTATAGTGGCACCCAGAATGGAGTGGCTGCTAGTCCTAGGGCTCACATGATTGAGAAAATGGAACCCCAAAGTAAATTGGAAACAAGGGACCACAAGATTTCAAGGGCACATAACTTTCGCTGATGACCTAATGAGAAAACTGAGGGAGGTGCAAACAAAGAAACAGCAATGCCTGCCTGGACTGAGCCAACCCAGGGCATACCTAGAGAGCACAGAGACTTAGCCAGGGTTTTCAGTGAAGAAGGCTCTGATGAACTCCCATCCCCCTCCACAGATTGTGCTATCGAAATTTTACCAAAGGCTAAACTTCTGAAACCAAAAATGTATAGCATGTCCCTCCCGGGAACTAGAGGAGCTGAGAGCTTTCATTGATAAAAACCTAGCAAGAGGATTCATCGAGCCTACCCGACCAAAAATCGCTGCCCTGGTACTATTTTGTGAGAAAAAAGATGGCATTCTACGTCTTTGTGTGGACTATAGAAATCTCAACTGTGAGTGTAGAAAATGTGTACCCCCTCTCCCTTATGAAAGATATGCTAGCCCATCTCTCTAAGGGAAAAATGTTCTCAAAATTGGACTTAAGGGAGGTTTATTACAGATCAGAATAAGGGAAGGGGACGAATGGAAAACCACATTTAATGCATGCCTGGGTTGCTATCAATTCAAGGTACTCCCATTTGGACTACAAGATGCCCCTGCCATCTTTATGCAACTAATAAATGAGGTACAAAGGGGTCCTGGTTTACTTACATGACATTTTAATACACACTGAAACCAAAGCGGAGCACATAAAAGTGGTCCGAGAGGTCCAAAACAAACTCCGCTCAGCGAAGATCTATGCCAAACTCTCCAAATGTGAATTCCACCAAGAAAAAATAGACTACCTAGAGCCGTGATGGCGAACCTATGGCACACGTGCCACAGGTGGCACGCGGAGCCATATTAGTGGGCACGCCAGCTGATTTTCGGGCCTTCTGGGCCCACCAGAAGTAGGGAAACAGGCTGTTTCCTGCCTCTGGAGGGCCTGGGGGGGGGAGGCCCGTTTTTTTTTTCTTACCTGGCTCCAGATCCTCTCTGTGTATCTGGGAATGGGGAAAACAGCCTTTCCCACTTCCTTGGAGGCCCTACGGAGGCTCAAAGGGCCCATTTCCCCACTCCCGGTGGGACAGGAAGTGATATTTTTTCCTGTCCCCAGCCTCCAGAGACTCCTAGAGAGGCTCCTACAGACTCCTAGAGAGGCTCCTACAGACTCCTAGTCAAGTGCAGTCAAGTGCAGAGGGGTACAGGGGAACCAAAGTGTCCACAGCTGTTTCAATTTCCCCAATGGAGGCGGTGGCACACCAATCCGGGGGTGGAGACACATGTATGCTGGATATGGCCCAGAAATGGATCTCGGAGGCGGTACTGTGCAGCTTTGAAACCGACCGACAACAGCACAATCAGTCAGCATTACTGGCGGATGCACCAATTCTGGGTACCTACCAGGGCCTTTCAGCACAGAAGGAGCTGCTGTCACAGCAGAGCGCTTCTTCTTCTTCCTCTTTGGCCTCATTATCTGGGGCCGACAAATCTCTGTCCTTTGATGAAGGGCAATTAGAACAGGAGTTGTTGGATGAGGAGGGTCTTTTACCGGACCGACCTGTTTTCAGGAGATTGTTTCGTCCCCACTTATTCAAGGCCCTACTATTCAAAGCGAAGGCCTCAACTAAGTTGGGCACAGCAGATACGACGCCAGATGGGTCTATGACAATGCAGGATTCGGTTGAGCTGCTCTTTTCAGAGCCTGCCACAGAGGCTCTGTTCCAGCGCCTCCTTTATTTTTTGATATGATCCAGAGACAATGGGCTTCCCTGGCGGCGCATCTGAACACGACTTTGTGTGAACGCAAGTTTTATAATGCTACTCCTAATCTTACCGAACTTTTATAGGTGCCAGAGGTGGATGAGCCAGTAATGGCTTTAACTTTACCTTCAGCAGCACTAGCGGAGGTGGAGGAGGTGCTGAAGCTGGATGACAGGAAATTGGAGCAGGTGTTAAGAAAAGCACATCAGACAGCAACCTGGGGTATAAAGGTCGCCACGGCTGCATCCTTCTTTACCAGAGCATCTTTGCTCTGGTTAAAACAGATACAGGATAAGATACCGACCAGTGACATTAAGGCCCATCAAGAGTTTAACAAAGTAGTAGCGGCCGCAGAATTCACTGCAGATGCCACACTGAGTTCTGCCAGATTTGGAGCGTGCTCCACTGCCTCCACAGTCATGGACAGAGACCTGCTGTGGTTCAGAAATTGGCAGGCAGACTCCAAATGAAAATGGAGGCTAGTGTCAGTCCCATTTAAGGGGTCTAAATTATTTGGAGCATCCTTGGACCCTCTGTTAGTAGAGGCTAAGGACAAGAGGAAAATATTGCCGGCCCTATCTAGGTGCTTTAATAACAGAGCCATGACCACCTTTCGGCAGTCTTATTTTCATCCCTACAGGGGATCGAGTTTCAACCGTGCCCAGACAGGGTTCACTCAGGGACAAGGATACCAGACAACTCAGTATCACCAGACAGGACAGGGGTTCCCAGACAGAAACAGGGCTCACCCCACGAATAAATGGCCTTTTCGCAGAAGAAGTAATCGTCCCCCTCCGTCATCCCCGTTGACTTCAGGGACAGGGCTCCCATTGGTGGCCGACTGGGTCTGTACGCGGACCAGTGGGAGCAGACAACCACAGACGCGTGGGTAAGGGAGACCATAACATCCGGTCTCTCCTTAGAATTTCTCATACCCCCCTCCCAAGGGTTTTTGTCAGCTGCCCCGTATCATGGGATGCGGCCAAGAGAAACATCATGGACACCGCCATCCAGCATTTGCTAGAGATTCGGGTGGTGGAGCCCGTTCCCATAGAACAACAAGGAAGCAGGTATTATTCCATGTTATTTGTAACATGAAAGGCCTGGGGGGTGGGGGGGCTTTACGATCAATTCTCAATTTAAAGGGCCTGAACAAATTTCTGAGGTATCGGAGGTTCAAGATGCATTCTCTACAATTGATCTTGGAGAATGTACGAAAGGGAGACTTCTTGACCTCCATCAACCTCACGGAGGCATACTTGCACATCCCAATTTCTCAACAACACAGGCAGTACCTGAGGTTTTGCTACAATGGCAAACATCTCCAATATTGTGCCTTCCTGTTAGGACTGGCATCAGTGCCATGAGTGTTTACAAAGAACTTAGCAGTACTGGGAGCTTTGCTCAGGGCCAGGCTGGTCCAAATTCAGGCTTACCTGGATGACATTCTGGTCCAATCAACATCTTACGCATGAGTGGGGGAGGACGCACAAACTACGGTAAGATGCCTGCAGGCCCATGGCTTCTCCATCAATGTGGAGAAGAGCCATCACACGCCGACGAATTGCCTTTTACATCTGGGGACGATAATCGATACTCTGGAGGGTCAAGTTTTCCTGTCCCCAGAGCAGAGCATCAGGGATCTGATAGCGCAGATTCAATCCAACCGGGCAACATCTCTAGACTTACTTTCAACCCTATTAGGCAAGATGATTTCTTGCATAAATGTTGTCCCTTGGGCAAGACTCCCTGCGCGACCTTTACAGTGGTTTCTACTACCCTTTCAGAGGTCAGGCCAGGGCAGTTCCCCTGTCAGAATTCAGGTACCGGTGGCAGTGTTGACCTCTTTCCGCTGGTGGGCATCTAGTCACATGGTCAGAGGTTGTTATTTCAGGGACCAGGATCGTCTACTGGTCATGACGGACGCCAGTCTAGAGGGCTGGGGAGCCCATTGCCAGAACTTAATGGCACAGGGGACTTGATCAAGGACAGAGTCATGTCGGAGCATAAATTGGCTAGAACTGAGGGCAGCACTCTTGGCTCTCAGGAAATTTAAGACCAGGATTTCGGGTCATCATGTGCTCTTGTTGACCAACAACGTAGCTGCCAAGGCACATGTAAACCGACAAGGGAGCACGCACTCCAGGTCACTGATGGAGGAGGCAAGGCTCCCCTCTTGCTGGGCAGAGAAGCACTTAATATCCATCAAAGCCGAGCACATTTTGGGCTCGAGCAATGTGCAGGCAGATTGACTAAGCAGGCCTACCATAGTGGAGTGGTGCCTGCTGCCGGAATTGTTCCAGGAAATTGCAGTTCGATTTGGTCAGCCGATCATAGATCTTTTCACATCACCGACAAACAGCCAGCTGTCTCACTTCTTCTCCAGGTTCCCAGCACAGGGGTCAGAGGGAGTCCAACGCCTTTCATTGCCCTTGGCCCCAGGGACTTCTTTACGCTTTCCTGCCCATGGCACTGATACCATGGGTGGTCAGTCGGATTTTGCAGGACAAAGTAATTCTCATAGCCCTGCATTGGCCCAGGCATCCGTGGTTTGCTGATTGCCACACCGTGGAAGATACTGCCTGACAGGATCTTCCTCAGCCAGGGTCCCATCTATCATCTGGACCACAATGGTTACATTTGACTGTGTGGCGGTTGAGCGAAGACTTCTGAAGGAGCAGAACTTCTTCTCTGGTGTTATTCGAACAATACAGGCTGCCAGAAGACCGTCCACAACATGTATTTATGATGCCACTTGACATCATATGTTCAAAAGAAGTCCCCTGTTTCCAATATAACAAACCCAATGACTATTAGTGTAATTGGCCTACCTCTACAAGAATGGGTCCCTATTCCTACAGTCAAAAAATGGTTGAGAGCACATCACACAGCCGATGATGCTAGAGTTAAACTGAAAAAAATGTGCAAGGACGCCAATCAAACAGCAGTTTGAAAATACCTTAAATAACAGTTTTATTGTTTTTTGTTATCTAGTAGTTTTTCATTAATATTTTAACTCTTTCTTGTAATAAAATCTAGTTTTGTGTACCTTTTTTATTGTTCTTATTTAAGTATTATATGCATAAAATAATAAACTACCTTTTTGTATATCTTTTTTTAATACTTAAAACAATCATTAGGACAAAGAAGTGATGTTGAGTTGGCCACGCCCACCCAGTCACATGATCACCCAGTCACGACCACCCAACCAGTCATTAGGGCAGAGAACTGGTTGTTAAATTATTTGAATCCCACCACTGGATGTAATGTATCACAGGGAAAAGAGAGAAAAGGGCTGTCCAGCTCTGCCAGGGCTACATTTATCTATTCAGTTATACCTCTTTCTGAGGGTAAAAGTTTGTTCTTACTGACATCCCCTAAACTCCGCTGAAGATAGGTCCCTATCAGAAAGCTGCCATTCTGGAAGGGAGGGGGGAGGCATCGTGGGCCACATAGTTTGCATGCTTTCGCTTTAATGTTGTTGTAACTGCTTGGGAGCTTAAAATGAGGGGGAGTTCACACCATCTGCAGCGACTCCTTCTGAACTGATCCAGGCTTGGTATCCAAGGTTGCAGTGCTCCGAACATGAACTCTTTTCATCATCCAGCCTCAGTGATTTCCAAAACACCTTTGTGGCATATTATTGGCTACTGATGGACACATGGTATGGGGGGGGGAGGAGGAGTTGAAAGGGAAAAGTTAGCCTAATGCTTCGCACCTGAATTTCAGATTCCACCTGACTTCTCTGCAATCACTATCTCTCAGTAAAAGTTCCTTTTGAAATGTAAATTGTTTCAAGAGTTTTACTTTCTTGGGAAGGTAGTTGAGGCAGATCCATACACCTAGCCTGGTAATGAAATGTTTAGAAACCAACCCACAAGCTTGAAGAACAAACCTTTACCCTTATCCTACACCTGAGCTATATATATTTGCCACTATTGCATACCTCTTTCTGTTGATCTCCTACCAATAGGAAGAAAACAAAGGATTCTATTTTTTCCTCAAAAATATATTTCACCATCTTAAATTTTGACTAAAGCAATCAGCAGCAAAATTTCAATTAAAAAATCACATAATTACAACATATATTGCAGAGTTTATTGCTTTATGGTACAATCTTAATAACTTTAGACATTTATAAAAACGTACCCACATTTGGGACACTTTCTTAGGCTGATTAGATTATAATTACGACAACAACCAGTTAGTATACATATTTTAAGGTATATATTATTTAAAGAAATGCATAATTTAAAAATGGGAACCTTTTAAAAATAAATTAAATCAAAATGACCTTTATGTCTATTAAAGAGTAATGTGGCAGAAAAAAACCTAGAGTTGGGTAATTGCATCAGCATTTTTCTACCTTTTGCAATACTTATTAGCATGTCTAAATTGTTAATCGAACAATTAAGATTGTGGCAAAGCCTACCTATGGGCAGCTTCCCAAAAGCAGTTCTTTCCACAAACATCAGAAGGCAGCATCCAATAGGAATTCCAGTAAGATACAGAAATATTCTTACACCTAACAGGATAAGACAGAAACAATCCTGTATGAATATTGTGTTTTATCATTAGAGATTGCTGTGGAATATTTTACTTGCTCCTTAAAGAAAACGTTATTACAAAATTATAATGCTGGTCTGTGACTGTAATAAAGATTAATTGATTGATTACTAAATGATCTGCTCCGCTCCTTGAAGACATAACTTCCTCTAGTTGTGTCAAGTACACTGTACTGTATCAAGATAAATCAAATAGGATCAAAATTTAAAAGACATGCCTAGTTTCAGTGTAATGTCAAATCTTACACATGTTAAATACAGTGGTACTTATTAGACAAGTATGAATAGCTTAATATTTCTTATCACATATTTACTATGTTTGCTATTAAACTTGTTTTTATACTATACTATTTGTACAGAGCAGATGCTGCCTATAAATAATAAAAATGTCAGTGACATACAAAAGAAGTGAAAAAATTGCAACTTTTAAAAGACACCCCAATGAACACAGGTGGGCTTCAGCCAGTTCGGACAGGTTCAAGTGAACTGGTTGTTACGATGCTGCACAGTTTGGATAACCGGCAAATCCCACTACTGGCTGGCCCCACACAGCCCGCCCTGCCCATTGCCCCACCCACCCCGCCTCTTACAGCCACTTTTCTTGTGTCTGCTTTGGCCGCTTGCTTGTCCTGCTTGCAGCTTGACTACGCCCACTCCGATTCCCTTGTCGGCTTGTCCACTTTCCTGGCTCGCCAGCTGTCGCAGTTCACCTAGACCCTAGATCACACCGTGATCTAGGATCACATGATGTCCCAGTGCCTGGAGGCCGTGCAGATCTGGATGAGGAGAAACAAGCTCAGACTCAACCCCTCCAAGACCGAGTGGCTGTGGTTTCCGGCGTCCCAGTATAGCCAGCTGGTTCCATCGCTGACTTTTGGGGGTGCGATCTTGGCCCCCTCAGAGAGGGCTCGCAACTTAGGTGTCCTCCTGGATGCATGGCTGTCTCTAGAAGATCATGTGATGGCTGTGGCCAGGGGGGCTTTATATCAGGTTCACCTGATTCACCAGTTGCGTCCCTTTCTGGACCGGGACTCCTTGCGCACGGTCACTCATGCTCTCGTCACCTCCCGTCTGGACTACTGTAATGCTCTCTACATGGGGCTCCCCTTGAGGCACCAACTGGTCCAGAATGCGGCCGTGCGGCTGATTATGGGAGCAACACCTGCTCTCCACTTTCCTCGCCCGCTTTCTTGGCTCCCCAACCATCACACAGCTCACCTAGGTCCTCTCCAGTTCCCTCACTGACTCGCCAGCTTGCCTGGCTCCCCAGCCGTTGCAGCTCTCTTAGGTCCTAGACCACATGGCACCTGTGTCCCAGCTGCTATCTGCCTTCTTGGCTCCCTAATTTTAGGTAAGTAAGTTGCTGTTTTACTTTATACCTCACCTCCGGGGCCGTTGCATGCATTCCGGAGAAATTTACATTTGCTCCAACGCTCGTTTAAAACCCCTGGGTCAAACTATGCTCCACCCCTGGACCGAAGCAATTTATCTGGCCTGTGGCCTGCCGCACTCAGCCGAAGGGCCGCAGGGGGGCAACACTGGCAGGCCAAAACGACTTGGGTTCTTACCTGTAAGAGGTCCCATCCGGGAAGTGCTGTGGTGGAAAGTACCTGGAGATCATGTGAAGCATCTCTGCAAATGAGTGAGGCTCTCCCAGCACCAACTACTGGGCCGCAATATGTTGCTTGATCTTGCAGCCGCTTCTTGCAGCACTAGGTGCTGGGCGTGCTTTGGGCGCTTGGGGAGATGCTCCACGTACTCTCTGGGTTGGTGGCTGCTTCTCTCCACTGCTGCTGTTGCCTCTTATTTATTTATTTATTTATTACATGTATTTATATGCCACCATTCTCCCGAAGGACTCAGGGCGGCGAACACAAGTTAAGAAACAAGTACAATAAAATCATAATTTAATCCAATAATTAATTAGTAGTAAATAATAAAGCCCGGAATCAGTCTCAGCCTATTTGTTTGAAAAGCCAAGTCTACAAGTCCCGACGGAAGGAGCGGAGATCAGGAGCCGTCCGGAGCTCAGTAGGTAATTCATTCTAGAGGGTGGGAGCACCCACAGAGAACGCCCTACCCCTGGGCACAGCAAGGTGACATTGGCTCGCCTTTGGAACCCTGAGGAGAGCGGCCCTATGTGAGAGAACAGGATGGTGAGAGGCAGGTAGGAGAAGGTCATGCAAATATCCCGGACCTAAGTCATGAAGGGCCTTATAGGTGAGGACTAGCACCTTGAAGCAGACCCGGAGAACCACTGGTAACCAGTGCAGCTCACGCAGGAGGGGTGTTATATGGGAGTAACGAGGGGCTCCCATAACAACCCATGCAGATGCATTCTAAATCAGCTGGAGTCTCCGGGTGCATCTCAGGGGCAGGCCCATGTAGAGAGAATTGCAGTAATCCAAGCGGGAAGTAACCAGGGCACGAGTGACTGTGCGAAGATCATCTCGGTCCAGAAAAGGGCGCAACTGGCGCACCAGTGCAAGGAGCTCCACAGTTGAATACATTAAAGAATAGTAATGTGCAGCCTAAATGTTGGAGATGTGATTGCCTAGACGCTACATATTATCATGTTTGGTGGACCTGTAAGAAAGTTAAGGCTTTTTGGATAAAAATTTGGTGGGTCATGCAGAATGTTTTGAAGAAAAAAATTCAGTTTTCTCCACAACTGTTCTTATTGGGTATAGTTAAGGGTTTTACATCGGGTGAAACAAAATTGATATTGTATATGATAACTGCAGCAAGATTGTTGATAGGCAAATACTGGAAAAATGAAGCGCTGCCTACGATTGAGGAATGGACTTTGAGGATGGCCAGTTTTGCAGAGATGGCGAAGATTTCAGCATATTTAAAAGATTGTTCTCAAGAGACTTATGAATGGGAATGGAAGAAGTGGATAAATTATGTTCAGCATAAATACCAAACTAGGAAGTACCAAATAGCTTTTATTTGAAAATGTTATATCAAGATAGAAATATCTTAAGGTCGAGGGTGAAAATTTGTTAGAAGATGTTATATTAAGACAGAAATATTTTTAAGGTTGAGGATGAAAATTTGTTAGAAAATGTTATATCAAGATAGAAATATCTTTAAGGTAATCAGGATGAAAATTTATTTGAAAATGTTATACTAAGATAGAAATATTAATGTTAATGTAAGGAAGATGAAAATTTGTAAGGGGGAGGGAAGGGTTCAAGTTTTATATACAAAGGAGGGTTTTTTCCTTTTATCTGACATGAGTATACTAGGAAGTCTGGGGGGAGGGGAGGGTTAGGGTGGGTTAGGGAGGTTGGGAAGATTGGGGGGGTTGTGGGGGGGAAAAAAGGGGTGAAAATGTAACTGTAAAACTTTTGCAATAAAAAAAAAGAATAGTAATGAGCTGAGAGTGATGAAGGATCATTTTCTATTAAACAGTGTTAGAGATGGTAAAAACAGGTAGATTAAATAAGGGAGGAAAAGATGTTAAAGAGAAGACAATATGCTAAAAACATCAGAACATCGGGACATCATCGTCCTATCATGACGATGGGAAGTCTTCTGATTATAATAAGTCTATTCAATGGTGGGGAAAAAAGTCTCAAAGGTCGCCCTTTCAAAGTGACCCAAACCAGAGTCATAAGGTCAAATGAGAGATGGTTCGTCCCACCATAGTCCAAGACTCTCGGTGTCTGTGCCTCCTCCCGTTCTCACACCAGTGATAGCCGAGGCTTAGTTCAGAAAAAAGCAAGGTATAGTCATAGGATGGAATAAATGATTGAATAATCGAATAATCCGGGTAACCCAGGGAGGACAAGATGGTCAAATAATGGTCAAATAAGGCTGCAGATCAATCAAAAGTTGTAAATTTATGCTGAGTGGCCCTATTAGGCCTAAGCCTAATAAGGGGCGGGGGGACAGGTAAGGGGGAGACCAACCATCATCCCCCAGCTGACAATTCTCAGTTCCTTCCCCATAAGCTTGATCTTCAGGCCATTCAGCCCATTAAGCCCCTTCCATGCTTCAGAAAAAAAGGGGGGAGTGTCCAGATCCCTCAAAAACTGAGGGATCCTAATGTTTGTAATGCTGCCCTCTTCTCCACCAACAACGGGGGCGTCTTTGCAGCCAAGCCTCCAGGTACTGCCGCCGTCCTCTAACCTCCTCCCCAACAGTCAGCTGTTTTTCGGGCTCCATCCACAGCTCTATCGAGCCGGCAACACCTCAACTCGCTGGGAGGGGGTCAAAAGATGGTTAACTAACCCCCGACACCCCTGAAAATGTCGAACATCGCCTTCCTAAGCTCGGGTTCACTGCGGAGCCGCCATTTTGCTTTGCTGCCCAACGGAATTTCTTATCTTGCGCAGCACAGCGAAATTTAGCAGCTGTGAGCCACCGCTTTATATAAGAAAGCCCTGGATGCAACCTATCAGTTCAATACTAAGATACTTAATTCTTTTTAATCTTAAATTTATTCTTCAAACTTTAATAACTCAGATTCGGGAAGACTTTGCCACTGACTGGGTTAGTTCAGACGAGATGACTGAGGCAGGCCTTGAGAGTGTTATCTGGGAGGAGTTCGATCCTGTGGCTCCCGAGGACGTGGACAGGATCTTGGGACGGCTGAACTCGACCACATGTTTATTGGACCAGTGTCCCTCCTGGTTGGTGCTGGCTTCCCGGGAGGTTACATGAGGCTGGCTCCAGGGGATTATTAACACTTCTTTGAGTGAGGGTGTCCTGCCGGCCGCCTTGAAAGAGGTGGTTGTGAGGCCCCTCCTCAAGAAGCCATCCCTGGATCCGGCTGTTTTGGTTAACTATCGTCCAGTCTCCAACCTTCGTTTTAGTGTGGTGGTGCAACAGCTTCCCCAGTACCTGGATGAAGCTGTCTATTTGGATCCGCTCCAGTCCGGCTTCAGACCTGGGTACAGCACGAAAATGGCATTGGTTGCGTTGGTGGATGATCTCTGGAGGGCTCGGGATAGGGGTTACTCCTCTATCCTGGTCCTGTTAGATCTCTCAGCGGCTTTTGATACCATCGACCATGGTATCACGTTGCGCTGGCTGGAGGGACTGGGAGTGGGGGGCACCATTTTGTGGTGGTTCTCCTATCTCTCCGACCGGTCGCAATCTGTGTTGACAGGGGGGCAGCGGTCGACCCCGAGGTGCCTTGTTTGTGGGGTGCCACAAGGGTCGGTCCTCTCGCCCCTCCTGTTCAACATTTATGTGAAGCCGCTGGGTGAGATCATCTGTGGTTTTGGGGTGGAGTTCCATCAGTATGCTGATGATACTCAGCTGTACATCTCCACCCCAGACCATCCCAACGATACCTTGGAAGTGATGTCCCAGTGCCTGGAGGCCGTGCGGGTCTGGATGGGGAAAAACAGGCTTCGACTCAACCCTTCTAAGACCGAGTGGCTGTGGCTGCCAGCATGCCGATATAGCCAGCTGGTGCCATCTCTGGTTATTGGGGGCGAATCACTGGCCCCCACGGAAAGGGCCCACAACTTGGGTGTCCTCCTGGGCGCACGGCTGTCTTTAGAAGAGCATATGATGGCCGTGGCCTGGGGAGCTTTTTATCAGGTTCGCCTGATACGCCAGTTGTGCCCCTTTCTGGATCGGGACTCCCAATGCATGGTCACTCAAGCACTCGTCACTTCTCGTCTGGACTATTGTAACACTCTCTACATGGGGCTCCCCTTGGGGTATACCCCAAGAGAGGGGATCCTCAGGGTGCCGTCGGCCAGACAATGTCGGCTGGCGACCCCCAGGGGGAGAGCCTTCTCTGTGGTGGCACCTACCCTTTGGAACAATCTACCCTCAGAGATATGAGTGATCTCCGACCTCCGGACTTTTTGTCGGGCCCTAAAAACCTATTTTTTTCAGTTAGCCGGGCTGTCCTGATTTTACGGTTGGTTTTAAAATTTGATATGGATTTTAATTGAAAAGTTTTAAATTACGGGCCAAATTTATTTAATTATTTTAAATCTATTTTTAACTTTTGTGTATAAATGTTTTTTATCTTGGTTGTTCACCGCCCTGAGTCCGAAAGGAGAAGGGTGGTATAGAAATCTGAAAAATAAATAAATAAATAAAAATAAATAAAATAAACACCTCACCATATATTTTATGAATTAGAATGTTTTTATTTTAAAAATTAATTTCTAATATCTTCCATTTATACGCATAAGAATAGAGATATAAAAATTAGTTCAAATACTTTTTCTTTTAAAAATCTGAAGGCTTAACTATTGCACTGAATTAAATTCAAATATAAAGCACTCTGTCTTGCGGTAAAATGTTAATTCAGTTCTTGGGTTATCTAGATCAGGGGTCATCAACCTTTCAGACCTCAGGGGCCACTAAATTCAAAATTTAAAATCCTGCGGACCACTAATATGATCTGCGTAATGACAGGCTGGGTGGGCGTGGCTAGGTGGTCATGTGACTGGGTGGGCATGGTCAACTCAATGTCACTCACATTGAGGGGTGTCTCGCCAACCTCTAATTGCCCTTCCCCTCCCAGACAGTCCTCGCCTCCCCACCTGGGCTCCTTAGGGCCCCAAGAGAAGCAAGAGAAGTTGTTGGAGCTAAGCAGCCACCATGAGAAAGAGTTGGCAAAACAGCTCAGTTCAAATTCGATCTGACCAAGAAGGAGGCTCAGCAGAAGCATCTCACTGAGGACTATGAGCATAGGCTTTCCAAGCAGAGGGAAGACCTGCGGGAGTGTAAAGCCAGGTATCGGTGCCCAGAGGCTCAGTGGGCTGAGATGGTCAGTCAGTTCCAGGCCATGAGGCAGTCCCACTGGAACAAGGCCCTCCGGCTCTTTGCACCAGCAGCGCCTCTCTCCAGCCTTTGCCCAAAGCCCAAGAAGTTGAAGCAGACCCAGAGTCGGAATTTCATCCACAAGAAGATCCCAAAGGGGGAGTCTCTGCAGTAACATAAATCGTCATTGCATGTAACCAGCCCAAGGGCCGTAGTTTGAGGACCCCTGATTTAATGCAATATAAAAAATGCAAATAAATTTTCTGCGGACCACCAAAATTTTCTCGCGGTGGTCCATGGACCACCAGTTGGTGACCGCTGATCTAGATAGCTCCCAAGCTGTTGACATTAAGGAAGCTACTGAAGACTTGGCTATATCTCTAACTTTGGTTAGGTTGGTGGTGCAACTCGTTATATAGGTTCTTTGTTCATATGTCCATCTTCATGGTGTTTATTACTTTTGTATTGTTCTCACTTTTTAATTGTAAGCTCTCCAAAGAGTCAGGCAGCCTTCAAACTGCTAAATGACTGAATGAATAAAGTCACTTTAGGTTGATAATAAATCGTAAAGAGAGTGGAATCATGGCCACTAACAGGAATAAGTTGCAAAGAGTGCAGTGAAGAACAGGATCCAACCTAACTTACTCTCATAAAAGAGGTTTGTAACTCATGTCGTTTCTGGCTTCTCCGTTAGTCTTGGCTCAACTCTGCTAGAATCAGATTTTAAAGCCAAAATAAAATACTGCTCCTTTTTACTGCTTTTATTGTTTTGTGAGCTGTCCAGAAATGTGGTTCTTAATATGAGGATGTATGTATGTATGTATGTATGTATGTATGTATGTATGTATGTATGTATATAATAGGACAAACAGGAAACCCTAGCAGCAAGAACAGATCTTATACATATTAAGTAATATTTGAGCATTTTTGGTTACTCTTAAATCAGTAAACATCTGAGATACAGTGAAACCTTTTTTTAAAAGGAACATTTACCCTTAGAATCTTCTAGTGTATGAATTGTCCCCTTTTCATTTTCACTTTTTAATTTATAGGCCAACCACCTGCCCGATTTGTTGGCATTCTCAAAGAGGTATTGTTTCGTTCTTTTCATTTTTTGCGCTAGTTCCTCTTGATCAATGATATTCAATTTATGTCTCCACATCATCCAGCTTTCTTTGGCTATTTCATCGCCCGGATTGTCTTGAAGTTTTCTTTCTGCTTCTCCTAAATGATTTAAATAGTCTTCCAGGGGCCTCCTTTTTTCCTTATTTTTGTATGCGCTATATGAGATCACAACTCCTCTCAAGTAGGCCTTTATTGTGTCCCATACTATTGCACAGGGCGTTCCATGGTTTTCATTTTCCTTGAAAAAGGAGTTTACTTCTTCTTTAAGTTTTTGTATGCATTCTCTGTCACCCAGTAATTTGGCATTAAACCTCCATCTCTGTTGGTACTTTCTCTTTACACACTTCCACCTAATTTCTAGGGGGTTGTGGTCTGCCCAGTTATTCAGGTTAATTTCAGCCATTCCAATTTCTAATCCAAGTTTCCTGCTAATCCATGCCATGTCTGTTCTGGACCATGACTTTTGTGCATTTGAATAAAATGTGTATTGCCTATCATTTGGGTGCAGGGTACGCCAAGTATCAATTAGGTTCAATTCATCGGCTAGATCAAAAAAAGCTCTCAGTATATTTGTCCTTTTTTTTTTTTGCTTTATTACTTTTATAATCTTTCTCCAAATCCACAATACCATTAAAATCCCCAGATTTAAAATACAGATTTTGTTATATTCCATTTTTACGAATTGTTCATGGAGTTTCTTGAAAAATTCTCCATGTTTTTTATTTGGAACATATATACCCACTAATAATATTTTGGAGTTCCCTCTCTTAATTTCAATCATAAGAGTTCTTCTCTTTGTATCCTTAAACTTTTGCTCTGCTTCAATTCCTTTCTTTACATAGATTACCACCCCCCTTTTCTTTTTCTCTGCCAGCGAAGTGAATGTTTGATCAAATTTTTTATATTCTAAACATTTACCCTCTTCTTTTTTTATGTGCACCTCTTGTAGACACATTATATCGACATTTTGTTTACCTAATTTTGTTAATATTAGTTTCCTCTTTTTGTAGTCGTTTAAGCCATTGACATTTACAGATATTAATTTTAAATCATTCATCCCTGTTTCCTTGTCTGGTTATTAGTTTTTGTTTGTTTGTATGGCTCTTACTGGTCTTGCTTTTTTCCTTTGGCTTTTTCTTCTGTCTTCTCCTCCTCCGCGGTTGCTTCCTTTGTATTCTGTTGGTGTAAGGCCTCCTCCTCTACTGCTGCTGTCTCTAATTCCTCTTTGCTACTCTGCTCTTCCTCCGTACCTCTCAACTGGTCAAGGAAGTCTTGTACTGTACTCAGGCTTTCTATTTTTATTTTTCTCCCTACTACCGTTTTGGCGAACCAGTAGCATTTTATACTACCAGTTCGGGTGAACCGGCCCAAACTGGGAGCATGTCACCCCTGTATTACACTATATTTCATAGGACAATAAGTTTCAAGTTGCTAAGTCAAAAACTAAACATATTTCTAAGAAGCAACTATTTCTTCTTGAATGTTCGCCAGGCTAAATTAATATGTATTTAAATTTTAAAAGTGAGATTGAATTGCTATGTAATCAAAGCAGCATTGCTTTGCTACAACTTAAGATAGAAGTAGTGAATGGGCACTTCCAATTTAATGCATTCTTCCTGAGAAGAGATACTGATGAGGGTTCCCAATGAAGTCAAGTGATGGGTCTCAGAATTTATGCTTTTTGGGATCTTTCCTGTTCTGTGGAATATCATACATGTAAAGGCAAGAGGATAAACATTTGGTGATTAATAATGGATGAGAAATATCACAGCTTGGATTTTTACTAGATTATGCTTTATTCTATTTTTATGAAAACTAGATGGGTTAATATAGAGATTGCTTACTTACATTGATAATTTCATTATAGTAAACAGCTCAAATTCTTTCATATTTAGAGTATACAAACTGCTATATGAACAAAAAAAATGCTGGAGTACTTAGGAAGCATTTTTTATAAAAAGACCAAGATACACCACAAAGTAAATATTCAAGTAAAATTAAAATGCTGATTATTGTGAAAGGGCTGAGGAATGGGACCACTAGGAAACTGATATAAGGGAAAGTGTAAAGAGATATTATTATGGAGATATTGTACAATTGAATGAAATATTACTGTGGGACAATCATACTTTCATATAATCCATATTAAATACAGCTAATTCTTGCTTAACAAATTTATATGCATAGTAGTTATGCTACACAAATTCGGTAGAATTATTAAAAATGAAAAATAGTATTGCCTTTTTTATGATCAATACACTTAATTCTTTAGTGCTTTTCATACCATATATAATACAGTACTAATAAAATAGTTTTAAAAAGTGAATCACATAGAATATACAGATATATAAAAACCTCTAAGTTACAGATTTGACTTTTTAAAAAAATGAATTTGAAATTGTATTGTGTGGTAAAGATGTTATTGTCAAGTTTTATAAATTGTTATTGAAATTTGGATTTGGAGAATAAATATGGTGGAGCATTGCATAATCTAACAAGTAAAAAAATTGAGTATAATATAATGATTGTACAATGGACGAAGTATGGACAGCATGTGGATAAAGGGTTTAAAATTTATGTTAAATTATAATTGAAAATAATTTTTTATAAAATGATGCGCCTGATAAAACTGTCAAAGATGTATAAAGGTATTTCATATGTATGTTGGAATTGTAAATGTAAAGAAGGAACTTTTTATCATCTTTGATGGGCTTGTGACAAAGCAAAGAAATACTGGGGTAAGGTTTATATTTTAATACAGAAGGTTCTTAAAATGAATTAAAAAAATCAAGCCATAATTGTTTCTTTTAGGCTTGATGGGTGAAGAACTTGAAAAAAATATGGAATTTTGCTGTTATATATGTAGACAGAACAAGAATGTTTTTATGCACAAAAATGGAAAGATACTTTAATTCCCATAGTGACTAGCTGGAAAGACTGATGGAACTAGCAGAAATGGCTAAATTAATTGCTTTAATCAAAGAAAACACATCCAGCTTTGTTTCAACTTGGAAACCACTTCTGGATTTTGTGCTTGAAATGGAAAAAAAAAAAATGAAACGTTGACTTTAGGGTTTGCTTTAGTTAAATTTGTTGTTATAGAAATGGCTCATATATATTAAGTATGTAAAAGTAAAAAGTTGAGGCTGTGATGTTGCTATCTTATTCTACTATGTTAAAAAAAGTTCCCTCTACTATGTTAAAAAAAAGTTTCACAGGTGGCATCTACCCCCAACGAGAATAGCCAGGATGTTTAAGAATAAATCGGAGAAATGTTGGAAGTGTCATCAAACTCCAGGATCGTATTACCATATGTGGTGGACATGCGTGGAAGCAAGGAAATTTTGGACTAAAATACATATGTGGTTAGAAAAAATGACAAAGAGACATATTGACTTTAAACCAGAAATATTTTTATTAGGAATTTTACCAGAGACATTTAATAAAGTATTACAATACTTAATTGGGAACATTTTAACAGCAGCCAGAATTGTATTTGCCAAAAACTGGAAAGGAGAGAAGATAATTACCGATGAAGAAATTATTATGAAAATGTTGGACTGTGCTGAAATGAGTAGATTGACATTTGAAATAAGAGAACAGGAAGATAAACAATACTATTTGATATAGGAGATATTTTATCAATGGTTTGATAAAAAAGTATGGAGATTAGATAGAATATATGAAATGTTTAAATATTTATCTTTAGTTTAAGTAAAGAATAATTGCTATATGAGGAGATTTGGAGAATTGTAAGCACGAAAGGATTTAACCGATTGAGATGCTGTCTATAATTGTTTGTAAGGATGATATTTTTATGTTATTGTTGTGTTTTTTTATTTTTAATCTAAAATAAAACTTTTTCAAAAAAAAAGTTCCCTCATTTTCCTATTTTCATTTTCTTTTGCATTTATACCTTGATAAGTGTAATAAAATTATTTTTTTTAAAAAACAGTATTGCCTAAATGTATTTTTTCATATGATCAACACACTTAATTCTTTAGTATTTTTCATACAAAAGTACATCATATGGTACTAATAAAACAGTTTTAAAAAGTGAATTACATGGACTATAGAGACATACAAAAAACCCTATGTTCATTAGGAATTGGTAATATGCATTAACCTCAGTGAAGGTGATCCTTAGTAGTGTAGGCTTTCTACAGATATTAGTGTAGGCTTTCTACAGATGGTTACCAGGGTGGATTTGATTTAAATCACGATTTAAATCACTAGTCAGTAAGGCTTGATTTAAATAATAGTTTTCTACATAAAGACTAATTCTTGCTGGTATAACTTTAATATGCAAGTAGATGAAGATTTTTAGAATAACAACTTTTCATATTAGTTTTTTTATCCCCCGTTTAATAGGTTAATCATTCATATTTGGACAACTTTTCTGTTGTACTTAGGAAGGAGAAAAATAATCATTACCTTAATAATAACAATTTAAATAGATTTATTCAACTGAAACAATAACATTACAGCATATGTTATTTGCTTAAACAAACATCCATGTTTGTTAACTAATTTGGCTAAACAAAATATATATATTTTAAGAAACTTAGACTGTCAGCCTAGCCTACACATGAAAAACTTAAATACTGTCCTCTGTAGCTCACTCGTCATCTTCATCTTCTTCTTTGTTCATAATCTGGAAAAGAAAAACAAGCTTTCCTACTTTATCGGGTCCCAAACGATTTCTCAATTTAGAATGAATGAGTCCAAAGGAAGAGAATATTCTTTCAACGCCTGCAGAAGAAGCTACTGCTGTTAAAAGTGAAATCATTACTTGAACAGTCTCTAAATCCAAGTGCTTAAGTAACTTCCACCAGTTCATTGGTGTGACTTTCTTTAAAATATCTATTTCTAAGCATAGAGGTATATAACAACTGACATTCCAAGCAGACATATATGACTGCATACAATGCATTGTCAATCTCTAGTAGTGCTTAGGAGTGAAAATAATTACTATTATTCATAAAAGAAAAGGAATCAAGGATATCCTAATTAAATCAGAACAATATAATACATCTATTTTTTTCAAATTAGGTAGCAGCTCTTAGCTAAAGTTGGGTGATCTTGAAAAGCTGGGAACAAATTGACTCCATAATAACTGTACCTGAATAGGAGAACATTAGGAAATTTCAAGGCAGTATTCAAGTATAAGTTTTTAAAAAGTACAAAAGAATTCAGTGGCAAATCTGTATTGTTGCCATAAAAACTAAATGAATATGTTTGTGAAGTCACTAACAATTGCTCTTGATCAGAGAAATATTTTATATTACATATTTTCTAGGCAAAAATTTTCTAGAAAAATAAGTATCCAGTAATAATAAATACAAAAACTAAAATCCATAGCAACCAAGGAAATTACATAGGCAACAAAAACTAATATATCCAGGAGATGGATCCTTTCATGTACCCATGCCTGAGAAACAGATCTACTGAGCCTTACAAAAGACCAGTAAAGTTGAGTCCATCCTAATATCCAGAGGAAGAATGTTGGGGTGGGGGGGGGGGGAAGGCACTATAGGAGAAAAGACACACCTTCAGAGCCCCACCAACCAGCATCCTTAGCTGATGGAATCTGAAGCGTGTCCATCCTGCCAAGGATGGTCCCTCAAGTAACCCAGTCCTAAGTCATGAAGAGCTTTAAACCATTACCTTGAATTGCATTCAGAAGTACAGTGGTAAGCAACCAGCATACAAAATAGAGGTTTAGAATGCACCGAGCAGGGTGGATTTGATTTAAATCAAACTGATTTAAATCACGATTTAAATCACGATTTACATCACTAGTCAGTAAGGTTTGATTTAAATCATAGTTTTCTACATAAAGACTAATTCTTGCTGGTATAACTTTAATATGCAAGTAGATGAAGATTTTTAGAATAACAACTTTTCATATTAGTTTTTTTATCCCCCATTTAATAGGTTAATCATTCATATTTGGACAACTTTTCTGTTGTACTTAGGAAGGAGAAAAATAATCATTACCTTAATAATAACAATTTAAATAGATTTATTCAACTGAAACAACAGCATATGTTATTTGCTTAAACAAACATCCATGTTTGTTAACTAATTTGGCTAAACAAAATATATATATTTTAAGAAACTTAGGCTGTCAGCGCAGCCTATACTTAAAAACTTAAATACTGTCCTCTGTAGCTCACTCATCATCTTCATCTTCTTCTTTGTTCATAATCTGGAAAAGAAAAACAAGCTTTCCTGCTTTATCGGGTCCCAAACGATTTCTCAATTTAGAATGAATGAGTCCAAAGGAAGAGAATATTCTTTCAACGCCTGCAGAAGCAGCTACTGCTGTTAAAAGTGAAATCATTACTTGAACAGTCTCTAAATCCAAGTGCTTAAGTAACTTCCACCAGTTCATTGGTGTGACTTTAAAATATCTTCAGCAAACATATATTTCTTGAATGGTTCCCCCTTAGCTTTGAAGTTTATTGTAGTTGGCATTACAGATGGATAATTGCTGGATACCCATGTCATAGCTAACTCCTCTTCCTCAGCACTTAGGTTTTGACCCTGATACTGGATATTGACAATATTTGCCAAAAAATGAGCTGGAGACAGTACTTGTCCCATTCGTTTTTTTAATGCTTGTAATTTAATTTTGTCCATGTGTAGTTGTTTTTAGTGTTCACTCAGTTCCTTCCAAATTTCAACAGCATCAGCAATAAAACAGCTATTTTTCTGTATTTTGTTTAAAGCTTCAGAGATGGGTTTCAGGATGCTCAGCATATGTTCAACATTTCTCTTAAGCCCAATGTTGAGGATTTTGGCTTGGACAGTGCCATCTATTTTATCTCGATTTTCTTCACAAACTGTCATCAGAATAGGCCAGTTCTTGATATACTGCTCAAAACAGTCCACCACAGAGTTCCATCTAACATCTTGTGGGAGCATTAGCTTGGTTCCACCCATCCTTTTCAGAGCTGCAGCAGCAAAATGATTGTTACGGAAGTATTTAGCAATTTCAACAACATTAGTCTTTATTTCTGGAACACTTAAGTCTTTGGCTAAGAGGTGCAGCAAATGAGCACTGCAACCATATGTTATTAGCTTTGTATTCCCTTCCTGCTCTTTTAAATTTCTTCTCATCTTGGATACATTTGCAGCATTGTCTGTGACCAAACTGCGTACTAGACATTTGAATTTTTGTTCACATGTTATTATAGCTTTTACTGCCACTTCTTGTAAGTATTCTGCTGTGTGTACATTTCCTGACGTATCAATTGTTTGTGCAAGGAACTTTCCCTTCTTCTGTTGTTATACAAGCACATACAATAGGATCTGTCAGGATTCGGTGTCATCTCAAATAAACTGCATTTCAAACAAATAGTCCTTGATCAAAATCTTTCATTTATTAGGCACAACAATCGAATCTCCGACTCAGTTGCAGCCAACACTGACTTCCTGGTCCAAACCCTCCCTTTCCTTTCCCCACTGCTCTGCTTCTCATTGGCCATCTTCCAAGTCACTCTGCTGTTATCTACTACTTCAGCTCAAAGGAATTTCCCCCCTCCCAACCCATCTCCCACCTTCTCCTTCTTATGTCAGCACTGGAGTGAATGCAGCTTGGAGTGGTGACATCCGCCTCCCCTTCATTTTTCCAGGGTGGCCTGTTACAAAAAAACCCAACAAGTACCGTTACCCCGTCTGAAGGTGTGTCCCGCCCCCTCCCGCTTTGTTCGGGTGATCTGCATGGAATCTGGCTTTAAGGCGGTAACCCTTCCACTTAATTAAGTATTGGAGGCATCCCCTATGCCACCTCGAATCGAGAATTCGCTGTACCTCATAGTGAGTGTGGCCCCCAATGACCAGGGGCCCTGGGGGGGTCACGTGGCGCCGGCCTTAAGATTGACCCAACACAGGTTTTAGGAGGCTACTGTGGAAAACGGGGTGTATCTTCTCTAGTAGTCAAGGCAACTGCAGTTGTACTGTAACCGAGTTGATTACTTTTAGTATAGGGAATGGTCCTATAAATTTCAGGCCCAATTTTCTGCTCGGAAGTCTGAGTCTCAAATATTTGGTGGAGAGGTAGACCTTCTCTCCCACTCGAAATGGTCTTTGGGGAATTCGGTGCTTGTCTGCTTGTTTCTTGTAGGATTGTGCCACCTTGGCTAACACCTTCTTGATGTTCTCCCAGGTTTCTCTCAACATTGCTATCCAATCGGTCAAGCTGACTGAGGAAGGGGGCTCTCTTGGGTACTCTGGCATGGGGACGAAATCCATACCACTCACTATCTTAAATGGGGTTAATAGTGTGCTACTGTGGACAGCACTGTTATACGCGACCTCCGCAAAAGATAGGAGGTCTGCCCAATTAGACTGTTGGTAGTCGATGCAGCATCTTAGGTATTGCTCTATCATGGCATTCAGCCTCTCTGCCCCCCCCCCCCCGTTGGTGCTCGGGTGAAATGCTGAGCTGTGGCCTTGGGATGACCCTATGGACCGTAGGAATTCCCTCCAGAATTTTGCTGTGAACTAGACCCCTCGGTCGGAGATGATTCTTCTGGGTACTCCATGCAGGCGGTAGATGTGTTTCAGGAACAGTTTGGACAATTGGCGGGCTGAAGGTACCCCACTGCAGGGTATAAAATGTGCCTGTTTGGAGAATAAGTCTATTACAGTCCAGATCACTGTGTTTCCATCACTCCTCGGCAGTTCTACTATAAAATCCATTGCAATCTCCTCCCATGGTCTTTTTGGTTCAGCTACTGGCTGCAGCAGTCCAGGAGGCTTTCCTGGTCGTTTTTTCATCGTGGCACAGATGGTACAACTTTTTACATAACTGTCTACGTCTTTTCTCATGTGGGGCCACCCGAACTGTCTTCGTACTAAGTGCAGAGTCTTTAGGAAGCCGAAATGCCTCGCTGGTTTAACGTCGTGGCTCCTCTTGAGGATCAGGGTGTGTAGAGTCTCTGGGACATAGAGTTTTGTCCCCTTCCATGCTAGGTCATCCCTTTTTGTCGAGAGATGTTGATTGTCTCGAAACCAGGGGTCCACCAATGTTTCAGTTTTGAGTCTTGTTGTCAAGTCACTTGCCGGTTGGCCATGCTGGTCATGACGTTGCCATCTAGTGACTACTACTTGGGTAGAGGGGATGATGGCATTCACCACCTGCTCCCGCTCACTGTTATATTGGGGCATCTGGGAGAGGGCATCGGCCAGGAAGTTCTTCTCCCCTGGGATGTGCTTCAGTTCGAAGTTGAAATGATTGAAGTATTGAGCCCACCAGACTTGCCTGGGCGACAACTTCCGTGGGGTCCTAAGGGCCTCCAGATTCTTGTGATCAGTCCAAACTTCGAACAGTCTTTGGCCTCCTTCTAGCAGGTGTCGCCAGGTCAGCAGCGCCCATCTCACTGCGAACGCTTCCTTTTCCCACGCCGCCCATCATCTCTCTGTGTCGGTGAGCTTACGGGAGGTGTAGCCACAAGGTTGTAGATTCCCTTGACTGTTCTTTTGGAGTAGCACAGCCCTCCCCACCACATCGCTGGCATCTGCTTGGATGACGAAGGGCTGTTCAGGGTCAGGATGCTTTAAGACCGGTTCCTTTGCAAACATTTCTTTTAGTGTTTCGAATGCCCATTGGCAGGTCAAGTCCCACTGTAGGGGTTGTCCTGGCCTTGTTGCCGGACTCCCTCTTTTTAGGAGGTCCGTCACAGGTTTGGCAATTCTTGCAAAAGAGGGGATGAATTGTCTGTAGAAGTTTGCGAACCCCAGGAAGCTTTGCAGTTGTCTGCAGGTGTGAGGGGGTTGCCATTTTAGAACTGATTGTACTTTGGCTGGGTCCATCTCTATCCCCTCGTTTGACACTCGGTAGCCTAAGTAGTCTAGCTGTGATTGGTGGAACTCGCATTTTGACAGTTTGACATACAGGTTCACCCTCAGTAGTTTTTCCAGCACTTGGCGGACGAGGGGTATGTGTTCGTCTATGGTTTCTGTGTAAATGAGAATATTATCCAGATAGACGAGGACCCCCTTATAGAGGTGCTCATGTAGAACCTCATTTATCAACTGCATGAACACTGCCGGGGCTCCCTGCAGTCCAAATGGCATCACCTTAAATTAGAAACTCCCTAGGGGGGCAGTTGAATGCTGTTTTCCACTCATCTGCTTCCCTGATGCGTATCCGGTAGTAGGCTTCTCGGAGGTCTAGTTGGTGAAAACTTTTCCTTTGGCCAGGTGGGCTAGCATGTCCTTCATGAGGGGAAGGGGATATAAATTGTGTATGCAGACAGCATTGATGTCCCTAAAATCAACAACTAGGCACATAGAGCCGTCTTTCTTCTCTTTGAAGAGGACCGGTGCCGCGACCCGTGGTTTGGCTTGCTCAATGAAACACCTTTGTAGGTTCTTGTCTATGTAGTTCCGCATTTCTTGCATTTCACGGGGCGTCATGGCATACAATTTAGGTTTAGGTAGTTTCGCCCCAGGGATGATCTTGATGGCGCAATCGGCCTCGCGGTTGGGGGGTAGAATGTCACACTCGGTCTCGCTAAACACCTCTGCAAGGTCTTGGTACTCCTCTGGGATTTGTTCTGTCTCATGGGAACTGTCGGATGCGGCCGCCAGTTTCTCTGATGTACCCTTATAGGGAGGGACCCTTGTGTCGGTGGCGTCTTCCCTTGCTGTGGCGGGAGGGATTGGGGCCCGTGTGTGGGGCGTCTCCCCTGGTTGGAGCGGCAGGGGTTGGGGGCCCTTTGCTATCCTCAGCCTGCGGGTTCCCTCTTGCCACCAGATGATAGGGCCCCATTTGTCTAGCCAAAAGAGTCCCAGTATGACTGGATCTGTCATTTTGGGGGCTATTATGAACCGAATCGTTTCCCAGTGATCTGCTAGCTCCAGCTTCACTGGTTCGGTCAGGCGTGTGGCGTAAGGTTCCCTCACTAGAGATCCATTAAGTTGTTCAAATTGTATTGGGTGGTTGAGCTTTTTGACTCGGATCCCCAATTTTAGGATAGGTTAATCAGGCACCTCATGCAGCCCTAATCTATTAGGGGAAGGAGCAGGAGATGTTTTTTTTTTCTTGTAGGATGTGTCTTCATGAGAAACGAAAGTGATCTTCAAAGAGAGATGGCTGACCAGCTGCCCTACATTCCTGATGAATGACGCTGCCAGACGTGTTGCCACCTGACCTTTGGATTGGCTGATGATTTATGAACACGAGGGGGGGAGAAGCTTAGTAGATGCATTTCACGCGTTTTGCTCACTTCCAGCTTTACCTGGGTTGCTATCATTTCATATTCAGTAAAAATACTAAATTCTTCAAAATGCTTGAGTTTGGGTTTTTCTTTCCTGGATACTGAAGGAAGCATACCTGACATTAAGCTGGAAGTCACAACCAGTCATCCCGGACAAAAACTGAGGGGACTGTAAATCCAAAATATGTCAGATCGGGGGAGTGATGGAGAAGAGAAAATGGGGGCAGCCAGTTCAACCGCCCTCCAGTTGGAAAAGGAGACTGCAGAATGGTTGGAAAGACTCCGTTTGGAGACGGAAGAGGCTAGATGGTCAAAGGGAGTGGGGAGACTGCCGGACTGGGGAGAGGAACCCCGGGGAGTGACAACTTCCAGACCCCAAAAAAAGGAGGCAGTGTGGATGCAGGAACAAAAGGAACGTCTCATGATAGACCAAGCCTTGCAACTTATCCGTGATGTAGAAGAAAGCAGAAGAAACCGTGAGTCTTTTGGAATTCCTGGGGAGAAGGGGAGAGAAAGCCCCAGGGGGGAGCCAGGAGAAACAGCCTGTGGGGGAGAGGAAGTTTGAGGAGGGAGCATCCCAGACTTCGGCAGCTCGAGGGAGAGATGCAGCCGGCCAGAGAACCCCCAGCCCCCCCCTGCAGACGTAAAAAGCCAAAAATCTCCCCCCTTCCTGGGAAGTTTGATGGGAATCCTAAAGCCTTGGGAATTTTCCTGACCCAAGTGTGGAACCACATGCAGGACTGGGGGGAGGACTACGAAACAGAGGCGGCGAAAGTCAGAAGCGTCGCGAATGCCCTAGAGGGAGTAGCTGCTGAGTGGATGGTGGTTCTCCACAATAACAACTCCCCCTCGCTGAGAAATTACAACCAGTTCATGAGGGCCCTTAGAAGGCATTTTGAAGACCATTTAGCTGAACGAAAGGCGAGACTCAGAATGAAGAGCATTCAGCAGGGCCGGAGGCCGGTGGCAGAGTATATCCAAGAGTTTCGTGAACTGGCACCCTATATGACAGGCTGGTCAGAAATGGCTCTTTTGGAGAGTTTCAAAGATGGATTGAATGAAGAGATATATCGAGACTACAGGAGCATGGGGGTCCTCGATGATTTGGATAGATGGTACATAATAGCTGAGGATGTGGAGATCGAGCTGAAATGGAGCGAACTCCGAGGAAGGCGTATGGGGGACCAGTCATCCTCTTTCTACCGTAAGGGGGCACCAAAGATGACTGGTAGGAAGACCGAATCCAAACCCAAGTCAAAGCCCTTCACCTGTTTCAAATGTGGGAAGGAGGGTCACCGGGCGGCCGAATGCTTCTCCAAACCACCGCCAAAAGCCACCGGGGCCGGCCAAAAGAAAGGCGATAAAATACCCGCCAAAACCCGTGGCACCGCCCTGAAAGGAGAAGTCGTTGAGTTCACTCCCCGGAACCAGGGCGAGTTGGGAACTCCGACCAACGATGACGACAGCGAGACGGACTCCGACTCCAACACCGACGAACGGGTGAGTCACACGGAAGAACCCTTACTCATCCCCGTAGAAATAAGGGTGCCCTCCACAGGAACTCACGCGCAATTGTTAGCCCTGTTGGACTCGGGGTGCACTAGGTGCATAATTAGCCCCAAAGTAGTGGAGGAAATGGGACTGAGACTGAAAACTTTAAAAAGACCCATTGCATTTTGTCAGTTAGACAGGTCGATTGCAGGAGGGGGCCCAGCTAGTTTTATGACCGAACCCCTTAAACTGCAGTTGGGGAATCATGTAGAGAATCTCAGTTTTATTGTAGCACCTGGCATGGAAAGGCCCCTCATTCTAGGACTGCCCTGGCTTCGGAAATGGAATCTACGAGTAAATTGGAAGACGGGGGTCCTGCGCATCCGTACGGCAGAACCAACTCCGGAATAGGAAGCCCCCCCCCAAGGGACGACATAAGGGCAGAAAGGGTGGCAGTAGCCATTAACTATATTGAGGGAGAAGAAAAAATTCCTAAAGAATATTGGGACCTCAAGGAAGTGTTTTAGCGAAAAAGCATCAGATGCCCTGCCTCCCCACAGGGCCACTGACTGCACCATTGTAATACTCCCTGGGGTGAAGCTTCCCAAACCAAAAATTTACCCCATGACACCTCGAGAATTGGGGGAGTTGCGGAATTTTATCGATAAAAACTTAGAACGGGGATTCATCGAACGAGCTAAACCCAAGGTGGCGGCGCCAGTAATGTTCCGCGAAAAGGAAGATTAGTAGTTGATTATAGAAACATGAACGCCATTTGCGTAGAAAATGTATATCCCCTCCCACTCATGAAGGACATGTTAGCCCATTTGGGGAAGGGAATTTTTTTTACCAAACTTGATTTAAGAGAGGCATACTACCGAGTGAGAATAAAAGAGGGAGATGAATGGAAGACAGCATTTAATTGCCCACTGGGATGTTTCCAGTTTAGAGTACTCCCTTTTGGACTACAGGGAGCCCCGGCTGTATTCATGCAGTTGATCAACGAAGTGTTGCATGAGCACCTATATAAGGGGGTGTTGGTCTATTTGGACGATATTCTAATTTATTCTGACAACATGGCCGACCATGTAAGACTGGTTCGAGCGGTCTTGAATAAACTCAGAGCAGCTGAACTCTATGCCAAACTTTCTAAATGTGAGTTCCACCAAGACAAAATTGACTATCTTGGATATTGTATATCGCATGAGGGAATAGAGATGGACCCGGAAAAGGTCCGGGCAGTGATGGAATGGGCCGCACCACGCACCCGTAAACAATTACAGAGTTTCTTAGGGTTTGCAAATTTTTATAGACAATTTATCCCCTCTTTCGCGAAAATCACACTGCCAATTACAGACTTGCTAAAAACCAAAGGAGAAGTAAAACCCAAACCCTCGAAACCACTACAATGGACTATGGACTGTCAAGCTGCTTTCGAGAAACTGAAACGACTGTTTGCAGCTGAACCGGTGCTCAAACACCCCGACATGGAACAACCTTTTGTAGTACAAGCTGACACCAGCGACGTCGCTGTAGGAGCAATACTCTTGCAAAAGAATGAGAACGGGATATTACAACCCTGTGCTTACACGTCCCGTAAACTATCAGACACGGAAAGGAGATGGGCCATATGGGAGAAAGAAGCGTTTGCAGTTAGATGGGCGCTGTTAACATGGAGACAATTTTTAGAAGGGGTGAAACACCCTTTCGAGGTGCGGACTGATCGTAAGAATCTAGAAGCATTAAAAACACCACGCAAACTATCACCAAAACAGGCTCGCTGGGCCCATCACTTCAAGCGTTTCAATTTCACTTTACGTTACCTTCCTGGTGGGAAAAATTTCATGGCAGACACACTTTCCAGATTGCCACAGTACAACAGCATCAAGAAGGAAGTGGTTCAACCAATGATCCCCTTGACACAATTAGCAACACCTGTCACCACCAGAGCTCAGCGTAAAGCCGAACCAGAACTCTCGGGGGATTTACTTGAAAAATTGCGAGAAGCTCTAAAAACCGACGAGTGGTTTAAGAATCACTCGAATGAATGCACACTTCGTGACGGACTAGCTTGGGTTGGATCGAAATTGTATGTTTCAGCCACTTTAAGGACAATCGTATTAACATATGCTCATGATGCTAAGGCCGCAGGACACTTTGCGTTTGTCAAGACTCTGCATGTTGTTAAGAGACAATTTTGGTGGCCTGCACTTAAAAAGGACATAGAGGCATATGTGGCTAGCTGTCCAGTATGTTCCTCGGCTAAAAGATCTCCAGGAAAATCCCCTGGATTATTGCAAAGTGTGGCTAGACCGAACGCCCCATGGAAGGAAATATCTATGGATTTTATTGTGGATTTACCAGACAGTGAGGGCTGCACTGTCATTTGGGTAGTAACTGATTTGTTTTCCAAACAAGTACATTTCAGCCCTTGCTCAAAGATCCCTTCAGCAAAAACCCTCGCAAAACTGTTTATTCGGTAAATTTACCGACTACATGGATCTCCGAAAAGAATAATTTCTGACAGGGGTGTGCAATTTACTTCCAGTTTCTGGAAGGAGTTTTTGAAATTGATAGGTTCAGCACAGGGGTTAAGTTCCAGTCACCACCCTCAGACAAATGGGGCCTGTGAAAGAACCAATGGGGTACTCGAGCAATACCTGAGGTGTTACGTAAATTACCAGCAAGACAATTGGGTAGACTTGTTGCCATTTGCAGAAGTGGCATATAACAATTCTGTACACAGTAGCACCGGATTCACCCCTTTTAAGGTCGCATCGGGCCAGGATTTTGTACCCATTCCCGAGTTACCACAAGATGATCCACAAAATCCCTCCTTGATGGATTGGATTGAACAGCTAAAGAGCACATGGGCAGTGACTCGGAAGGCACTGAGATGAGGCACACCGGGCTCATAAGGCCCAAGCCGATAAGAAAAGGTCCCCAGCTCACATGTATAAAGTGGGTGATAAAGTCTATTTGTCTACTAAATACTTACAGACTACCCAGAAGTCCAAAAAGCTGGGCCCTAAGTATGTGGGACCATTTCGAGTGATTAGATTGATTAATCCAGTAACAGTTGAATTGGAATTGCCAAAAACCTTGAGACGAATACATCCTGTATTTCATGTTAGTTTATTGAAACCTGAACACTCATCTCCTTTAAGGGCTGATCAAAGCACCCCTCCAGTTCCCATTCTCATAGAGGGGGAGCAACATTTTGAAGTTAAAGAAATTTTGGACTCGAGAAAACACCATGGTAAAGTCCAATATCTGATTCCCTGGAAACATTTCCCTTTATCTCAGGCTGAATGGGTGAATAAACGAGATGTCCGAGCCCCCAAGAAAGTACAGCAATTCTATACCAAATACCCAGATAAACCATAATTATTGTATATATTCTGTTTCTCTCTCTTTTCTTTCCTTTTATTTAGGAATAACGTCTCTTCTGCAAGGGGGGCCGAATGTCAGCCTCAGCTTGGCCTGCTTCAGCTGCCATAAGAAATGGTGGGAGGGATTAGTTATGGAGCAAAGAGGGGGAAGGAGCAGGAGATTTTTTTTCCTTGTAGGATGTGTCTTCATGAGAAACGAAAGTGATCTTCACAGAGAGACGGCTGACCAACTGCCCTACATTCCTGATGACGCTGCCAGACGTGTTGCCACCTGACCTTTGGAAGACCTTTGGATTGGCTGATGATTTATGAACATGAGGGGGGGAGAAGCTTAGTAGATGCATTTTGCGCGTTTTGCTCACTTCCAGCTTTACCTGGGTTGCTATCATTTCATATTCACTAAAAATTCTAAATTCTTCAAAATGCTTGAGTTTGGGTTTTTCTTTCCTGGATACTGAAGGAAGCATATCTGACAAATTGAGCTAGCTGGTCTGGATCGCCATCGAACTTCCCTCTGAAATGGGGTGGTTCCTCCCTCACTGCCCTCTCCTCCCACTGTGGGACTCTGTAAGCCTGCTCTTGGTGCAGCTGGTCATCTTCCTCATCTCTCCTTCTAGGGTAGGGAGGTGATGTCTTATCCAGGCTGCTCTGCTTGCTGTGTAAGGGGGGAACCCATGGATGCATCTTTGGGCTTCCTCTCCTTCTGCTGTGGGAGGGGGGAGGGCTGCGCTTTAGTCTACGGCCTCTCGGTTCAGCAGACCAAACTTACTCCCCCTTCTCCTTTGGCCTGCACAATGGCCCCTTCTCCCGAATGATGGCACGGTCAAATTTCTCCTTCAATTTGTCTGTGGGGCTCTCGAGTAGCTTCCCTGAAGCTTTTTGGTGCCTGGCCTGCTGCCAGTCCCATAGCCAGTCTGCCCTCCCCAATTCACTTAGGGGTTTCCCCTTACCCTGAACGCTCGGTAAGGGAAACTCAGCCTCTGCGGATTTTGGCGAAGACCACAGATACTCATCTTTTCTCTTCTTGGTTTGTGGCACCATCGTCTGACTTTGGCTGTCTTGCAGCTTCGCTGGAGGAGGGAGGGGTTGAGGCTCTGTAGCATCCAAACTGGCTGGGATCAAGATTGGCTCTTTTCCAGTTGCCTGAATTAAACTCTCTTCGGACAGTTTGCTTTCCGCCATGATGTCCGGACTGCTTCTCCATTCACTTCATACATCTGGAAGGGAGCTGGAGGTTTGGAGGTCAGCCAGCTTGGCTTGGAAAGGAGTGTTGGCTGTCTGTCAGGATTCGGTGTCATCTCAAATAAACTGCATTTCAAACAAATAGTCCTTGATCAAAATCTTTCATTTATTAGGCACAACAATTGAAACTCCGACTCAGTTGCAGCCAACACTGACTTCCTGGTCCAAACCCTCCCTTTCCTTTCCCCACTGCTCTGCTTCTCATTGGCCATCTTCCAAGTCACTCTGCTGTTATCTACTACTTCAGCTCAAAGGAATTTCCCCCCTCCCAACCCATCTCCCACCTTCTCCTTCTTATGTCAGCACTGGAGTGAATGCAGCTTGGAGTGCTGACATTACTGACAGTAATTGTGGACATTACTCCACCCATCAATACTTAGGTTAACAATTCTACCCTACAGAGCTGTTGCACATTGCTCCATTTCTCTGTCATACACTTTATCCAGCAGTTTCCCTGCAACATCTGCTCTGCTGGGTGGACTGTATCCTGGTCTCTGTGACTGAACCATATTAATGAAATGTGGGTTCTCAGTCAGACGGAAAGAAGAGTTCGTTGCATAAACAAACTGGGCAATTTTTTCATCAATTAACTCTTTTTCTAATCTGCTAGTTTTTATCACAAACTTATCTATGGTGGTTCCAGAAGGGAAGGGTTTTTTCTTTCTTTTAGGTGATAGTGATATGTGGCTGTGGGTGTCTGATGATGATGATGCTAATGAAGCACTATCCTGGATGGATAACTCTGAAACTGTAGAACAGGAGGATGGTGATCTTGAAGGTGGATAGTTTCCAAAATCCATGAATTCCCCTAAACAAAAAAGTCAAGGCTGTTATTTTATTGTTTATACAATTTCTACTTATTGTACACAGCACTGCCCCAAAAGGAATATTTGCTTTTCTTCATAACTGTACCAAATGACAGTAACATGCAGTAATAATAAGAAATATAATTTTGCTCAAACATGACAGTTCAAGGCAGTCTTCAGAAATATGATTCAATAAAAATGTTTACCAACCTGAAGATCCTGCCTGTTCAAATGTGTTTCTTTGGTCATCTTCATCACAGCACTTCTCATGATGTTGCCTCATTCGGGCCACCAGGCCTTGCATTTCTTTGTTGCAGTGTTTGCAGTTTGCACGCATGCCTGCCTTACCGATAGGTAAAGGAACTTCATTAAAATATTGCCAAACTGGGTCTCTTTTACGGCCTGCTGCCATTATAGGTTTTTTCCTCCAAGGAAAGAATGTGATAAACCTCAGGTCATACACACAAAAAGATCCAAAGACTTGTCTTTCTGTGGCGGTGCAGTATTGTGCTCAGAAAGTTTCACTTTCATTTTGTACTGCTTGTCTGCTTGCCCCTTCCTCCTCACATTAGTCTCACTTTCTTCTTGTGCAGATCTATTCCACTCCAAACAATCAGAAAAATATTGTTTCTATTCTATTCACTGAACTTCTTGAAACTTAGCACTGAAGGGGTTGATTCTGTATTCATAGGTTTGTAAAACAATAGGATTAAGGTCTTTTTCTCAACTCTGTTCATGTTATAACATTTTTGCTGTGAAGAAGAGGCATGTGATCTCTGCTGAGTCAAATTCAGTTTTGAGAACTGCAAAAGTAAACCAGGCATCTGTGATAATATCTAGTAGGCAGAGAAACTGCCCAATAATCTTACAAAAACCTCTGGAAGAGCATGACATTGTGAATGGATTAATGGAATTTATTTACCCAAAAAATTAAACATATACAGCCTTATTCTACATAATTAAAAAACTAATCTTTATTTCATGATGGAATAACCTTTGGATGGTAATATATTTTCCTCAAAAAGCATTTTATCTAAAAAAAATCCGATTTAAATTTAAAAAATCCGATTTAAATAAAAAAAATCTGATTTTTTTGATTTTTTTAAAAAAAATCATTGATTTTTATACACCCTGAGTTACTGCATTCACTTCTGAAATGCATTTTATATATTTAGAAATGCAGTAGCAATAGACAATACATTGTCAAACTGTACTTTATAAAAAATACTAGCAGGAATACAGGCACTAAAAATATAATTTAAATTCTCAGTTAGTATTTTACAAAAATTTTTAAAATTCATTCCTATATAAGCAAAAAGCAAAAGCATATAGTTTGTTTTAGATGATGATTTCTATGATGTAAAACAAATGTGCTTCCACTAATTAATGCTAGAATTGCATACTCCACAAGAAATAGGGCTGAGAAATGTAAATGGAATTTTTGTTCCTCTCATTATATACTTATACTTAAGTGGCGACACCAAGCTTCATTTGCCCACAACAACCCTTTAATCAAATAAAAGATATTGCTGTCATAAAGCAGTTAGTGAATATTAAGCCAATACTCCCTTTAGTAAAAGCCATCTGCTGAAACACTTGAACTGGAGACAAACTGTCCTTTGCCATTTCCAAATCTTATGAGCTATCCTATATATAAAGCATCTCATAAAATCAAAAGATGAAGTTTAAAATTGACAGCTTTACTCTTCAGAACTAAAAATTTCATTTCACTTTAATTATAAAGCTCAAACATGTTGTAAAAGTTGGAACTGAAAATACAATATTGGGGCAGGAATGGGATTTTCAGAGTTCTGCATATAGTAGGTGGAATCAGAATGACCTCAGGCAAATTTCCTAATTTCATGTTAATGTTTGTATAATAGATTATCTCTTTTTCTACTAAAAAACAGGAACAGCATTTATCACATTGCATCATGTCTTTCATGTAACAAAAAGTAGCTAAATAGATCTGTAGAACATGATAATATTTCAGTAAACAAATTTAATATCAAATCTTATTTTACACTTAAGCAATCAACAATTTTAAAATGCAAAGTCACTTCGGAGTACTACGTATTTTAATTTCCAAAGTATAATGAGGGAAATTAATGTCTGGAAAAATTCTTGATTAAATCCATGACTACTTTCAATATTTGCAGGTGTGAAGTAGCAGTTGGATTTAAATTTGATCTTTTTATAACAAATATTCAACAAATATGCAACATCACAAGCAACAAGACAACTCACCTGCACATCTTCAACATAATTGTGTATACTTCATAACACAAGTAATCAAGATGTAGGCTCTTTCACAAAAATCTCACAATGTCACGTTTCACTAACATCATTTTCAGTAACATATTTATTGCTTTACACTATAGTATGTTATTTGAAGCCTAGTTTGAAGTATTTATTGTAAACCATAGCTGGGACAAAACCTAAACTATAACCAAATGAGATAGAACTTTTAAATTAATCACTTAATTGAACATGTGAATAAACTTTCAAATAAAAAGAAAACTATTTACAAATTGGGAATTTTCCATGTTGTATTACAAGTGGGATTTTTTTCAGTAGTTCACGTTATAGCAAAAATGTGATAGTAGCCGCAAAGGCATTCAGATTCTTCACGACTCAAGCAGAATTTTAAAAGGGATTCAAAATTTTATGTCTGTCCACTGCAAATATGGTGCTGCAGGAGTCATATACAGATAGTCCTTGACTTACAATCACAACTAAGATCGCAATTTGTTAAGTTGTTAAATGAGTCATGTCCAATTTTAGGATCTATTTTGCTATAATTGTTGTGAATCACCGCAATTGTTAAGTGAATCATGGTTGTTAAGCAAATCTGGCTTCCATTGACTTGTTCGTTGAAAGCCAGCTGGAAAGGTCCAAATGGTGATCACATGACTCCGAGACTGCAACTGTCATAAATATATGCTGGTTGCCAAGCACCTGAATTTTGATTACATGACCATAGCGATGCTGTGATGTCATAAGCACAAGGACCAGTTGTAAATCATTTTTTTCAAATCCATTGTAACTTCAAATGGCCACTAAATGAATGGTTGTAAATCAAGGCCTGCCTGTACTGCAACATTGTGCCCCCCAACTTGAGATCTGCAGCCACCCTTTTAGCCTCGCAAAAGAGCCTAAAGACTTGGCTCTGACAAGTGGCCAGGGACCCCAGTGGAGGTGGGTCATTCTGGAAGTGGTTAAGAACTAGATAAGATTTCCCACTTTTCCCCATGTACATCTTTTGCTCCCTTCCTCCCCAGTTCTGTCAAATTTAACATAACTATTTGTTTTAATGTTTTACATTGATGTTTTATTGATTTTGAGCCACCTAGAGTCAGCTTTGGTGAGCTGGGTGGCATATAAGCTTAAAATAAGTAAGTAAGTAAGTATGTATGTATGTATGTAAATAAATAAGGCACAAACTGTTCAATCCTAGCTGAATGTCTATGGAGATTTCTCAGCCATCCAGGTCATGGTTGTCCTAAAGGTACTTTTTTCAAGAGGCAACTGGACTTTCTGGTTTTTCTTTGAAGATGTTTTGCTTCTCATCCAAGAAGCTTCTTCAGCTCTGACTGGATGGTGGAGAATGGAAGGATTTATAGACCTTGCAGACGGCTGGTCATTTGCATTCTTTTATCGTTAAGGTCACCTGGAGGTTTATCTGTGTCATCAGGGTCACCTGAGTAGTGCAAATAGGTGTGGATCCTTCTTGGAACCCTTCAAAGGACTGTGTTGTAGACTATACATGTTGTATCTTTCCCCCTGTTGAGAGAGGGCTGTTCAATATTGACATAGATTGACTCTTTGACCGCTTTCAAACCAGTGGAACTCTGTGTCCAAAATGTGGACTTTGCTGCCTTCAAAACAGCGGCTTTTGTCTTTTAAATGCAGATGGACTACTGAATTTAGTCCTGATGTGTTTGTTCTCCTACCTCATGCCAGTTTATGAAGTGGTTGTTTTGTTTCTCTGATGTACAGATCTGCACATGGCTCACTGCATTGTACTGCATATACCAGTTGCTCAGTTTGTGTTGTATGCAGTAGTGGTATATGCAGTACAATGCAGTGAGCCATGTGCAAATCTGTACATTGGAGAAAGGAAACAATCAAAGGTCGATGGGAGAATCTAAAAGTCGGTAATATTCTTGTTAACATTATTGTTCCTAGTTCTATTAGTTAAAGTATTTTCATGTAACAAATATTTGGGGATCTATAAACAATCTGAAACTTCAGGAAGAGGTCGATAGGACATCTTTGCCTAGGATCTATTACTGTAGTAGCAACTCTTAGCAAGGGACCACCTTGCGGGCTTTCCTCTCTTTCTTAGGTACCCAGCCAGCCATCCGCCCACCACTCATGAAAGAGGGAACCCCCCCCCTCAATTTAGGAATATAGGAAGAGCCCCTTTCTTTCCTCCTCAAGCTTAAGAGACGAGTTATATACCTCTCCGACTCCGACCGCCGGTATCTGTCGTCGCGGCCTGCGCTTCCCGCCACAGCTCCCAAGCGCGTGTTGCCGCCACTCAGCTGCCTCCGAACTGGAAAGGCACTGGAGTCCCCCTGGCGCCGGGGCGCCTCCTGTTCCAGCGACAGAGCCAGTTGGCTGAACGCGTAGAGTAGCGAGCACAAACCACAACCCAGGCACAGTAACACTACTCGCGTCAGCCGCCGCATTCTCCCACGGCCCCGGCCGCCAGCTGAAGCCGGGGCCTTGCCGGGAAGCGCCAATCCCAGCGGCGACCGGCAATTCCGCCGGAGAGTAACGACGCTTCCTCAGCCCCTTTGAGAGACTCGGAAAGGCGGCCGACACCGCAAGAACGACAACGGCGCCACTTCGGTTCCCAACGCTCGACGAAGAGGAAGAGTGGGAGAGGACTCCGAGATGGAGGAAGGTGGCGCCAGTTAGGTGGCTGGGCCTAAGCGAGGAGGAGCCGAGCGGGAAGTGGGGGTTGTTGGGCCGTGTGGCTGGCTGCTTGGGTGGAGCTATGAAGACTGCCGAAGGCCTATCCTGGCAGCGGGGGAGTTGAGCTAGAGATTCTGAGCGACAGAAACATTTCGGCTGTCGGGCAGCCGGGGATTGAAGTTAATTAAAGCAAAAACGGCAGAGGAGCTGGTTCTATTTAATCGACAACTATTGCCTTTATCCCCAAGAAACAGTGCATAAGGTGAACGTTCTATCATCCCCCAGTGCAGTTACTTGGAAGCCGAGTAATCTGAATTAAAATTAGGAGAGATGTTATGTTATACTACTCATAATGGGTTGCTTTTGATCTAGTATTTTCAACCTGATCGGCAACAGCTCTAGAATTTCTGATCGGGGTTTTTTTCCCCTTCCCAGGTGGCAAACATTGACTTTAGATCGCCTGCATGCAAAAACGTGCCATGCTCTTGAAATAGGACTTCCCGTCTAAATAGGTCCATTATAATATGATGTGGCATTTTAATGTTCTCATGCATCATGCCATAAGAACTGCTGCAAACAAAATTGTGAAGAAAGTTATTTTTATCAAGATGCTCTTCTGCCAACACATAAGTCTGGAAGATAAAAACAGACGTTAACAAAAGACAGTAAAATACAGTACAGTATGAGCCACTGCTCAACATCTCTGGATGGCTGTTTTATATTTTATGATAAACAACAATATCTTGAATTATTTTTGTAAATTAGTAATTTGCTTGAGAATGCTTTGAAGGAGGGGTGCTACATAAATTGGCTTCCTTGGCATTGCAAGAACTGATAAGTAGAAAGCTGCAACCTCTTTTGAACATTGTGTTATATTAAACTTTAAAGGAGAGGGCAATTACTGATTACAATCAACATCTGTCTCTGAAATATGTTAATCATGACCCTATTGTACAAAGTTGTTAAGCATCTCTCTTTCTCTCTGTAATAATGAAAAACAATGTGTTGGCAGTGTTGGTATATAAGGGTTCATGAATTGGAATAGACATGGTAACAGGTCAGCCAATGAGGATGGCTAGGAGCCTGAGCGTGGCTTAGGTTCACTGATCTGTATATATGTATGAGTGCTTCTGTGATTCTATAGCTTCTATGATTATTGATTCTGTACTTCTGGATTCTGAGTTCTGGTTCTAGCTTCTGCTATATGGTATTGTATATAAATAAGTTTCTTATATAAATGAATCCTGCTGAATTGTTTACTTTTATGTGCTGGTTGGATTGCTGCAAACTCTTTTAACAGTCAGAAAACAAGATCAACTGATAACTGGATATTCCATAAAATAGCTTGGTTTTAGAAACACATTTAAACTGTCTAAAGGAGTATTCTTTCAAAAGAAACCAATTACCCTATTTCCAGTAAAACCAGAATTTCATCATCTCATCACACTGACATGCTGAGCAATTAGTTAAAGAGCTAATTATAGTGGAATCATCAAACCATTTTCCTCATGTTTTATTCCATTGAAAGCTGTGTCATATGGTAAAAGCCTTCAAAAACTTACTGATGTCTGATGAAGTTTACTAATTGCTGGGTGATTTTGGGAGTGGGCAGATTGGCAGTTGACAAGCATGCTGCTGAGTGGGAACAGTTTCAACAAACAAAAAGGAAACCTGTTTAACAATAGGATAAAGCCTTCATCAAATATATGCCAAAGAACCAAATTTAATTTTGTATTTATTGTTTAATTAATGAATTATGATACTTTAATAACATCCTGGGTTTATTTTAGAATAAAATCAGATATATTAGCCTTATAGGTAATACAAATCAATATTCTCCATGATTGGGTAGAGAAAGCGTGATCCTAAATTAACCATCAGAATAAAATTTTGAAAGATGGTATCTTCTACAGCAAGAGATTCTCTTTTTTTATTCTGATACTCTATTTTTGTCTCCTGATTTATTTAAGAATATTTTTTTAAAAAGTAATTCACCACTAAATTTATGAGCAACAGGAAAAAAAAACCCTCTTCTCCCGTCCCTTGTTTTCTACAAATATCAGAATATTTTTGTAAAATCTTACACACTGAATTTTGATAGTTTGTGTATAATTGAGTTTAATAAAGCAAGTCCTTTCTTCTGATCTATTTGGAAGAAATATTTAATTATTTAAAAAAGGAAATTATGGTATTTCTTAAGGAAAAGTTAACATATTCCTAGTAAATGGACTCAGTTATATTCAAATATTTTGGTACAGCAAAATGTTTCAGATATTATTAGTGATCATTTATAATTCTCAGTACTTAATATATCAGTTAATCATATAAAATATACTAATATCCAATAAAATAATTTAGATCTTGAAATAATAATTCAAAATAATTTATTGATTTTTGGTTCCTTTAAGTGTTAACTTCTGGTAACTGCCTGAACTAGGCACTGCAGTCTTCTTGGAAAGATTTTGGAAGTGATTTGCCATTGTTTCCTTCCTAAGGGTGGGATAGTTGTTAAGTGTGAGGACCAGACGTAAGTCGCTTTTTTTCAGAACTGCTGTAACTGGATCATGAAATCTGAATACATGGGATACAGAATGAAATGTTTGTTAGATTAATATCCTACCTGTCCTTGAAGAGCTCAAAGGAAATCCAGGGATTTTCCACCGATGGAAATGCTTGCTTTCTGCAACCAAGAGGGAAACAATGCCTCCTCTCCTCTGCATTTTCAAATGATATTCTGAATGTATTTTGGAACATGTGTATCTTAGGTTACATGGAGAGCAAAAGTCTTTTATATGGCACAGTATTGGATCATAGCTCATTCAATGGTACAGGCACTCAGAAAATAGCCTTTGCTGTGGCAGCTTCAATTACACCGCATCTTCCCCCAAGTTAGGTTAGTCACTCCCATCTTTTAGAACAACAAAAACAGTACTATTCTACATAGTGTTTGCATAAGAAGGTTTTAATTGTTTTAGTGATATTTGAGATATGTTAGAGAAATTTATTTTTCTCTACCTAAGTCAGAAGTGTAATAAATCAGATAGTGTATACATTTTTGTAATAAACAGAGCAACCCAGTGTTTTTATATAGTAATAACTCACTGGAAATAGCCAATGGAATTTTTTAGGATTGTATTCTGCTTCTAATGAAAAGGCACACCTAAGAAATATTTACATTCAGTTTCAAGCTTAATTTGATATAGATGTCATATGTCTTAAATAATATGTTGCTATGTTAATATAATGTAATATGTTATATTTATAAATAAAATGTATTTATATCCATTTATAAAGATGGATATTACAAAAGAAAATACTCTAAAGAGGGATTCTTGTAAAGAAACTATGTAGAATTTAGTTTTGAATCATATTTTGCATCAAAGAATCCAGTTCCTGCCATCCACAAGCTGAGCTAGCAACACTAGAGAGTTGCTGCAGTCACTGTCAAGATGACTAAATCGTATGGACTGATTGGGTATCTAAAGTAGCTTCCTAAATACTTGCGACAAAATGAATAACTAGACATGCCAATTATGTAGTTATATCACTTGTAGATTTCAGTTTCCCCCTAAGTGGATTTAGGTTGTTTATTTATTGGGAAATTACCTATAGAAATTTATTTTAAAAATTGAAAAAAATATTAAAGGTTACAGAGAAATTAATTGCATTGTTCCCCAGTATGACTTAAAGAAATAAACTCTGTTTAGAAGCCAATAAAAGACCAAGCAGTACTTTGTAACATAAAAGTAGTCTGTGAGGAGATGGGTGGTTCCAAAATGAGATAAATAAAATAAAATAAACATCCCAATTTCAGCCTTTTCAGTTCTTATTCATTTAGGAAAACAGTTAATGCTAAGTTATTAGACAGCAAAAGTAAGAAATGACATATTCAAGTTTTACATATCACATCAGACTTTCATTTTATGCAACTAACTGTATTTCACATTTAACATTGTACAAAATAGACAGTACCATTGTGCCTGTAGAAGTACTGGAGTTAAAAACAGAAAAATACATTACTGCAAGAGACCAGCAAACATCACAATTAGCAGGGCTACAAAATTCAGCTGAAATGCTGTCACTATACATATTTAATATTTTTTGGTTAGAATTATTACCAAATATCCTATGTAATTTTTCATAGTTCACAAAATAAATATTTTAAGTGAAAAAAAGTTAAATCCTAAATATGTGAAATGCTCCCTTCAACAATACACAACTGGACTTTTTACCAAAACAAATAATATTAACAGCCAGATCCTATGTATATTTTCCCAGAGTCAAATTTCACTGAATTCAGTGGGATATATCCAAGTAAGTGTGCATAAGATTAATCTAACACAGAAACCACAAATATATAAATTGACTAGACTTTCTCTTCTAGCTTATTATTTTAAGATCCATCATTATGAGAACCTTCATTTTTAAGTCACTGTGAGTCTGAAGGATGTTTTCATGAGAATGTTTGTGGGTACAAAAACACTAATATTGGTACCAGGTCCAAGCAACAGAAAAATACATTTGGGGAATAATTTGGGGAAATGAATTAGAATGCTTCTACTACTACTGTTTACTTTGCGCAATGCAACTCTATGCATGTTTGTTTGGAAGTAAATTCCAAACAGCTCCGTGCCTAAATTCCCTAGGGCAGGGGTGCCAAACAAGGCCTGCGGGCTTCTTCCGGGCTGCGATGTGGTCTGATCTGGCCTCTGCGGCCATTCTGGAAACTAAGAGGCTGGTCTGCGTTGCTTCGGCCTAGCTGATGCCATCCAGTTGTGCGCGTGTGCGCACAGGCCCAGTCCATGCCATCTGGGAAGTTGCGCAACCTCTTGCTGCCTCCTGTGCGCACAGCAAGAGCACGCGCACCTGCCCAGATGGCATGGGCCAGGCCTGTGCGCACAGGAGGCATCAGGCCAGCGTCGCCTCAGTCCAGCCCCCCCATCTTAGCATGGATGCCACCAAGTTGCAGATAAGCCCCGTGCCCACTACAGCGTCTCTGGAATTTCAGGTTTGTGTGTGCGCACATGGGCGGAGCTATCAGGGAGTGGGGGCTCCACAACTGGCCCTCCAAGAAACAGGCATGGCACTACTGGCAGCAGGCAGGGTGGGGGGAGAGAAGGCACATGATGTGGACCACCAGATGCGCCTACATCCCACATAGCTGGAACAGCCTGGTGCATCCAGCAGGCTGGACCCTGTGCCTCTTCTCTGCGTCTTTGCCTCCAGATACTGCCGTCACCACAGACCAAGACAAAGTGAGGAACGGGGTGGGGTGGCGGCTGCCAGACACCATTGGCCTGCCTACTCTGTCCTGTTTTTGCTTGCGGTTGGAGAGCAGGTCATCACTGGTCATCTCGGCCCCCTCACGGGTCTTGTCCTTGGCCTGCAAGTGGAGCATGTTTCCTTCACGCACCCGATACACCTCGGCACCGCTGCCAGCAGCTTGCACAGGTCCATTAGGCCACTGCCTCGCAGGGCAGGGCAGCGCTCGGCTCTCCCCGCCAAGAAGCCTCGGTGAAGGGGGCGCATCATTGGGGGGGGGGTCTACCTCTGACAGCTCCTGGGTGGCAACTCCACTGCTGCTCAGATCTGCCCAGCCCGAAGGAGGTGAAGCGGCCAGCTAGAAAGGCTGAGTAGAAGTGATGGAGCATGCCCAAGCGCAGCAGGCAAAAGACGGCCACTGTGACCAGGAAAAACAGGATCCTCATTAGCACCATGGTCGCCCAGGCCCAGCCAGGATTGTGTGCCTCTCCCCATCTTTGCTGGGTCTGGGTGGCCATGGTGCTGATGGGGATCTGGGTTTCCCCACTCGCAATGGCTGTCTTTTGCCTGTTGGGCTTGGGCATATTCCACCATCTCTACTTGGCCTTTCTAGCTGGCCGCTTCACCTCCTTCCGGCTGGGCGGGTCTGCCAAGTAGTGGCAGAGTTGCCACCCAGGAGCTGTCAGGAGTAGAGACCCAAAATGATGTGCCCCTTTCACCGAGTCTTCTCGGCGGGGAGAGCTGAGCCCTACCCTGCCCCACGAGCTAGCAGTTCCAGGATGCTGTCTGGCCGACGCAGCTCCTTCACACAAAGCCCCTGAGGGTGCAGTCCCTTCCCTGGACTGAAGCGGCCCTGCTGAAGGCTGCTTTCTGTCTTGCAACCCCCTCGCCGCATCTCTGTTCTGAGTTGCAGGCAAATTCCCCACTCAGCCGGCATTCCCAGAAGGCATGGTGTGGCTGTTTCTAGTGCCGTTGCAGGAGGCCTGGGAGGCCAAAGTGAAAGGAGCTGCATTTGGGAGTTTTGGGCCCTGCATCCCTCACCCTCCGGGGCACCAGTAAGTGACGGGGTGATTCAGGGGTAGCAGGGTGAATTGGCAGGGCAAAGCCCAAACCGGTGACCAGGGCTCAAAGACCCACTTCCTACGGAAAGGCCCTCTTCATCCAGCCTTGAGACGGGTGCCATTTCCTACCCCAACACCTGCCGTGCTTTGGGGAAACCTGGCCGGATGCCACGCCTTGGGTCTTGTAGTGGGTGGTGAAATGCCGCATCCTCCCCCATTTACAGACAGGCCTGCTAGCGAAGCACCGCTCTTGTGCACCTGATGCACTTCAGCACCACTATGGGCTGCTGCAGTCAGGTGTGCGAGGGGAACACGCTCAATGCGCAGGCCAGGGGCAAGACCCATGACAGGTCCGAGAAGGTGACCAGTGGCAACCTGCTCTCCACCTACAAGCCAAAACAGACACTGAGATGGAGTAAGCGCATTCAGCGGTCTGCATCTCGTTCCTCCCCTTGCCTCCAATTGCTGCTTGTGGCAGCAGGCTCTGGAGCCACATGGGCCACCTGAGGTGCCGTCAGTCTGCGGCTATAGCCGGAAACCATCTCCCCCGCATACAAAGGGCAGCAAGCATGTGGTGGCTGACTGTTTCTGGCTGTAGCTGCTCTGCCCCCTGCCTCCCCTCCCCTCATCCTGTGGGACGAGTCTCCTGCCCACCGCCCCACCTGCCAGAGACACCTGGATTCCCTCCCCAACCCCGCCTGGTTCCCACAGGCACCACACACGCAGTGACATCAAGCTGGCCACACTTCCAGGTCACACCCAGTCGGCCTTGACTACCCCTGCCACGCCCCTTCTTCCCCTCCGGAGGACAGCCACAATGCTGATCCAGCCCTCAATGAAATTGAGCTTGACACCCCTGCCCTAGGGGAACACCTCAAGCCCAGCTGCATTTGAAGTAAATTATGAAGGTACCAAACTAATATGGCTGATGATGTCATCATACAAAAGTTACCATTAAGTACTTTGTGACCTGATATGTGACACAAATAAGCAGCTTAAGATATTATTGTGATGACATCATTGTGCACATGCCATGAACCTCCCTCCCCACTCATGTTTGCACTGCTGAGTAAAAATGCAAGGATTGCACTGATTGCTGTAGTGCTATAAACTATGAACTCAATGAGGCATTTCTGAGTAGAAATGCATAGACTTTTGTGCTGTCAATTATGTATAAGTTCTGAATTGTTAATTCATTGCCTTATTAAATTAAAATAATTTTAGATTGGGTTTACATTCTGATCAGTAAATGTCCATTTAAGTGGACAATCATATATAAAAACACTCGTAGAAGTTCTGAATCATCTTCTCCCTCCCACTATATTTCTAATTCTACAGTACAGGTGAAAGAGTTAATCAATGATTTGTACATTGAAAGATTTAACTGATTATAAACAAAATTTCAAAACCTATACTCATAAAAATATTTTATTGGAAAATTTACATAATACTGAATGGGACTGTAAATCCTTTTGTTCTGTATCTCTATATTGCTAAATGCATAAATGTCCACTATTTCAAAAACAAAGAACTGTATTTTACCTATGATTTACTCTATATTATTTAATAAAAGTTATTTCAAAAAAATGCAAAAGGCTGATACAGAAACAAATGTAATACATACAGCATTTGCTTACTTATTTACTCTGGTGCAACATTTAATATAATTAGCCTGAATCCTAAAGGCTGCACAGGTTCTTTTCCCACCATAAGGACACACATACACAGGCACCATTGCTTTTAAAGTTCACCTCCTCCAACTGCAGTCCCCTGCACTACCCATTTCCAATCTTGGGAGATCTTTGGGAATGCTCTCTGGTGTGGTGCAAAGAACTATGGCTAAAAATACACACAAACAAAACAAAATAAACTACTAAACTCATACACAAACTTAAAAGCCTCTTTGGATTCCAGCCTCCTGATGAACAGATATATCACTATAACATTGAGCAAATTTCAGAGAAAGTAAGTAGAAAATATTAATTATGATGGCATCATGTTTGGGATTTTAAAGTTATCAGCAATAGTTTTGAGATATAGAATAAAAAAAAACAGAAAATGACTAATAATTTCAGAATAAATTTATGTTCTATAACAGAGAATACCAGTGTATAAGGACAAGGTAGTACTATATTTGAATTATAAAGCTAAACAATGTTTGTAACATATTTACTTTTTTGCTTGTAAACATTAACAATAAATGTTCTAAATGTGTGAGGAAAATATTGGAGAAGCTAGCAACATTATTCAGTTACAATAATCCAGTAAAATGTGTTGGACATTGGCAAAAATTCATACAAATGTTATATTTAATAACATTTTCCTATTCAACCACACCAAGTACCAGCAGGTGTTTTAAAGATAATCATTATGAACAGTCTTTTGCAGCAATAATTGATTAAGTTGATCTTTGACTTGCATACATATATAACTATGATTCACAATTCTCAAATAATACATATTTAGGCAGTTTGAACTATTTTTTAATTCATTCAGTACATGCCAATAGCATAGAATCCAAGAATTCTGTTAAAATTCACTAAAGTAAAAGAGGAAAAGGTCTTGTAACACTGCAGCAAGAACATTCAAACCACATTTTCATTCACCATTGTATATGAAGATTAAAAAGTTGATCTAAAATGTTTTGTAGATTGCAGTGCAATTTAATTGCACCGCAGCACTGCTTGTAAAAAACTGCATAAATCATATTTGAGTAAACATAATCATGCACGGTGATAATAGGTCATGAAAATGTGGTAACTGTTGGCAGAAGTTGTATATATGTAATTTTTTTTGAGACAAAAGACTAAATAAACTGAAGTAAATAAACTTTAATGAGATTCTCCATTCAGTGATGAGGCTTCTCCTCTAGGTGAAGATGACCTGGACATTCCTTTCTCTGTATTGTCAGAACTAGAACCACTCTGACTGTGCTGGTCTGCAGAAGCTGCACTTGAAGCAGGTGATGACTTAGTTTTTTCCTTAAAGTCTGTAATAATGACTGTCAGATCACCAACAGTAACTTCCAAATGTTGAGCACTACTTCGATCCACATTTTTCAATCTGGGCCTAAAATAATATAAATAATCAAATGAAAGAGGAAACTCAGAAAATGTTCCAGTGTTTTAGTTTAAAGATTTTTCTGGAACCACAAAGAATGCTTGTATCTCCTGTATTATGATACAATTCATTAGCAAGATCTTCTAAAATTGATTGAACCTTTGAATTATGTCAAGCAAATGTCTTTGTTAGTCCTGATCCCTGGATATTTAAAATAGAAATGCCAAATACTAAATCTTGAGGTTTTAGATATGCCAGGCATGTGCATTAGGCCAGGGGTGGGTTCTAATTTTTTTTACTACCAGTTCTGTGGGCGTGGCTTATTTTGTGGGTGTGGCTTGGTTGTCATGTGATGATGGGTGTGGCTTGGTGGTCATGTGACTGGGCGTATGTGACTGGGTGGGCGTGGCTGGCTGGTCATGTGACTGGGTGGGTGTGGCTGGTTGGTCGTATGACTGGGTGGGCATGCTGGGTGTTTTCAGATATGTTTTTCATAGGAAGCTGACTCTCTTGTTATTCCATTTAATAATTAAGCAAAAAAGCTCTGTGTTATTTCAGAGATATGAGTATACTTTCAGTTGCTACTAGTTAGTAAATATCCAGCACAAACTTGATTTTGTAAGTAAATCACCAATCCACTCTAAAATCTATGATCAATCTTGGTAAAGACTCAGAAATGACTATTCCAGTACAGTTGAGAAAAAGTCTCAAAACCAGCATAACACAAGCCTTGTCAAGCTGCTTTCACGGTAAATACGGAGTGTTGCATAATTCTTTCCCAAAAAACACTTTTACAAAACACTAAAAGGCCACATCCACACAATCTGAATTTCCACCCACCAATCCCCCACAAAGCAGCTGGAAAACAAACTTTGTCTTCATTTCTTCTGACCTTGAATTCACCAGGGACATCCATGAGCCAATCAGTCCTCTCTAAGTGACCAATACCAGAAGAGAAAATCAGTAGCAAACATTCCTTCACCCCCAGAAACCATAATGAATTAATATACACACACTATTCTACGTGCAATTATCTGGTGATTTGCCTAATAGTCTAAGAGGCTGCTATGATAAAAAGCTATTGCCAGAACAAGCCAGTTGTTTGCTTTGCTTTTTTTTTGTTTTAAAAGCAATGAAAGTTTCCCAACTGCCTTGCTAACATTCCTCTGTTGCATTCAAAAGCTCTTGTGAATTGGGAAATCATAGCACGTTGATAGTTTTATAATTAGGCATTTTTCTCAAGAGTGAAAGAAAGAAGGAGATGAGTTATATCTATGAAGGGAGAAGTTATGTGAACAGGATACTGCATCTATATATACCCCAGAAAATGACAAGAGTTTCAGCTGCCTGCCCAGAAAGTTTGCAGAAACTCAAGGGGAAATGAGCTTTGTTAGAGTTTCCAATAAAACAGGGTAGAATTTGACAACTCCAAAAGCAGACAATACCGTGAAATTACTCAGATCTTGACAATATTTTAAAGCCATGTAAAAAAATCTGTGGATAATGCCATCTCCAGCATTTCTAGAACTTTTCCAGATTAAAACATAGAAAATTAGTGTGTGAGGTTCTCATCTAGCATTGAACCTGACCAGTGGTGAAATGTAAAATTTGTTACTATCAGTTCTGTGGGCGTGGCTTGGTGGTGGTGGGTAATATGATTGAGTGGGCGTGGCCAACTTTTTTTACTTTTGAAACCATTTTTCTACCACCTCTTCGGCTGAAGAGGTTGTAAAAAAAATGCTTTTAAAGCCTCTGACGATCCCAGCTGATTTGCCTGATCAGCAGAGGCTTTCTTTTTTTAAAAAAAGCCTCTGATGATCCTTGCTGAGCGGCGCAATCATCAGAGGCTTTTTTTTTTTACTTTTAAAAGCATTTTTTCGGCCAAAGAGGTTGTAGAAAAAATGCTTTTAAAAATAAAAAGAAGTCTCTGATGAGGTTCAGCTGGGCAATTGGGGAGCAATTGGGAGGGAGGTTTTCCTGCACGGCTTTTGCCACAGCAGGCATCAGTGGTGGCGGTGGCGGCGGAGGGGAGTCCCGGAGCTCCCGTGGGGTTTTCCTGAACGGCTTTACCCGTGGCAGGCATCAGTGGCGGTGGTGGCGGTGTGTCCTGGAGCTCCCAGGAGGTTTTCTTGCATGGCTTTTGCTGCGGCAGGCATTAATGGCGGCGGAGGGGCATCCCGGAGCTCACAGGAGGTTTTCCCATGTGGTTTTTGCCATGGCAGGCATCAGCAACAGCGGAGGGGCATCCCGGAAATCCTGGGGAGTTTTCACTCTCAGCCCCAGCGAAGCAGCTCCGTCTCCCCAAAGGGCCACCCGTCCACCAGCTGACCGGGCCAGGCCCAAAGCGTTGCATCTTCCATCACAGGTTTGATGTGACCTGACCTCAGAAGGCAAAGGTGTGGTGGACTGCCGGGAAGGCCGCATGGAAGGCAGGCAAACATGGCAGGGCCACGGTGGAGTAGGCTCCTAGCTCTCTTCCCCACGGCTGGGCAGCCCCAGCAGGCTTGTCTGCCTTCCACGTGGCCTTCTCAGCGGTCCCCATGGCTAGGCCCACTTGCCTGCCTTCCTCCTCCACCACTGCCTCCTTGTTTATGCTGCTTATCTTCTGCGGCTGGTCCATAGTACGGAAGGCAAGCTGACTGTAGTTTTCAGCAGCCCCCAGCCAGCCGCAGCTGCTGGAAAGCGGCTGGCAAAAAAGCCTCTGAAAAGGCTTCTTTGCCAGCTGCTTTCTCTGCAGGCCGCCAAAACATACCGGCAGAAAAAGCTGCTGCTGTTGCCATGTTCTTCGTGCATGTGCATCCCATTGGACTTGCAATGGGATGTGCATGGGTGAAGAACATGGCGGCGACGAACATGGCGGCCGGGGCAAGCCAAATTTCTGCCAACGGTTTGCATGAACCGGTCCGAACCGGTAGCAACCCACCACTGCGCTAGGCCCTGACCTATGATTCTAACCTCATAATCTATCTGTTTATTTAGAAAATAGAAATAGAATAACAGAGTTGGAAGGGATCTTGGAGGTCTTCTAGTCCAACCCCCTGCCCAGGCAGGAAACCTTACACCACTTCAGACAAATGGTTATCCAACATCTTCTTAAAAATTTCCAGTGTTGGGGCATTCACAACTTCTGCAGGCAAGTTGTTCCACTTATTAATTGTTCTAACTGTCAGGAAATTTCTCCTTAGTTCTAAGTTGCTTCTCTCCTTGATTAGCTTCCACCCATTGCTTCTTGTTCTACCTTCAGGTGCTTTGAAGAAGAGTTTGACTCCCTCTTCTTTGTGGCAACCCCTGAGATATTGGAACACTACTATCATGTCTCCCCTAGTCCTTCTTTTCATTAAACTAGACATACCCAGTTCCTGTAACCGTTCTTCATGTTTTAGCCCCCAGTCCCCTAATCATCTTTGTTGTTCTTCTCTGCACTCTTCCTAGAGTCTCCATATCTTTTTTACATTGTGGCGACCAAAACTGAATGCAATATTCCAAGTGTGACCTTACCAAGGCATTATAAGATGAATTTATATTTCATCTTTATTATTTATATAAATAACTCAAGAGGCAAACATATCAAATACTCCCCCTTCCTCCTATCTTCCCTACAACAATAACCTTTGAGGTTAGTTGGTTGAGAGTGAGTGACTGGCCCAAAGTCACCCAGCCAGCTTTCATGCCTAAAGTGAGATTAGAACCAGGGGTGGGATTCAAATAATTTAACAACCGGTTCTCTGCCCTAATGACCGCTGGGTGGGTGTAGCCATGGTGGGTGTGGCTGGGAGTGTGACAGGCAGCACTTGGCTTGCTGCACCCCCCTGGGAGCAAAAATGGGCCATGAGGGGGCACGCTGCCCTCCCATGCCCCGTTTTGGGCCTAGTAGGCTTCCCTGTCCCTGTAGCGTCCTGGGAGCAAAAACTGGGCCCATGGGGACTTCTGGAAGGGGTGGGGTGGGGCCAACCAGCAATTTAACAACCGGTTCAGCCAAATTTGTGCAAACCGGTTGAATCCCACTACCGATTAGAACTCACAGTTTCCTGGTTTCTAACATGGTGCCTTAACCATCCTGCTAACCAATACTAATGAACGCAATTTCACTAGGAAAGGAGAGGCAAGAGGAACATATGCAAAACTACTATGAGGAATATTTGAAGCATTTCACAAATAAAGTAGTTCAGATTTGTTTTGTTCTGAACTCTGGATGAGCAGTCCCTATGAAGCTGACAGAAGCATGATCCAATTTGGTTACTAGGTAGGAGTTTGAGCCTGTTGGTCATGAGCAAATAGACAGGCACAAGACAGCAATCAGTATATTAGATCTATGTCCCTCCTGGGAGATGATGTGGTTGGGTCCAAGCAGAGGTAAATTATAGGTACTGTATTTTTTGTACTATAAGATGCACTTTTCTCCCCTCAAAAATGTGGGTGGAAATGTCTCTGTGTCTTATGGAGAGAATATTGCGGTGGGGAGGAGGGGAGTTGGTGCAGCAGTGGCATTCGCCATCACCTGTCACCACCACTTGTTGCTGTCACTGGGGAACGCTGGAGCCTTTGCTGCTGAGCAGCTGATTGGCGGTTGGATTGGCTCCCAGAATACCACTGATAAGCTGTTCTTGGCGGCGGGGATCACTGCCATTCGCCACTGATCGCTGTTGCCAAATGGCGGTGGTGGTGATAAGCGGTGGCAATTCCCACCTCCTAGAACAGCTGATTGGCAGTATTCCGGGAGCCGATCCAACCGCCAATCAGCTGCTTGGCAGTGAAGGCTCCAGTGTTTCCCAGCAGCGGCAGCAGCTCAGCTCAGTTAATTGGTGGTGGGAGCAATGGAGCAGAACCCTGATGAGCCACATGCTGGGGCTGTGATAACATGCTGAAGCTGACAAAGCTGTTTGCTGCAAGGACGCTAGCCAGAAAAATGCTGGGAGGCAGAGGCAGAGGCAGATTTTTTTTTCTTGTTTTCCTCCTGTAAAGCTAATATGCGTCTTATGGTCTGGTGCGTCTTATAGTGCAAAAAATACGGTAATACTCAATTTACAACCTGTCGTTTAACTGACAGTTCACAGTCATGACAACCTTGGAATAGGAGCTTTACAGCCCATAAAGCACTTCCAGCCATTATAAAACAACATACTGATCTTGATCCCACTGAGGGATTTCCTTTCCAAGGAGGGGAAATCCTCCCATATGCTGGAGAAAAGGAACTCAAATCTGGCAAAAACAGTAGTGAATATCTATTTCAGTCCCTCAGGAGGGGAAAACACTAGCAAACGCTGGAATTTCCACTCTTCCAAGGGGGAAAATGGCTCAGAATGCTGTCATTCACTAGTATTTTAATCAGATTTGAGATCTGTTCTTGCGGGGCAAGAGAATTTTCTCTCCTTGCGTGGAGGCGAGAGGAAATCTCTTGGCACACTGGGGTAACAGAATTCAAACCTGGCAAAAATGGTAGCACCAGGGTTCTGACCCTTTCAGAATGCTGATGTTTGGTAGCACTTTCCACTCTGGAAAAGAAAACACTAGTGAATGCCAGGTTTTACGCTCCTCTGGAGAAAACATTACTGTGAAATAATAGAAAATACTTGTAGCTTGGGTTTTAGATTTTGGAAGCGGTTTTGCTCTCCAAGCTTGTTTCAATTTAGTTTTGGAATGTTTCATTACCAGACTGGGTAACATCATCAGCAGGATTTTCATGTTTTATTCTCCCTAGCTTATAAATGGCTTGTGTGCCATTGTGGTCAATTGGTCATTTGATTGGTTGTTCGTTTGGAGCTATATTCAAATTCTGAGCAGCTGATTGGTTCTCTTGTTGATTGCAAGTCTATCCTATAACCTGTTCTGACCTAGGCTTCCTTACAAAGTATAAAGCACAATTTTAGTCCCAGCAAAACCTCTTTTATTTATATGGCTGTGAATTATTATCATTCACAGTCTGCAAGGCTTCACAAACAGTCTTTCAGGGGAATGTTTATAAACACCCACCTTATCTCCCTTGGAATGATGCCAGAGAACTAATTGCCAAACCCAGGGCAAGGCCAAACTTGGCACAGTCAAACAGAACTTTTCAAAGCTTGAACTGACAAGATGAACTAATTGCTTCCTGCAAAAGCTCACGTCCCTGTTTGCTCCTCTTTTATGTCTTATGGGAGAAGCCAATCATCTCCAAGCCTTACTCCCAAGTTGACCCTCTTTTCTTAATTTTTTTTGTCTTCTGGCAGCTTTGTGCATGCGCACATTGGGAACAGGCTCCCACTGTCAGACTCCGGAGGCTCCAGAGGCAGCACATAACTATCAGATGGCCTTGGCCCCCTCTCTGCCTGTGATGCAGAGCCCTCGTCCGAGCTTTCCCCAGCCCCCAGGACTGGCCCAAGTTCCTCCCCAACTTTCTCACTGTCTGATTCTGCTGCCAGCTCTGCTGGCCGCCGGCGGGCCACAATATAACCTATTGGCTTGATGAAATGTCATATTTATAATATAGGGAACACTGTTCTGGTATCTGACTGAAATATATTTAAACAGTAGAAGTATGGAACAACAGGAATGGCTTTCCTCAGCTAGTACTTGGAAACAATCTTACATATGTTGAAAAATTCTCTATTCTGAACAACTAACTTCAACAGAAATAAAACTACCACAAGACTCCAGTATACCCAAATTCTACTGACTTCCCAAAATACACAAAAATGAAATTCTTCTCCGCACCATAGTGGCACTATCTGGAGCACCAATCTACAAACTAGCAAAAGCTTTAAGAAAAAGACTTCACCCTCTCATTAACAATTTGGCTTATTCTATAAACTCACCTGAGCAATTCCTTCAATTAATTAAAAACATCAAAATAAATGAAGAAGAAATAATGGTCTCATTTGACAACTGCATTATTCATATCTATCAACATTGACCTGGCCAAACAAACTATCTATGATCTACTCACAGAAAATCAAAGCCATAATGAAAAGACACCTAAAGAACACTCCATGTCACCGACACTACCATGAAACATCTGGAGTTATGCCTCATAACACACTTCAAATTCAATGGCAAAATCTATCAACAAATACAAGGCATGCCTATGGGGTCATCTATATCCAGCCTAATAGCAGAAGCAGTAATGCAGAAACTTGAGCGCACAGTCCTGCCAATCATCCAGCCAAACCTTTGGATATGTTATAAGGACAACACTTTTGCCATCATCAAATGCAACAGACTAGAAGAGACACACCATCTACTCAACAACATATTCACTTCAGTTTTACACATGAGGAAGAAAAAGAACAAGGACTCCCCTTCCTCCTTGACATAAGGAGACAAGATAACGGCAAATTAACCACCTGTGTATATTGAAAATCCACGCATCCAGACCAAATTCTAAATTTTACAAGCAGCCGCCCCACTGCATACAAGCAGAGCTGTATCCGGACCCTTTTCAAAAGAGCCAAAACACACTGCAGCACCAAGTCATTAAGAAAAGAAGAAGAGAAACATCTTTCTGATGTTTTCCTCTGAAGTGGCTATCCAAAAAATTTCATAACACGATCCTTGTCATCCAAACCGCATCAAAATACACAGCCAACCACAACATAAAAACAAGTCAGAAACTAAATTGAAACAAGCTTGGAGAGCAAACCACTGCTAAAAACATTACTCTATTCCAGATTTGAGCCTCCCAGAACAATGGTGTTTACTAGTGTTTTCACCAGTTTTGAGGCTCGTACCTCCAGTGCACTGAGGACATTCCTTGGTGTGCTGGAGAAATAAACCCCAAATTTGGGGAAAACACTAGTGAGTATCATCATTCTCACAATCACTCTCTGATGGTATGAGGAAAGGGACTAAGCCTCCTGGGTGGTGTGGGAGTTAATGACCTCTCCCCAACCCACCAAGCCTGGGAGACCCGTGGCTCTGTTCAGTGTTTCAACTAATGATCAATTCCCTGCTTTATGAGCACAACCAGAAGAGCTGGGATCGTAGTTGTTGACTGAAACAATTATATAGTGTCTTACTTAACAACTACTTTGCTCAATGACTGAGATTCCAGGCCCAAATGTGGTTTAAGTGGACACTATCTGTAATCCTTGATTGAATGGTTCTGTCTATACTGAAAAATGTAGCGGTCAATCCGCTCTTCAAGAAGTTATCAACAAATTTTCATTCCCATTGTGGAAATTTCTGTTAGATGGAATTAAGGGAAACTTGGTCTAAAACATCTGGTCAGCATCACATTTGAGATCATGTAAAAACTGATAACATACAGCAAATATCCAATTACAAAACATGATAAGACATGAATTTCTAGTGCTATTGTTCATAAAACCAATGTTAGGTCAGGTACATTATCTTAAGTTTGTAAATTCCATGAAAAAATATTGCTCAGTATAATGTAATTTATTAATGTAAGTTAGCAGAGAGGTTCACGTCCTCATTGCTGTTTCACTATTCTGATTTGGCACTCTGCCTTTTTCATTGTGCTAAAGAAAATTGTGGATTAATTAATCAGTTTTTATTTTAGCCAAACAAAAACACTATGAGGTATCAACTTCAGAAATTTATTTGAATCTGCAATACAATGTCGTATGTTCATTTGTGTATTCCAAAGTTGAAAACTGCAGCTTGCTGATTTGATTTTTAAATGTATTAAACATAGTTACAGCACAAAGTACATGAGCATTGAAAAAAGGAAAATAATGGGCATAACATAAGGGTGAGCAGTCATTGTACATATTTATCTTAATACCAATGTTATATCTAAACTGGCTCATTGTATAATCACTGATACAGGTATCCTTTATAAATGTATCCAATTTCTCTAGTAATTTTGCAGCAACAAATTCTATACTTTTGCATTCCCTAAAAAAGTATTTTGTTTCAGTTAATGCTTCTGAATTTTACATTAGGAGAAAAAAGGAAAAAAGTTTTTCATTGCATGCTATTAAATGGGGTTTAGAGAAAACTAGGAGACTGGAAATACTGAAAGTTTATTTACAAGAAAATCTTCTGAAATAATAATGGCAATCAACCAAACATATTAAATAAAAATTAAATTATCTTTACCAAAGACATATTTACCTTTTTAAAATAATTTCCTTAATTCATCCCCCAAAATTTTATTTAATGATGGACACATGCCTATATTATTGAAGCTACTAAGAGTCTGAATGGGATGGCATGATGCAAATCCAGTTATTCAAGTAGCAAAAATTTAAGAGTATTTTAGTTAAAGTGCATTTGGAAAATGGAGAACCTGGGTCAGAGCTTCTGAAACATAATTTATGTTACTTATGCACCACATTTGGTAGCAAAAGTGTAAACTGAAACAAACTGGAATGAGGTTATATAATGCCTTGTAATGAAATTTATATGCTTATTGTGGTATGGCTTATTCACCTTGGTTCATGACTTAGTTCACTTTGTGAAGCCACGAGATAGGGGATGAGAGACTCATCAAATGTTTTTTTTAATTACTGTGGAATATCCTAACTAAACATATACGATCATAAACTAGCAAGGCCCAATATTTACACACATAAATATATATACTGAGTTGAGTTTCAGTTAGGTATAAATATAGTTTTATTTAGTACAGTTCATAGGTTTCCAGATTTTTGGTTCATGGAGCACTTAGTGCCTCAGTAGTTTTCCTGATACCTCTAGACCAGAACCCTGACCTATCTCTAGGTAATAGTTTCTGCAGTATTTGATAGATCTTGAGTATTGTATGTTTTCCTTGAAAATACAAAATATCCTGCAGTGTCCCTGTGTAACATACACAATTTAAAAACCAGTGACAGACAATAAGGGAAAGTTTATAGATCTCCTTTTTGATTTCACACATTTTATTTATTTTCTGTGTTTGATCTACATATTTGGCTTTTATTACCATTTTCTAAGAATTTTACAAGAAGATGACAATTTAATATTTATTTATCTATTTTGAACAACCCCAAACAGCATAAATTTTACCTGGTTTTCTTATGACTGTTCTTTTTGGTAGTAGTTTCTTTTTCACTTTTTTCTTTTTCTACTTTGTCTTTTTTTTCTTTTTTTGATTGTGTAGGGGACACAAATTGCTGGGTAACCTGTTGTGCAACCAGCTGAGAGACAGGTCGAGGTTTCCTGTTTGTACATATATAAGAAATTTCAATTAAGTAGCATTAGTATAGTAATTTTTTACCTTATTTTTACAAACTAATATTTGAATAAATAAACCTATACAACATCGTGTGGATATATTTACAGTTGCTATTTTCGCTGCTCTCTTGTCTTGCTAGACAGTATTTTCTAAATAATGCCAAAACATTATGTCATTCTAGCTTACCTGACTTTCAGTGGTACAATGAAATAGTGATTAGAATGTAGAGAAAGAAAAGTCTACAGATCTGCTATTTCTATCTGTCCAATCCTCTGTAAGTACACATTTCTGACTAATATGAGCAACCAACGCCTAGAATAATATGGTATATTTACCATTGCTTTTCTTTTCAGTCCTGCTATAAGTCTTTTTGTGTTAATAGAGCATATTCCCATGCTTGGAAATCTATTCCAAGGAAGCTTCAATTAACTCAATTAGCCTCTATTTCTAAGCATAGAGGTATATAACAACTGACGTTCCAAGCAGACGTATATGACTGCATACAATGCATTGTCAATCTCTAGTAGTGCTTAGGAGTGAAAATAATTACTATTATTCATAAAAGAAAAGGAATCAAGGATATCCTAATTAAATCAGAACAATATAATACATCTATTTTTTTCAAATTAGGTAGCAGCTCTTAGCCAAAGTTGGCTGATCTTGAAAAGCTGGGAACAAATTGACTCCATAATAACTGTACCTGAATGGGAGAACATTAGGAAATTTCAAGGCAGTATTCAAGTATAAGTTTTTAAAAAGTACAAAAGAATTCAGTGGCAAATCTGTATTGTTGCCATAAAAACTAAATGAATATGTTTGTGAAATCACTAACAATTGCTCTTGATCAGAGAAATATTTTATATTACATATTTTCTAGGCAAAAATTTTCTAGAAAAATAAGTATCCAGTAATAATAAATACAAAAACTAAAATCCATAGCAACCAAGGAAATTACATAGGCAACAAAAACTAATATATCCAGGAGATGGATCCTTTCATGTACCCATGCCTGAGAAACAGATTTACTGAGCCTTACAAAAGACCAGTAAAGTTGAGTCCATCCTAATATCCAGAGGAAGAATGTTGGGGTGGGGGGGGAGGGCACTATAGGAGAAAAGACACACCTTCAGAGCCCCACCAACCAGCATCCTTAGCTGATGGAATCTGAAGCGTGTCCATCCTGCCAAGGATGGTCCCTCAAGTAACCCAGTCCTAAGTCATGAAGAGCTTTAAACCATTACCTTGAATTGCATTCAGAAGTACACTGGTAAGCAACCAGCATACAAAATAGAGGTTTAGAATGCACCGAGCAGGGTGGATTTGATTTAAATCAAACTGATTTAAATCACGATTTAAATAACGATTTACATCACTAGTCAGTAAGGCTTGATTTAAATCATAGTTTTCTACATAAAGACTAATTCTTGCTGGTATAACTTTAATATGCAAGTAGATGAAGATTTTTAGAATAACAACTTTTCATATTAGTTTTTTTATCCCCCATTTAATAGGTTAATCATTCATATTTGGACAACTTTTCTGTTGTACTTAGGAAGGAGAAAAATAATCATTACCTTAATAATAACAATTTAAATAGATTTATTCAACTGAAACAATAACATTACAGCATATGTTATTTGCTTAAACAAACATCCATGTTTGTTAACTAATTTGGCTAAACAAAATATATATATTTTAAGAAACTTAGGCTGTCAGCCCAGCCTACACATGAAAAACTTAAATACTGTCCTCTGTAGCTCACTCATCATCTTCATCTTCTTCTTTGTTCATAATCTGGAAAAGAAAAACAAGCTTTCCTGCTTTATCGGGTCCCAAACGATTTCTCAATTTAGAATGAATGAGTCCAAAGGAAGAGAATATTCTTTCAACGCCTGCAGAAGAAGCTACTGCTGTTAAAAGTGAAATCATTACTTGAACAGTCTCTAAATCCAAGTGCTTAAGTAACTTCCACCAGTTCATTGGTGTGACTTTCTTTAAAATATCTTCAGCAAACATATATTTCTTGAATGGTTCCTCCTTAGCTTTGAAGTTTATTATAGTTGGCATTACAGATGGATAATTGCTGGATACCCATGTCATAGCTAACTCCTCTTCCTCAGCACTTAAGTTTTGACCCTGATACTGGATATTGACAATATTTGCCAAAAAATGAGCTGGAGACAATACTTGTCCCATTCGTTTTTTTAATGCTTGTAATTTATTTCTGTCCATGTGTAGTTCTGTTTTTAAGTGTTCACTCAGTTCCTTCCAAATTTCAACAGCATCAGCAATAAAACAGCTATTTTTCTGTATTTTGTTTAAAGCTTCAGAGATGGGTTTCAGGATGCTCAGCATATGTTCAACATTTCTCTTAAGCCCAATGTTGAGGATTTTGGCTTGGACAGTGCCATCTATTTTATCTCAATTTTCTTCACAAACTGTCATCAGAATAGGCTAGTTCTTGATATACTGCTCAAAACAGTCCACCACAGAGCTCCATCTAACATCTTGTGGGAGCATTAGCTTGGTTCCACCCATCCTTTTCAGAGCTGCTGCAGCAAAATGATTGTTACGGAAGTATTTAGCAATTTCAACAACATTAGTCTTTATTTCTGGAACACTTAAGTCTTTGGCTAAGAGGTGCAGCAAATGAGCACTGCAACCATATGTTATTAGCTTTGTATTCCCTTCCTGCTCTTTTAAATTTCTTCTCATCTTGGATACATTTGCAGCATTGTCTGTGACCAAACTGCGTACTAGACATTTGAATTTTTGTTCACATGTTATTATAGCTTTTACTGCCACTTCTTGTAAGTATTCTGCTGTGTGTGCATTTCCTGACGTATCAATTGTTTGTGCAAGGAAGACTTTCCCTTCTTCTTTGTTATACAAGCACATACAATAGGATCTGTCAGGATTCGGTGTCATCTCAAATAAACTGCATTTCAAACAAATAGTCCTTGATCAAAATCTTTCATTTATTAGGTACAACAATCGAATCTCCGACTCAGTTGCAGCCAACACTGACTTCCTGGTCCAAACCGTCCCTTTCCTTTCCCCACTGCTCTGCTTCTCATTGGCCATCTTCCAAGTCACTCTGCTGTTATCTACTACTTCAGCTCAAAGGAATTTCCCCCCTCCCAACCCATCTCCCACCTTCTCCTTCTTATGTCAGCACTGGAGTGAATGCAGCTTGGAGTGCTGACATTACTGACAGTAATTGTGGACATTACTCCACCCATCAATACTTAGGTTAACAATTCTACCCTACAGAGCTGTTGCACATTGCTCCATTTCTCTGTCATACACTTTATCCAGCAGTTTCCCTGCAACATCTGCTCTGCTGGGTGGACTGTATCCTGGTCTCTGTGACTGAACCATATTAATGAAATGTGGGTTCTCAGTCAGACGGAAAGAAGAGTTCGTTGCATAAACAAAGTGGGCAATTTTTTCATCAATTAACTCTTTTTCTAATCTGCTAGTTTTTATCACAAACTTATCTATGGTGGTTCCAGAAGGGAAGGGTTTTTTCTTTCTTTTAGGTGATAGTGATATGTGGCTGTGGGTGTCTGATGATGATGATGCTAATGAAGCACTATCCTGGATGGATAACTCTGAAACTGTAGAACAGGAGGATGGTGATCTTGAAGGTGGATTGTTTCCAAAATCCATGAATTCCCCTAAACAAAAAAGTCAAGGCTGTTATTTTATTGTTTATACAATTTCTACTTATTGTACACAGCACTGCCCCAAAAGGAATATTTGCTTTTCTTCATAACTGTACCAAATGACAGTAACATGCAGTAATAATAAGAAATATAATTTTGCTCAAACATGACAGTTCAAGGCAGTCTTCAGAAATATGATTCAATAAAAATGTTTACCAACCTGAAGATCCTGCCTGTTCAAATGTGTTTCTTTGGTCATCTTCATCACAGCACTTCTCATGATGTTGCCTCATTCGGGCCACCAGGCCTTGCATTTCTTTGTTGCAGTGTTTGCAGTTTGCACGCATGCCTGCCTTACCGATAGGTAAAGGAACTTCATTAAAATATTGCCAAACTGGGTCTCTTTTACGGCCTGCTGCCATTATAGGTTTTTTTCCTCCAAGGAAAGAATGTGATAAACCTCAGGTCATACACACAAAAAGATCCAAAGACTTGTCTTTCTGTGGCGGTGCAGTATTGTGCTCAGAAAGTTTCACTTTCATTTTGTACTGCTTGTCTGCTTGCCCCTTCCTCCTCACATTAGTCTCACTTTCTTCTTGTGCAGATCTATTCCACTCCAAACAATCAGAAAAATATTGTTTCTATTCTATTCACTGAACTTCTTGAAACTTAGCACTGAAGGGGTTGATTCTGTATTCATAGGTTTGTAAAACAATAGGATTAAGGTCTTTTTCTCAACTCTGTTCATGTTATAACATTTTTGCTGTGAAGAAGAGGCATGTGATCTCTGCTGAGTCAAATTCAGTTTTGAGAACTGCAAAAGTAAACCAGGCATCTGTGATAATATCTAGTAGGCAGAGAAACTTCCCAATAATCTTACAAAAACCTCTGGAAGAGCATGACATTGTGAATGGATTAATGGAATTTATTTACCCAAAAAATTAAACATATACAGCCTTATTCTACATAATTAAAAAACTAATCTTTATTTCATGATGGAATAACCTTTGGATGGTAATATATTTTCCTCAAAAAGCATTTTATCTAAAAAAATCCGATTTAAATTTAAAAAATCCGATTTAAATAAAAAAAATCTGATTTTTTTGATTTTTTTAAAAAAAATCATTGATTTTTATCCACCCTGGCACTGAGTAACCAGTGCCATTTAAACTTTTACTGCTGCATTCTGAAGCAGTTGAAGCTTTCAAATGCTCTGTAATAATAGTCCCATGTTTAATCATGGTAATGATATCGATTCATTATATGTTAATCAGAAAAGTAATATTTAATTAAAATGCTCCCTCTACTCATCAGTAATACAATACAATTCATAAATGCAATTCACGATTAAGACAGTTAAGAATAGATCAAGTGGCTAATGCTGGGAAAGATTGAGGGCAAAAGTAGAAGGGGACGACAGAGAAGGAAGTGGCTGGATGTTGTCACTGAAGCAGTAGACATGAGTTTAAATGGACTCCAGTGGACAGAGGTAGAGGACAGAAAAGCCTGTAAGAACCTTGTCCATGAGGTTGTGATGGGTTGGACACGACTTCACAACTAACAACAACAAAATATGTCAGTAGCCCCTTTCTTTAGAAAAACAGCTTGTCAGCTACAAAAAAATCCATTTCTGCCAACTTTATATTTATTGCAATATCCAATAGGAGTCTTTTAAGTTTTATCCTAGTAGGATAAATATCCAGGATAAATATTCTGAAAAGGAATGTACTAGAACTTGGGTCTCCCACTTTTAATTCATTGCTGCTACAACCCATTAGCTTTCATCATTGGGACCAGTGGTATTGGATTGCCCTATTTGTTAACAAACAGTAGCTCTATCTTAATAGATTCCCTGAGAGAGTCAGGTTTATATCTGATTTTTTTTTTATATATAGAGAGGGTTATTTATTTGAAATTGTTATGGCTGCCTAATTCATAAGACCATTGGCAGTCTGTAAAATTGTATTAGCTAGTTAAATTAGCTATGGCCCTCCATTCCAACAGACCCTGATCTGCTTATAAAATCTACTCTAAAGTTGACACAATTAAAAACATAAAGAAATCAAGATAATTAAATAAAATGGGTGTTGGTCTTACCTGAACGCCATTTCTAGTAGAGCTGGAAGAGAGCATCCAGGAATGGGTAGTAGCTCTATATCTTCTGCCTGGAGACTGCACACATGATCTTTATTTGCATATCTGGTCAGTCCTCCCCCGTCTGGTGATTTCCCAGTTCGTCAAAGCCATAGCGATAAATAGACTTATGACCTGTAAAATAGCAGCCCCTCCCAGACTGTGGACCAGACGTTAGTAAGGGTGGGGCTGGATGCTCTCTTCCATCTCTACTAGAAATGGCGTTCAAGTAGGACCAATGCCCATTCTCCCTAGAGCTAGATCGAAAGCATCCAGGAATGGGACATACCAAAGCCAGCCTGTCCCCTATGGGTGGGAGCAGTTTGGTCCTAAGTCCCCCTCGACACTATGAACCCTCTGAAGGACTCGCCTCCCAAAGGCTGCCTCCGCTAAGGCAAAGGAGTCCAACTTATAGTGCCAAATAAATGGAGATGGGGAGGACCATGTAGCTGCTCTGCACGCTTCCTCAATAGAGGCTTGTGTTGCCCATGCCACCGTCGTGGCTGCGCTTCTGGTGGAATGCGCTGTTATGTGTCTAGTTGTTGGTAGGTTCTGAACCTCTTACCTTGGCAATGCAAGCTCTAATCCAATGACCCACAGTTGAAGGAGTGACTCTGTGTCCTAGTATAGATGGTTGAAAGGAAATAAACAAGGATTCTGTCTTCCTGAAGGAAGATGTGGGCTTGATGTAGATATGGAGGGCCCTTCTAACATCAAATGTATGCCATCTCTGCTCTAGGGCATGTCTTGGGCCCGGACAGAAGTTGGGCAAAATCAACTCCTGTGCCCTATGAAACCATGAATTGACTTTAGGGAAGAAAGAAGGGTCCAAACGTAGGACTACCCTGTCCATGTGGAAGATGCAGAAGTCTTGTCTCACAGAAAGAGCCACCAACTCCGAAATCCTCCTGGCCGATGTAATCGCTACTAGGAAGGCCACCTTCAATGAGAGGAAACGTAGACTGGCTGATCTTAATGGCTCAAAGGGACTCTCCGTGAGGGCCTGTAAAACCTTAGTTAGATCCCAGGTGGGATACCTCTGAACCACAGGTGGACGCAAGTTAGAGGGCGCAAGTTAGAGGCACCCCTGAGGAATCTGCACACTGTGGGATGCTTAAATGTCTCTAAACCTCCACATGATAAAATGGAAGACAGCGCTGCTATCTGTCTCCGGATGGTATTGGGTGTTAACCCTTTGTCTAATCCCTCCTGGAGGAACTCCAGGATCTGTGCCACTGAAACCTCTGAGGGATTGGACCCTGATCTAGAGCACCAGGAGCAAAATGCCTTCCAGGTCGCATTATATATCCTGCCCGTGGACTGTCATCTGGAGGCTTGGATAGTTTGGATGACCCTGGAGAACTTCTCCCACCTCAGGAACCTCCATTCAAGCGCCAGGCGGTCAGTTGGAGCCACTAAGACTCCAGATAGACCAAGTCCCCCTGGCTGAGGTATATTCTGTCCCGAGGTATCCTCCAGGGTTGTCCCATTGACAGGTGGACAGGTCAGCAAACCATGGTCTCCTGGGCCAATAGGGAGCTAACAGAATCATCTCCACCTTTACTGTGAGTACCTTCCTGATGACTGTTGGAATTAAGGCAAGAGGAGGAAAGGCGCATAAAAGGCCTGGAGGCTATGGACTGCGTAGGACATCCGTCTCTTCTGCCCCCCGTGACTTGAACCTGCTGAAGAACCTTGGCAGGTGTGTTAAGGGTAAACTGCCCTCTGCAGAGTAGAACGACGGACCAGATAGCGTTGCAACACAGATACTCTCAGACTCTGAAGGTTGTTAGAAAAATAAATAGTCTTTACTTGTTGTAAAACAAACAAACCTGGCTTCTCATAAACAAAGATAACACTTTCAATACAAAACAAAGTTTGCTTACAGTTCTAGTTCCGTAACACCATCACAGTAATTTTAGCAGTAATATCACGAGCAGGAGTGAGCAGCAGTGAATGAGCTTCCTGCCTTCCTTTTATTTCTGTTTTAACCACTTAATCAATTAGTCATCTTGTAGCAGTTAAAGTTACAGTACATATTATCTACCCAACCGTAGGTTAAGGATCCAACATTATCCCCTTTGAGTAGACTAATATATTTACAATCTTAAACCATACTGTTCACATGTATCTATATGTTTCCTACATCCCTGTGCTTTTGTGAAATGATCAGCCACATTGTTTTCTGATGCACAATATACAAGTTCTATCATCTTGTTTTTTATACATTCTCTTACATTGAGATATCGAAGATCTGTATGTTTTGTTCTAGTCTTTACAGCTATATTTGTCACCATTTTTTTCGCTGCCTGATTATCTTCGTATACTATTATAGGATCTTGTATATCTATTCCTAAATCCAGCATCAGCTGCTTAATACTGATCAAATCCATACATAACAAAGATAAACAAGAAAACTCTGCTTCCGTTGTAGACATGCTTAAATGCTTCTCTTTTATTGAATGCCACCATATCAAAGATTTTCCCAGAAATACAGTGATTCCTGAGGTTGATTTTCTTGTATTCACATCTGTTGCAAAACTAGCATATGCATAAGCGGTTACATGCAATTCTTCTGATGGTTGTAGATACAATGCATGATGCATGGTATATTTCAGATATCTAAGAATATGTTTTGCTCCTTGCCAGTGTCTTTCTGTAAGTTCCGTGTTGAATCTAGCTAATTGGTTCACGCTATAAGAAATATCGGGTCTAGACCAATTGCTAATGTATGATAAACTGCCAATCAACGATTGGTATATCCCTTTATCAAACAACTGATTTTGCACATCAGTGTTGCAATAATCTTGAACCATAGGTGTTTTTGATGGTTTACACAATTCCATTCTGAACTGTTTTAATAGATTATTAATTTTATCAGTTTGGGATGATTTAAATCCTCCTCTAGTTTTTTCGATCCTTACACCTAGGTATTGTTGTATCTCCCCTAGATTTTTAATTCTGACATGAGCTTTTAATTCATCAACAATCCTGTTGGCCTCTTGGTCATTCTTTGTAATCAGAGCTATATCGTCCATAAAAAGAAGTAATAATGATACTATACGATCCCTTTCCATTTTAAATAAACATGGATCTGCTAATCCTGCTTTAAATCTGATATTCTTCAATGTTTTTACAATGCACTGGTTCCATTCATAACCTGACTGTTTTAACCCATACAGACTTTTCTTTAATAACCAACAGTCAGCCTTCCCATTTTCCTCAAATCCTGAGGGTTTCTTTAAATAAATTTCATGCTGTAATGGTGCATGCAGATATGCGGTCTCTACATCTAAATGGGTAACTATATATTTATTTCTAGCTGCCCATACCAATGCTGCTCTTAATGTAATGGCTTTTAAGCTTGGAGCGAATGCTTCATCGTAATCATTAGGAGACTGATTAAATCCTTGAGCTACTAGCCTAGCTTTATATATTGGTATCCCATCTATCCTAGTCTTTAATTTATATACCCACTTACTACCAAGTATAGTTTTCCCTTTTGGAATTGTTACAGACTCATACACTTGCAAATTGTGCAAAGATTGTAATTCTTTAGTCATTGCACCTCTCCACACTTTCTGGTCTTCAGGTGGAAACATGGTCAACTCATTAAATGTAGTAGGGACTTTATTTACTTGATAGACTGTAGTTGCCTGATACCTATCAGGTGGTCTTGTTACTCTACTCGACCTTCTTGGGAGTTCAGGACTTACAGATTGCCTCTCCACCGTAACCTCTTCCTGTAGTATGTCTTTCTCTACCTCTTCGCTCTGGCTCTCTGGCATTTCATTGGTAACTTCAGTCTGAGTTTCAATGATAACCTCATTTTCAGTACCTAATTTATTCCACCCTACATGCTCCATAAACCTGGCATTTGCACTGTTAACTACCGTTGCTGTTCCTTTTACCCAAAATCTGTAGGACCTGTGGTTTGAATTGTAACCAACAAATATTAATTGTTGTGCCCTACTCTGGCCCTTACGCCTTAACTGCGCTGGAGTATGTACCCATGCAGATGATCGAAATGTGTGTATGTAGCTCAAATCTGGCTTCCTTCCATGCCATACGGTATATGGAATTTTGTTAGTGGTTGAATTTATGGTGCTGTTTAAGGGTGTATTTGCATACATAATGGCTTCTCCCCATAAATTAGCCGGTAAACCTGCATCAGCTAACATTGATCTCATCATTGCTTGTAGAGTTTGTCCTCTCCTTTCAACATATGAGTTATGCTGTGGCCGACATGGAGCTGAACATTTGTGCTTTATACCAGCATTAGCTAACATTGATTTAAACCTTGGGTTGACAAACTCAGTACCATTGTCAGTTACAATGGTAACTATTTTTTTATTTGTTTTTCTCTCCACAAACTTAATCCATTGAACAAAATACCGAAAAGTATCTACCTTAGACTTCAATAGGTAGCAAAAACCATACCTGGAATAATGATCAACTATACTGAGAACATAGCAAGCACCCCCTAAACTAGCCTTCATTGGCCCTATTAAATCAGCAAATATCACTTCCAGTGATCTCTTCGTTTTAAACCCGTCAAACCTATTAGCAGGGACTGTTCTACTTTTCTGCTGATTACAAACATTGCAATTTAAATACTGGTTACATGGTTTCAGCTTCAACCTATCAACTAATTTTACAGTTTTCTGTAACATCTTAAAACTGATATGCCCCATACGTCTGTGAAGCAAGTGAACACATTCATCATGTGGTTTAACATTTGAGTATACAACATTTGTAACATGGTTACTAGATAATACATATAAACCATCTTTCAGTTTTCCAATAATCTTGGTTTCACCTTTTTCAATTAAACAATCATTGGTTCTAAATGTTACTGTATATCCTAGCTTAACCAATACTCTAACCGACATCAAATTAAAGTTTAGATTTGTAACATATAACATATGCATTTTTTCTTTTACATATGTACATATTGCCATTCCCTCACCACATGCTTTTAGCTTCTACCCATTTGCTAAAGAAACCTTATTATTACTAGGCAACATTTTCACAAAATAGTTTTGTGTTCTGACAATACATAGCGACGCCCCACTATCAATAACCCACAAATCGTGGTTGACCTGTTTCTTATCAGACATAGCTACATTACATTGTTTTTTATCATTAACCATGGTTTTTGGTTTCAGCCTTCTGCAAAACTTGACTATATGACCCTTCTTGCCACAATTAAAACAATGTTTTACAGCATATACATGGTTATTTGCCTTTACATTTACATTAATCAACTCGGGTTCTTCCCTTAGTTGTTTTCTTTCTTCTCTCCTTCTGGCCTCTTCTAGTAGTCGTGAGGTTACATTGGCCAAAGTTAGTTCCTGCTGTGTGAGAACTTCAAATGATGTTACTACGTCGTCGTAGCTTTCATTTAGCGATGATAAGAGTATATAAACCTGTTGTTGCTCAGAAAAAACCACCTTCTTCTGATGTAGCTCTAGAAAAATGCTTTTTATGCAATTCAGGTGTGTTAACGTGTCACCACCCTTAAGGAGTCGTGTGCGAAACAACTTTCGTGTAATGTTAATTTGCGCCCCTACAGTGTCACGAACATAAAGACGTTTCAAATTTCCCCAGCATTTTGCAGCAGACTGTTCACCCTCAATATGAACAAGCTGGGTATCGTCTAGAGACAAACCAATAATACACAATGCACTCTCATTCTTCCTCTGGAACTCAGTTATCTTCGTGGCATCCTCGGCATCGTCAGCATTCCAGAAGGTCACATCTGGTGGATTCTGCACTACATCCCATAGCCCTTCTTTGCGCAACAGGAGACTGCACTTGGTGGACCAGAATTTGTAGTTGGTGCCATCCAGCCGGGTAACCAGCGATAAATTGGGAGCTTGACCTTGTGCCATCCTCACCAGGATATTAAATACACATCAGAACGTCTGGAGCAATAATGTGTGCTGCAACTCTCTTATTGCTGTAACTGGTACACACACTCTGGCACTGGGCCCATAACCAGTGTTAAGGGTAAACTGCCCTCTGCAGAGTAGAGCGACGGACCAGACAGCGTTGCAACACAGATACTCTCAGACACTGAATGTTGTTAGAAAAATAAATAGTCTTTACTTGTTGTAAAACAAACAAAACTGGCTTCTCATAAACAAAGATAATACTTTCAATACAAAACAAAGTTTGCTTACAGTTCTAGTTCCGTAACACCGTCACAGTATCTTTAGCAGTAATATCACGAGCAGGAGTGAGCAGCAGTGAATGAGCTTCCTGCCTTCCTTTTATTTCTGTTTTAACCACTTAATCAATTAGTCATCTTGTAGTAGTTAAAGTTACAGTACATATTATCTACCCAACCGTAGGATAAGGATCCAACAAGGTGGGTGTATTCTGGAGAGGCAAACAGATCTGTAACTGGCCTCCCGTAACGAACTGTCAGCTCCTGGAAAAGTGCTGGATGCAGACGGTACTCTGAATGGTCCACTGTCACCCTGCTGAGACAATCTGCCTGCACATTCAGGACCCCCGAGATGTGCTCTGCCCTTATGGACTGAAGATCTCTCCGCCCAGTGCCCCAGACAATTTGCCACTGCCATGAGGGGCCTGGAATGAGTCCCCCCCCCTTGGCAATTGATGTGGGCTTTGGCTGTTGCGTTGTCTGTTAAAACTAAAACGTGTTGTCCCACCATGGCTTCCTTGAAGCTCGAGGGCCAGATAAACCACCCTGAGCTCCAACCAATTGATCATGTAAGACAGGTCTGCCTGGATCCACCAGCCCTGTGCGTTCTGTGACTGGCAATGGGTGCCCCAACCATAAAGGCTGGTGTCTGTCGTTATGGTCAGACAGTCTGGCTCCTTGAACAGGCATCCCCTGGTGAGGGCCTGTGACCTCCACCACTGAAGTGACTGCAGTACTTGTAGGGGAACTCTTACCCTGCCCTGGGAGTTGCTCCTGCTGGATCGTTGGTATGGCAGGAGAAACCATTGCAGCGCCCTGGCATGTAGTCGTGCCCATGGTACGATGGAGATGCATGACATCATCCTCCCCAGGAGCTGCGACAGGAGTGCGAGTGGTACTGTGCCCATGGCCTAATTGTTGCAAGCTGTCCTGTATCTCTGGAGAGAGAGACCATGCATACAGATGTGTCTATTATGGCTCCCAGATGGAGCAATCTGGTAATCGGAGAAAAATGACTTTTCTTGTTGTTTATTGAAAAGCCATGATCTTGTAGGACCTGGATTGTGATACTTAGGTCTACCTCTGCCTGGACTGCTGACGAGGACTGAATCATGATGTCATCCAGGTAACGTTGGACCCTGAGTGGTATGGATTGAAGGTGAGCCACCAGAGCTGCCAATATCTTTGTAAAGGCTTTTGGTGCTGATGAGAGGCCGAATGGCATGGCCTTGTATTGATGGTGCTTTTCTGCATACGAGAAGCAGAGGAACTGTCTGTGAGCAGGTCTGATGGGTATATGGAGATACGCCTCTGTGAGGTCTATGGAGGTGAGGAAATAGCCCTGTTGTATACTCCCCAGTATTGATTATATTGACTGCATTTTGAAGTGTTTGTACTCCAGACACTTGTTTAGACGTTTGAGGTCTAGAATAGCTCTGCACCCCCAAGAGCTCTTTTGCACCAAGAACAGTATTGAATAGAAGCCTTGTTCCTGTTCTTCCTGAGAGACAAGGTTGAACTGCTTGGATCTCCAGCAGATATTGAATTGCTGAGTCCATCAGATTTCTTTTGGCTGCATCCCTGGAGACAGGGCAGCTGATAAAAAACTTTGTGAGGGGGTGGAGGGTGGAGAGAAACTCCAGAGTCAAACCTGATTGCACTGTGTACCCACTTGTCAGATGTAGTAGTCTCCCATTGATGGAAATGGAGGCTGATCTGACTACCCAGATGCAGACCGCCCCTGTGGTCATTTTCGGCGATGATAAGGGCGACTTCCTGCTCCACGAAAGGGCCGCTTGCCCTGAAACTGCTGGCAGCTCTGGAACTCAGACCTCTTCGTCTGTCTGTCCTGTCTGCCAGAATATGGCCTCTGGAATTGCTGGTATTCAACTCCCGACTCTGGGGTATGAGAGCCTCCTAAACTAAGGTGAGAATCTTCTGTCTCCCCTCTGGTAAGGGGAGGGCATGGTTTTGCCCCTGCCCTTGGTCTCCACCAGGATGGGGTCGAGGGATTCCCCAAACATGTTATTGCCCATGAAAGGAGCCGAAGCCAACTTCCACTTGTTTTTATTGTCAGCCTGCCAATGATTAAGCCATAGCAGGTGACGGGCTGTTACTGAAGAGGCTAGTGATCTGGATGCGAACTTGGCCGCATTCAAGGTGGCATCTGCTGAAAACTCAGCTGCAGCCACCAGCTTATTTATATCCTGATGAATTCTCACATCCTCTGGGGGAATCCTCTTCTGCATCTGGCGAAGCCAGAGCAAGAAAGCCCTATTGAAGAAAGAAGCTGATGTGGCAGCCTTAATTGCCCAGACAGCAGCCTTGTGGGCCTTTCGCAAGGATAATTCAGCCTTTTTGTCCTCTGCCTTCAAACAAGCTATTGCCTCAGCAGGCAAGAGTGCTACTGAAGTCATGGCAGCCACAGGTCTGTCCACTGTGGGTACCTCCAATGCTTCAGAAAGATCTGAGGCTACATTGTAAAGCTTCCTTTCAGATCTAGACGGAGGCATGCCAGTTCCTGGATTGGTCCACTGTCTTTGAACCACATCCAAAAATAATTTGGGCGATGGAATTACCTGAGTTTCCACTGTGGGCTTGGAAAAGAGCAAATGACCTGAATCCTCAGGACTCTGGGTCGATTCTGAAATTTGGTCAGGATCCACATTCGTTATGGCCTTTGTCTTACGCAGTAATGACTTAAATAAATCCGGCTTTAAAAGGCCTGTGAAAGGCGATGGATCCGGATTCAGCCCTTCATCTTCTGAAAAGGTCTGGAATTCCTCCTCCTCAGCCGAGGATTTCGCACTCCTCATGGAATGAGCAAGAGAAGTAAGATCCCGAGGATCCAGCCAATCCTCCTGAATCATAAGAAGGTAGATTCCTCTGCTGCAAGCCTGCAGCTATTCCCTGCGTAATAGCTTGGGAAATAATCTCTTTTAAATGTTCAGGCAATTCTGAACCAGCTTCGTCCACTGGGCGGATCCCTGCTGCAGTACGAGGCTTCTGGCCTGGCTCTTGGAGGAGGGATAAGCTCCACTGATCCTGCTGCAGGCAAGTTAGTGCTTGCAAGAGAAAAGGCTTCAGCTTTATCCAAAACCTCTCCTAAGGTTGGATAACCTCCCCTAAGGTTGGACGACTCTCTGGTGCCATCTGGCGATCATTCCCTGTAAGAAGCAGTTTGCAGAGGACCTGGATCATTAACAGGAGCCAATGGTCTTTCTTCCTGAGGGTGGGAAATCTCTGCCCCTCCCACAGGGGAACCTCCCTGATCCAGGCTTTTCTTAGCCTTCTGAATCTTAGCCAGCTCTTTTTCTATAGCCTTTTGGTGCCATTTTGCAACCTTGTCAGCTATTTTGGAACCTCTACTGCTCTTAGATGCAGTTGCATGGCTCCTGCTTGTAGCTCCCCTTGCTGCCGCTCTCTGTCCAGATGAGCCCAGCCGTGGAATTGGGGAAGAACTAGGGCCAGCTCCCTTGCCACCAGCTGTGGTCTGCTGGCTAGAGGAGGATGCATGAGATGCCATCTCCCTCTTTTAGTATAGGCAGGCAGACCCACAATGGATAGCTGATGCTGCAGCTCTAATCGTGCTCCCGCTGCTTCACAGTATGCCCCAGATGCCGCTTGGCAGTGACTGAGTCCCCTTCCACCCTTCTGGCAGGAATGCCTGGGCCTCCGCTTGCCAAAGAGCCGGATCCTAAATCTAGGCCCTTACCGCTAACCGCAGCTGGCTGGGACCTTGGCTGATCAAAGCTGGAAAGGAGGCAGCTAATTGGTGGACCAAAAACTGCCTGATTGCTGAAGTGATCCACTGAAGAAGGAAAAATATTTTTGTAAAGCTCATGATTGGAGAATCCAGCCCAAAGGTGCACTTCTCTCTAAGATGTCTCTTCTGCGTGAAGACTGAGCTGAACTGGGAAATCACCAGACGAGGGAGGAGTGACCAGATATGCAAATAAAGATCATGTGCTCAGTCTTCCTTCTATCACAACTGTTTTATGCCTCTCTGAAAGATCTGTAATTGGTTTGAAAAGAATTATGCACTTGATTGGGCAGGTGGTATGTCACCAAAACAAGTCAGGAATCTTCGGGAAGACTTCTCATCTACCTATAATTATTTTTCTTGTATGGAGGAAAATATAGCATTTTATAAAAGATTTCTCAAAATACGTAGAATCTCTTAAGAAAATAATTTTTGAGTTAAAAACTTATATGTACATTTTATTTTTATTCAAAATCATTATGTTTAGTGCTAGTACTGATGATGTTACCTAGTATGGGTAATGAAACGTCTGTTAAGGAAAAAATCAAGCTCAGAGAGCACCAAGGATCCCTCATTTCATCCCTGAGCTACAAATATTCTTTAGAGTTAATATTATATTATTTCTGCTAATTAAATATGCCCATAAATTTATACTGTTTAGTAAATAAGATGTTAAGAGTATACATCTGAACGTAATTAGGCACACTTAAAACTACTCATTGAAATGTTATGGGACCACAAATAAAACTACTTAGAAGTACTTAAGCTATTTATTTCCATGGCTGCTGGAATTAGGTCGGTTTGCTAAAATTCACTCTTGTAGTTCTTTTCAAATCATGCAATCTGGCAGAAAATCCAAGCTTTAAAAAAGTGGAAATAATACTTAAAGAATATTAAAATATCTGGATGAGTATTTGTTTGAAGATATAGCAATTATATTATCTATTTGTTAATAGTTGTTTATAATTCAAACAAGATATTGATCACATTTTTGACCACTCACTTCCTTCACAAAGAGATATTACCCGTGTTTTAGCAATTTTTGCTGGTTAGAACTGATTTGAAAGAAATAGTTTGGACTGTATTAAGCTATCTCAATATTAGTAGCCTTTAGCGGTCAGTGCCATTGTTCATAATCATATGAGTTGCTTGCTAACATCTACTGCACAGAATGCTAATAGCATTTCACTACACTTTTGCACTAGTGATATCTGCCAATACAGACTTTTGAATAATTCTTAGTATCAGTGTCCAGGTTTCCCTATTGTGTTTCTGTATGTGTTCAATCAACAGATTCTCTCTCCCGTAATTTTAAACTACTTTAAATGTAAATATGACTTTTCCTATTACTTTACAATCATTTATAAAGCACTATGAAGTTGGTTAAAAAGCCAATTTCAAAAATATAAAACATGACAAATAGTTATAAGAAAAGTTTGAATGTGTTCTGGTCAAATTATAAATCTCAGTAAATTGCTAAGTAAACAAAAACTGATGATTAACCCAACATGTACAAAGCAAATTTCTGCAAATTTGAAAACATGCTAAGTATTTATACAGTCAATTTCCATTAGTTTCAGTAATTCTATATAGTTGATCTGAATACCGAATTAGCAAATACTGGAACCTCAGCTGGGAACAAGAGTGTGGGTGACTCAAATTATTTTGCATGTCTGTGAAAGTGCCACAAGTCTTGATTTTACAGTGACAAGTAAATTTTAGCAAGGAGGTAAATTCACAAATATGAAATCCATGAATAATGAGAATTAACCGTACCTGTTTACAGATTCAGAATAAATAGTAAATATGTCATGCAAAAGTTTGAAGTTTCACTCCATATTTTAAAGCACTACATTTTGCATAAATAGCAACCTCCAAACATTTCCTGTAGCCAAAGCCAAGCCGTATTATTTCTATTTCTACTTTTGAATTATTCCCTGCTTTTCTTCCAGAAGTTGCTGAAATTTCCTCTTCTTCAACTTCAATTGCTTTAAGTAAATAAATTTATTTTAATATGAGGAAATCCAAACAAGATTTTGTATTATTTAGTTCTAATTCAATTATCAATTGTATTACTTGCAGTTTTAATCATGTCTTTTATTTCTCTATATAGGTTTCTAAGTAAATGACACACTTACCGTATATACTCAAGTATAAGCCGAATTTTTCAGCACATTTTTTATGCTGAAAAAAGCCCCCTCGACTTATACTCGAGTGAGGAAAAAAATGCCTTTTCCCCTGCAACCGTTTTGGCTCCCAGGGGGGCTTCCTACAGGTAAAATGGGGCGTGGGGAGGGTGCAGCGCCCCTCCCCCGCGCCCCTTTTTGGCTCCCAGGGGCTGCAGGGAGGCTTGCTAAAGGTAAAATGGGGCGTGGGGGGGGTGCAGCGCCCTTCCCCCGTGCCCCTTTTTGGCTTCCAGGGGCTGCAGGGAGGCTTGATAGGGGCACGAGGGGGGTGCCTAGCAAGACTCCCTGCAGCCCCCTGGAAGCAAAAATGGGTTGCGGGCGGGCGGGCGGGGGCTTCAAGGGAGAAAGAAACAAAGAAATCCTTATCTTTTAGGGAAATCCCCATGTGCACTGAGCTTGAATTGAGAGTTTATTGTAATTGAGAGCTTATTGTAATTTTAATTGAGAGCTTATTGTAATTGGCTGCTAGCTATCCTTGCTCAGGCTAAGCTGGGGTGGGCAAATGTGGCCTTTTTGCAACCTGTGGACTTCAACTCCCAGAATTTTCCCAGTTTGGCTGTCTCAGGAATTCTGGGAATTGAAATCCACAGGTTGTAAAAGGGCCACATTTGCCCACCCCTGGGCTAAGCTAATCAATAGTGGAGCTCTAAGAATGCCAGATGAGAAGGAGAAAGGGAGGGAGAAAGAAAGAGAGAGAGAGAGAAGAAAGAAAGAGAAAGAAAAAAGAAGAGAGAGAGAGAGAGAGGGAGAGAGAGAGAGAGAGAATGCAGGTATCTTTTAACAGAGGGTTGAACTTGCATGAAATTAGATCAAGCCCTACATCACTTAACCCAATGTATCAGATTAAATTGTTATTGAATTATTTTTGGTATATATACTACATTCTCTTGTGTAATTTAGTTATAGTGTAAAACTAGTTTATTATGTCTCAAAATAAAAGGGAGATCAAAAATCCAATTAGTGCCATGTAAATTCTGGAATCCCCAAAGACCTTTCCCATTGTATTTATTAAACAAATTTATATAACTATCCAACTCATATACAGTACTTTTAAAGTTATTGTTGATACCATATTGTTTTTGTTGATCCTCTTTTCCACTTACAGAGCTAGTTTATTGTTTTTCTTTGAAATCAATATTCAAAAACATTTAACCTACTGATGCCTCAATTAATGTAATTTTATTGGTATCTATTTTTATTTTGAAATTTACCAGTAGCTGCTGCATTTCCCACCCTAGGCTTATACTCGAGTCAATAAGTTTTCCCAGTTTTTTTGTGGTAAAATTAGGTGCCTCGGCTTATATTCGGGTCGGCTTATACTCGAGTATATATGGTATTTCATTACCTTATAAAAGTAAAGTTGCATGACCTTGACCACAAGCAAGAATGATAATTATGTATAGGGAGTGCATATGGAAATGTGGTTCATAAGCATTATGTTTCTTCTTCGCTCAGGGAATATTATCCTAGGATAGACACACATGCAGAATATACATGATCAAGTCTAAAATGCTAATAGTCTTTTGACTATTAGCATAAATTAGAAAAGAGAACAAAAACCGGACTATAAGAAAAGCACTAGCAAAATATAGCTATTTAAGAAAAACTAATTGATAGTATGCATTCTGATATAAATTATTTATGAAAAACACAGATAAAAATTCATAAAACACTTGTACGCAGTATTAGAAATAATATAACAATTTTGGAACTTTATTTTTTATCATTGATATTTTGTATTCCAGTTCCTTGCATACGTTCTCAATATTCATACTATTTGGATCTGAGCAGTCATAAATTATGAACACTATACTCTCAAAAATATGTACACTATGAGATATTTAAGTTCAAAATGTAACAGATTCCTTGGCTACAAGAGTTTTGCGAGTCATCAATCCAGATGTTTAGAACTAGCCAATTTTTTAAACAAACTATAATTCCAAAATTATAATTATAATTCCAAAAGGGCCTTATCCTTAACTCATTTCAATACACTCCCCACAATGGTCATGGAGGGATATGTTAAGTTCATTCTTTGAGTCTAAATTTTGATTTTGCAGCGCCAGAGGCACTGAAATCAAAGTTCATGTAACTATATTGTCAGAACAATATTACTGTGATATTATCAAAACAAAATTTTATTTTATAGTCTGTAAATCTGTAAAGGTTAATAAGCTAATGTCAAATTATGTATCATCTTATTGCTCTGTTATGTTCTTCATATAGAGGTAGTACTCAACTTACAACCACAATTTCAATCGCAGAGATGCAGTCATAATGCAAGACATCAACTCTCCTAACTGCCATTAAGTGAGAATCGAGGGTTGTTAAAGCAGAGGGTGGGGGGTCCCTCAGAGTGGCGAGGGAGGCCCTGGGAGACCCAGCACAGGCAGCATGCAAATTAGGAGCATGCTGCAGTTGCAACCTCACCTTGACCTAGCCGTGTGGTGCAAACCTGATGCACACCAGGAAACCTAACCACCATTCTGGCCTACCAGTACTTAAAGTTGCAGGGTCACTGCAACTCCCCTACCTACTTATCTTCCCACCTGATCTAAGCCCTTTTGGTTGACCAGCACAATGTTATTCAGTGGTGACAGCACTGGGGCTGGGGCTGAAGTAGAGGCCCAGGGCCTTCAGTTCTTTCAACCAGCTGCCACCAGCCCCATCCTTTACTTCAGCCCAAGGAGTGCTGCTATCACTGAGAAATGCCATCTCAATCCTTATATCACAGCTAATCACACCAGCACCATTGTAAAAAGCCTCAGTTTCCCCGCCATTCTGTGCTTCACAGGTTCTGCCATGCCCTTCTGACCTGTGCCGCTTCACGCAATTTTCGTAGTCACACATCCCATTCCTTCTCCAAGCTATGACCCATTTTTGCAATCATTCAGAAACCTTCTAGTCTTTCCCAACTCTTGCAAGAATGAAATGTGCAGTTTGGAGAATGGCAGGAGCCTCATTCTTGCAGTACTTCAAAAAGCTGTTAAAGGTTTATAATACAATACAGTATGAAGAAATGAATTGATTTTAAACTTCTGCTAAAGATACAGCTGGCCTCAATAACAGTTTCCCCTGACTACTGTTAGTGAGGCCCCTCCTTGGATAGATGTGTCCTGGCTGCAGACGTTTATCTATATTCTGGCAATAATTTGACCAAATTTGCACATATGCAGGGCAATCTTAAAATACATCCTGGTAATTTTAATACATTCAAATACTTTTTCCAACTTACAAACTACTGCTATTCTACAATTCTTCACTAGTGGTCTATTATTTTATTTAATGTATGTGCATGCATGCATGTGTGCGCGCACACAAAGACTCATGGAACGGATGCAATGTCATTTAACAATTCTTCTGAGTGTCACTAAAAAAAGGAGAAAGAATGAGAAAAAATCTTTAATGCCTAAGGTAAAAATATTATTTTATTTACTTATCTAGTTTATGTAGCCACTCATCTCACCAGAAGTGACTCCGAGTAGTGTAGAACACAGTTTAAACAATGAATAAATCCTTAAAACTATTAATCATTATTATAAAAAAAGTTTAAAAGCTATAAAAAACAAAACAAACAGGGAAATAACAATTAAGGGATTAAAATAATAATAAAACCACCTCACAAATTCACCCATTCCTTAGGCTCCTCAGGCTTGCTGGCATAACCAGACCTTAAAGGACTATTGGAAGCCAGTGGAGTTCTAAGATGTCTCTTTTCTCAGTTCCATTTTTCTTAGTTCCTCTACAAATCACAGGAAGTGATGAAACCCATGAGAAACACAAGAGAGAATTAGCAGAAGTGCAATCCAATCCAATGCCTTAGCTGCCAATTATTCCAAGAGGCAACAAAGGCTTCATATGGACCGTGCAGACCAGCAGGAACAACCCCGACTAATCTCTAAAATTTCTCTAGATCCTTCAGTCAGCAGGGATGGACAATCTAATGGGGTCTGTCTCCCTGCAATAGACAGTAATGCCAAAGAACCCTAGAGTAATCAAGGTATGATCTAACCATGAAAAGGGGCACACTAAAGCTACCCCACTTAAATATCACATAGCTACTAATTTGACAAGAACACCAGATCCATGTGTGTGAGACCACTGTCCCATGTCAGGCTCTGTCTATAAATTTTGGGAAATTATTGACCTCCGAGATAAAATGTGTGTCAGCGTTCCAAGTAATGCACCGACTGAAATCAGAACTCCGAGGCAGGTAGATTCCTGAAAGGATATGTTTATTAGATACATCATATTGGCATAGCAAGTGAAAACCAACTCTGAAAGTTCCGGTAGTATTCACCTAAATAAAAGTAAAAGTTCTCCCCTCCCCAGTGTCATCAGTCACATTGTCCAATGAAAGACAATGGCTCCTCTCCTCCTTCACCAGCCACCTGTTACGATGATTTTGGTTCCCATAGGAAAACTTTTTATTTTGACTGTAAACTGGGATATCTACTTCCCCCTCACCTTCCTCTCTCAGGCTTTGTGGCAACTGAGTCAGCACAAGATGGCTTCAGCCAGGTTTGCTTCAGAATTGACAGTTGGACCTCCCCCCTTTAATTGGAGAGAATTTCCTGAAAAATTGAAATGAAGAGAAATTAGTTTTTCAATCACCCCCCTCCCCCTCCCCCTAGAGGTGCCTTTGACTTTTGAGGGTGTTTATTGTGAAATTGCTGAATTAAGTCTATCTGCTTTTACAGCCCAGCTCTTTACCCAAGTGGCTTCAGACAACAGGTACCCGTTCCATTGCACTAGGTATTGGAGTCTTTCTTTGTACAGTCTGGAATCTAGGATTCATTTTATCTCATAATGTATTTATTCCCTGTACCGGTCAACTGGCTTCAGCTGAGACCTGATTGCTGGCTTTAACAAGCTGCTGTGGAAAACTGGATACACTTTCTCTAGCAGGTGGGGAAGCTTCAACTCCACCATGACAAGATTAATAATCTCCACGATGGAGAAGGGATCTATGAATGTAGGTTCTAGTTTTCTGCAGGGTAATTTTTGCGTTAAATACTTGGTGGAGAGGTAAACCTTGTTCCCTATTAGAAAGGGTGGTTGGGAGGACCTATGTTTGTCGGCTTGCACTTATGTTTGTTGGCTTTTGCAGCCTCCTGAAGGGCTTGTTTTATAGTCTCCCATGCTGTCCTCAGTGACTCCATCCACTCATTTAAGGTCATGGAGGAGGGAGTTTCAGCATAGGGATGAACTCCATGCCACTGGTGATTTGGAAAGGGGTTAACCCAGTGCTGCTGTGCACTGCATTGTTGTATGCTACCTCAGCAAATGGTAGCAGGTCTGCCCAGTTAGTTTGTTGATAATTAACATAGCATCTTAAGTATTGTTCTACCACCGTGTTCGCGCATTCCGCGGTTCTGTTAGTGCTCAGATGGAACACAGAGCTAAACCCCTGGGAAGAGCCAATGGACTTTATAAACTCCCTCCAAAATTTGGCCATAAATTGGATCCCTGGTCAGAGATAATCCTCCTAGGAACTCCATACAGCCTATAAACGTGCTTTACGAATAGTTTGGCTAGCTTGTGGGCTGATGGGTGACTGGAGCAGGTTACAAAGTGGGCTTGCTTAGAGAAGAGGTCAATCCTCCCAGGGGGGGAGGGCCTTCTCTGTGAGGGCTCCAACCCTTTGGAATGAACTGCCCCCTGAGATACGAAATATCCCTGATCTCCATGCTTTCCGCCGTGCCCTCAAAACCCTGATGTTCCAACAGGCGGGGCTAAACATATGAACATGTGAATGTTTTTAAAATGTTATCTAATTTTAGGTTCTATTTAATTGGGCCAAATTATGTTATAATAATTTTAATTAGCAATTTTATGATGTTTGTGTATCTATATTTTTCTTGACTGTACACCGCCTTGAGTCCTACGGGACAAAGGCGGTATAGAAATATAATAAATAAATAAATAAATAAATCACTGTCCAGATGACCATATTTCCCCCACTCTCAGGAAGCTCTACTATAAAATCCATGGCTATTTCTTCCCATGCGCAGGAAGGGCCAGCTACTTGTTGGAGCAGTTCTGGGGGCTTCCCTGGTTGTTTCTTCATTGTGACACATGTAGCACAGCTTTTAACATAGTCGTATGTTAAGGGGACTTTCATCTTTGGCCACCAAAATTGCCTCCTGACCAAGTGCAGGATTTTCTGGAAGCTGAAATGGCCTAACTGTTTGACGTCATGGCTTCTTTGCAGTACTTGCAGAAGCAGGTTGTTGGGGACATACAGTTTAGAGCCCTTTCAGGCCAGTCCATCTCTGAGGGTTAGTAGCTCCTTGTTGTCCCGGTACCAAGGATCGGTGGGTAGCTCTGTTTTTAACTGTTGAGTCAAATCTCCTCCATTAGTTTTCCGCCTTTAGGCTTGCTGCCTGGTGGTGGCTTGTTAGGCTTGCTTGGGGGGGGGGGCGGGGGAGGGAGGTATTATAGTGTGGACCACCTCCTCAGGCTTATTGTAATGTGACATTCATGACAAAACATCAGCTAAAAGTTTTCTCCCCACCCCAGGATATATTTTAAAGTGGAATTGAATTGGTTGAAGTACTGTGCCCACCGGACCTGCTTTGGTGAGAGCTTCGGTGGGGTCCTAAGTGCCTCCAGGTTTTTGTGGTCCATCCATATTTCAAATGGCTCTTAGATCCCCTCAAGGAAATGGTGCCAGGTCAGCAGAGCCCAGCAGACTGAGTATGATTCCTTTTCCCACACTGATCACCTCCTTTCAGTCTCTGTTAGTTTTCTGGAGGTGTATGCACATGGTTGCAGGTTCCCCTCCGCATTTTTTTGGAGACAACTGCGGCCACTGCTATATCGCTGGCATCTACTTGGATGATGAATGCTTGGTTCGGGTCTGGGTGCTTAAGGATCAGTTCTTTGGCAAGCAGTCTTTTGAGCGTCTCGAATGGCTTTTGGCATTCTGGGTCCATTTCAGGGGTTGACCTGGCCGTGGTTTCACTCCCCTCCTCCAGTCTTTAGTAGCTCAGTGATTGGGAGGGCGATCTCAGCAAAGGAGGGAATGAACTGTCTGTAGAAATTAGCGAAGCCCAGGAATCTTTGGAGCTGCTTGCAGGTTCAAGGCGATTGCCAGTCCAGACTGGCTTTGACTTTCCCTGGGTCCATCTCTACCCCATCACTGGACACACGATACCCCAAGTCCGTGATGGCAAACCTATGGCACATGTGCCACAGGTGGAACGCAGCGCCCTCTCTGTGGGCATGCTAGACATTGCCAAAGTTCAGCTCCGCCACGCATGCACGCATGCTTCCCGCCAGCTAGGTGGTTGTCGGGTCTCTGCCATGTATGTGCAAAGGGTGGGGTGCATGTGGGGGCCCCATGCGCACATTCATGGGGGTAGGGCATGTGCAGGGCCCACACAATTTGGGGGTTTGGGCACAAGCAATCTGGAAAAAGTTGGACACTTGGTCCAGAAAAGGTTAGCCATCACTGCCCTAAGTAGCCTAAGCTGGATTTATGGAACTTGCACTAGACAATTTGGTATACAGGTTCGCCGCTAGGATTTTCTTGAACACCTGGTGCACCAGCCTGATGTGCTCTTCCAGTGTCTCAGTGAAGATGAGAATGTCATCAAAGTATATGAGAACCCCCTTGTATAGGTGTTCATGCAGCACCTCATTAATTAGTTATATAAATACTGCGGTGGGGAGGGGCTGCAGCCCAAAGGGCAGGACTTTAAATTGGAAACTCCCAAGGGGACAATAAAATGCAGTTTTCCACGTGTCCTCTTCCTTAATCCTCACTCGGTAGTATGCCTCACGCAGGTCCAGAAAATTTTGAAAATTTTTTATCTTTTATAGGTGAACTAGCATGTTGTTCATTAGGGGGAGTGGGTACATATTTTCCATGCAGACTCCATTAATTGCTCTAAAATCAACACACAGCCCCATTGACCTATTCTTTTTCTGTTTGAATAGCTCCAGTGTGGACACCCTAGACATTTTTGGTGCCACCACGAAGTGGATTTTTTCCCAGTGCCTATCAATAGCCTCACCAGTTCAGTGAGGACTGTGGTGGGGGCTCCCCCTATCAACAATCCATCGACTTCCTCAAATCTTACGAGTCAGGTCAGGGTTCTCACCCTGATTCCTAGCTTCAGGACAGTTTTAAGCGATTAGGCAGCAGGTGCACCCCGAGTCTATTATGGCTTCTACACCCCCCTTGGCTCTGAATTTCGGTGCGACAATTTTTCAAAGGGATGGCAACGGGGTGGATGCCTTCATTTACCATCAGGTCATCCTCACCCTCACTGTCATAAGATTTTTAAGGGATTTTAAGGGGCAGGAGGGTTGTGTGGGTTTGGGGGTTAACCCGCGGGGGGAGGGGTCCGGCCCAGCTGTCAATGGGGCCATGGAGGGTGCGGATTCTGGGGGTAAGGGGGACATTAGAGTCCATTCTGTTGAGGGCTTTTCCATCAACGCATTGTGTGGGAGGGGCAGATATGGCGGGAGCAGGGGGCCATATCATGTGTTGGGGGCGCGCACTCGCTATCTTTGAGCGGTGGCGCGCCCCGGTCCCCATAGCCCTTCTCGCACCCCAGGCTGTTCAGTCTCTCAGGGCCCGAGCCTTCGGCTGCTGTTGTGCAATGCCAGGTCCATGGTAAATAAAGCCCCCCTCATTTGTGATCTTATTCAAGAGGGGGGGAGCGGACCTGGCAGGTATTACGGAGACCTGGTTGGGCCAGGAGGGGGGAGTCCCCCTCGTAGATATGTGCCCATCAGGCTTCCATGCATTCCATCAGCCAAGAGACCAGGGCAGGGGCGGGGTGGTTATTATAAAGGAAGGTCTTGATCTGAGGGAGACCACTGTTCTACAGATAGCCGGATGTGAGTCCCTTTTTGTGAAGTGGGGCCGTGGAGTACAGATGGGCTTGTTGATCGCGTACCTGGCTCCCTGCCACGTGGCAATGGCCCTGCCCGAGCTGCTCAACGTCATAGCCGAGGTGGCGGTTGGTACCCCCAGACTTTTAGTCATGGGGGATTTCAACCTGCCATCTATCGGTGAAACTTCTGAGGTGGCTCGAGAGTTCATGGCTTCCATGATGGCCATGGACCTTACTCAGTTAATTCATGACCCTACTCACATAGGTGGACATACTCTGGACTTAATGTTTGTCTCTGGTCAGTGGTCAAGTGGCCTCGATACAGGGGATATAGTCATCGAACCCTTGTCATGGTCTGACCACTCGCTCCTTCGACTGGACTTTCTAACCGCTGCACCTCGCTGCAGGGAGGCGGGACCTGTTGTGGCCCCGCCCTCTGAGCCTGTCCCATCGGAGGAAGAAAGCTCCGAGCATGAGGAAGAGGAGTCAGCCAGGCCTCCCTCTCCAGGCCCCTCCCCTCTGGCACTGTCTCAGATGCCGGCGGAGGGAGAGGAAATCAGCAGGGAGACAGCTGATTCATCTCAGAGTGATGAAGAAACATCATTCCTGGACGCACGCCTCCGAAGGCGTGATAAACGATTGCAACAGCTTAGGAGGCGTGCTAGGGATTAGAACTGAGTCATGGGACCACACCCCAGAGACTATATAATAGAGGGTAGTGGTCAGGGATCCTTGTGACGAACAAAAGTAAACCTTGGATAGTCACTAAAGCCTTGTCCGGAACTGCTGGGAGGAATATTATTTCTGCTTGGACTTTTTTGAACGTTAGTATCTTATCTTTCTGTTTGTGAAAATAAAGTCACTTGGCAGACGGTGTGTCTATCGCTGCCAAGTGGGAGATAAGACCTGGGTGCGTTCCAAAGTGTTTCCTTAACCCTCGGCTGGCTGTGTTTGTGTGTGTGTGGGGACGGGGACAGATCAGGACCGACCAGGTGGTTCCGCCCCAGGCGCCTGATGGATCCTGATAGGTTCCAGATGGAGCTTGGGCCATGTCCTGAGACTCTGGCTCATGACTTGGCTGAAGACCTGGTGGCCGCCTGAGATAGTGCGGCCGCCAGGGCTTTGGACCGCATCCTGCCTTTGCTCCTTGCTTCTAGCTCCTTGGTTCACCTAGCTCCTTGGTTCTCCGAGGAGCTGAGGGAGATGAAGCGCCGGAAAAGACGCCTAGAGAGCGGTTGGAGGGCCAGCCACTCCGAATCCGACCGAACACTGGTGAGGTCTCATATTAAGACCTACCTAGTGGCGATAAAAGCGGCGAAATCTAGCTATTTTGCCGCTCTTATCGCGTCATCAGATAATCGCCCAGCCGCCCTGTTTAGGGTGACCCGCTCCCTTCTCCATCTGGAAGCGCAGAATGATCCCTTGCAGGGTCGAGCTGAGGACTTTGTGCAGTATCTGTAAGACAAGATCACTCAGATTCGGGAAGGCCTGGCCTCTGACTGGGTAAGTCTGGACGGGATGACTGAGGCAGGTCTTGAGAGTGTTATCTGGGAGAAGTTTGATCCTGTTGCTCCCAAGGATGTGGACAGGATCCTGAGACGGCTGAACGCGACCACATGTTTATTGGACCCGTGCCCCTCCTGGTTGGTACTGGCTTCCCGGGAGGTTACAGGAGGCTGGCTCCAGGGGATTGTTAACGCTTCTTTGAGTGAGGGGGTCCTGCTGGCCGCATTGAAAGAAGCGGTGGTGAGGCCCCTCCTCAAGAAGCCCTCCCTGGATCCGGCTATTTTGGCTAACTATCGTCCAATCTCCAACCTGGAGGGGCCTTGGTAGTACAGTGGTTTAATGCACCCTGTTATTAACACAGCTGCCTGCAATTTCTGCAGGTTCAAATCTTACCAGGCTCAAGGTTGACTCAGCCTTCCATCCTTTCTAAGGTAGGTTAAATGAGGACCCAGTTTGTGGGGGCAATAAGCTGACTTTGTATAAATATACAAAAGTATGAAGGCTATTGCTTAACCCACTGTAAGATGCCCTGAGTCTCTGGAGAAGGGCGGCATATAAATCAAATTTAAAAAATAAATTAAAAAAAACCCTTTGCTTCGTTGCGAAGGTTGTTGAGAGTGTGGTGGCGCGGCAGCTTCCCCAGTACCTGGATGAAGCTGTCTAACTATACCCGCTCCAGTCCGGTTTCCGGCCTGGGCACAGCACAGACACGGCATTGGTCGCATTGGTGGATGATCTCTGGAGGGCTCGGGATAGGGGTTGTTCCTCTATCCTGGTCCTGTTAGATCTCTCAGCGGCTTTTGATACCATCGACCTTGGTATCATGTTGCACCGGTTGAAGGGGCTGGGGGTGGGGGGCACTGTTCTGCGGTGGTTCTCCTCCTAATTCTCTGACCGGTCGCAATCCGTGTTGACAGGGGGACAGCGGTCGACCCCGAGGCGCCTTGTTTGTGGGGTGCCACAAGGGTCGGTCCTCTCGACCCTTTGGTTCAACATTTATGTGAAGCCGCTGGGTGAGATCATCTGTGGTTTTGGGGTGGAGTTCCATCAGTATGCTCATGTGTTCAGATGAAGGACTGAGCCTGTCAATAAAGCTAAATTCTGCCCCTGTTAACAGGGACTCCCAGCTTTGCGAAGGAGGAAGACAGGCTCGACGTGTGGAAAAAAAGGGAAAGCAAAAAAAATTAGAAACCAGACTGCCGAAGGGTGGGGCTGGCTGCTGTCTCCACCCAATGAGAAGGTCCATCTCAGTTAGGACCAACACCCCTTCTCCATTGTGGGTGGAGACAGCAGCCAGATGTGGGACATACCCAAGATCAGTGTCCCAATTACTGGGTGGCAGCAGTCTGGGCTGGAGACTCCCCGTCCCTATGTACTCTTTGTAGCACTCTTCCCAAAAGCCGCCTCTGCAAAGGCAAATTTATCTAACTTATAATGATGAATAAAGGGACAAGGGGAAGTCCAGGTAGCCGCCCTGCTGAAGTCGCCACACTCCTCGTAGAATGAGCTGTCACAGATGCGGGCGGAGGTAGGGAGCTAAGTTCGTATGCTGTAGCGATCATATATCGGAGCCAATGACCAATCATTGAAGAAGATACTTTGGACTCTATAAAGATGCAGGAAGAAAGGAGACAAACAAGGACTCCGACCGACGGATATCTGCTGTCCTCTTGAGGTAGATGCGAAGCACTCTCCGGACATCTAACTTGTGCCATCTGTAAGGATCGCCTCTCCTTCCAACTTAAGAAAGTACGAACTCTTGAAACGTAGTTGTTCAAAAGGATTCTTTTATTAAGCAGAAGTGAAAACCATCCAGCTAAAGCACAATCTGAATGCCCTTAGGCAAAGCAGTAGGATTAAAGTGGTAGAGACCCCTCCCTTTAAGTCAGAATGCAGATTTCAGCCAATACACAAGTGTGAAGATGTTTTCTTTACTATTTCCTTTGAGAACCCGAACAAACATGCATTCCCACCACTACCCTTTAAAGTGAGACAACCCACATGGCTATCATAAAAATTCTTGCAGGTAAAGGGAATCTCAGACTTCCTTGGCGCCAGGATATAGGTTGTAAAGTATCTGATGACACAGGCCATGCTAGTAAATCAAATCCAAGTCCCCCCTTCCTCCACTTGAATGGCAGTATCACTTTTAGGGATCTGACATGCTACCCTCCTTAGAAAACAAAAAGGTCCACCTGTAAAAAAAACAAAAAAACAAATATACACAAGATTCGAAGATTTCATGATAGTAGATCAACAAGGTTTGTTAGAGTATTGGGAGTGAAATTTTCTCAGTAATATTGGAGCCCTAACATGGTGTTTAGCGACCCATTCATTGTGTGCTGATGGTAAATGTTTCACAAGCAACTAAGTATTGGACTTTCCTTCTGTGGATCCTAGAATCAAGGATTTCCTTGATTTCAAAGTGTTGTTCACCTTCAATCATGATGGGAACAGGTGGTGTAGATGCAGGTAGTCTGAGGGATGAGATTACTTCTCGTTTGAGTAAACTGATATGGAATACTAGGTGGATCTGCCTGAGTGTCTTTGGAAGAAGTAGTTCAACTGCTACTGGATTGATGATTCTAGTGATGGGGAAAGGTCCAATGAACTTTGGCCCTAGTTTCTTTAATGGTTGTAATGATTTCAAGAATTTTGTAGATAAGTATACTCTGTCTCCAATATGAAAAGGTTTGGGTTCAATCCTTGACTCTTAAAAGCTTCTCTAGCTTCCTGTAAGGCTAATCTAAACACTGGCCACATGTTTTGCAAATTATCCATCCACTCCTTAAGTGAGGGGATGGTGGGTTCTTCTGTGGGTAGTTCAGGCATGGGGCTGAAATCCTGGCCTGTTGCTACTCTAAAAGGGGTAAAACCAGTGCTTGAATGTACAGCATTATTAAACACAACTTCAGCAAAAGGCAAAGGTTCGGTCCAGTTATCCTGTTGAAAATTAATGAAACATCTTAAATATTGTTCTCATACCGGATTCAAAATTTCAGAATTACCATTAGTACAAGGATGAAAAGATGTGCTCAACCCCTGGCCAGTACCAAGTAAACCCAAAAATGCCCTCCAAAAGTTGGAGGTGAAATTTTTTAAAAAAATTTGATTTATATGCCGCCCTTCTCCGGAGACTCAGGGCGGCTTACAATGCGTTAAGCAATAGCCTTCATTCTTTTATATATTTTATACAAAATCAGCTTATTGCCCCCACAAACTGGGTCCTCATTTCACCTACCTTAGAAAGGATGGAAGGCTGAGTCAACCTTGAGCCTTGGAGAGATTCGAACCAGCAGAAATTGCAGGCAGCTGTGTTGAGCCCCTCTGTTGGAGATGATCCTTTGTGGAGCACCATGAAGTCGATAAATGTGTATTAGGAATAATTTGGCTAAACTTTTAGCAGTTGGGAACTTTTGGCAGGGTATAAAATGTGTCTGTTTTGAAAACAGGTCTGTCACAACCCAAATAAAAGTATTTCCCTCACTGTTTGGCAATTCCACGATGAAATCCATAGCGATCTCTCTCCAAGGTGCTGAAGGTTCAGTTACCTTCTGCAATAGACCTGGGGATTTCCCCTGGCGTCTTTTTGCTGCTGCACAAATGGGGCAGCTAGCTACATAGCTTTCTATGTCTTTTTTTAGTGATGGCCACCAAAATTGTCTTTTAATCAGGTGTAAAATTTTCACAAACCCAAAATGTCCAGCTAATTTGGAGTCATGGCACCGTACCATTAAGCATAGTCTTTGGCTTGCAGGGACATACAACTTCCCCCGCACCCAAGCCAAGTCTTCTTTAATCAGACAGATGGATTTGTTGTTCAAAAACCATTCATCAGTGGCCAATGCTTGTTTAAAATTTTGGGTGATGTCATTGTCTGTCACTGTTTCTTGTTTTTCCTGGGATCTGGTGACTACTTCAGCAGCTAGTTGATTGTTTTGTACTATAGGTTTGATTACATCTGACTTTGCACTAATGTATTGCGATTTTCTGGATAGCGCATCCGCCAGAAAGTCCCCCCCCCGGGAGGTATTTTATAGTAAAATCAAACCGTTTAAAGTACTGAGCCCATCGTACTTGTTTTGGGGAGAGTTTCCTTGGGGTCTTTAGGGCTTCTAGATTTTTATGATCAGTTCAGACTTCAAAAGGGGTCTTACTGCCTTCTAGGAAGTGCCGCCAGGTTAACAATGCCCAACGAACTGCATATGCCTCTTTCTCCCAAATAGCCCACCTTTGCTCAGTCTCATTCAACTTTTTGGATGTGTAAGTGCAGGGTTGTAGTTGGTCTTGCTCATTCTTCTGAAGCAGGAACGCTCCTATTGCCACATTGCTGGCATCTGCTTGTATGACAAATGGTTTTTCCGTGTCCGGGTGTTGTAGAATTGGTTCTGCCGAGAACAGCCGTTTTAAGTTTTTCAAATGCTGCCTGGCATTCCATAGTCCAGTTCAATGGTTGCTTTGGTTTAGGGTTGTCCTCCCCTTTGTTTTTAAGAGCTTGGTGATGGAGAGGGCAATCTGAGCGAACGCAGGGATAAACTGGCGGTAAAAGTTGGCAAACCCCAGGAAGCTCTGTAACTGTTTACGTGTGCGTGGAGGTCCCAATCAAGTACAGTCTGCACTTTTAGAGGATCCATCTCAATCCCCTGGTGTGAAATGCAGTATCCCAAATAGTCAATCTTCTCTTGATGGAATTCACATTTGGAAAGTTTGGCATAAAGTTTGACAGCGCCGAGTTTGTTTAAAACTGCCCTGACTAGTTTTACATGTTCTGCTTTGGTCTCGGTAAGGATTAAAATGTCGTCCAAATAGACCAGAACCCCCTTATATAAATGCTGATGCAGCACTTCATTTATTAACTGCATAAACACTGCAGGAGCTCCTTGCAATCCAAAGGGGAGCACCTTGAATTAGTAGCAGCTGAAGGGGTGTTAAATGCCGTTTTTCACTCATCCCCTTCCTTAATTCTGACACTGTAGTAAGCCTCCCTTAAGTCCAGCCTTGAAAAAAATATCCCTTTAGCGAGGTGTGCTAACATATCTTTCATAAGGGGAAGAGGATACACGTTCTGCACACTGATAGTATTAAGGTTTCGAAAGTCAACACATAAGCGTTTTGACCCATCTTTTTTCTCTCTAATCAACACTGGAGCTGCAATTTTTGGTCGGGCTGGCTCAATGAAACCCCTTGCTAGGTTTTTCTCAATGAATGTTCTCAGCTCTTCCAACTCCCTCGGTGACATGCTGTACATCTTGGGTTTAGGGAGTTTCGCGCCGGGTAAGATTTCTATTGCACAGTGGCGCGGTGGGTGGGGAGCTAATCTGAGGCTTTTTCGCTAAAAACCTCAGCTAAATCCTTGTATTCTATGGGTATGCCCTCAGTTGGTGTGGCGTGACCAGGCATGGCTGTTTCTCGATTCTCTGCCCCCTCAAGTCCTTTATGTGGATACTCAGCAAAAGTCACCTTCCTCTGAAATTTTATGATGCCTTGTTTCCTATTGATTTGTGGGTTCCATCTTTTTAGCCACGCAAGGCCCAGAACCAATGGTCATTCCATGCCAGGTGCCACTATAAAGGTAAGCCTTTCCTCGTGGCTTCCGATGCCTATATATAGAGGCACGGTGGCCAGAGAAGCTGGTTCCCCTCCTGCTATTGACCCATCTAGTTGGCAGAAAGCAATGGGGGTTTTCAGCTTTCTTACGTTAATCCCTAACTTCCCTACTAAGGTTGGGCTGATCAAACAACGGGTGCACCCTGAATCCACTAGGGTGGGGATACTTATCTCCCTGTCCTGGTTTGGGATAAATAGTCTTAAGGGGAGGGTAAGTGGTTTAATCGGTTTGCTTACCAGTGGCTCATCATCTGGATCGCTTCCGAACGAGTGTGATTCCTTCTGTTCAGATGCCAGGGTTTCTTCCCCAAAGAGGGGAGGCAATGGGACTTCTACAGTCTCCCTGCACCTCAGAGCAGTCTCCTTCCCACGCCAACCCGGTTTTTCAGGACCCTCCCCCGGTGGGTGGTTCCAGGCGGGTGTTTGTGAACGACACTCTGCAGCTCGGTGCCCTTCTTTTCCACACTTGAAACAGGCTGAAGATCTCGGAGAGAATGCGGTTTGTGGTTTGTGGGGCTCCTGCTTCCATTGGGGTGAGGATTTCTTCCATGCTCGCCCCGCTTGATACTGGTTTCTGGCCATATCGATCTCAGCTTCTTCGGCGGTGACATACCATTTATGTAGGTCATTCAGTGCCCCTCGGACCACGCAGGCATTGTATAGATCATCACTCAGTCCGTCCTTGAAACAGCTCTGTTGTGGCCCCGCCCTCTGAGCCTGTCCCATCGGAGGAAGAAAGCTCCGAGCATGAGGAAGAGGAGTCAGCCAGGCCTCCCTCTCCAGGCCCCTCCCCTCTGGCATTGTCTCAGGTGCCGGCCGAGGGAGAGGAGATCAGCAGGGAGACAGCTGGTTCGTCTCAGAGTGATGATGAAACATCATTCTTGGACGCACGCCTCCGAAGGCGTGATAAACGATTGCAGCAGCTTAGGAGGCATGCTAGGGATTAGAACTGAGTCACTGGACCACACCCCAGAGACTATATAATAGAGGGTAGTGGTCAGGGATCCTTGTGACGAACAAAAGTAAATCTTGGATAGTCACTAAAGCCTCGTCCGGAACTGCTGGGAGGAATATTATTTCTGCTTGGACTTTTTTGTACGTTAGTATCTTATCCTTCTGTTTGTGAAAATAAAGTCACTTGGCAGACGGTGTGTCTATCGCTGCCAAGTGGGAGATAAGACCTGGGTGCGTTCCAAAGTGTTTCCTTAACCCTCGGCTGGCTGTGTTTGTGTGTGTTTGGGGACGGGGACAGATCAAGCTCACCAAAATATCTTCCGGCCAGTGCACACGACACGCGAAGTCCCGGAATTCTTCAGTATACTCTGCTACTGGCCGTAGTCCCTGCCTCACCACCTTAATGCAGTCGCATGCTTTGCGATCTGCCAGTGGGTCCTCGAACCGACGTCGCAGGGCCATCATAAAATGGTCGAAATTCTGCAGTTCTGGTGCGTTGGCGTTATGTAGGGTCACCATCCATCTGGCTGAGGCACCTTCTAGGGCTAGGGTCACAACTCGCACTTGGGAGCCTTGGGTTTGGAAATCAAGCCCATACTCTTGCATGTAGGTGAGCACATGTGCCACGAAGAATCCTAATTGTTGCGGATTCCCATCAAACTTCACCCCAAGGGGGGGGGAGTTTATCTTTCCAGTTGAGGAGCCCGGGGTTGGTTGGGAATGGGCGCTGGTGTGCGTGCTGCCTGGGGGGGAGGGTTTGCTGGGTCTTCTCCCACTGCTGCTGCACCATCTACTCGATAGGCAGGCTCCAGGAGGATGGTGCCTCCCCTGACATCATCCACGACTGCTGCCCCTTCAGTGCTCTTTGGTTGTTGTCCTGGCTGCCTTTGGATGTTAAGATTTTCCAAAGTCTCCATCACCAATTGGGTTATATGCCTCTTCAGATAGTCCTCCCTCAGGGGTGCTTCGGTCAGTCCCCCCTGGTCAGTAAGGGCTTCTAGTTCCAGTTTCCACCCCAGTTTTCGGTTGCCACGGTTGAGGGTGACTCTTTGGTTCTCTCATCCCAGCCATCTTTCTTCCCAATGCCAATCGACCAGCGGGGTTTTTCCAGATTCCCCAGGGTTACCTCATCCTCTCCAATGGGTTGCACGATACAGGCATCTGACTGGGTGGCGGTTGCTGTCTCTCCCCAGCAATCGGTTTCTCCCAGCTCTCTGCTTTGTTCAGACATGGTTTGCAAGGTCCCCTCAGTAGAGTGAAGAGTGCTTCTCTGGGTTGACCGTTTTGCAGATTGTGCTTTCTGTAAGGATCGCCTCTCCTTCCAACTTAAGAAAGTACGAACTCTTGAAACGTAGTTGTTCAAAAGGATTCTTTTATTAAGCAGAAGTGAAAACCATCCAGCTAAAGCACAATCTGAATGCCCTTAGGCAAAGCAGTAGGATTAAAGTGGTAGAGACCCCTCCCTTTAAGTCAGAATGCAGATTTCAGCCAATACACAAGTGTGAAGATGTTTTCTTTACTATTTCCTTTGAGAACCCGAACAAACATGCATTCCCACCACTACCCTTTAAAGTGAGACAACCCACATGGCTATCATAAAAATTCTTGCAGGTAAAGGGAATCTCAGGCTTCCTTGGCGCTAGGATATAGGTTGTAAAATATCTGATGACAGAGGCCATGTAGTAAATCGAATCCAAGTCCCCCCTTCCTCCACTTGAATGGCAGTATCACTTTTAGGGATCTGACACCATCGTCATTCCAGCGGATAAGACGGGTATGGGCAGAAATCTGGAAGAACAAGCTCCTGCAAACGGTGAAAGGGAGAGTTAATTTTAGGTACAAAGGTAGGTCCAGTCTAAGGACTACCCAGTCCACATGAAAAACACACAAATTGCTCCTCATTGACAGCGCCGTGATCTCCGAAATATGCCATGCCAAAGTTATAGCCACAAGAAAGGCCACTTTGCATGACAAGAGCCATAGGCTGGCCGACCTCAGTGGTTTGTATGGTGCACATGTAAGAGAATCCAGCACAAGCGAAAGGTCCCAAGTGGGGTACCGAGGCAGCACCGGTGGACATAAGTTGGTCGCCCCCCCAGAGGAACCGACGTATGAGAGGCTGGTGAGATAAGGATGGGAGAGAATTGTAAGTCAGGATCAACGAAATAGCGGCCACCTGTCTCCGTAACATGTTGGGCGAGAGCCCTTTGTCCAATCCAGCCTGAGGAAAACACAGGACTTGTACCACTGAATCCTGGTGTGGTGAGAAACCCTGGGTGTCGCATCAACTACAAAAGGCCTGCCAAGTGGCCGAATAAATCCGGTCCATGGAGGGACGCTGAGAGGCCTGGATGTTCTTAATCATGGATGCTTGGATGTTTTCCCGCTGCAGAGCGAGCCGCTCAACCGCCAAGCGGTCAGTCGTAGCCACTGAGGGTCTGGGTGCACTATCACTCCCTGGCTGAGACAATCGGTAGTGCACGGGAGCTTCCAGGGAGGAGCCACTGACAGGTTCATGAGGTCAGTGAACCACAACCTCCTTGGACAATGAGGTGCTATGAGTACAACTTCTGCCCGTTCTTGTATTAGCTTCTGGAGGACCCTCGGGATGAGGGGAATCGGTGGGAATGTGTAAAGCAGGCCCGAAGGCCAAGGGGAGCGCAGGGCATCCACTGCTTCTGCCTGATTTGAACGGAAACAGGAGAAAAATCTGGGAAGTTGTGTGTTCTGCGGTGATGCAAACAGGTCCACAATTGGTGGTCCGAAGTGGTCTGCCACGGTCTGGAAGAGAAGAGGCTGCAGGCGCCATTCCGAGTGGTCTATCGACCAGCGGCACAGCCAATCCGCCCTCACATTCGCATCTTCCGAAATGTGCTCTGCCTTCAAGGAAGACAAATGGCATTCTGCCCAAAGACAGAGTCATTTGGCTTCCAGTATCAGAGACTTGGACCTGGTGCTACCTTGGCGATTTATGTGGACCTTTGCCGACATGTTGTCGGTGAATATCAGAACATGGGATCTGGCCACCAGATGTCGAAACGCCCGAACGGTGAGAAAAATTGCTCGGAGCTCCAGCCAATTTATGCTGCGAGACGCTTCATTGGCCGACCACCTACCCTGAGCCTCCTGTGCATTGCAGTGGGGTCCCCATCTGAACTGGCTGGAGTCGGTAGTCACGACTACCAACTGAGGTTCCAGAAACAGGCAGCCCTTGGAAATGGCCACGGAGCACCACCATCGCAGGGATGCAATCACCTCCCTGGGAACAAGAATCCTGGCCGATGAGGTGCCCTTCCCCGCCTTCTGTAAAGACAAAAGAAACCACTGAAGGTCTCTCAGATGTAATCTGGCCCAGGGAACAATAGAAATGGCAGAGACCATTTTCCCCAACAGAATGGACAGCAGTAAGGGAGATGCCTGTCTGTCCTTCTCTACCTTGGCAACTAGAGATTTCAACCCATCCTGGCGCTCCCTGGATAAATAGACCCTGCCCTCAACAGAATCAATTACAGCACCCAAGTGAAAAATTCTAGTGGAAGGGATCAGATGGCTCTTCTCCGTGTTAATTTTTTTTTTTAAATTGAAAAGCCATGGGCAGCAAGGGTCTGAACTGTGAGCCGAAGGTCAGAATAGGCCTGTTGCAGAAAACTGGACATAATTAGGATGTCATCCAGATAACACTGGAGATGAACCGAGCTAAGTCTAAGGAAGGCTGCCAAAGCCAATATCTTGGTAAAACTACAGGGAGCAGAGGAGAGCCCAAAAGGCAAGGCCCTGTACTGAAAATGGGCCCCTGCATAACAAAAATGAAGGAACTGCCTATGCGAAGGCCGAATGGGGACATGAAGGTACGCTTCAGTGAGATCAATTGAACAGAGGAGATTGCCCCTCCGAACGCCGTCTAAAATTGTTCGTAAGAATTGCATTTTGAACTTACGATATACTTCATAGCGGTTCAAACGTTTAAGGTCCAGAATAGGTCTCCATCCGCCCGATGACTTAGGGACCAGAAAAACCCAAGAATAAAATCCCTGTCCAACTTGCTCTCTGGGCACCCGCTGGATGGCCCTGATGTTGAGAAGGTGACTAATAGATGAATCCATAAGGGCTCTATGCTCGGAACTACTAGATAAAGGACATCAGAGAAAAGACAGCGGGGGTGGAAATGAATTCAATGGCCAACCTTGATTGAATGGAGGCCCAGACCCAGCAATCCGAAGTAGTACGCTCCCAATCAGTGGCGAAGAGTCCCAATCTTCCGCCAATGGGAGGCTCTAGTGCACTACTTATGAAAGCGATGGATGGAACGACCCCCTCCCCCTCAAAAGGGCCGTCGAGACATAAAAGGACCTGCCCCTCACTGGCCTATCCTGAAACCCCCTCTGCCTGGGGACAAAATTACCCATGCTACGAGAGGATCCCAACCCGTCCAATGGTTGAAACTGGGAACGAGGAACATAAGGTGAGTAACGGGATTCCCCCCTATGAAAGACCATAGGTAAAATCTTCCGTTTGTCCTTGGTTTCTATCAGGAAAGCCTCCAACGGGTCCTCAAACAATTTGCCCCCCATAAAAGGCACCGAGGCCAGACGCCATTTATGCCTGGCGTCAGCCAGCCAATGGTGAAGCCAAACCAGGCGATGGGCAGCAATAGTCAAGGACAGCGATTTAGAGGCAAAACAGGTGGCATTCAAAGTCGCATCTGCAGAAAACTGCACCGCTGCAACAATCTTATTAATGTCTTCTTTCAGTCTCGTGTCCTCAGGAGAAAGGTTGTCCTGGAGCTGATGTAGCCAGAGAAGGGTTGAGCGATTGAAAAATGAGGCGGTGGTAGCCAATCTAATGGCCCAGGCCACCCCCTGGTGAGCCCTTTGAAGGACCTGTTTAAACCGGTGCTCCTCCAGGCGAAGACTCTCCTCAGGAACCCCGGGAAGAGAAGAATTAGACAGTAACGCCGCAACTGGGGCATCGACTGTGGGCACCTGAAGAAGGGAAGTCAAGTCCAGCGATACAGTAAAGTTCTTACGATCAATAGCAGACGGAACCGGAGCAGTTGCAGTCGATGACCATTGCTTCCGGATGACGTCAAGGAAGAGTAGAGGTGTGGGAATGGCCATCACCGGTTTGGGCGGCTTCGCAAATAAGGGATCTAGCAACCCCGCACCTGTCGGAGGATCGGGCTGCGTAGAAGTCGCGAGCTGCACCGTATTCACAGCCTTAAACAGCAGAGATTTGAATAAGGCCTCAGGAAAAAGGCCCGTAAAGGCAGGTTGGTCTGGGGGAAGCCCTTCATCCTCAGACAATTCTGGTTCTGGAGCCTCTACATCCCCAAGGGCTGAAGGGTGGCTGCCACAAGAAGAAGTCGGAGAATCAGACCCGACAATCGACAAAACATCATCGGGAAAGACATCCTGTCAGGAGAGACGGAGTGATCCGAGTGAACAGACAGGGCCGCAGAGCGTTTGGAAGCAGTAAACATGTGCACTGCCAAGGCTTGTTGCACAGCTGCTTTAATCATTTGTTGTATGTCCTCAGGTCATAGTATGGCCTGTGCAAGGTCACGAGCCGGTCCGACTTCCATAGAAGTACGAACCGGAGCAGAAGCTGGAGCAGGTGGTGGCTCACTAGGAGGAGCATGAGAAAGTGGACCAGAGGCCTCAGTAGACACAAAATTGGGAGTTGTGCCCCACAGGTTGGAGGTTTGAATATCCAAGGGGCAATCTTGAAGCAAAATCTGATCCGGAATAGAGGGGGGATCATGGATACTGGCCTCTGAGGGCAGACTGACAGCGATGGGAGATGACGAGCGAAGATCGCTAGCCTTAGCACACAGCTTCTTTAAAACTTTGTCCCTATGGCACTCAGCATGTGAAGGGGCCGAGGCAAAGTCAGTGCCCTTATGATGTGCCATCAATGGCATCAATGGCCTTGGGTCTGTTGGAAGTATCAGCCCCCTGAGAGGGCTTGGAGACTAAGTCCCCTTGGGAGGACATGGATTGTTGCTGCACAGTGGCCTTGCGACCATGTTTGCTTTTGGCCAATGCCTTAGGCATGATAGGCCACAGATTACTGCAAGATGAATCAGATAGGAAAAATATATACAAATGTACTCTCAATAAGCTGGCGTTAGCTCAAAATGGCCACTCAGGTTAGAATACAAACACCCACAAAACAGCCGCCAGTCACAAACAGTGAGGGAGGGCCATGGTAAATCAGGCACCCAGGCGCCTTAGCTGATCAGAGAAACAAGCGGCTTAAAGCCAAGGCACTTCCTGGCGCCACTAGGTCCCTGAAGAAATCAATTAATAAAGCCGCCAGTACAATTTCCAGGGAACCAGGAACAAAAAACAAGGCACAGGCTAAGCCTGGAAGCCCAAAAAAAAAACGCCGCTGTAAGGCTCTGCGCCGGTCATGAGGTAAACAAAATGGCGGAAGGCAGCAGCAGCAGCAATGACAGGAGTGAGAAGCTCCGCAACGGAAGTCTAGCGGCAGAAAGGTGCGCTAAGAATTGAAATATCGGAGGCGGCTACAACTGACAAGTGGCAAGCAAACTGTTTGGGAGCCTGCAAACAGCGTCGGGCGGCTGAAATAAGCTGAGGCGACTCCAGCCGACAAGCGGCAACCAAAAGGGAGAGTGAAGCTCCGCAAAAATAAATCGGCAATGCGCGATCCAAATTGGCTGCCCAACAGGCTCTATGGGAGCGCGAAACTCCACCGTCAGATAGTAATAGCTCTTCAGGCAACTTGCAATGCTGCGCCGAGGAAAATAACAGAGGCACCTCCCCCTCCCAACGGGAGCGAAAGGCTCCACCAGGCCCCTCTCACCAACCAGTCCAAAGGGGTCCTCAGTCCAGGGGAAAGGAGACAGGCAGAGTCGTAAGGCTGCCCAGAAGGGTAGCTATCGAGGCAAACAACTTGTCCAAATGAGAAGAATAGTCAAATAACAGTCCAAAGATCAAACCAAAAATTCCGAAGTAAAAGATGAAGAATGCTGCAATGGAAACCGAGACAAAGTTCCACACAACCGTCCAGTCTGAAGGACTGAGCAAAGCTGGGAGTCCTTGGTAACAGGGGCGGGATTTAGCTTTATTGACAGGCTCAGTCCTTCATCTGAACATGTGAGTGGAACGCATGTCTGGCTGCTGTCTCCACCCACAATGGAGAAAGGTGCTGGTTGGCTAAAGTTTTCAAGATATTTCACAATAAATTTTTATACACAGGCGAGTATATTTGCCTACAAGGGAGGGAGGTGTCTAACGTTCATGATACCTCATAACCTCTCGACAAAATACGGTAGAACAATGAAAATGGTACCACATGGAAGTGTATAAATATCTTCACTTTGAAAACAGCAAGGCAGATGACTATGAAAAACACATGGAAAATTTGCTTAGGTCCTATAAAGCACTTGGTCATGTGACAAACATGTGACTGAAAATTCACTTCTTACACTCACGTTTAGATTATTTCCCTTTGAACTGTGGGGCAATGAGTGATGAGCATGGGGAGAGATTCCACCAGGATATTGCAGGCATGGAAAAAGATACCAAGGGAAATGGAGTCCGTCCATGCTTGATTATTACTGCTGGAATCTCCCCAGGGATGATCCTACTGCAGTTCACAAGAGAAAAGCCAAAAAGTGCAATTTAGATACCAAATAAAAATGGAACCTTGTTGCTTAATCTGATGTTAGAGATTGTCAGTTTTTCATGCAAAAAGCATGAAATGTTACAAGAAAAAACCAATAAATGAATGGAAAGTTATGTTATTGGTATCAATAAAAAGATAAATTTATAATGATTGGTGTGGCACCATTCTCATTGCTGTATCACACTTTTTTTTTATTGAAAAAGTTTTCAAATACAAGTTTTTCCCCCTTTTTCCCCCCCCTTCCCTAACCCACCCTTTCCACCCAACCCCCCCGTGACTTCTTCACAACAATAGGCTATTTCATAACTAGTTACATACATAATATCTTTCCTTTCCCTTAATCCCTTCTCGAAATACTGACCCTTAACATGTTAAGCTTATTGAGTATTATTACAATTTAACCTTTAATCTTTTATATATATTAATATAACATTTTAAATCGACCTTCTCCCTGCATCCAAATTTAACATTTATTCTGTCCAATTCCTCCACTCCTCTAAATATATGACTTAAAATCATACAGTACAATTCTAGATATAATCCACTACCCACTTTACTAAAATATACACATATCTATATATGCATCCCATTTTATAAAAAGAAGAGAAAAAAAAAAAAGAAGAGAAAAAAATATATATCTTCTTTAGTATCTTTCCACTGAATTGTTAAGTCCTCCACTCCCCTAAATATATGACTTAAGAATCCTTTTTCTTAAACTAATCAATCAGTAAACTAACCTATTTCAACCCTTCAATTCCTACAAAATCATGCAGTACAATTCTAGATATAATCCACTGCCCACATTACTAAGATATACACATATCTATATATGCATTCCATTTTGTAAAAAAGGAAAAAACAATAACTTTAAATTTATAATCCATATAGTATCTTCTTTGATGTCTTTCCTCTGGATTGTTAAATCCATCACCCATAATAGGGTAAAATAACATGCTGGTGCAACAGTTTGTTCAAAATCTCCAGTCATCTTCTGCCCCCATCAGTAGTAGATATCCTCGCATCTGTATAAAAGCAAAAACAACCACCCAAGTGACATTATAATTATAATTATATCCATATGGTTATAGTTGTGGTATTCATCAGGATTATTAATTCCCATCATCCTACTGAGTAACATCCAGATCTTCTGCATGCCCCGACGAAACTCTCCTGCCTTATAACTCAAAATGATTATAATATATTTACCAAAAAAAATAATAATTTTTTTTTAGATGATTCCAATCCAACAAAGTGAGGCTCTTTTCACATCCCAAAATCATGGCCTTGCAGAGATCTGCCACAATCCTCAGGATAGTATCAAACAATTGTTCGCCTCCACTATCTTTTCAAATATTCATTCATTTTTTAAAGTCCCTGGCATCACTGTTGCATAGTTTAGAAATTGCTGTTTCTATGCGATCTATTTCTTTTCTTTTTCTTTTCCGGGTTGAATTTCCATCCTCGTTTCTTGCCTACCAATTGTGTGTCTGCTAGTTGATTTTCATTCTGCTTTATGTATTGTTCTTGTTGGGTTAGTTTTATCATCTCATCTTTCTTCTCCGTCACTTGTATATCAACTGATTGATTTGCGCACTTGTCTGTGACTTGATGGTTCATCACATTGGAGTTGGATGACACTGCTCTCTTATTTATAGACAGTCCAGCTGGGGTATCCAGGAAGTCCAAAGACAATTTATCCATCACAGCCTCTGTAATTTGATGTTTTCCTTTTGTTTCCAACTCCTTTTGCTTATCCTGTATTATGCCTAAAGGTGTTAGATTCATTTTTAAATTTTTTTGATAAAAATCTTCCGCTTTTTCAACAGTATGCAATTGATATCTTATTCCTTGATATCTCAATATTAGGCCAACTGGGGTGTCCCACCTGAATAGGATATTTCTTTTTTTTAATTCAGTCACTAGAAAGCCAAATTTCTTCCTCTCCATTAACATCTTGGGTGGGAGCTCCTTAAAAATCCAAATCTTTCTTCCATGAAATTGCAAGGTAGAATTAAAAGAGTTCTGCACAATATTATTCCTAATTTCTTTATCTGTAAAATAGATCACCACATCTCTAGGCAATTGCCTTTGCTTTGCCAACCAGGAGTTTATTCTGTAAATTCTATCAATCCTGCAATACACTTCATCAGGTTGAACCTTTAAGATCCCAGCCAGAATTTCAGAAGATATTTTCCTTAGATCATCTCTATTATTTTCCTGCAAACCTCTCAGTCTAATTGCATATTCTGTAAAATTATATTGAATCATTAAAACTTCTCTTTCAATCCTCTGTTGTACATTTTCTTCATTACCAATCTTTTGGTCAGTCTCCATTTTAGATTTGTCTTCCGAGCTATTATCCTGAGTGTTTATCAAATCCTTTTTAATTTTTTGAGTCATGTCATCCAAATTCTCCTCAATTTCCTTCATTTTAGACTCTAATAATTTAGTCTTTGCATCCACCCGAATCAGAAAGCCTGATAAACCATTAGCAGCTTTTAAAATCTTTTGATTCAAAAAGTCAAACTTTGATTTCACCAATTCACCAATTTCTTTAATTTCCTGCTTAAATTTTTCAAGTTGCTGGTTCACAATCTCATCCCTTCTTACAATCTCTTCAAGGATAAATTCTAATATATTAAAATCGGGTTTCTGACGCTGGAGAGTTGAAATTTGTTGGCGCAATTTCTTGAGAGGGGAAGTTCCCCCCCCCATTTGTCCAGCTGTGTAAGTCCCGATGCCATTTCCCACACAGACAAGATTTAGCAAAAAAGAGAGAAGAAATAGAGAACGAAAAAACTTTCCCTTAAAAAAGGAAAAAAAAAAACTTCTTTTCAATCAACAGCACAGGAGCGAGGTTTTATCTACAAATGTAGCCAGTGATATTTATTCCGCTACATTGTAGTAAGAAGAAACGGAAGGACTTTCCCTTTTAGCCCTTCTCCAGCCACAGCAGACGCCATTTAAAAGGTTCTTTTTCCCTCTTTTCCTCTCCTCTTTTCTCTTAGATAGATTTTGGAAGGGTGAAATACTTGCGGTTCAGTATTAAGGGTCCAGCTCGTCACTTCTTTAATTATTCTGTTGAATTCGCAGGCTTGCTCTTGACGCCTGGCTCTGCATAGGCAGAGGTCTCCCAAAGCCCGGAGCAACGGCAGGGGATATGGGGCTTCTCATCCGCTCCGTCCCAAAAGTTAAAAAAAAACTTTTGGGACTCTGCGGAGAGTTCTACCCACCCCTGCCGGCTCTATCTCCGTTTCCTCTTGGAAACGGAGTTTTTTCGAGCCGCCATCCGCTGTAACGGCGGCTCTGACAGGCAATGGAAGCTGACGATCCCAAAGGAACGTCTGGCGGCGGCCAGCAGCAAACCGGAAGCCGCTGTATCACATTTTGTAGAAAAGTTATGGAGCATAATCGCACACACCCCTCATAATTTTGAATTAGTCAATAAATACACAGGACTTAATTTTCCTTTATTAGTGACCCCATTTTGGTAAAATTAAGTTACTTTCATTTCTGAGGCTTTCTCCTTGTAGAGTAGTGTAACCTGGGACAGGCCTGTGGCTACCATGGTAAGCATGAATTCCTGAGCTACCTCAGATCCCATTCCTGGGGAATGAAGACTGAAATCCTTCACATTGCTTTATGAAAGAGATTCTGGCCCCAACTGTGGCCATTAAGTTGAGAACTATCTATACACAATTTCCTCTAATTGTCAACATATATATATATATTTTATTTTGGAAGGTATTATATTTCCATCTTAGAAAAAGGGCATTAAAACAAATATTTTTTTTTCATGATATAATTATATGCCTACTGCAATGTGCAGTATCCATTTTCAACATGCAATAAATGCAATAAATATGAATAATTTCATATTTTAATCCAGAAAAATGATAATTGATTCTAGCAATATCACAGGACTATACATCAAACATATGAGTTAGTGTGTCCATTCACTTTCTTAAATATTAGAAGCTGAAAGGTTGGATAATTTAAACTTCACTAGGAAATTTTACTTTTAAGGAATTCTCAATGAAAGATAATATGACAATTTCATTCTGTCAGGTAAAACAAAGCCTAATGCAACCTAGCTTTTCTTCTAGAAGTCCTTAGCTCTTCTGTCAAGAACTTGTTCCTTCATTATAGCCCTAGTTAGGAGTAGCAAAGATGTTCAGAACATTCCTGCTCAAAGTCCAAAAATTTGACAAATCTTTTGAACATTCTAAAAACAGAAGGAAATTGTGCCTTTTTGCTATTGTATAAGTTTTAATGCAATATTATATTTTTAATCCAATGAAGTAAAATCTATAGGTACAAAAAGGCACGAGATGGAAAAAAAAAACAGGGAAAAACAACAATCAAATAAATATTCCATCAGACTATAAATCACTATAATCTAATCACAGTATAACCAAATTAGTTTCGTATTACTAATATGAATAAATGAAATGACATTTTTAAGTTTACTTTTGGAACAAGAAGTTCTGCTAAAATACAAGTAGAAGTCTCTCAACGACTGGGAACCTTACTTTACTACAGTTCTCAACAATCAATCAATCAATCAGAATAGAGCTAGAAGAGATCTTGGAGGTCTTCTAGATCAGTCCTCTACTCAAGCAGAAGACCCTATACCATTTCAGACAAGTGACTGTCCAGTCTTCTTAAAACCTCCAGTGATGAAACATGCACAACTTCTGAAGGCAAGCTGTTCTGCTGGTTTATTGTCCTCACTGTTTCTCCTTAATTTCAGGTTGCTTCTCTCCTTGACTAATTTCCACCCATTGCTACTTGTCCTGTCCTTTGGTGCTTTGGAAAATAAGTTGACCCCCCTATTCTTTGTAGCACACTCTCAAATACTGGAATACTGCTAACATGTCACCTTTAATTCTAGACTAGATTAGCCAAACCCAAACTCTAGACTAGCCAAATCCAAATCCTACAACCGTTCTTCATATGTTTTAGTGTCCAGGCCTTTAATCATCTTAGTTGCTCTTCTTTGCACTTTTTCCAAAGTCTCAGTATCTTTTTTGTAATGTAGTGACCAAAACTGGATGCAGTATTCCAGCTGTGGCCCTACTAAAGCTTTATAAAGCAGTACTAATATTTCAAGTGATTCTATGCCTCTGTTTATACAACCAAGGATTGTATTAGCATTTTTGGCTGCTGCCGCACACTGCTGACTCATATTTAAGTGATTGTCCACTAGGACTCCAAGGTCCCTCTCACAGTTACTTTTATTGAACCAGGTTTTGTCTAATCTGTAGTTTTGGTTTTTCCTGCCCAGGTATAAACCTTGCTTTTCTCCACATTAAATTTCATTTTGTTGGATAGGGCTCATTGTTCAAGACTGTTAAGATATTTTTGGATCCTGAGCTTGTCTTCTGGAGTGTTGGTTATTCCTGCTGGCTTAGTGTCATCTGCAATTTAGATGCGTTCCCCTTCTATTCCCTCATCTAAGTCATTTAGATATTGAAGAGTACTGGGCCTAAGACGGACCCTTGTGGTACTCCACTACTTACTTCTCTCCATGTGGATGTAGTACCATTAACGACTACTCTTTTGAGTACCGTTTGTCAACCAGTTACAAATCAATCTGGTGGTGATGCTGTCTTTTGTAGCTTATCAAGAAGTAGGTTGTGGTCTACTTTGTCAAATGCCTTGTTGAAGTCTAAATATACTATGTCCACAGCATTTCACTGGTCTACTAATTTAGTCACTTTGTCAAAGAATGAAATAACAGATCATGCCAAACCAAACTTTTTAGCAAACCTGTGCTGGCTACTAGTTATAACTTTGTTTCTAGGTGTTCAGAGTTACGTTTTTTGATCATTTTTTCCAGTATCTTCCCAGATATTGATGTTAGGCTTACTAGTTTGTAGCTTCCTAGGTCTGTCCCCACTCCCCTTTTTTTAAAGATGGGAACCGTATCAGCTCTTTTCCAATCCTCTGGTAGTTCCCCAGTGCTTCAAGATTTTTCTTTCTTTTTCTTTTTTTATTAAAAAGTTTTACAGAAGTTTTACATGTTTATTCCCCCCTTCCCTACCACCCCTACCCCCTCCCCTCCCTTACTCACCCACCCCCCTCCCCTTTCCATCCGCCCACCTCCCCCCCTCTTCCCAGAACAAATTACAGGGTATAACATTCAACAATCATAATCCACCCTAATCTAAATAATTATTTATTTATTTGTTTATTTATTAAATGTATTTATATGCCGCCATTCTCACGAAGGACTCAGGGCGGCGAACACAAGTTAAGAAACAAGTACAATAAAATCATAATTTAATCCAAATAATTAATTAGTAGTAAATAATAAAGCCCAGAATCAGTCTCAGCCTATTTGTTTGAAAAGCCAAGTCTTCAAGTCCCAACGGAAGGAGCAGAGATCAGGAGCCGTCCGGAGCTCAGTAGGCAATTCATTCCAGAGGTGGGAGCACCCACAGAGAACGCCCTACCCCTGGGCACAGCAAAATGACATTGGCTCGCCGTCGGAACCCTGAGGAGAGCAGCCCTATGTGAGCGAACAGGATGGTGAGAGGCAGGCAGAAGGTCATGCAAATATCCTGGACCTAAGTTATGAAAGGCCTTATAGGTGAGGACTAGCACCTTGAAGCGGACCCGGAGAACCACTGGTAACCAGTGCAGCTCACGCAGGAGGGGTGTTATATGGGAGTAACGAGGGGCTCCCATAACAACCTGTGCAGCTGCATTTTGGATCAGCTGGAGTCTCCGGGTGCATCTCAGGAGCAGGCCCATGTAGAGGGAATTGCAGTAATCCAAGCGGGAAGTAACCAGGGCATGAGTGACTGTGCGAAGGTCATCTCGGGCCAGGAAAGGGCGCAACTGGCGCACCAGGCGAACCTGTGTGAAGGCCCCTCTGGTCACGGCCATTAGATGGTCTTCTAGGGATAGCCGAGCATCCAGGAGGACACCCAAGTTGCGAGCCCTATCAACGGGTGCACGTTTTTCCCCATCTATCAAAAGTGATGGAGCCTCTGAAACCCAAGATGTCGGCATCCACAGCCACTCAGTCTTGGAGGGATTGAGTTTGAGTCTGTTTCTGCCCATCCAGGCCCGTACCTCCTCCAGGCAACGGGACATCACGGAAAGGGCATCTCTGGGGTGGAGATGTATAATTGGGTATCATCAGCATATTGATGATATCTCACCCCAAAGCCACGAATGATCTCACCCAGTGGCTTCATATAGATGTTAAAGAGCAGGGGGGAGAGAACCGACCCCTGAGGCACCCCACAATTAAGGGGCCTCGGGGTGGATCTCTGCCCTCCCGCCCATACAAACTGAAAATTATAACATTCCGCATCTCCCTCTCTAGACGATGCGCAGGAGATGGGCAAAAATTGGGCAGGACAAGTTCCTGAGCTCTATGAAAAATGGAACTAACCTTTGGGATGAAGGTGGGATCAAGCCATAGGACGACCCTGTCAAGATGGAACACACAAAGGTCGTGACATATTGACAGGGCGGCCAGCTCCGAAATGTGGTGGGCAGAGGTGATTGCGACGAGAAACATCACCCTGAAGGAAAGGAACTGGAGAGCGACTTCACGCAAGGGTTCAAAGGGGGCCTTGGTCAAAGTGGTTAGCACCTTGTTGAGGTCCTATGTGGGGAACCAGTGTATGACTGTAGGTCGTAGATTGGAGGCTCCCCTGAGGAATTGACGGATCAAGATATCTCTAGAAATAGATGTCAATGAACCGCATGCCAAAATAGAGAAGATGGTGGCGATCTGCCTCCGTAGCGTGGAGGGGTAGAGACCGCCATCGAAGCCCGCCTCCAAGAAATCCAGAATGTGAGCAATAGAGGCAGAGGATGGAGCCAGGCTGCTCTTCCTACACCAGTTAGAGAAGGAATGCCAGGTGGCCTCGTAGATGCGGTTAGCAGAGGCGCAACAAGCCACTTGGATGGCCTGGATGGCCCTGGCAGAAATGTTGGCCCTTTCTAGGAAGCGCCAGTCAGTCTCCAGGCGGTTAACTGCAACCATTGGGGTTCTGGATGAACCAAAGCCCCCTGAAGTAGGATGATCCTGTTATTAGGGATCTGCCAGGGCCGCTCCACCAATAGGGAGACCAAGACCGCAAACCAAGGCCGCCAAGGCCAATGCGGAGCCAGAAGAACCAACTGTGCTTCCTCCTCCAGGATCTTCCTGATGACCCTGGCTATGAGCAGCAGAGGAAGGAATGCGTAAAGAAGGAGCCTCAGAGGCCACGGGCTGCGTAAAGCGTCCACCGCCTCCGCTCCGGGAGCCGGAAATCTGGCATAAAACCACGGAACCTGGTGGTTGGTCCAGGAACCGAAGAGGTCTACCGCGGGAAGACCAATTAGAGAGGTTAGTTCCTTGAAGAAAAGAGGATGGAGACTCCATTCCGCCTGGTCTACTGGGTGGCAGCTGAGTCAGCTCGAACGTTCGCTGCCCCTGATATGTCAAGGCCTTTAAGGAGGCTAGATGTCTTTCCGCCCAAAGGCCTAAATGAAGGGCTTCCTGCATGAGGGCCTTTGAGTGAGTGCCGCCCAGCCTGTTTACATATGCCTTGGCCGAGACATTGTCCGTCAGCACGAGAACATGCTGACCTAGGAGCAGGTGGCAGTGGAACTTCTGAAGAGCCAGGTGGATGGCCCGGAGTTCCAACCAGTTGATGTTGTACTTCTGCTCTTGCTGAGACCATTGACCCTGAGCCATATGAGGACCCAGATGGGCTCCCCATCCGAACAGGCTGGCATCTGTTGTAAGGACCATGCGGCGAGGTTCCCGGAACCAGCTGCCTTTGGCAATTGCAGGGGAGGTCCACCAAGCCAGGGAGTTGAGGACCACGGGAGTAAGGAGGATGTTCAAGGTTGTGCTCCTGCGAGCCCTTTGGAAGGGAAGCAGGAATCACTGCAACTCTCGGCTATGAAGGCGAGACCAGGAAATGATGCTGGAGGAGGAGACCATTTTACCCAAAAGTCGGGAAAAGGTAAAGAGAGTGGCCGAATGATCCCTACGGCAACGATGAGCCAGTTCTGTGAGGCTGGACTGGTGTTCCTGTGAAAGTGAAACCTCCAATCTGATAGCATCTATCAGAGCCCCCAGGTACTTAATACGGGTAGAGGAAGTCAAATGACTCTTGGACCCATTTATCAGGAAGCCATGGGCCTGCAGCTCCTGAAGGGAGGTGCGGATGTCCTGCTGGGCTAGGGATTTGGAGTTAGAAAGGATAAGGATATCATCCAAGTAGAAGAGAATGCGAATGGGTAGGGAATGGTTGTGGGCAATGAGGGCAGCTATGAGTTTAGTGAACACCTGAGGGGCGGAGGAAAGCCCAAAGGGCAAGGCTCTATATTGATAATGGTGTCCAGCATAATAAAAATGAAGGAATTTACGGTGGGTGGAAAGGATGGGAAGTAAAGATACGCTTCCGTCAGATCAACTGACGAAAGGAAGTCACCCACCCGGATAGATTCTAGGATTGTTTGAAGAGAGCGCATTTTGAACCGGTGCTATATAATGTACCAAAAATAAACGAGAATAGAATCCTTGTCTGTGCTGGTCCCGTGGAACCAACTGAATGGCCTTAATAGCTAATAGATGACAGATTACAGCTGACATGTACAGGCGTTTGGATTGATCACAAGACAAAGGACAAGATACAACCCCCCCGGGGGGGGATGTGGAGCGAAATTCAAGGGAGAGGCCTGCCTGAATCGTCTCCCGCACCCAGAATCAGATGTCGTGGAGTCCCACTGACTGGAGAAGAGGACCAGTCGACCACCAATGTGGGAGTCCTGGGGAAATCTATCTGGACTATGGAAGGGATGACCCCTGCCACCCCGAAAAGACCTCTTGGGGAAGAATCGGGACCCTTGCTGACCTGATGCTGAGCCCCTCTGGCTGGAAAGGACCTTTGGGGATGCTGTTGATTGAATCCGCTGTCTGAGGCTCGAAAGGGCTGGGAACGAAAATAACCCTGTTGACGAAATTTGGTCTTCCTGGAGACAGAAGGCAAAACCTTACGCCAATCCCTGGTCTCAACGAGTATAGGATCGAGGGAAGAACCGAACAGCTTCTCCCCCCATGTAGGGAGACAAAGCCAGATGCCATTTATTTCTAGCGTTGGCCTGCCAATGCCTGAGCCAGAGAAGCCTCCGAGATGTAACTGAGGAACCAATAGATTTGGCCGTGAATCTGGCAGCATTGAGGGTAGTGTCTGCTGTGAATTCGACAGCCGCCAATATCTTATTGATATCTTGATGGGCCCTGGAATCAGAGGAAGGAAGCCTCTCCTATAGCTGTTTCAACCACAAAATAGAAGCTCTGTTAAAGAACGAGGGTGCCGAAGCAGCTCTTACCGACCAGGTCTTACCTGATGGACCTTGATTAAGGTTCTATTAGCTCTCTTGTCCTCTGGGCACAAGGACTCCTCCGGGGGACCAGCCAGGTCGTAGAAGAAGAGAAAACAACGACAGAAGCATCCACCGTGGGAACCTGTAGAAGATCAGAAAATTCCGCAGGCAGGTTATAAAGACGTTTCTCCTGAGCATTGGGAAGGGGATCCAAACTGGGCAATATCCACTGATGCTGAACCACATCTGAAAATAATTTGGGAGCAGGCAAGATCTCGGCACGTACAGTCTGTTCCAGGAAAAGAGTGGAGGACGGATCAACCTCAGCCGAAACCGATTCTAGTACCGAAGAGGTAGAAACCAACTTTGTAGAAGATTGAGCTTTAAATAACAAGGAGCAAAAGAGCTGAGGCCGAAAAAGGCTTATGAAGGAAGGATGGTCTGGCTCCAGTCCTTCATCATCAGACCATTCCTGATCCAAAGACATTTCTTCTACAGACAAGGAGACCTGACTAGCGGAAACCGGAGAATCCGGTCTCTCCTGCTCCACCTGATTCCTCCAACTGACGGGAACAGTGGGACCGACTGACCTGGCTCACATACTCAGAAACCTCTGAAGCAGATCTCTGTTGGAGGCCTTGTGCAATACCATGCCAAATGCCCTCTGATATCAAGGAGGCTAGGGGTTATTTGTGGGTCTTGCGGGTCAGCAGACCTGCTAGTGGGAACCAAGGGAGCCGTAGAGGCCGGAAGATTAGACTGGCTGTCCATTTGAATAGAAGGGGCCTGTTGAAGGCCGTCGGCAGGCAAGGTCCCAAACAAAATGGCTGCCTCAGCTGATGTGGAGGTAGCTCCTTGATCCAAAACATCAGGTGATAATGAGGCCTGAGAAAGAGGCTGAGAAGCCGATTGGCGAGCCAAAGCAGGAGAAACAGTAGCCACTGCAGGAGCAGGCTCCAATCTGGGAGGGGACCTGGCCTTCTTTTGTGCCTCCTGTATGGCACGTTCGATGGCCATGTGCTGCCTCTGCTCGGCCTTATAGGCCTGGGAGGACTTGGGGTGGATTTGAGGGGAAGGACCCTCTACCCTGGTCCATTTGGATTGACGCTGAGTTCCCAAAATCCCCTCTCCTGGGTCACTATGGCACTTCCTCTTCCCTTGAGCCGTTGCCATGTGGGCCAATCTTGATAAATTGGCATCCGTCATTTTGGAGCCGCTTTGCACCAATTATGGTCTATGTGGTTGGATCCCCAAACCGCTATTCACTGCACCGGCACAGAAACCCTGTGGCCAAAGCTGTAGCCGAATCCATCAGGCAAATGGCGGGATGGAAGCTGCTGCAAAGGCCCCAATCGCTAGCCCTCAGGCTGAAAATGCAATCAACTCCGGCATGGAATTCTCGATCATCAAGCCAAACTGCTGCTGAGCACTGGCTCTAAATGCAGCCATTGTGCACCCGCTGGAAGAACGATGTCCGATAATGAGCAGGAAGGAATGAGGGAAATTAAAATTGTCATTGTTGGAGAGAATCGCAGCAATAAAATCAAATATACTGCCAAGACTCCTTTATTTATTCCAAACAATCCCAATAAAATTAGATAAGAAATTTTTTAGCAATTTGGATAAAATAACTACAAAATTCGTGTGGGAGGGGAAAAAAATCAAGAATTAAATTAAGTATATTACAAGATGACAAAACTAGAGGCGGATTTGGACTCCCGGCATGGGAAAAATATTATAAAGCCTCAAGTTTAACATGGATTAGAGAATGGGTAACCCTGGAAAATCAAAGATTATTAAATTTAGAAGGTCACGATTTAATGAAGGGATAGCATGCCTTTTTATGGAGTCCCAGAAATAAAATATTCAAACATTTTAATAACCATATTATTAGGAAATCACTAATTGACAAATGGCAAGAGATAAAAAGCAAAAAATCCGCTGTGCGGATCTGGATGGGGAGGAACAGGCTCAGGCTCAACCCATCCAAGACTGAGTGGCTGTGGTTTCCGGCATCCCAATATAGTCAGTTGACTCCATCACTGACTATTGGGGGCGAGTCCTTGGCCCCCACGTAGAGGGCTCGCAACTTGGCCGTCCTCCTGGATACACAGCTGTCCTTGGAGAAACATCTGACGGCTGTAGCCAGGGGGACCTTTTATCAGGTTCACCTGATCCCTTCCTAGATTGGGATTCCTTTTGCACAGTCACTCATGCCCTCGTCACGTCTCGCCTGGACTACAGCAATGCTCTCTACATGGGGCTCCCCTTGAAGAGCACCCGGAGACTCCAGCTGGTCCCGAATACGACCACGCGGGTAGTTACGGGAGCTGCATGGCGCTCCCACATAACACCTCTCCTGTGTGAGCTGCACTGGCTCCCAGTGGTTTTCCGGGTGTGCTTCAGGGTGTTGCGACCTGTGCACTCCCACAGAGAGGGCCTCCTCAGGGTGCCATCGGCCAAACAATGTAGACTGGTGGCCCCCAGGGGGAGGGCCTTCTCTGTGGGGGCACCTGCCCTCTGGAATCAACTGCCCCCAGAGATACGAAGAATTCAAGACCTCGGCGCCTTCCACCGTGCCCTGAAGACCTTTCTTTTTCAGCAAGCCGGGCTGGCTTAACACTTTTTTAAAAATGTTTTTAATAGCTTTGTTATTTTTTTAATTTTGGGGTCAAACACACACACATATATATATCTTTTTAAATTGGTTTTAATGTTTGTATTTATGTTTTTACTTTGGCTGTACACCGCCCTGAGTCCTTCGGGAGAAGAGCGGTATATAAATTTGAAAAATAAACAAATAAGTAAATATGAAAGTTCCCGGCTGGTTATCAATGATAGAAGCAATAACTCATCCCAATTTATTAGTAAAACAAAAACTGTTAAGATACAGAGAAATATTAGATTCACAAGGAGTATTGAAAACAAGGGAAGAACTCAATGAACAAGGAATATTAATAGACTGGTGGCCCCATTCACAAATAAAAATAAGATACAGAAAAGACCAAGAGGAGGGAGGAATAGATCCAAAACCGAACAGATTACATAAATTATTAGAATCCAAAGAAGGAAAACTAATAAGCTTCCGGCGTGTCCCAAGATGGCGGCGGTCGGCTGAGCTCCGCGGCGGAGATGGAGAGGTCGCTGGTGCCAGGGGTCTTCGGGAGCCGCTTTAACTATCTCCGGCTCCAGTCCCAATGAGGGGAATGCCCGCCCTGCCTGCTGAGGGCTTTTTCGCCCTCTGGAATATCAGGGCAGGGCGGGACGCGCTGTTTGAAGCTGCCGCGGGAGATGGGGCGGCGGCCTGTTAAAAACAGCTGTTTCCAGCTTGTCAGCGCCGGGAGGAGTGGAAGCCGGAGTGTTCGGCGGCGGTCGGCGTTGCTATGCGGCGGCGGCGGCTTGGAGGTGCCCTTCATCCCCTCGCCCCTCACGGATCTCTGGGACGCTCTCCTGATGTTTTTTGGGGGTCCTGGAGGCGCCATGGGGAGCCCAGGGTGCCGGTTGCGAGCCAGCCGCAGCGGTGGCGGCGGCGGCGGAAGGCAATGGCAGCCACGGATCATCCGGCTGAGGAAAGAACTTGCAGCAGGTGGATGGGGGAATACGGACAACCTTGCCTTGCCCTCAGGATTATCATCTGCTCTTTTTTGAGCCTTGACCCCTGTTATCCGGGGTTTGTTTGTCATCAGAGCTGAGACTGGGGATTTGGGGAGTCTTGGGACAGGAGAGGCGGGAGGCTGACCAGGGCTCTATCAGTCGCCTCGGGTGGCTTCTCCTCCCCCCCTTCTTCCCCCAGGTATGTGTGGGTGTTGGCCTTTGATGGCCACCCACCCTCGGACTTGGACTGGGTTTTTTTGTCTGCTGTCCCTACTTTCGCCCCAGGGAAGAACTTGTGCCTGTGGGATCATCATCATTGTCTTTAATAACTTTACAAATTGCTGGCTTCTTGTGCAACCCCAAACTGGAAGAGAACTGGGCAAAATGGTGTGCAGGTGCTGAGGGGGCTGTTTGTCATCCGCCAGATGAAAGGATGGACTATTGTGACTTTATTGTCGGTGTCATCTGCCCCAGTCACTGTGAGAGGGTGACTGGGATAATTATCCTCCAGACGTGGGGGGATGTCACTGGCCGCTTTCACTGTCGTGAGAGGGCAGTGAACCAGCTCCTGATATGAAGATCTATTTGATCCAGTATTATTGGATCTGGTGAAGCCCTGACCAGTTGACTCTCCATCTCTGTTTTGTGCGATGTTTACGGCTGCTGACCTGCTTGCGCTGCGAGACTCCCCCCTCTCGCAGGTTTGGCCCTCCTCACTATCGAGGGCCTACCTTGATGACGGATTTTGGAATCCCGAGAGGTGGCATGCGGCGAGGAGGGGGTTGTGGGGTTTTTTGGGGAAATTTTTAGATAAGGTTTTAAAGGTTTCTGGGAGGGGGGTGGGTTCGGTGGGTTTGGGGGAGAACCTGTCGGGGAGGAGGCCAGAGCCGGCTGAAGAGCCTTGATGGTACAGTGGTTTAATGCACCCTGTTATTAACACAGCTGCCTGCAATTTCTGCTGGTTCGAATCTCTCCAAGGCTCAAGGTCGACTCAGCCTTCCATCCTTTCTAAGGTAGGTGAAATGAGGACCCAGTTTGTGGGGGCAATAAGCTGACTTTGTATAAATATACAAAAGGATGAAGGCTATTGCTTAATGCATTGTAAGCCGCCCTGAGTCTCCGGAGAAGGGCGGCATATAAATCAAATTTAAAAAAAAAAAAAAAGAGCATGGCACTAGAGATGCGGGAACCGGGGTCAAGGAGGGGGTTAGAGCTTGTGTTATGGATGGTCATTACATCAGTACTGTGGGTGGGAGGGGCAGATATGGCGGGAGCAGGGGGCCATATCAGGTTGTGGGAGCGCGCGCCCGCTGGCTCCAAGCGGTGGCGCACTCCGGCCCCCAATGCTCCCCTTGTTCCCCAGGTTGCACAGACCCTCAGGCCCTGGGCCTTCGGCTGATGCTGTGCAACGCCCGGTCCGTGGTAAATAAAGCCCCCCTCATTTGTGATCTTGTTCAGGAGGGGGGAGCAGACCTGGCGGGTATTACGGAGACCTGGTTGGGCCAGGAGGGGGGGTATCCCTCGTTGAGATGTGCCCACCCGGTTTCCGCGCATTCCATCAGCCGAGGACACAGGGGAGGGGAGGGGGGGTGGCGGTTGTCATTAGAGAAGGTCTTGGTCCGAGGGAGGCCACTGTTCCTCAGATGGCTGGTTGTGAGTCCCTCCTTGTGAAGTGGGGACATGGGGTGCAGATGGGTGTGCTGGTTACGTACCTGGCTCCCTGCCACGTGACGGCAGCCCTGCCCGAGCTGCTCAATGTTATAGCCGCGGTGGCGGTTGACACCCCCAGGCTTATGGTCATGGGGGATTTTAACCTGCCATCCATCGGTGAGGCGTCTGAGGTGGCTCGGGAGTTCATGGCTTCCATGACGGCCATGGACCTGACCCAGTTAGTTCATGGCCCTACTCACACGGGGGGAAACACGCTAGACCTGGTTTTTGTCTCTGGTCAGTGGTTGAGTGATCTTGAGATAGGGGATATAGTGATCGAGCCCTTGTCATGGTCAGATCACTCCCTCCTTCGCTTTGACTTTCGAACCGCCGCACCCCGCCGCAGGGAGGCGGAACCATTGAGGTGGTACCGCCCCAGGCGCCTGATGGATCCTGATAGGTTCCAGACGGAGCTTGGGCCATTTCCTGAGGCTCTGGCACACGGCTCGACTGAGGAGCTGGTGGGCGCCTGGGATAGGGCGGCCGCTGGAGCTTTGGATCGGGTCGTGCCTTTGTGGCCTCTGACCCGGCGTTGATCTCGCCTGGCTCCTTGGTTCACCGAGGAGCTGAGGGAGATGAAGCGCCAGAAAAGACGCCTGGAGAGTGGTTGGAGGGCCAGCCATTCTGAATCTGACCGAACACTGGTAAGGTCTCATATTAAGACCTACCTGGTGGCGATAAAAGTGGCGAAGTATAACTATTTTGCCACTCTTATTGCGTCATCAGATAATCGCCCGGCCGCCCTGTTTAGGGTGACCCGCTCTCTGCTCCACCAGGAAGCGCGGGAGGACCCCTTGGAGGGTAGAGCCGAGGATTTTGTACATTATCTGTATGACAAAATCGCTCAGGTTCAGGAACATCTGGACTCTGACTCGGTAGATTCAGCGGGGAGGACAGAGGCAGGTCTTGTGAGTATTATCTGGGAAGAGTTTGATTCTGTGACGCCCGAAGACGTGGACAGGATACTGGGTAGACTGAGCGCAGCCACATGTTTACTGGACCCGTGTCCCTCCTGGTTGGTGCTGGCCTCTCGGGAGGTTACACGAGGCTGGCTCCAGGGGATTATAAATGCTTCCTTGAGTGAGGGTGTCTTCCCTGCCGCCTTGAAAGAGGCTGTGGTGAGGCCTCTCCTCAAGAAACCTTCCCTGGCAGTGTTGGCAAATTATCATCCAGTCTCCAACCTTCGCTTTGTTGTGAAGGTTGTTGAGAGTGTGGTAGCGCGACAGCTCCCCCAGTACCTGGATGAATCGTCGTATCTGGATCCGTTCCAGTCGGGCTTCAGGCCTGGGTACAGCACGGAAATGGCATTGGTCGCGTTGGTTGATGATCTCTGGAGGGCTCGGGACAGGGGTTGTTCCTCTGTCCTGGTCCTATTAGACCTCTCAGCGGCTTTTGATACCATCGACCATGGTATCATGCTGCACTGGCTAGAGGAGTTAGGGGTGGGGGGCACCATCCTACGGTGGTTCTCCTCCTTTCTCTCTGACCGGTTGCAGTCTGTGTTGACAGGGGGGCAGAGGTCGACCCCGAGGCCCCTTGTATGTGGGGTGCCACAAGGGTCGGTCCTCTCGCCCCGTCTGTTCAACATTTATGTGAAGCCGCTGGGTGAGATCATCCGTGGTTTCGGGGTGAAGTACCACCAGTACGCTGATGATACTCAGTTGTACATCTCCACCCCGGACCACCCCAATGATGCCCTTGAAGTGATGTCCCGGTGCCTGGAGGCCGTGTGGATCTGGATGGGGAGAAACAGACTCAGGCTCAACCCATCCAAGACCGAGTGGCTGTGGTTTCCGACATCCCGATATAGTCAGTTGGTGCCATCACTGACTATTGGGGGTGAGTCATTGGCCCCCACGGAGAGGGTTCGCAACTTGGGTGTCCTTCTGGACTCACGGCTGTCTTTAGAAGAGCACATGACGGCCGTGGCCAGGGGGACTTTTTATCAGGTCCGCCTGATTCGCCAGTTGCGTCTCTTTCTGGATCGGGACTCGTTAAATACGGTCACTCATACTCTCGTTACTTCCCACTTGGACTACTGCAACGCTCTCTACATGGGGCTCCCCTTGAGGAGCACCCGGAGGCTCCAGCTGGTCCAGAATGCGGCTGCGCGGGTGGTTATGGGAGCGACGTGGCGCTCCCATGTGACCCCCCTCCTGCACGAGCTGCACTGGCTCCCGGTGGTCTTCCGGGTGCGTTTCAAGGTTTTGGTTACCACCTTTAGAGCACTCCATGGCATCGGACCAGGGTATCTACGAGACCGCCTTCTGCTACCAATAGCCTCTCACCGACCAGTACGCTCCCATAGAGAGGGGCTCCTCAGGGTGCCGTCGGCCAAACAGTGTCGACTGGCGGCCCCCAGGGGGAGAGCCTTCTCTGTGGGGGCACCTACCATCTGGAACGAGCTCCCCCCAGAGATACGGAAGATCCCGGACCTGCGCACGTTTCGCCGTGCTCTCAAAACTTTTCTATTTCAGCCAGCTGGCCTGGCCTAACTCCCATCTTTTAAATTTTTAAATTTTTTTAATTCGTGATTTTATAAATTGAGTGTTTTAATCTGTGTTTCGGCCGAAATATTTAATAATTTTAAGGGATTTTTTAATATTTATATTATCTGTATTTTATCTTGGCTGTTCACCGCCCTGAGTCCTTCGGGAGTAGGGCGGTATAGAAATTTGATTAATAAATAAATAAATAAATAAATAAATAAATAAATAAATAAATAAATAAATAATTTCAAAAAATTACAAATACTTATTAGAATTCGATTTGGCAGAAGAACTGGTTAAAGGACAGATGACAGCATGGGGAAAGAACATCGGGCACAACATACAGTTAGAAGAATGGGAGAGGGTATGGGAAAACAATTACAGTATGACAAAATCAGTAGCATATAAGGAAAACCATTATAAGATGTGGTATAGATGGTATCTAGCTCCTTCGAGGCTGTTCTGTCCCTGTACCATGCACACACCCAACCAGCCAGCCGAGGGTTAAATAAACTCTTCAAACACTCAACGTCAGTGATAAGGAACTTGGCAGCAACTCCATCGCTGCCTGTCAAGAACTTTTACTCCAATAACACAGAAAAAAATACACACAGTTTGAATAGTCCAGTTTGTAATTAAATCCACAGCAAATAGGCGTTGTGTCCAAAGGTGCAAAGTGACTCGCCAGAGATTAGCTTTGTCTGTCACAGAGTCCAAATGGCCACCACACTCCCTTTTATAGCCTGTGGGGTGTGGTCCAGTGACTCAGCTTAATCTCTGGCACGCCTCCTTTTCTGTTGCGCACACTTGTCTTTCCGACGCTGGTGTGGGTCCAACCACAATGTTTCTTCGTCACTATCTGACGGCTCGGAAACACCTGGCTCCTGGCCAATCTCTTCTCCTTCGGGAGACACCTGAGGCATTGCCAGAGAGGAGGGTCCTGGAGAGGGAGGCCTGGCCGTCTCCTCTCCTTCATGTTCGGAGCCTTCTTCCTCCGATAAGATAGGCTCAGAGGACGGAGCCACAACAGAGGCTAGCGAAAATGTACCCGAATGTAAATCCTGTTTGTTGGAAATGTAAACAAGCCCAGGGTACTTTTTTCCATGTTTGGTGGCTTTGCCCAGAAATAAAGAAATATTGGAAAAAAATAAAAACATGGATAGTAGAAATAATAGACCAAGAAATTGAATTAGAACCAGAAGTTTTCTTATTAGGCATGATAAAAGGGAACATTAGAAAAGACATAAAATATTTAACACTACACATAATTACGGTGGCCAGACTGGCATTAGCACAATTGTGGAAAACAGATCGTATGCCAACAGATCAGGAAGTAATTCAAGAAATTTATACATGCGCAGAAATGGATAAATTAACTCTAGAATTAAAAGACAAGGAAGACTCAAAATATTTTATAGTATGGAATAGATGGTATAAGTGGATAAACCAAAGGAAAAAAGGGTAAAGATAAGAATTAGGGGAAATTCAAGCAATAAAGAATGCACTGTCAGACAGAATAGGTAAATAAGTCACTGTTTGTATATATGTGTTTATATAATCACATGTATTTACTTTGTTAGTGTAACTGTGTATTGAAAATGTAATTTTATGATTGAGAAAATTTGTATATTTTCTTTTTTAAAATATTTTTAAATTTAAGTTTGTTTTTTAAAATTTTAAAAAAAAGCTGATTGGCAGGTGGATCAGCTCCCAGAATACCCCCAATCAGCTGTTCCTAGAGGTGAATTTTAGCAACAGGGTTCTTGGTTGTAAGCTCTGTGCCTTGCTTTTTTTTTTCCTGCCTCTGAAAGCCTCTGAAACAGAGCTTCAGAAAAAAAGCCTCTGAAGTTCTGTTTTGGGGCTTCTTTTCTGAAGCTCTGGGGCTTCTTTTCTGAAGCTTCATTTCTGATGCTTTTTTCAGCCTCTGAAACCTCTGTTTGAGAAGCTGGGCAGAGTATAAGGCACACCCAGATTTTCACCCTTTTTTGGGGGGGGAAGGTGCATATTATACTCTGAAAAATACGGTAGATCTCTTTTAGTTGTTATAGACAAAGAAATATAAGGGGGAAAATGGTCTCTGGGTTATGGGGGTGCACTATAATATTTGTGTTTTTTTTCTTTTTCTTTTTTCTTTCTTTTTTTGTATTTAGTCATATATGTAATATGTTTGTATTATTTGTATTTAAAAAATAAAAAATAACAATAAAAAACAACCACAATAGAGTCCAAAAAATTTCTTGCTAAATGAGACATTTGTTAAATAATTTTTGCCCCATTTTGTAACCTTTTTTACCACAGTTGTTAAGTGAATCACTGTAATTGTTAAGTCATTAACATGGTTAAATGAATCTGCCTTCCCCATTGACTTTGCTTGTCAGATTGTAAAAAGTGATCAATGACCCTTGGACACTTGTAACCATCACGAGTCAGCTGCCAAGCATCCAAACTTTGATCATGTGACCATGAAGATGCTGCAATGGTTGTAAGTGTTAAAAATGGTCATAAGTCATTTTTTTCAGTGCTGTTTAACTTCAAAGGGTCACTAAATGAACTGTTGTACAGTAACTTGAGGACTACTTGTAGGTGGGTTCAAGAAGAGTTGCAGGAATTATGTTGACAAATTTTGTTTCTTATCTTAATCCAAAATGTTACTCTTTATCTCTGTGAAGGATTTGTGTGGTTTTAAAATTTGATAAATAAATAAATATATGTTTCTAGTCTAAAATTCAGAAAAAATGTTATGTCCTCATTTCTATTGTATGCTTTTACTTTTACCCTCTGAGGATTTGAATTTCCCTGACACTATGGTTTGTCCCAGAAAAGAACCAAGAAGTGTTCTTTTCTGCTATTCATAAGAATTTAAAGTATTGTTTATTCTTATTGCTTTCAAATTATATTTTATGTTCTTTGCAAGCAATGTATGGCATGTGAATATAAAATATATAATATTTATAAGATATCCTCAGACATATTCTAATAAAGTCATAATGAGCCTGAGCTTGATACAGGTGTATAATACTTTATATCTAATTGCCTAAGAATGCCCATGGACATGATGCCTAACATAAGAAGCTGTTCACTATTATTTATGATTGCTTAATTTACATAAGCACCAACATACAATTAAAAGCATATAAAAGTTGTGTTACTCTACTGCCTAGTAATTGTTTCTTACAATAATTAAACTTTCAATCTGAATGAAAAATAAAATTTTACATTAGCTGATAGAAAGCTTGATCATAAATTTATATCTTCTTTCAGCTTGAATATAAATATGAATATAAATAATTGAATACTATGTCAGAGTTCATTGCAGCACACACAGACAATTCAGCAGGATTCAAAACTTCTTTATATAAATAATAACACATAAGGCATGTATACAATACCATTGTAGGTTTTTCCATGTTGTAGAGAAGAGAAATAGCAAGTACAAACACAGCACAAAATGGAAACACAAAATGGAGAAGGCAAAATGGAGGAGGGAGAAGCTAGTGCCCTCAAGCTTATATACAGAACAGTTAAGCTACGCCCAAGCTCCAAACTGTCTCTTATGGCCTCATACAACAAACACTATGTTTCAGTTACCAAACAGTCCCCCCCACCCCACCCCAATGGCTGACCTGTTGCTATGCCTATTCCAGTTCATAAATATATTTACATTGACACTCCTCCCTTCATAACTGGAATAGACATAAAATCGAATAACTTAATATTCTTCCCATGGTGCATTCCACCCAATGGCTCGGTCATTATATCTGCCAGATTGTCCTCTGAAGAACAGTGAAGCAAGCTAATTAATTTACATTTGATAGCTTCTCTTACATTACAATATTTAATGTCCACATGCTTGCTTCTATTTTTTACTCTGTCATCTGTTGCCATTTTAATGAAGGCAGCATTATCCTCAAACACCATTATTTCATTTACCTTTACATTTAAATCCTGTAACAGCTGTACGTACCAAGTTACCTCTGAACAAAGTTCAGATAAAGCAATAAATTCTGCCTCCGCAGTAGAAATGGCTACAGTTGTTTGTTTTCTGGACTTCCAACCAATTAAACCCCCTCCAAACAATACCACAATCCCAGAATTGGACTTTCTGATTTTTACTTCATTGGCATAATCATTGCAAACATAACATTTCAATTTTAATTCTTCAGAAACCCACATTCACAGTTCCCTTCAAAATATCAGAATCGTTTTTACACCCATCCAATGCAATTGCATTGGTGCAGCAGTAAAGCGGCTTAAGATGCTTACTGCACAAGCTATGTCTGGTCTGGACCATTGTGACAGATATAACAGGCTTCCTATTGCTGACTGATATATCTCTTGAACCCGGGCTTCACTTTTGTCCTCACCCAAACTGTTATGAAAATCTGTGCTCATAAGTGTTGGAGCAATATTACAATCTTTCATGTTATATCTCTCCAACAACTATTCAATTTTTCTTCTTTGACTGAGAACATAACTACCTTTCTCAGTTTTTTGTATCTCCACACCAAGATAATTTTGTATTTCTCCCAAATTCTTTAATTCAAACTTTTTCTCGAATTAACAAATTCTTTATCTCTGACAAATCTTTTGCAATGAAACAGAGATAATCCACAAATGCTAATAATTGACAAATCCCCACCTTGTAACTTTCCAGTGTATATGCAACCATCAGCCCTGCAACTCTTGAACCCAAGACCCTTCAATGCCTTATCTAAACAGATATTCCAATTCCTGGCTGACTACTTCAGCCCATACACGGCCTTGTTCAATTTATACACCATGTTAGGGTCTTTTCTTTCATACTGGTGCTTGAACCATGTAAATTTCTTCCTTTAATTCTGCATTCAGTGGTTATGACAAAATACCAAATTTTATGGCCATGTGCCACTGCCAACACTAGTGCCAGCCTTATGCTTTCACACTTTACTGTAGGCACAAATACCTCATCATAGTGCACATTTTTCATCTATGAAAAACCTTGTGTCACTAACCTTGTTTTATATTGGACTTCATTACTGGGTAGTACTTTCTTTTTGTATACCCATTTTCATCCTATGGCTTTGCAATGTAAACACTTTATCTTCACCTATGGATTTCATTTCTTTGTCCATGGCTTCTTTCCACTTTACTTATTCAATTTTAGGTAATGCCAATACTTTCTTATAGTTCCTTGGCTCATACCACACATTACACACCTTTACTTTACTAGCAGAATACCTGTCAGGTGGAATCCCCTTGTTCCATCACTCTGAACTGTGTGGCATTGACTGCTGCTGTGTTTCAACTCTCTCTTGCTTCATATCTTTTTCAGCTTCTCTTCCCTGAACGCTGACACCATCACTAAGTGAGTTACCGTCAGGAATTTCTCCTCGTGGCTTTTTCTAAAATGGAACATTGTCTCACCTGAATGTTCATTTTATGATCGTTGCGACGACATTCTTTACTCTTGGGACATCTTCACTTCGATTGGATTTCACTGAGTGCTCATCAAACTTTTTCTCCCTCTGCAGCCTAGTTCCGCCTCCTCCCTCTGCGCATGATCAGTTCTTTTCACGATGTCACTTCTTGACTTCTTTACATGCTTTTCGTGGAATATCAACTGCAGGAGTAATGAAAAAATACGCCCCCCACGACCACCCTACTAGTACCCTAAGGGTGGGTCAGAATGTCGTCGCAACGATCATAAAATGAACATTCAGGTGAGACAATGTTCCATTTTCATGCATCGTTGCGACGACATTCTTTACTCTTGGGATATACCCAAGCTTTGCCTATTAGGGTGGGTTTCTAAGTCTTTTTCCTGTTGTCGTGGGGAAATTATTGATTGTAATACTCTTCTCCCAAATGCTGCATCAGCTGACGCAAAGGAGTCTATTTTATAATGTTTTACAAATGATGAAATAGAAGACCATTTAGCTGCCTTACATATTTCTTCTATTGATGCCTGTGTGGCCCATGCAGCTGATTTCGCTACACTACGTGTTGAATGAGGTAACACTCTACTAGGTACCTTTACCCCTTGTGAAGCATATGCTGCTGATATACATGCCTTAATCCATCTTCCTACTGTATTGGAAGATACTTTTTTTCCCATCGAGGAAGGTAAAAAGGATACAAATAATGCTTCCGTTTTACGGAATGTTGCAGTTCTTTTTATATATCTTATTAAAGACCTACGTACGTCTAGAGTATGCCACATTTTTTCCAATGTATGTTTTGGATCTGGGCAGAAATTTGGTAGAACTATTTCTTGAGCTCTATGGAAATAAGAATTTATTTTCGGTATGAATGTTGTATCTAGTCTTAGTACTACCTATCTGGGTAAAAAGTGCACAAATCATTCCTAATAGATAAAGCTGCAATTTCTGATACTCTACGTGCCGATGTTATTGCTATTAAGAATGCTAATTTTATTGTTAGCCATCTTATACTTATTGAAGCTACTGGTTCAAATGGCGACTTTGTAAGAGCCTGTAATACTAAATTGATATCCCATGAAGGATATCTGTGAATCTTAGGTGGTCTTAAATTCATTGCACCCCTTAGGAATGATTTAATTCTCTTGTCTTGACTAAGAGATTTTTTATTGCGTCCTTCTAAAACTGTAGCTAGTGCTGCTACTTGTCTTTTCAACGTAGAGGGTGCAAGACCTCTCTCTAACCCAGCCTGAAGAAACAACAGTACTTCAATTTCATTAGCTGATGTAGGATCAACATGCTGTTCTATACACCACTTTACAAATGTATTCCAAGTAGCATTATAAATACGTGTTGTTGATGGTCTCCTGGCTGCTTGAATGGTATAAATTACTTCCTTAGGAAGATTATCTTTTGCTAATTTGATCCTTTCAATTGCCAAACGGTCAATTTTAACCAATTTGGGTTTGGATGTTGAACCTTTCCTTGAATGAGAATCATCTTTGCTGGTGGTATTCTCCACGGATTTTGTATCGATAGTTGTAGTATTTCTGCAAACCATGGCCTGCGTGGCCAGTATGGTGCTACCAATATCATCTCTGCTCTTTCTTCCATAAGTTTCCGAATTACTTTCTGAATAATTGGGATTGGAGGAAATGCATATATAAGCCCTACTGGCCAATGAGATCTTAGAGCATCGTGGCCTTCTGCTCCTGCCACTGGAAACCTCGCAAAGAATCTTGGGAGCTGTGCATTCTGTGGTGTCGCAAATAGATCTACTACTGGTTGTCCAAACCTCTGAACTATCTCCCTGAATACATTGGAATGAAGCATCCACGACTGAGCCAGTCTGCCTGTTGGTTTTTTTCTCCTGATATATGTTCTGCCTTTATTGACATTAAATGTGTCTCTGCCCAAGACATCAGTTTCGCTGTCTCTTCCATGAGATCTTTTGATTTTGTTCCTCCCTGATGGTTCACATGCGCCTTCGTGGCCATGTTGTCGGTGCTTGTTTACTAGAAGATGATAAAAATGGTTTAATGCCATTCTTACTGCTCTTAATTCCAACCAATTGATTGGTTGTTTCTTCTCTAAGGGAGACCAAATTCCCTGTGCCAGTAGACCCTTCAAATGGGCCCCCCATCCATACAAGCTGGCATCTGTTGTCAATATTACTGGTTCTGATTGAAGAAAAAATGATCCCTGATGAATTGCAGAAGTCAACCACCATTGAAGAGACATTTTGACTTTTTTTGGTACTAACACTTTGTATAGAGAGTGAGCAGTTTGTCTTTTTTGAAATGGCAGTAGAAACCATTGTAGATTGCGAGAGTGGTATCGAACCCAGGGTACTATTGCAATTGCTGATATTAGCCTGCCTAGAAGTTGAGACAGTGTTAGTAATGTAGTTTTCTTTTGAGATAGTATTTGAGTAATCAGCTCTTTGATACTGTTCTGCCTGTCTTGAGATAGGTATACCATACCCTTTGTTGAATCTATTATAGCTCCCAAGTGCTGAATTCTTGTTGTTGGAACTAAGTGACATTTTTCCATATTGATTGTGAACCCATGAGCTTGTAAAGATTTTATTACTAACTGTCTGTCTCGATATGCCTGAGTCTCTGATGTCGACAGTATTAAAATATCGTCTAGGTAACATACTAGACGGATTGGAATTAATCTGAGAGAAGCCGCTACCACTGCCAGAAGTTTCGTAAATGTTCTCGGTGCGGAGGAAAGGCCAAAAGGCATTGCCTTGTATTGAAAATGCCTGCCCTCATATTCGATTCTGAGATATTGTCTGTACATTGGGTGAATTGGTATGTGTAGGTATGCTTCTTTGAGATCTATTGATTGCATCATGTCGCCTTGTCTGATGCATCCCAGTAATGACTTTAGTGGATGCATTTTGAATCTTCTGTATAATATTTTCTTGGATTAGATGCTGAATTTCTGTATTCATCAGCTCTCTTTGAGATGGATGGTTGTGCCATGTACATTGTAGGAACCTTTGTGGTGGGGGGGGGAGGTAAATTCCAAAGTGAGACCGCTTGTCACTGTACGTAATATCCATGCATCTGTCGTAGATAGTTCCCATTGATGAAAGAAATGTTGAAGTTTGCCCCCAATGGGAAGGGCATCTTTCGAGTCACTTGCCTCTACGTGACTGTCGTGACATGGTACCTCTAAAAGGTCTCTTGAAAGAATTTTGATGTCCTCTTCTTCCACGAAAGGAGTTCCTATCATTTTAATATCCATATGAATAGAGTTGTGGGTTACCACGCTGTGTGAAGGCATTTGTAGATCCTTGATCATAACGAAAGGATTGACGTTGATAAGGCGAGAATCTGCGGTCCGGTCTTCTATATAATGAAGGCAATACCTTCTTCTTATCTCTTCCTTCTACGAGAATTGAATCTAGTGAAGTTCCGAATAAAGAATGACCTTTATAAGGTGCTGATGTAAGCCTCCACTTAGATTTTGAATCTGCCCTCCAATGTCTCAGCCAAAGGAATCGGCGTGATGAAATTGATGAAGCAAGAGCCCTAGATGCGAATTTTGCTGCATCTAATGATGCATCAGTAGAATATTCAGCTGTTGCTTTAAGTTTTGATATGTCTTGGTGAATTCTAGATTCTCCTGGTGATAATCTTTCCCTCAGTTGACGCAGCCATATAAGAGAGGCACGGTTAAAGAATGAAGAAGAAATTGCTGCTCTAATTGCCCACGCAGCAGCTTGATGAGTCTTACGACATGTCATCTCAGCTCTTTTATCTTCTACTTTAAGGCCTTCCCCAACCTCGCTAACTAAGATAGAAGAAGAAGTTAATGTTGCTACAGGTTCATCTATCAATGGTAATTGTAGTAATTCATCCAATTCAGGAGCAACACAATATAATTTTTTATCAAAACTGTTCGGTCCCGATGTTGAACTAGGGTGTTCCCATGGTTTTTGTATAATTTGTGAGAAAAGATCTGGACATGGTACAAAATCTAAATCCGATTTTGGTAAGTTAAATAGAGTATTATTATGGTCAAGTTGGCTACCTGACTCAGATGTTTTTTCTATGTTGACACCCAAATTGGTAGCTAATTTTGCCTTACGCAACAATGACTTAAATAAGGCTGGATTAAAAAGACCTTGGAATGCTGGCTTTTCTGAAACCATTTTCTCTTCATCATCTGACATATCAAATTCTTCTAGACAATCAAGTTCATCTCCTTGATTAAAGTAATTAACAGATTGTTGCTGTTGTTGGGGATGTATTTGATGTCGACAGTTAGTGCTGGTGGATGCACCAGACTGACAAGGATAGCCGGCTTGTTGCAGACCAGCTTGAAATATGCGAGAAATTGTCTGCGAAACTAATGTTTGAAAATCCATTGAATTACTACCATTTGGGCCTTCTTCTCCCCTCAGGCCAGCAGCTGTTGGCGTGAAAGTGGCCTCAGGTGGACCATGAATCATATGGTCAGCTATACGTAAATGACCTGAGCACATAGGCCCTTGAGGTGCGAGCCTCCTTGACTCATCAATTAAACAATGACTTTGTGGTTCTATAGATATACTATCTTGAACCCACACATTTGAATCTTCCTCATTTAATTGAGGCATTGTATTTTCAGATTGCTGAAGATTAACTGCTTCAGACTGAGATGTAATAGGCACCAATTGTGCTGCGCGCTGGGCCTTTTCAAATTGGTGTTCTAATTGATTATGCCTACGTTTTTCCATCATATTAGAACTTTTAAGACTATTAGTTTGTGTGTCATTATTGCCCTGACAAGGAATAGACACGTTTGGTTTTGCCTCATTTTTTTTTTTAGAGGCTGGGGCAAAGGTACTCTAGGAGGAGTAGAGACTTGTTCTAATTCGGAAGATAATTCATCTTCTGCCATATTTGTTAATCAGGAGAATTAATGTAAATAGATAAGCAATTAATTAATTAATTTTTTTAAAATATAAAATTATATATATATATATATAAAACAATCAATTTAATTAATATATTTTTTTAAAATTATAATGAATTGTAAAAAAACTTCCCTGTGGTAAACTTCCTCTTCAGTCTGCAGTTGATAATTGCGCAGTATATAGAGATAAACGGCCAACGGAATTTCTTGTACTTTAAAATGGCGGCGCTTTCAAATTCCTATTCAGCCAACCTTCAGTTAAACTGCTGAGCGCTCGAGCTCACTGAATTTTTCTTATGCAGATATAAAGAAAATAGCGCTTACAAGCGTCTTATTTTTTTCTCAAATAAGTACTTCTGTAATGCGATCTCGCCTTTGATAGTTTTGCCTGACAGGCAAAGACTTCAATATTTATTCATCATAAATAGCCGGCTATCACAAGCGGCAGTTTGTTTTCTCGCCAATTTTAGTTATTTTCTTTCCTGGAGCCTGGCTTTCTGTTGCAGGAATTCCGATGCCGCAAACAGAGGCTGTGATGGTGTAGGCGGTTATCCCAGCACGCCAGTTAACCAGCTCTCACACCGCGGCAATTTGCTTTTGAAAGAACAGCGTCCACTTCAAAGCGGATCGCTGCTGAGCAATTAGTGAGGCAAACGGCTTTCTTTAGAAGCGGCGGCAGACTCAATATCAATAGAAAAAAAACTGCCGATATTGTAACAATCGCCTCCAGCAGCCCCTTTAACTTAAATAAAGGTATATTATTTCTTTGAAAATTCCAATTAAATGAATTACTTAATGTTAATCTACCAGACTAATTAGCACCCCAGTCCTACCACATCGACTGAGTGAAAAAAACTGATCACGCGCAGAGGGAGGAGGCGGAACTAGGCTGCAGAGGGAGAAAAAGTTTGATGAGCACTCAGTGAAATCCAATCGAAGTGAAGATGTCCCAAGAGTAAAGAATGTCGGAGCAACGATGCATGAAAATGGCATTTCTGCTCTTCAGAAATTAAAAAGGCTTTTAGGGGCTCCATACGCAACTCCTGCTCTGATTTGCACTCAAATATGGCTGAAACTATGTCCCATGTTTCATCAAGACTATTTAACACCAACAGTACCTTCTGAGATTTGGGAATCTGCATTCCACGCTGTTCCAACTCAATAAATAAAGTTGGCATTTGCACCAAATGCTTTTCCACATTCTCATGTGATTGCAGCCTGGCTCTGTATAATTGTCGCCATAATTGCACAATATTGCATGCTGATGCACTCACATGCACACTTAATTTCAGCCAGACCGCCTTCGCAGTCTTTAAATCAGCGTGTGATCAGTGATTCTTGAATCACATTCAAGAATTGTTCATCTTTTTTGGATGCAGAGAAGGCCTTTGATAGAGTGAACTGGAACTTTCTATTAAAGACTTTAAGAAAGATGGACTTTGGGGATCAATTTATACAGGGGGTTTCAGCAATTTATCAAGAGCAAACAGCACAAATTATCATTAATGGAAGCTTAACCACAAACTTCAGTATAGAAAAAGGCACAAGACAAGGTTGTCTGTTATCCCTGTTGTTGTTTATTTTAACTCTAGAAGTCTTGTTTAATACAATACGGGACTCGAGTACTTTGAATGGAATAGTTATAAGGCAAGAGGACTACAGAACAAGGGCATTTGCAGATGATCTGGTTGTTACCCTAACACGGCTGATGGAATCAATAATTCAGATGAAAGACATTATAGAAGAGTATGGTATGGTATCAGGATTTAGACTGAATCAGAAAAAAACCAAGATGATAGTTAAAAACATGACAGTTGATCAAAAGAAAGAACTTGAAAGGAAGGCAGGCTTTGAAATAGTACCAAAGGTGAGATATCTAGGAGTTCAAGTTGCAGATTCAAATATAAAACTGTTCCAAAATAACTATGAGGTGTTGTGGCAAAAGGTACAAAAGGATATAGACACTTGGAAAAAACTGCAGCTGTCTCTACTTGGAAGAATAGCAGCAGTTAAAATGAATGTTCTACCTAGATTTTTATTTTTGTTTCAAATGATTCCGGTGCTCAAAAGTGATAAACAGTTGATGGAATGGCAAAAAGAAGTGAATAAGTTTGTATGGAATGAGAAAAGCCAAGAGTGAAATTGAAAATTATGCAAGATGTTCGTGAAAGGGGTCTTAAACTTCCAAACCTGCGACTGTATTATGAAGCAGCAGCGTTGACACAAGCAAGCGATTGGTTTGGGAGGATAAAGACTGGAATATTGAACATAGAGAGTTATGATCTTGAATTTGGTTGGCAAGTATATTTATTCTATGAAAATAAAGTGGATAAAGTATTCAATAGCTTAGAAACTCTTTGATGAGAGTATGGAAGAAGCACAGGTTCAAATGGGATTATAAAATACCGTTGTGGTTGGATCTTGGTCATATCATACGGAATATAAATATAAAGTCACTTGGGGGGTTTTTATACAAAGAAGCACTTTTTAATGATGGGGCAGATGGCAACTAAAGACATTGAACACACTGTTGGAAGAAGGGATTAATTTAACTTGGTTACAGTATAATCAACTTCAACTGAGATGGAGAGAAGATCAAAAAACTGGTTTAATGTTGCATGAAGAAGAATTGGTTAGACAGATAAAAGAGAAAGGCCCAATGCATATCAAGACGGTTTATAATGTTTTGTTAGAAAGAGACTCAGAAAATGAACTGGTTAAAGATTGTATGATAAAATGGGCGCAAAACTTTGCAGAACCAGTTATGATGGAAACGTGGGGAAAAATATGGGTTCAGAATGTTAAATTTACGCAGTCACAGAACTTGAGGGAAAATTTTTATAAAATGTTTTATAGGTGGCATTTAGATCCTAAGAAATTGTCATGCATGTATCCTAATGTTCAACCAAAATGTTGGAGATGTGATTGTTTGGATGCTACATATTATCATATATGGTGGACTTGCAAGAAAGTGAAGGCTTTCTGGATAAAAATCTGGTGGGTTATGCAAAATGTTCTGAAGAAAAAACTCCAATTTACTAGTTAATTGTTTTTATTGGGTATAGTTAAGGGTTTTTCAATGGGTGAAACAAAATTGATATTGTACATGGTGACAGCAGCTAGGTTACTAATTGGTCAATATTGGAAAAGGGATGTTTTGCCTACTATTGAAGAATGGACTTTGAAGGTGGCCAGTTTTGCAGAAATGGCGAAGATATCAGCATACTTAAAAGACCGGACTCAAGAGACTTATGCAAGGGAGTGGAAGAAATGGATAAATTATGTGCAGAATAAATACCAAACTAGGAAGTATCAAGATAGCTTTTAGCTGAATGTTGTGTAGAAATGTATAGTATATAGGAGGTAGAATAGTTCAATGTTATGTAGAAATGTATAGTACACAGGGGGGAGATTAGAAGGGCGGTAAAGTATAATATGATGTGGATTTGGATTTCACCTTGGGGAAGTCATGGGAGGAGGGGAGGGTTAGGGAGGGAAAGGATGAGGGAAAATGGGAAAATTTGTATTTGTAAAACTTTTTCAATTTAAAAAAAAAAAGAATTGTTCATCTTCTAAATTTAAGATGATATAGGCCAGTGCTTTATTATATTGCCTTTGATCTGCAGCTGCTAATGGTGCCTGGGGTGAATTAACAACAATATCCCAGAGCTCCTTAGCCTTCAGGAAGCATTCCAATTTTGCATAATTCTTCTGTCCCAATCAAGGCAAAGAGGTCTCTGCCATCCCATAAGCCTTCTCTATTAATACAGGCAATCCTTTAGCTTAATTACATTTCAGTTTTTCTGTGTGCTCTGGGCCCATAACTTGTCAAGAGTTTGTTGCAGCACACACAATAAAACAATTCAGCAGGATTCAAAATTTCGTTATATACATAACAACACATAAGGCATGTATACAATACCCTTGTAGGTTTTTCCACGTTGTAGAGAAGAGAAATAGCAAGTACAAACACAGCACAAAACAGAAGCACAAAATGGAGAAGGGAGAAGCTAGAGCTCTCAAGCTTATATAAACAACAGTTAAGCCACACCCAGGCTCCAAACTGTTTCTTATGGCCCCATACAACCAACACTATGTTTCAGTTACCAAACAACCCCCCATTGGCTGGCTATTCCAGTTCATGAATATATTTACTTTGACATACTATAAATACCCTATGCGACTAACAATGATTAATCTGCTAAATACAAACATGTTTATTTTTTTAAGATTAGCAAAATTATTGTAAACTAGTAAAATGTATGTCTTTTGCAAATTTTCTAAACATAGGAAGACTAGAAAGTAAATATAGTTCAAACAGGAGTGCATTCCAAATCATGAAAACAATACAGGGAAATCTTCTCCTGTATGCAAGATAAATGAAACTCTATCAGTGAATCTGAAGTTCAAATATTTTGGTGACAAAATCAGAAGAGACAACTCCTTGCAAAAAACCCTTATGTTGGGAAAGATTGAAGGCAAAAGGAAAAGATGGCAGAGGATTATAGATAGTATGTATCATCGATGCAGTGGACATGAGTTTGGCAGATTCAGGGAGTAACTGAAGAACAAGGGGGCCTGGCGTACTATGGTCCATGAGGTCGTGAAGAGTCAGACATGACTTAGCAACTGAACAATAACAACAATCAGTGGATTGATCATTAAAAGAAATTCTTTCCTATAGATCTTGTTCACTGCACAGCACCTAAACATTTCGGCTTTAAGGGTACATGCCATTATCTTAAATTGTGCCTGATAAGCAAGTGGAACTCTTATAGATATGTAATTCTTTTACTTTGCACTAGTTAGCAGGTTAGCTGATATGTACCAATTGCAACTTTGATTAGGGAGGATGTCAACCCTGAAGCTGGCCTGACCGAGACCATTTTGAGACTTCAGTGGTCACACTCTGGAGAAGAGGGACAGGAAGGGGGGAATAGAGATAGTTGGGGTGTTGTAGTCAAAACAAAATACTTTCTCTTGGGAACTAAGGACATTCCCGCAGGTGCTCGGAAGGAAGGGACTGGAGTCACCTAACAACTGGACAGTATTGTGATTGAACTATGTGACTGATTGTTTTGAGAAAGTGAAAAACTTTTAATTAGGTGAAAACCATGGGAATAATCAGAGTCGGTTTTCACCATTCTGTGCCAATATGACATACCCAATAAACTTATTCTTTAAAATTTACATAATAAAAAAGATAAATAGACAAAGAAAGTGAGAATTATTTTAAACTGAAATCTGGATTCAAACAAGTGGCTTTGGAGCTCAGAACCACTTTGGCTTTATTCTGTATTCACTTTCTTGGACAAATGATTATTTGACTTTAAGTTTTGCCACTTCTATTATGGGCATTAGCATGAACATTATAGCCACTAATATGTTAATGCATGTGACCTTTTGATAACTATTTTGTGACAGCACCCACACTTTTTCAAAGTGTGAAATGTATTTATAATGCCACAAGTTATAAAAGATTTTTTTAACTACAATAGATTTGTAACAAGTATCTTGCATAATTGAACTGGGCAGAAAATATTGCTGATAAATTTTTTAAATGTCACAAATGCATGTGTGCATGCATGTCTACTGGCTTGGTCTGAATAAGTCTGAGAGTGCCAAGGAAATAACAAATAATGATACAGGGACAAATAGGTCAAGATCTCAGTATTAATCGAGGACTTCCGGTGCAGCTGTCAAGGCGAAAGATCGGCGTAGCGCGAGCTCCGTTGTGCCGATCAAATTTCTTGAAGCTCCGCGGCTTTTTTTAGCCGCTCTCAGCCCCGGAGAGGCAGGGGGAGCAGAGGGGCTTTCTTCGGAGGCGAGAAGAGGGTGTGCGACCCCCTCGCTGCAACGAAACGTGAGCCCCGAGGATTCGGAGATCAGGAAGAAGGCCGCGTATAAGCGGCCCCGAAGCCAATGACGCTGCGGTTTTGACCGGCATGGGGAGACAGGACAGAACGTGAAGGGAGAAGGAAGAGGAGACTGGATCGAGAATCGCAGGGGCTGTACAGCGACTGGAGAGAATAGCGGCAGCCTAGATAAGAAGGGAAGGAAGTTTTTTTTTTTTAATATACTTTATTGATTTTTTTAAAAAAAATTTAAAAAGAAAACATCCAATCTCTGTTATCATCAGAGGTGTCGTGTAATTACATATTTACGTTATATACTTTATATACATATCTATTACATTCGAATCTACCATTATTGAACATAAACATCTCATTCTATTATTCCACCATTTGTACCACCTTTCCTATACTGCCTTGAATTTTGAGTTCGCATCATCGTTAAGAACACTTGTTAATTTTGCCATTTCTGAGCATTCTAGGATTTTGTTTATTATTACCACCTCCGGAGGGGTTTGTTTGTCCTTCCAGTATTTTGCAAAGATTAACCTGGCCGCTGTTATGACATGTATTATAAGGTGTATCTTATCTTTGGAAAGTCCATCTCTGATCATTCCTAATAGAAAGATTTCAGGGGAAAGTTCCATATCTTCCTCCACTATTTCTCATAGCCAGTTTCATATTTTTGTCCAAAACTTTTTTGTCTCGGGGCAAGACCACCACATATGAAAGAAGGTGCCAACCTCCTTTCCACACTTCCAGCATATTGCTGAAGCACTGGGAAATATTTTTGCTAATCTAGCCGGCGCTAGATACCATCTATGGAAAATTTTGTAATGGTTCTCCCTAAATGATGCTGATTTAGTCAGATTATAGTTTCTGTTCCAGGTCTCCTCCCAGTCATTGAAATTTAACCTATAACCAATGTTTTTTCCCAAATATTTAACTGATTTCTAGCTATTCCTTCTGCCCTATCCTCGCCTAATAGGAAGTTATAAAATTTCGCTAAGATTTTCTTTTCCATCCCCAACATAATTTTGTCCAAATTGTTGTGCTTCGCCTCTATACCAAATTGATCCCTATCTTTTTGATATCTTGAGTTTATCTGTAAATAGCTCCACCAGTCTAAACTGAAGCCTTGATTTATTAATGTTTCCCATGATTTAAGGATACCATTATCATCTAATAGTTCTCTATACATGCCGAATTTCAAAATATCTCTTTTATTTGAGGCAGTCAGGGCCTCCATGATTGAAGGAAGTTTTTATTCACGAAGCTTTTGGTGATCTCGCTGCTGAGAAACTGGAGAGAAACGGAAGGGCGAGTGAATTGAATTAAGTGCTGGTGACTATTGGAGTGAGTGAAAACTCCTAGCTGGGATAAGAACTAAAACCCAACGGATTAAGGAGCAATATATAACGATTAACTTGATAAAGCCAATGATAATTTGGGGTGAATCTCTTTTCTCCGAACCCCCCTTCCTCCCTAGGAGTTTAGCGTGACAGTGAGCCTTTTTCCTGTTTATTTTAATCAGCTGGACAAACGGAAATAAGAGTGGGGATTAAGGAAGCTTTCCTTTTTCTTTGAAGACACAATCAATTCCTGGTATAAGTGTATATAATAATCATGATCTAATAGATTGAGTATTTAATTACCTATTTAGATTTACTTAACATAAATTGATATAATAATTTGTACATATAGTCATATAGATTTTAGCTAATTATAGGTATATATGATAAGATTGAATTGACATATGGTTATAAATATTGGAATTTGAGAGTGTATTTTGATAGGAATGAAATAAGGAGGAAAGTGGATTGAGTGTATATTTAAATAGACTTCATAACAATATTTAATAACAATAATACATAATAATAGTAGTGTATGATAATTTGGAAAAGTTTTCTTTGTTTAGCAAATATGTCAACCACAGTAACCTCCAACAAAGTGACTAAAAAGCATATAGCTTCTATAGTGGCATCCTCACCGATTACAACACCTCCAGGGCTAAGAAAATCAGCTGAAAATTTACCAACAACTGAAAAACCAATCACAATTCAAGGAATGCAGACAATGTTCCAAAATATCCAAGAATTAATTGAAAAGAATCAAAAGCTACATCTAAAAATCTCGAGGACCTGAAAACAGAGATGAGTGAATTAAGAGGAGAGATGAAACAAATGAAAGAGACATTGGGAGAGATGAGAACAACTCTGACTAAACACGAGGAGAGATTGACTGAGGTTGAAAAAAATACTGAAAGAGTTGAAATTCAAATAGACAATTGTGATAGGAAATGTGTTCAAGCAGTCAGGAAACTCGAAGAGGAAGTAGTATTCTTAGAGATGGAGAAGTCTGCTTTCTTCCTACGTTTGCAAAATGTGGCGGAGGACAGAGAGGAACGGTTGGAGGAAATTGTGGGAGAAGTGATTGCAGAAGTAGTGGGGAGGAAGAAGGAAGAAGTCTGTGGCGAGATAGATGAGGCCTATCATGTTAAACTGTTCTTCCGGAAAATACAAAGAGAAATCCGTGACTTGGACTATGAGCAGGTATGTCTTCTGGGCGATTTCAATGCAGTCGTTAATACGATTCAGGATTACAAAACAGGGGAAAGTCAAAAAAGAAATGGAGGACAAGATAGGATAATCTTACCAGTCATTTGCAATGAAATGAGAGAGGAATTAGGACTGAAAGACACATGGCGTGAGCACAATCCGACCAAAGAACAATTTACTTACTACTCATCTAGACACAAATCGTGGTCCAGGCTCAACATGATTTGGTTGACACAAGAATTTAACGCTTTAGTAGCAGAGACTAGAATTATGCTTAACGACTGGGCAGATCATAATCCAGTACTAGTTATATTAAAAAAAGAGGAGAAAAATAGAAGGAGGTGGATGATGAGGTCAGAGATCTTAAAAGAGACCGAGTTCATACAGAAGCTTAAAATAGAAATACCCCTGTTCTTTCAAGAGAATAAAACACCGGGAATGCCACTTCAAACAATATGGGACACCGCTAAAGCTTTTATAAGAGGGCTTAGCATTAAATATATGGCCAATAAACATAAAAAAGAAGAACAAGAAAGAGGTGAGCTAATAAGTAAACTAATAAAAGCTGAGGAACAATTACAAGATAACCCACTCTCTGCAGGGGCAAAATAACAGATAATACTACTAAGGCATCAGCTTAATCTCCTGGTATTGGATAAATTGAAAGATAAGATGAAGAGAGCAAAACAAAAACACTTTGAATCAGCTAATAAATTAGGAAGATGGCTGACATTTAGATTTAAAAAAGAAAAACAGAGTAGACGAATCGACCAATTGGAAGACAAGGAAGGGAATCTATTAAAAGATAAAAAAGGAAAGGAAAAAATTGCAGTGGACTTCTACAAAGAACTGTATAAAAGGGAGGAGATCTCATTAGGTGCAATAAAAAATTATATAGAGAATTCGGATTTACCCAAGATATCTAATTTAACGAAAGAGATACTAGAGGAGGAAATTACCTTAATGGAGATTGAAAAAGCAGTAAAGAAACGGGAATCTAAAAACGCCTGGCACAGATGGACTTCCAGCAGAACTATACAAAACAATGTTTGAGGTTATGGGAGAGCATATGAAGGACCTATTTAATGAAGTAGTGGGAAAAGCGGAAATTCTTCATTCATGGAGAGAGGCAAATATTAGTTTGATTCCTAAGGAAGATCCCCCTCCCCCATCAGATATAAAAAAACTACAGACCAATTTCCCTTCTGAATTCAGATTATAAAATTTTCACTACAATTTTGGCAAATAGATTAAAAGGGTTTTTGAATGAATTCATACATATGGACCAAAATGGATTCCTACCATCACGACAATTATGGGATAATATGAGATTTATGTTAAATACATTGGAATACTATGAAGAACACCCAGGCAAACAGGTTGCATTAGTTTTTATAGATGTCATGAAGGCATTTGATAGAGTTAATTGGGATTTTATAATAGTGCAATTAGAATATATGGACTTTGGGCAGAGGTTTATAAATGCGATTAAAGCCATCTACTCTAGACAAATGGCCAGATTATTGATAAATGGGGACTTGACGGAAGAATTTCCTATTGGTAAAGGCACAAGACAGGGATGTCCCCTATCTCCCTTACTTTTTATTTTATCAACAGAAACTCTTACGTAAAATAAGGAATGAAGAAAAAATTAAAGGCCTTAGAATTGGACAACAGGTATATAAAACCCAGGCCTTTGCTGATGATATGGTTTTTATTTTGGAAGAGCCCATAGAATCCTGTTTATATTTATTAGAGACAATTGAAGAATTTGAGGTGGTAGCAGGGTTATTAATTAATAAAAACAAAACAAATATATTAACTAAGAATATCCTAGAAGAATCTAAGAGAGAGCTACAGGAGGTAACTTGATTAAAAGTAGTTAATAAAGTTAAATATTTGGGAATTTGGCTAACTGGTAGATGTTCAAGTATACAGGAGGACAATTACAATAAATTACTAATTCAAATTAAAAAAGATTTAGATAGATGGGGTAAAATACAACTCTTGCTACTAGGACGAGTTACAACAGTGAAATCCTATGTTTTACCGAAGTTCAATTTTTTATTTCAGACTGCACCAGTGTGTTTATCTAAAAAATTTTTTATGGAATTGAATCGAATAATATCGAAATTTGTCTGGCAGGGGAAGAAACCGCGGATCAAAAGAAAGATGATGCAAGAAGTAAGAGAAAGAAGAGGTTTAGGATTACCATGTTGGGAGAATTATTATTCAGCTGCTTTATTAACTTGGGTAAAAGAATGGATTACCTTATCTAATAACCGTCTCCTTAAAATAGAAGGCTTTGATATACAACAGGGTTGGCATAAGGCACTTTGGCGTGAGAATACCCCACAGAGTAAATGGTTTACCCGACATCATATAAGAAAGATTTTAATCCGAAATTGGGAAAAAGTCAGTAAAAAATATTATTTTAAAACGCCTTGTTGGTTAGCAGCTTTAGAAGCAGTCACATATCCCAATTTATACAACGTGGCTAAAAAATTAACATATAAAGACTTGCTGAATGCACAAGGGAGATTAAAGTCTAAACAGGAATTAACCTCCCAAGGAGTGCAAATAGATTGGTGGAGTTACCTGCAAATTCAGTCTAAATACCAAAAGGATAGGGATGGAAGAGGTATTGATGGCGAATTACAAGAACTAGATAAAATCTTGATGGGCCAAGAAAAAGGCATGATTTCAAAATCTTACAAACTGCTTATGAAATTAGAGATAGGTGACGAAATAGTCAAAAGATTCCATGATCGCTTGGGGGAAGAATTTTGGGTATCCAATACACCTAGATAAATGGCAAGAGATTTGGTGGGATAATATGAAATTAGTAGTATCTACGGCCTATAAAGAAAATATCTATAAAATGATATATAGGTCGCACCTGCCTCCCGATAGACTAGCTAAAATGTTCTCTGGGCAGTCGGCGGATTGTTGGAAATGTGGAGGGGAGCATGGTACCTACTACCACCAATGGTGGTCGTGTCCGAAGGCAGTGATATTTTGGGGGAAAATTAAAAAATGGCTCAATGAGATATTGATGTTAAAAATCGACTGGCGACCAGAGACATGCCTGCTTGGCTCTAAGCCGGAAAATTTAAAAAGGGACTTATGGTATTTGGCATTACATATCATTACAGCGGCAAGACTGACATACGTGCAACTTTGGAAAAATCAAAATATCCCAACAGAGGAGGCTATTATAAAAAATTTTTTAGAATGTGCGGAAGCAGATATGCTAACTAAAAAACTACAGGATAGAGAGCAAACACAAGTAGGTTTGGCATGGGACAAATTCTATAAATGGTTAGAAAAGAGGAAACTATAACCCACATTAGATGAGGAATGGTATTTAAAGAGAAACTTACATTATATAAGATAAGTGTGGTCGGATAGACCTAAGTGATGTACTAAGAAATATAAGCTGTTCTGTCTTCTCCGGAATATAATTTAGAGCTATAGTACCGAATACTTGTTCATTAAGATACTATAAGTACGTATGTTTATTGTTGTATTGTGTTTTGTGTGTCATTCTGTGTTGTGTTGTTTTTTTTCTTTTTAACTGAAATGTAAATAAAGATTATTTAAAAAAAAAAAAAGATCTCAGTATTAATCGTTGTGAGTTCCCAGAGACAGAAAACAGAATTGAACCACTCTGCACATGGATCACTTGCTTCATATATTTAGGTAAATCACTTCTGTTTAATTTTTTGGATTAAATGCTAAGTACTGTTCTAGGTTACTACTCTACCTGGAACAAAATATGATCTCTAACTCTGTTAAGAAACAGCTGTGAGAGATGGTCATTTGAAAGAAAACATGTATTGCCACTGTAAATTGAAAGAAATTAAAGAAAACTGCAAGTTCATTAGTAACTACTTAAAGTAACAGTGGGACCTAGGAGATAAGTATAATATGAAAATATTATCTTAATTGTATTTACACACTTGTATAATCATGTAAAGAAGCAGGGAGTAGCTCAGCAAATATTTATTGTTACTGACTAGGCCCGTGATGGCGAACCTATGGCACACATGCCACAGGTGGCATGTGGAGCCATATCTGTGGGCACACAAGCATTGCCCTAGCTCAGCTCCAGCGTGCATGCGCGTGTCGTCCAACTGATTTCCGGGCCTTCTGGGCCCACCGGAAGTCAGGAAACAGGCCGTTTCTGGCCTCGGGGGTGGGGGTGGGGAAGACCATTTTCACCCTCCCCGCTCTCCAAGAAAGCCTCTAGAGCATGGAGAGGGCAAAAAACGGGCCTACCAGGCCCATAGGTAACCTTTTTGCCATCGCGTGCCAAAAGCGGGGGGAGTGTGGAGATGGTTGCAAAGGAATACTGGGAGTTGAAGTCCATCTATCCAATGTGGGGGGGGGGCACTGAATTATGGGTGTGGGGACATGCACACACACGACACACACCGCGCTCCCGCTTTTGGCACACCACAGCAAAAAGGTTTGCTATCACAGGACTAGGCAATCCTATTGACATCAATTATCTGCATCAAGAGAGGTTCTGATGTGTTTTTCTAGAATGTAGATTAACAAACCTCCTGGTCCACCTTTGCCTCCCAAATCACCAATAACCATGTTTTTCACTTTTTTAAACATCCCACAGAAGTTTGAAATGTTCATAACCTCAGCAGCTACCATTCACTCAGCTTTCATAAATATGTATCTCCATCCAGTATTTCCTCATTTACCTGTCTCTTTATAACTGCTTTTGGATAATCAAATAATTTTTAAAAGTTCTGGAATACAGAGACAGAAAAATATACACAATAGAAAGTACTTCCTGACCTCGGATTCTATTTTGATCAACAGTATATATGTGATTTCTAATATCACAATATAAATGGGACAGTCCATGGACTTATCTATATGTTTGTGTATACACAGCACAGTATAACAACATAGTTGTCTCAATAAAAATAAAACAAATTCTGAGCCATTTTTGTTTTCTTTTCAACTGATGAAACAAAATATATTCTCACAATTTGTGCAACTCCTTGCTATTAATATTTGGTCAGTTTGAGCATTCCAAAGCATGAGAAATACTTTTATCTTACCAGGATTAAAAACCAACAGCCCACCACTTCCCATCTTCCTACATCTCCAGAGAGGTGGGAAGCAGACAGAAAGAGCATCTTATTCGCAAGTTTTAAATTCACCACAGGGGAATTCTATTTCAGCCCGAGAGTGGGGTGTTTATTGAAGTAAAGAGGGGGAAAGGTGCAAACGGAGCTGTTATGCTTCCCATAGAGGAGAGCAATCGATACGCCTGCCCAACGGCTATGGTGGTGGCAGTCGCCGGCTCCCCTGTTCTGATCCACCTTCCCTGAGTTGGGCCGTCTTCTCCCCGCCGCCGCCCCCCATCCGTCCCCGCTCCTGCTTTGCCCGGGGAAGTGGCTGTCAGGCCAGGCTTCTTGCCCGCTCACTCACCGGGTGGAAGTGCCCTTTCTCACATCGCACATCATGCACTTGAAGGCCTCGGCGCTGTTCCGGAAGGTGCACACACTGCAGTCCCAATAGCCCTCGTCGGAAGAAGGTTTCGGTTGCCGCTTCGGCCTACTCAAAAAGCGGGGGGAGAGGGAGAGGGAGGACGAGGAAAAACGTAAGGAAATTTAAGACACAAAACAAGGCATCGCCGCGGCCGCCCTTTCCATCCCTCCCTGCTTCCCCTTAAGGCCTCGCTTCTCCTCGGCCGCCGCCGCCGCTTCCCACCACGTCTCCTCCTCCTCCTTCCTCTCCCTCTTTTTTCCTTCTTCTTCTCCTCCTCCTCCTCCTCACCGCCATCGCTTCTGCTACGTTGGGGGGCGCCAAAGACTTTGGCAGAGGAGGAGGGAGAGGGGGAGGGTGATGAAAAGAAGCGGGGACGCCGGCCTCACAGCCCCACCGCCGCCTACTGTCTCCTGACCGGCCTGCCCGCGGAGGCCCTTTGCCTGTCTGTCTACGTGGTTGCCCTCCAGCTCGGCTTTCCGCTCTCCTCACCTTGTGGGGCTCTTCTTGTCTCCCATGCCGGCTACAGACGCGTCTCCAGACCGGCGCGGCCCTTTGTGTATTTGTCAATAAGGAGGAGCGACCAAAGGCTAGGAGAGGCGACGGCTGGCACTCGGGCGGAGGGACTCAGCGAAGCAGCAGGAGGAGGAGGAGCCGCTGCAGCCGCTACTGCTGCGGCGGACAGCTACCGCCTGCCGCTCGCTCCCAAGCGCGGCCGCCGACACCTCCAGATGTCGGGGAAACTCCTGCTGCTGCCGCCCCCTTGCTCAACCCGACCTTGTGCTCCCCCTTTCTTCTCACTCACGTGTTCCTGCCGTCGCCAACCAGCGTCAGCCCACAGCCAGGCCGAGGCGTCCCAGACGGCGGCCGGAGCAAAGCGGAACGGCTTTCCCCTTCCTCAGACGGCGACGAGAAGGAGCCCTTTTTGGGGCCCGAAGCACCGTCGCCGGGCTCCCCTTTTGCGCTCGCTTTGCCGGAGATGGGTTTCTCCCCCCCCCCCCCCCGTCGTGAAGCCGTAACCTTTCCTAGGCCAAGCCTTTTAGCGAACGGTTGCCCTAATATTCAATTTAACGCAGTCTCTCATTTGGGTTAGCGTCTCCCAGCATGTCCACGCCGTCAACCCAAAATCATACCGTTGGATTTCATATAAATCTGGAGTAACCCTGTTCCACGTTTATATCGGTAAGGAGTACAATGCTGACTTCAACTATGCTTATGTAATTGGGTCCCCGAATGCCTGAAATTATCTACCTCCAAAGCATCCACCTCTGATAAGACAGGGTCAACTTGCTGTGAATGATGGTTTAAGAATGCAAACAACGGAATATGATGTTGGTGAAGTAATTGATCTGCATTGAACAATTTTAATCATGTAAGGAAAGGGAGTACATCACATCCTTTTTCATATTCCTTGAAATCATAGAATGTAAAATGTAATATGGGTAGATGTGTTTAGATTTATTACCAAAAGTGATTATTGTAGCAGTGTGTTATATTTATAATCATTTCAATTTTTCAGTAGATATATTATTTTAACATTTCCTGGATCAATTGAGGATTCTTCCACATTTGCCATTAACCATGGCATGAACATAGTTCATGGTATGTGCTTTTTTTCCCCCTCATGACAACTTTGTCCCAGGCCTATCTAAGGCAGTTTTAAATCAGCCTTTAATCTGTACCAATGTTTTCCCTCTTCAGTTGTGTTATGGATAGGATCTGTCATGCTTCACCAATCTTTTGGTTACAGATGCAGTTAAGGGTTAGAATCTGCTGCATTCCTATTGGTCACTTTAGGCTGCTGCAAACATGTATCCCCCCCCTTCCCCATTTCAGTCATTAGGCACTGTCTGACTATTTTGGCTTGAACTGCAGGAATGACCAGACACCTGTTTTTTACAGAAGAATATGTATGTATAAATGGCTGACCAATGTACACAGGGGAGGATAACAATAGTGACAGATGAATAAAATATGCTGGTAGATGAGGGCACCTCATTTTGGGGAGAGGGGAAGAGAGATGGGTAATTTTGGACGCAATATTTATTTCAGGCCCCATATCTCATATTTTGAGCTAAACATTCTGGTAGCTGGGTGCCTTGGGCTAAGAATAACATTTTGATTGCCAGATTTATTTATAATAAAATAAAATAATTGTGGACTAATTAATTAAATTGTAGACAAGAGAGTAGTGCTGACATGTATCACCAAAACCTGACTGGACAACAAATGGAAGGTATCTCTCAATATGATCTGCCTAGCTGAGTTACAGGTCATTCACAACCTGAAAGCAGTGAGGTGGAAGGCAATTGCGCATTGCAAGACCTTGTTTGTTGTGAGGAATATTGTTTCACAGGTCAGGGGATGCAAAACTGTATAAGGTTAGGCCTAAATGAGATTAAGCATGCAGCTATTGTACTTTTCTTTTAGTGGTATAGCAATATCCCTTTCTGAACTACAGTCCTTGAATTTGGAGAGGGCAAGGATGGATTTGACTAGATTGTTAATTCTGATTCATATAAACCTTTTTTGAAGTCAGAAGTACTGCATTTTTCGGAGTATAATGCCCCCTGCTCCTGCTCTTCAGTCTTTTCACTCAGTCTAGCTGAAGAGACGCACCTACCTTTTTGGGGGAGGAAAATGAGAAAAAAAAATTTGCCTCTGCCTCCCAGCAATTTGCCTCCTTGCAGCAAATAGAGCCTTGATAGTACAGTGGTATACGCACCCTGTTATTAACACAGCTGCCTGCAATTTCTGCTGGTTCGAATCTCTCCAAGGCTCAAGGTTGACTCAGCCTTCCATCCTTTCTAAGGTAGGTGAAATGAGGACCCAGTTTGTGGGGGCAATAAGCTGACTTTGTATAAAATATACAAAAAGGATGAAGGCTATTGCTTAACGCATTGTAAGCCGCCCTGAGTCTCCGGAGAAGGGCGGCATATAAATCAAATTAAAAAAAAAATAAAAATAGAGGCCTGCGCAGCAATAAGCAATACTACCTTCTTACCTTTGGTGCCTAATGGATCGAAAGACTTTTCAAATTTATAGAACCTATGGGATTACTCTGAAGTGTCAATTGATGGAAATGAAAATGAATATACCAGACAAGGATACAAACTTAAATTTGAGCCTATTGTGGTAATTAGGGTAATGATGTATGTCTCTGTAAATCAGACTTTTAGGGAAGAATAGTTAAGGAGACAAATGGTGGTAAATTGCAATTATCTGGCTGAAATTTTGTGATAGAATTATTTGTATTAGCTTCAAGTAGGAAGCCGAATTAATAGAATGAAAAGACGTAATGCCCTATGTTTCTTGGGAGGTTTTTGAGGCTATAGTTCTTGAATCAGCTTTGTCACATCAAGGCAAGGCGTCTGGGAGGTGATAGGAAATTGGATTCAGGTGATAATCAACACCTATTTGAGAGAAAGAGAAGTGGATTTGAAAGAGGCACTGGTTTGCTCTTTGCTTAAGAAACTAACTCTGGATCCTCTTCTGCCTAACTACTACTAACTCTTAGCTTCCACTTTCTAGAAGCAGTACCCAGGGGAACATTTGGCTAGCTTTGGGTTAGGGTTAGGGGTCAATTACAGGTTTATCTCAATCAGGAAGCGCTGGAGATGGCCACTCATATCCTTGTCATTGTTACTAGATTATTATAATTAGATATAAATGGGGCTGCCTTTTGGGCTAATGCAATAGCCCACATGCTTACTGGGCAATTTTGAGACTGCTGTATTGGAAAATGCTATGTTTCTGAGTACAATTTAAGGTGGTGGTCATTACTTGCAAGTCTTATATAGATTTGGGTCTCTTAAACGGCATTTCCCAGATATATTCTTCTTTTTCAAATTAGATGAACAGAGAACACTTGCTGAAGGTTCTTCCGTACTGTGAGGTGCAGTAAGAAGGGGCATGATATGGCCATCCTGTGTGACAGATCCCCTGCTTTGAAACTTTCCCATCCCGAAGTTCCTACTCTTATGACTTCCTCAATGGCTTACCTACCTATAGTAGGGCTGGATCTATGTCAGCCCCCATCAATTAAAGTAGGCCAGGAATCATAGGAAATCTAAAACTACTTTTATAGAGAGTTGTTATAATAACAGAATCTGATTGTCTGATTGTCCTCCCCTTCTTTACTCTTGAGAATTAGGAAGGTATCTATATTCCATCTATATTCTGCTTATTGTGGACTTACAGTATGATTTCTGCCTTACCAAGTTTTTTGTTATTCTTTAGATTCATTTTTTTGTTCCTTTATTATTTTTATAAATAACTCAAAACATACCTAATATTCCTTTCTCTTCCTATTTTCCCCATAACAACCACCATGTGAGATGAGTTGGGCTGAGAGACCAAGTAACTGGTTCAAAGTCACCCATCTGCTTTCATGCCTAAGGCAGGACTAAAACTCATAATCTCTTGGTTTCTAGTCTTGTGCGTTAATCATTACACCAAACTGGTTTTGGTAATAAATCTCATATAGTATATCTTGGTCAAGATCATTTTCCTTACTCTTATCAGTTTGCATTTTTAATGTTTTTGTCTAGTGTTTTTGTCTTTGCTTTTTTTCTTTTGTATTTTTTAGCCTTTTGAATAAAATTGTATGAAAAAGATCATCTTCTTTACTCCTTACTTACATTTTGGTATTTGATTATATTCAGCCATTGCTTCAGAATAGTTAATTCTCCTGAAAGCTCCCAGGAGTGTCCAAGAATGGGTTGATTCGTCTGTTTTCTGTTGAGACCGAGCTGTCAATTTCTTTTGGGCCACACCCTCATCCTCTTCCTCTCTGCCCCAGTTTCGGCTCGATCTTAACCTGACGAGACATGTCAAAACATTCCTGGACATTGCTAGGACTTCAGGAGGAAATCAACCAGATCGCTTTGTGAGTGGAGAGCATTTATTTAAAGCGGAGGCTTGCATCGGAGCTGTGGCTTGCAGCCAAGTATTTTTAGCGATTGGGATCACCGTAAGTAATCTGGGCAACGGTGGGCTTGCAGTTTGCCACGACAGATCACAGCACCCCCAGGAACCGATGGGATCATCTGGCCTTCCCCTTGGGAGCTTTGAGCCCCAATTTGGCGGCAACGCATAAATGCTCCTGCCACAGAGCCGGCGGGATCGTCGGCTCCTCATTATCAACCAGTTGGGGTGCGCAAGCTGTTTAACAGCTCCAACTATTCTTATCGCCAGGAGCGGCAACAGAGTCCCTGCCTAGTCTCGGCTAGGCATACTCAAGGGCATAAAGCCTCTGGAAAGGTGCGGAGTCCCTGCCTAGTTGCGGCTACGCATACCCGATAGCCCACAGCCTGAGCGGAGGCTAAGAATTTAAACGGAGTCTAGTCTTGGCTAGGCATACTAATATAGCAGGCAGGCTACAGACAGCAGTTGCAGCAACGGTCAATGAGATTTGAAAACCAAAATGGTGGGAAGAACAGCTGGGCATAGATCCAAGAAACAGCTCTTTACCAGCTTTTCCCTAGAAAGGGAAGCTGCTCCTAGTAAAAAGGTCACCTCTAAATCTTGAGCCCAGGGTAATCAGAAGCACTGTAAGGCTTCTGAAAAAGATGCCAGCAGAAGGCACAAAGCTCTAGAGAAGCAAATTCACAGAGCTGAGAAAGAACAGTCACAGCAAACCTTTAATCGGGCTGCTGCAGAAAGTTCCCACCCTTTTCTATCTGAGACGCTGCTGCCTCCAGAGCCTGCAATTACACACCAGAGGGAGCAAGTGAGCATTCCTTTAACTTGTCTCCTCGTGCTGATATTGCAATTGAAATAGATTCTCCTTTCTGCAGCAGCAACAACTGCTGCATCTCAGCATTCCACCACCAGAAAGGAAATTTCTGCAATATTTATACCAACAGCCGCAGGCTTGTGGCAAGGTGAGAGTAGTACCTCTTGATTTATCTGCTGATTGTAAATCAATGATAGTGCAGGCCATCTCTCAGGGCATTGCGGATAGATTGCAAAACATCTATGCCCCGGCAGACCCGCCCATGGAACCTTCTACCAGTTTTCCACAGGGCATTCAATCAGCAAGGAACCAGTCCTACTGGCAGGAGTCCCAATCACCTGATAACTCCTCTGATGGAGAGGACTCACTAATGCAGGAGAAGAGTCAAGGAGAAGCAGAATTGTTAGAGGATGAGGGTTTAACACCCAATGTGCCGGCCTTCACAGGCCTTTTCCCTCCTGCAATTTTTAAATCAATTTTGCACAAGGCACGGTGACATCAGGGATAGGATTAGATCCCAACCCTGGATCCAGGGGTACCACGAGCACTAGTGACCATCTATTTGCTAAGCTGGCCATGGTACAGGAGGACATACCTGCTCCTCAGTTATTTATAAACGTGGTGCAGCAACAACGAGTACAGCCAGGGTCGTTCCCAACTCCAAGTGGGTTTGACCGCCGCTTTTACAATCTGGCACCAGAGTTGGAGGAACCATTGCAATTGCCCAAGGTAGATGGCCTGGTGGCTTCTCTGGTCTCACCCGCACTAGTCTCAGGTGACATAGTGGAAGGGTTGAAACCAGATGATAAAAAGGTTGAATTGACCTTGCACAAGGCGCACCAATCTTCAGCCTGGGCAATTAAGGCCGCCTCAGCAGCCTCATTTTTTAATCTCACTTCACTGCTTTGGTTACAACAAATGCAGCAGAGTGTTCCATCCAGTGAGATCAGACTCCATCAAGACCTAAATAAATTGATTGCAGCCACGCAATTCTCAATGGATGCAACTTTATCCGCAGCCAGATATGTCTCCAGATCCCTTGCCTCCTCCATAACTTTGAGAAGGATGCTTTGGCTCGGCAATTGGCAAGCAGATGCCAAATCCAAATGGAGGCTCACCTCTGCCCCTTATAAAGGGGGCAACCTCTTTGGGGAGGCTCTGAAACTGGTCCTTATCGAAAATAAGGACAAGTGAAAGGTCCTTACATTATCCTTCAAATGGACTGATCGACGGACCACACCATACTACTGCAGGTCCTCATTTAGACCTGACTCAAGTCCTTCTCAACAACAACAACAACGCTTCTTCCCTCAGAGGGCAGAGTGACAATTGGATAGGGAGGGGTTTCGCAACCAGTCCAGCCAAAACTTCCAGAACAAATGGCCCTTTCGAGGGGCAGGAGGTCGCACCTTTCGTAGACCACGATGACTACCCACCCAACCCTCCCATTGGCAGCTGATTGGCACTCTTTGTGCCCCAATGGAAGATGATCACGAGGGACCTCTGGGTCCTCAATATGGTGAGGCTTGGCCTTAGCCTGGACTTTCTCTCCACTCCTCCGAATCATTTTATTTGTTGCCCTGTCTCGAAGAACAACGAAAAGGAAGGCCTCATGGAAACCGCCATCCAGCATCTGCTGGAGATTCAGGCCATTGAGGCGGTCCCGGAGAGCCAAACAGGATGGGGGTTTTACTCAACGCTTTTCGTGGTTCCAAAGTCTTCGGGGTGTAGAAAGCAATACTAAATCTAAAAAAAATAAATTTGTACCTGGTCTACAAAAGGTTCAAAATGAACTCCCTCACTTCCATCTTAGAGGGAGATTGGGAGGGCGACTTCCTGGCATCTATCGACCTTATGGAAGCTTACCTCCATGTCCCAATGCTCTATGCTCCATGTCGATGTGCTTACCTCCATGCACATCGACAGTATCTATGCTTCTGCTACAAACAGAACCATTATCAATACAGGGCATTGCCCTTCAGCCTGGCGTTGGTGCCCCAAGCCTTCACCAAGGTTCTGGCAGTTCTAGCGGCTTACCTCCGGTCAATACCAATCCGCCTACAATGTTACTTAGATGACATCCTTGTGCAGGTGTCCTCTTTTGACGAGGCGACACAGGCATTGCAGACTACGATCACAGTTTTACAGGATCACACTATTGTGACCCAGGCCCAAGTAGGTAGTAGTCGAAGCAAACAGTTCCAAAACAAACAGACTTTATTAGAACAGCTGAGAATTAACTCATTCTCAGCGTAGTTCAAACTAAATCAAAACAAACTCTTCATAACACAAATTCTTCAGTCTAATCACCAACCTTGGTATAATTAGACAAACTGCCAAAGGCTTATCTTGGCAAACGTTCAGAAACAGAAGGCGCCGACCAGAGATAAGTGCAGCAAGACAAGAACAAGTCTATCAATGTTGTTTTCCGACACAGAGCCCATGAGCCGTTGCTGGTCTTTTAAGCTTTATGGGAGGGGCCAATCATCTCTTGGCCCTACTCTCGAGTTTTGTTTTTTGTTTTTTGTTTTGCTTTAATTTATATGCTGCCCTTCTCCGGAGACTCAGGGCGGCTTACAATGTGTTAAGCAATAGCCTTCATACTTTTGTATATTTATACAAAGTCAGCTTATTGCCCCCACAATCTGGGTCATTTTACCTACCTTTGAAAGGATGGAAGGCTGAGTCAACCTTGAGTTGTCCTCTTTGCTTTAGCTGCTCTTGCCTTCTGGCAGCTCTTCTCATATGTGCACTAGGAACAGGCTCCTCCTGTTCCTCTGCCTCTCAGCCTCTGGAGGCTCTGGAGTCTGCACATCACTCCCCGATGGCCCTGGCCCCATCTCTGCCTCCGATGCAGAGTCCTCATCCAGGCCTTCCCCAGCCTCCAGGACTTAGCAAAGTCCATTTGCTCTAAACTTCTTCCCAAAGCATGGGAGGTTCTCTGTTGTTTGCCAGTCTTCTCCTGCAAGTCTTCTCAGGAGCAAGGCAGTGACTCAGCTCTTTGCAGTGACTTCAGCTCTGGAGGCTCTCGGCTGTTCTCAGCTGTCTCAGCTCACAGCTGTTCTCTCTCTCTCAGCATCTCTCAGAGTCTGCATGAGAGGCTCTCTCTGAGGATCTCTGATGGCTGTAATCCTGTTGCTACTTATATTCTGACCAACTGACCGTTGGAAAGCACAGGAAACTCAGAGCCAGGAAGCTGTGCTCTGATTGGTTCATTCAAACCATGCAAACTAAACAATTAGTTGCAGCAAATTGATCAGAGGCTTTTCCTCTGACAGATAGGTCTTCCTATCCCAAGACCACAAGGACAACCTGATTTCCCTGATCCGGCAGGTAAGATCAGAACACACGGTTCCAATTGCCCTGCTAGCTTGCCTATTGGGGATGTTCGTGTCGTGAATTTCAATAGTGTCCTGGGCGAGACTGCACGCCAGGACCCTTTACTGGTTCTTGCTCCCATACCAACGGACGGGCAGCAGCAACACACACACCAGGTAAGAGTTCCCCTGGATGTGTTGTAGTTCCTCCACTGGTGGATGTCCCCAGCTTTGGACAAGGACTCTGTCTTCAAGGAGCCCAGCCGCATCACGATTACATCGGATGCCAGCCTCTTTGGCTGGGTGGCCCATCTTCAGACACACATGGCTCAGGGCTGTTGGACTCCAGCGGACCTGACCCACAACATAAATTGGCTGGAGCTTTGGGCGATACACCTAGCCCTTCACCAATTCAGGGACATGAACCAGGGACAACACATCCTAATCCTCACTGACAACGTGATAGCCAAGGCCCACAGAACGCTCAACCACCATGGTATTTCACCAGGTTTCTGTCGCCAAGGGAGAGGGGTCAAACGCCCTTTGCAGCCCTTGGCCCAGGGGTCTGCTTTATGCCTTCCCGCCTCTTCCCCTCCTTTCGGGGGTCATCCGGAAGATATTACTGAAGCAGGCAGAATCCTACTCGTGACCCCCCCCCACTGGCCCAGGTGCCCATGGTTCACAGACCTGGTAGGACTTTCGATTTCTCGGCCCTGGAGGATCCCTCAGGAGAGGATCTCTCTAAGCCAGGGGGTCTTGAACCATCCGGAGCCACAGTGGCTCCACTTGACCGTCTGGCACTTGAGAGGAGACTCCTAGGACAGACAAATGCTCCTCCAGGGTCATTCGGACTATTCAGGCTTCACAAAGACCATCTACGAGTCACATTTACAATTCAACATGGGCAGCCTTTACCAACTGGTCTACAGTCAAGAACATTGTACCCACCTCAGCATCAGTGCCCCAAGTCCTGGAATTTTTACAGGACAGCCTGTACAAGGGCCTGTCACACAACACCCTTCATCGACAGATGGCAGCTCTGTCCATGGTATTGAGGTGTGGGAAAAGAACATTCCCGGCTCATCACCCGGTCCTTCAGAAATTTCTCAAGGGGGCAGTGAACCTCAGGCCTCCAATAATCCATAGGTACCCCACTTGGGACTTGTCTAAAGTGCTCCAGGCCCTGATATCAGCATCATTCGAGCCGTTGCAGATTGTGAGCTTACGCCTTCTGACCTTTAAGGTCACGTTCTTGGTGGCTATCACCTCAGCCAGACACATTTCGGAACTGGCAGTTCTTTCAGTCTGAAAGGATTTATGTGTATTCCATCCTAACAGGGTGGTCTTCCGGATAAACCCCTCCTTCATTCCCAATGTGAGCTCCTGGTTCCATAGGGCCCAGGAGGTCATTTTGCCAGATTTCTGCCCAGGGCCTACCCATGCCCTGGAAAGGAAATGGCATTCCTTGGGTGTAAGGAGGGCCCTCCAGATTTACAGTTGGGCTCATAAGTTTACATACCCTGGCAGAATTTATGATTTTCTGGCCATTTTTCAGAGAATATAAATGATAACATGAAAACATTTCAGTAATGGTTAGTATTTGGCTGAAGCCATTTATTATCAATCAACTGTGTTTACTCTTTTTCAATCATAATAACAGAAACTACCCAAATGACCCTGTTCAAAAGTTTACATACCCTGGTGATTGTGGCCTGATAACATGCACACAGGTTGACACAAAGGGGTGTGAATGGCTATTAAAGGTAACCATCCTCACCTATGATCTGTTTGCATGTAATTAGTGTGTGTGTATAAAAGGTCAATGAGTTTCTGGCCGCCTACAGACCCTTACATCCTTCATCCAGTGCTGCACTGACGTTTCTGGATTCTGAGTCTTGGGGAAAACAAAAGAATTGTCAAAGGATCTGTGGGAAAAGGTAGTTGAACTGTATAAAGCAGGAAAGGGATATAAAAAGATATCCAAGGAATTGAGAATGCCAATCAGCAGCGTTCAAACTCTAATCAAGAAGTGGAAAATGAGGGGTTCTGTTGAAACCAAACCATGGTCAGGTAGACCAACCAAACTTTCAGCCACAACTGCCAGGAAAATTGTTCGGGATTCAAAGAAAAACCCACAAATAACTTCAGGTGAAATACAGGACTCTCTGAAAACATGTGGTGTGGCTGTTGCAAGATGCACAATAAGGAGGCACTTGAAGAAAGATGGGCTGCATGGTCGAGTCACCAGAAGAAAGCCATTACTACGCAAATGCCACAAAGTAGCCCACTTACAATACGCCAACCAGCACACAGAACAAGCCTCAAAACTTCTGGCACAAAATCATTTGGAGTGATGAGACCAAAATTGAGCTTTTTGGCCACAACCATAAATGCTACATTTGTAGAGGAGTCAACAAGGCCTATGATGAAAAGTACACCATTCCTACTGTGAAACACGGAGGTGGATTGCTAATATTTTGGGGATGTGTGAGCTACAAAGGCACAGGAAATTTGGTCAGAATTGATGGCACGATGAATGCAGTATGTTATCAAAAGATACTGGAGGACGATTTGCATTCATCAGCCCGGAAAGCTGTACATGGGATGTACTTGGACATTCCAACATGGCAATGATCCTAAACATAAGGCCAAGTCGACCTATCATTGGCTACAGCAGAATAAAGTGAAGGTTCTGGAATGGCCATCTCAGTTTCCTGATCTCAATATCATTGAGCCACACTGGGGAGATCTCAAACGTGCAGTTCATGCAAGACAGCCCAAGAATTTACAGGACCTGGAGGCTTTTTGCCAGGAAGAATGGGCAGCTTTACCATCTGAGAAGATAAAGAGCCTCATCCACACATACCACAGAAGACTTCAAGCTGTCATTGATGTTAAAGGGGGCAATACACTGTATTAAGAACTCGGGTATGTAAACTTGTGATCAGGGTCATTTGGGTAGTTTCTGTTGTCATTATGATTGGAAAAGAGTAAACATAGTCGATTGATAATAAATGGCTTCAGCCAAACACTAACCATGAGTGAAAGAAAAGTTTTTGTGTTATCATTCATATTCTCTGAAAAATGACCAAGAAATCATAAATTCTGCCAGGGTATATAAACTTACGAGCACAACTGTATATCAAAAGGACATCCCCTCATAGGAGGACGGAGGCACAATTTGTGTCCTTCCATCTCTCCTCAACAGGTGCCAAGGTGATCCCTTCAAGCATAGGTCATTGGCTGCGGAAAGGGTGGATAAAAATAAATGATTTTTTTTTAAAAAAAAAAATCGGATTTTTTTGATTTAAATCGGATTTTTTTATTTAAATCAGATTTTTTTTATTGAATTTATTTTAATAAAAAACTTTTGGGGTAAAAATCTATCATAAGATAGTTTTCTATTTAAGATACATAAATAATTTAGTTTATTCAGCATGAAATGGAGCTTAGTTATGTAGCACAAGGCTGTATATTCTGCAACACTGGGACTATCGGTGAGTAAACAGCGGGTCAAACGAGTAGCAGAGATGACAGTGGCTCTTTAAAAATTATGATTTAAATCGAGTTGATTTAAATCAAGTCTTTTTACTAGTGATTTAAATCATGATTTAAATCGACTCGATTTAAATCAAATCCACCCTTGCTGCAGGCTTGTATAGCGACGGCCTACCAAGTTCAGGCTTTACCAACTCCCCGGGGTGTGATGGCCCACTCTACACGCAGTGCGGTTACGACCGCAGCGTGGGTGATGTAGGCGTCCAGTAAGGATATTTGTAGAGCCGCCACTTGGCTTTCCCCTTCACCCTTCATACGTCATTATAAGGTTGATGTTTATGCCTCTGCAGAGGCGTCCTTCGGTCGGAGAATGTTCAAAAAGGGTACATATATCCTGCTTTTAAAAGTGAGTTTGACTGATTACAAGCACAGGCAGAGCGGAAAACAGGAGAACAAGCCTTAAAAGTACAGCGCGTAACTCCGAAGTTACTTTGCTTCAAACTGAATCTCATTGAGCTGGAGGCTGAAGATGGCCATGTCTTTGTTATGGTTTTGAAAGTGAAAGTCAGAAACGAAAGTGCTTGAGAACTTTGCGCTGGGAGAGTGGATTAGCTGCTTATTAACTGCTGGGAAGTGAGAGTTTGTGGGGAAAAAAATTATCCTGCCTGATAAATTAGAGATTATAAATTACAAATATTTTAAAGTTGTTTAAAGACTTTGTGGCTTTGTAGAAAAAAAAAGATCTCTTTAAAAGAGGGGGGGGGGAAATGGCTTCTAGACAAGTGAAACCAGTTGTTAAAGGAGGGGGAGGTTCTCCAGTTGTGTCAGTGGTGACACAGAAAGCACAACTTCCGGCTGATTTACAGAGTCAGAGTCAGAGTCAAGATGCAGCACTTAATGATTTTAAATAATTTATGAAAGAATCCATGAATAATCAAGCAACAGCAATGAAAGAAGCTATGAATAGCTTAACATTACTAAGGGAAATTAAAGAAAGTTGAGGAGGATATAAGTTCAATCAAGGAAGTGGTTGCAGAGAAACATGAGATAAGAGAGGATATTGTTTATGCTGTATCAGGATTGTCAAGCCTTGTTATCCAGCTTGATGGGAAAGTTGAAGAAATTAATCAAGCTAATTTAAATTTGGAAAGCAAAATGGGAGATGTTATGACCAGAACAGAGAAAGTGGATGATGAATTGGTAATGTTACAATACAGGTCCATGGAGTTTGCTCTAAGACTGAGAGGCCTGAAAGAAAATAGTAAAGAAAACCTAAAAGATATTTGTGCTGATGCTATTGCAGAGATAATTAAAGAAAGACCAGAAGATGTGGCAAGCCAAATTGATAAAATTTACAGGGTTAAATTTACACAAGCAAAAAATTTGAGAGAGAATTTTTATAAAATATTTTATAGATGGCACTCAGATCCTAAAAAATTATCATGTATATACTCTAATTTGCAAGCTAAATGTTGGAGATGTGAATGTAATGATGCAACCTATTATCATATATGGTGGACCTGTAAGAAAATCAAGGTATTTTGAATAAAAATTTGATGGGTGATGCAGAATATTCTGAAAAGAAGGTTGAAATTTACACCTCAATTGTTCCTATTGGGTATAACTATGGACTGTACAGTATCAGAGACTAAATTGATTTTGAATCTAATATCAGCAGCTAGGCTGTTGGTAGCGCAATATTGGAAGAAGGACTCTTTGCCTACTATTGAAGAGTGGATACTGAAAGTAACAAACTTAGCAGAAATGGTGAAAATCTCAGCGTACTTGAAGGACTATACACAAGAAAGATATGAATCGGAATGGAGAAGATGGATTGACTATATTCAAAATAAGTATCAGACAAGAAAATATCAAATAGCTTATGAATGAACGTTAAATATTAGAAGTATTATGTTATCTATAGTGGAGTTAAGGTTTCAGGGGGGGGAGTTAGTACTCTGAGGATAAGTAGGTTAATCTAGTTTATGATTGTTAAATGAAACACCTTGTATTTTCCTCTGGGAAGTCTGGGGGGGAGGGTGGGATGAGGGGAGGGAAAGGGTGGGGGGAATATGGGGGGGAAGAAAATATTTGGTTTTTGTAAAACTTTTCAATAATAATAAAAAAGGGTACATATGGATGCCGAGGGTTCCGCACAAGTGGTTACCCACCCATAGTGGGGTAGGCTTTGGTAAGCCCCATTCTTGGACACTCCTGGGAGCGTTCAGGAGAATGGGCATTGGTCCTACCTGACACGCCCCTTCTCTGAGTAGTCCCAGGAGTGTCCAAGCCCCACCCTAGCAACAGTTTGGTCTGTGGTCCAGGAACTAATGCTTACCTTTTTTGAGCTTGTCTTCTCAGCTACGTTCTCACCGAAACTGGGGCAGAGAGGAAGAGGACGGGGGTGTGGCCCAAAAGAAATTGACAGCTCGGTCTCAACAGGAAACAGATGAATCAACCCTTTTTTGGATACTCCTGGGACTACTCGGAGAAAGGGCGTGTCAGGTAGGACCAATGCCCATTTTATAGTCTATCAGGTGCATTATTATGCCAGTCTCTGTTATTGTTATATTTATGCTTTATGTGCAACCTTTGGGATTGAAGTAGCAAGGAAAATAGGTGTTGAGATACACCAAAGAGGAAATGCAAGAAATTTTTTCTCCTTATTTTAACATTTCAAAGTGACCACCATAACATCAGGTAGGGGTATGATGCATGTCTCAATAGTTTGCTTGCTGAACAATCTCAATAAGTCACGGGGACTTAAACCTGAAGGTCCTGAACCAAATGGATTGCACTTTATACAGGAATCAAAAAATGTTGATATATTTTTACCAATTTGGAGTAATAGGGAATAAATATTGTTGCTGGTAATACTGCTGTCAGGTTCCGATGTTGTCTCAAATAAATTTCACTCAAACACAAAGTCTTTGATGAAATCTATTATTTATTGAAGAATAACGATCTAGTCCTGAACTCATTTGCAGCCGAAACTGATCCTCTGATCCCAAACCCCTCCTTTTCCGTTCCTCAAATCTCAGTGTCTCATTGGCCATCTTCCAAGTCCATCTTCCATCTCTGTTACTTCAAGTCACAGGAATTTCCCTCTCCTCCCATCACCTAGGTGACGTTATCTGCCGGGGGAAAGAACTGGGTGAAAAGTCAAGCTACTACTTCTAACAGGCTCTTTCCCACTCATTCATGTCAGCGCTGGGGAAATTGTAGTTTGGAGTGCTGACATCCGGCCCCTCTCCCTTCATTTCTCCAGAGCGGCCTGCCGCAAAAGAAAAGAAAAAAAAACACACAACAACTTAAGTATTGTTATCCCCTCCGAGGGTGTGTCCCCCTCCCTCCCAGCTTCCCCGGGTTATCTGCATGGAATTTGGCTATAAGGCGGTCAGCTTGGATGTTTGTGCTCTTCACCCAGGAAACCTCTGATAATGGGTAACTCTTCCATTTAATTAAGTATTGGAGGCGCCCCCTGTGCCATCTTGAATCAAGAATTCACTGTAGTTCATAATGAGTTTGGCCCCCAACAACCAGGGGCCCGGGGGGGTCACGTGGTGTCAGCCTTAAAGTAGACCCCACTACAGGCTTCAGGAGGCTGCTGTGGAAAACGGGGTGTATCTTCCCTAGGAGCCGGGGCAACTGCAGTTGTACTGTAACTGGGTTGATTATTTTTACTATAGGGAACGGTCCTATAAATTTTGGGCCCAATTTCCTGCTCGGGAGTCTAAGTCTCAAATACTTGGTGGAGAGGTAGACCTTCTCTCCCACTCGAAATGGTCTTTGGGGAGTTTGGTGCTTGTCTGCTTGTTTCTTATAGGATTGGGCCGCCTTGGCCAACGCCCTCTTAACGTTCTCCCAGGTTTCTCTCAACATTGCCATCCAGTCGGTCAAACTGACTGAGGAAGGGGGCTCCCTCGAGTACTCTGGCATGGGGACGAAGTCCATACCACTCACTATTTTGAACGGGGTTAACCCTGTGCTACTGTGGACAGCATTATTATACGCGACCTCCGCAAAAGATAGGAGGTCTGCCCAATTGGACTGTTGGTAGTCGACGTAGCAAGTATTGCTCTATCATAGCATTCAGTCTCTCCGCCCCCCCATTGGTGCTCAGGTGAAACGCTGAGCTGAGGCCTTGGGACAACCATATGGATCGTAGGAACTCCCTCCAGAATTTTGCTTTGAACTGGACCCGTCAGTCGGAGATGATTCTCCTGGGGAATCCATGCAGGCGGTAAATGTGTTTCAGGAACAGTTTGGATAACTGGTGGGCTGAGGGCAGCCCACTGCAGGGAATGAAGTGTGCCTGTTTGGAGAATAAGTCTATTACAGTCCAGATCACTGTATTACCACTACTCCTCGGTAGGTCTACTATGAAGTCCATCTCAATCTCCTCCCATGGTCTTGTCGGTTCAGCTACTGGTTGCAACAGTCCAGGAGGGCATCCAGGTCTTTTCTTCATCGTGGCACAAATGGTGCAACTTTTTACATAACTGTCTATGTCCTTTCTCATGTGTGGCCACCAGAACTGCCTTTGTACTAAGTGCAGAGTCTTTAGGAAACCGAAATGTCCCGCTGGTTTAACGTCATGGCTCCCCTCGAGAATCAAGGTGCGTAGAGTCTGTGGGACATAGAGCTTTGTCCCGTTCCATGCTAGGTCATCCCTTTTCGTCAAGAGATGTTGATTGCCTCGGAACCAGGGGTCCACCGCTGTTTCAGTTTTGAGTCTTGTAGTTAAGTCACTTGCAGGTTGGCCCTGCTGGTCGCGTCGTTGCCGTCTGGTGACCACCTGACCCACTGCTTGGGTGGAGGGGATGATGGCATTCACTACCTGTTCCCGCTCACTGTTGCATTGGGGCATCCGGGAGAGGTCATCAGCCAGAAAGTTCTTCCCCCCGGGATGTGCTTGAGCTCGAAGTTGAAGCGATTGAAGTATTGAGCCCACTGGACTTGCCTGGGCGACAATTTCCGTGGGGTTCTTAGGGCTTCCAGATTCTTGTGATCAGTCCAAACTTCGAACGGTCTCTGGCCTCCCTCTAGTAGGTGCCGCCAGGTCAACAACGCCCATCTCACCGCGAACGCTTCCTACTCCCACGCCGCTCATCGCCTTTCCGTGTTGGTGAGCTTGCGGGAGGTGTAGGCACAAGGTTGTAGATTACCTTGGCTGTTCTTCTGGAGCAGCATGGCCCCCACTGCCACATTGCTTGCATCTGCTTGGATGACGAAGGGCTGCTCAGGGTCAGGATGCTTTAAGACAGATTCTTTTGCAAACATCTCTTTTAGTGTCTCGAATGCCCATTGGCAGGTCAGGTCCCACTGTAGGGGTTGTCCTGGGCGGGGTTTCGTTGCCGGACTTCCTGTCTTTAGGAGGTCCATCAGAGGTTTGGCAATTCTTGTGAACGAGGGGATGAATTGTTTGTAGAAGTTCGCGAACCCTAGGAAGCTTTGCAGTTGTCTGCGGGTGTGAGGGAGCTGCCACTGTAGAACTGATTGGACTTTGGCTGGATCCATCTCTATTCCCTCGTTTGATACTCGGTAGCCTAGGTAGTCTAGTCGTGATTGGTGGAACTCGCATTTTGACAGTTTGACATACAGGTTCGCCCTCAGTAGTTTTTCCAGCATTTGGCGGACAAGGGGTATGTGTTCGTCTATGGTCTCGGTGTAAATGAGAATATCGTCCAGTGATCTGTCCCCGTCCACACACACACACAAACACAGCCAGCCAAGGGTTAAGGAAACACTTTGGCACACACACAGGTTTTTATCTCCAACTTGGCAGCAATTTACACACTGTCTGCCAAGTGCGTTTATTTCCACAAAACAGAAAGATAAGATACTTAGCGTACAAAAGTCCAATCAGAATAATATTTCTCTCAGCAGTTTCCGGACGAGGCTTTAGTGACTATCCAAGGTTTACTTTTGTTCGTCACAGGGATCGCTGGCCACCACCCTCTATTATACAGTCTCTGGGGTGTGGTCCAGTGACTCAGTTCTAATCCCTAGCACGTCTCCTGAGCTGCTGCAATCGTTTATCACGCCTTCGGAGGTGTGCGTCCAGGAATGATGTCTCTCCCTCGCTCTCATCCGAGCCACCTGTCTCCCTGCTAATCTCCTCTCCCTCGGCCAGCACCTGAGACAGTGCCAGAGGGGAGGGGCCTGGAGAGGGAGGCCTGGCTGACTCCTCTTTCTCATGCTCGGAGCTTTCTTCCTCCGATGGGACAGGCTCAGAGGGCAGGGCCACAACACTATCCCCCACCGCAGGGCCCTTCCCCCGGGTCTAACGGTTGGGATGGGGTCGGGACGGGAACTGTTTGTGGAAAGCCCGCACCAGGTCAGGGGCCTGAACGGCAGATGCGTCCACCCAGATGAAATCCTCAGGCCCGTACCCCTTCCAGGCGATGAGGTATTGGATGCGCCCCTTCAGCCAACGGGAGTCCCGGATACTGTCCACCTCATACGTTGAAGCGTCGTCCTCGTCGGCTGCGGCCAGGGGGGCAGGTGTCGGCGGGCGGCAGAGATGGCCTCAGGGACCAGGAGGGACCAGGAGGGACCGATGAAAAACGGGGTGGAGCCGCATGGAGCGGGGTAGAGTCAACCGGTAGGCCACCGGGTTGATGACCGCCTCGATAGGGAAGGGACCGATAAAGCGGTGGGCCGGTTTCCTCACCGGCCGGTCCGTGGGGAGGTGCTTCGTGGACAGCCACACCCGATCTCCAACTTCCAGCGGTGGCGTCGCCCGGCGGGTTCGATCGGCGAACCGTTTATAATCCTCTTTCGCCCGGATCAGCTGCCGCCGCACCAGTTGCTGCACCGCCTGCAGCTCCGAGAGGAAGTCCCGGGTCTCGGGAACAGGGGAGTCCATGATGGTCAACGGGAAAAGCCGTGGATGGTATCCAACATTGGCATGGAACGGGTTCATCTGGGTGGAGGTCTGTTGGGAGTTATTAAAAGTGAACTCCGCCAGGGAAGGTACTTGGCCCAGTTGTCCTGCTGCTGGTTGACAAAACAGCAGAGGTACTGCTCCAGTATGACGATGACCTTCTCCGTGCCCCCGTCAGTAATCTTCGTGAACGCATCCACCACCATGAGGATGGTCGTGTACGTAGCGGACAGGGGCAGGTCTATCAGGAAGTCCATGGAGATGGCTCCACACGGTCTCTCCGGTGTTGGCAGCGGCTGGAGGAGTCCAGGAGGGGGGCCGGACGCGGCTTTGGCCTGTCGGCACGTCACACAGAACGTCACGTAGGCGTGCACATCGTGCCGTACCCGAGGCCACCAAAAAGTCCGCGTCACTAAATTCAAAGTCTTAAAGAAGCCGAAGTGCCCCGCCGCGGGGTTGTCATGGCACTGGTTCATGACAAGGGCTCGGAGCAGACTCGTGGGCATGTACAGCCGACCCCGGTGTCTGAGCAAGCCCTCCTCCACGGTCCATGGGGACGCGGGGCCGACGTCTGCTCTCCGCTGCTGCGACCAGTCGTCCCGTCGCTGTGCTTCCAGCACCTGAGCCCGCAGGTCCACCGGTTCCTGGACCGTGGCCAAGGAGTCCGCTGGCAGCACCGTCCAGGGGGGAAGGGAGTCCTTGGGGCAAAAGTATTCCGGCTTACGGTATAGCGCGTCCGCCCTCTGGTTGAGGTTGCTCGGAACGTATGTGACGTGGAAGTTGAACCGGGCGAAAAACAACGACCACCAGATCTGCCGCTGGTTCAACTTCCTGGCCGTGGTGAGGTGCTCCAGGTTCCGATGGTCCGTCTGCACCTCCACCTGGTGTCGGGCCCCCTCGAGGTGATGTCGCCAAGCCTCGAACGCGGCCTTGATAGCCAGCAACTCCTTTTCCCAGATGGTGTAGTTGCGCTCAGAAGGGTTGAGTTTCCGGGAGCGGTAAGCGCAGGGAAAAAGAGTGCCGCCATCCACCGGAGCCTGTAGCAGCACCGCCCCAATCGCCACGTTGGACGCGTCCGTCTCAACCACGAACGGACGGTGTGGATTGGGGTGCCTCAGGACTGGCTCCGTGAGGAAGGCCTGCTTGAGGACCTCGAAGGCCTGCTGCTGCGGGGGCCCCCACTGGAACGGGACCTTCTTCCAAAGGAGCTGGATCAACGGCAAGGTCAGGGTGGCGAAGCCCGGGATGAAGGTCCGATAGTAGTTGGCGAATCCCAACAGACGCTGGACATCCTTCACCCGACGCGGGGGTTCCCAACTGCGCAAGGCCTCCACCTTGCGCAGGTCCATCGCGATGCCCTCGGGGGTGATGATGTGCCCGAGGAACTCTATGGAAGTCTGGAAGAAGTAGCATTTCTCCAACTTCGCATAGAGCTGGTGCTCCCGCAGGCGCTGCAGGACCTGGCAGACATGCTGGAGGTGACTTTCCGGGGTCCGGGAATAGATCAAAATGTCATCCAAGTAGATCACCACGAACCGATCCAGCATGTCCCGGAACACGTCGTTCATCAAGTGCTGGAAGACCGCGGGGGCGTTGGTCAACCCGAACAGCATGACGGTATACTCGAAGTGTCCGTACCGAGTGCCGAACGCCGTCTTCCACTCGTCCCCCTCTCGTACGCGCACCAGGTTGTAGGCCCCTCGGAGATCGAGCTTAGTGAAGATCGAGGCCTCCCGCAACCTCTCCATCAGCTCCGGGATCAGCGGCAGGGGGTAGCGATTTCACACTGTGATGGCATTGAAGCGCCAGTAGTCGCAACACAGGCACAAGTCCCCCGTCTTCTTTTTAACGAAGAGGACCAGGGCCAAGAGCGGGGAGGTCGAAGGCCAGATGAACCCACGGGCCAGGTTCTTTTCCAGAAAGTCCCGTAATGCGGCCAGCTCGGGCTCCGACATGGAGTAAAGGCGTCCCGAGGGCAGGGGCGCGTTGGGCATCAGGTCCACTGTGCAGTCATAGGGTCGGTGCGGGGGGCAAGGGGTCCGCCTCCTTCTCGCTGAACACGTCGGCGAAGGGCGTCAGCTCCGGAGGCAAGGAGACGTTCGGGGCAGAGACGTCCTGGCCGGCACAGGTGTGGCGATGGTGGTCGACACACTGCAGGCTCGGGAACGAGATGGTGTTTCTCGACCACGCCACCTGAGGGTCGTGCGCCCGAAGCCAGGCCATCCCGAGGACCAAGGGAAAGTGCAGATCCGCCGTTACGTAAAACTGGATCGCCTCCTCGTGGTTCCCAATGGCGAGGCGCAAGGGCTGGGTAGCGAATTTGATGGGCCCCGCCATGAGTTCCCACCCATCGATAGTCTCGACCCTCAACGGAGGGTCCACTGGAACCAAGGGGACTTTGTAATGGGCCACAAAGGCCTGGTCCATAAAGTTCATGGTGGCCCCAGAGTCCACCAGCGCGTGCGCCTGGAGCCCCTCTGACTGGTTAGCCAACAACACCCGGGTGTTCAAAATCAGGTGCCGAGGGGGCTCACAGTCCACAGCCGCCTACGCCGGCGGGGCATGGTCACGTGCCTGACCCAGAGTTTCCCCTAGGCCAGGCCTGGCCCGTTTCCCGGCTGGTCACGCCGAGACTCCGGAACAGGCTTGAGCGGTCTACTCCGCTTCCGAGGACATGAGGCAGCAAAATGTCCCGCCTCGCCACAATAGAGGCACAACCCCCCTTGACGTCTCCGCATCCGCTCCTGGGCCGTCAGTTGAGGTCTGGCTGCTCCGAGCTCCATGGGCTCCTCAGCCATCGCCACAAAACGCAGTGCGGTCCGGAGCGTTGTCGGTGCTAAACGCGGGGGTGCCGACGCTGTCGGTGGTTCCGGAAGACCCCGACGGGGCCGTCGCCGTTGCAGGCGGGTGTCGATGCACAGGCATTGGGTCACCAGCGCATCGAGGGTCGGTGGCGCCTCCACACGAACCAGCTCATCCTGCATCTCGTCGGAGAGGCCGTCCTGGAAGGTGTCCATCAGCGCCACCTCATTCCAAGCCGAATCCTGGCCTAGCAGTCGGAACTCCGCAATATAGTCCTGCAGGGGGTGCTTGCCTTGGCGGAGGTCCTTGATGCACCTCGCTGCCGTCTGCACCCAGAGGGGGTCCTCAAACATGGTGCGCAGGTGTTGTAAAAAGCCCTGAAAGTCCAGGAGCAAGGGGCTATCTTGCAACAACAGGGGCGTGGCCCATCGGGCGGCAGTGCCAGAGAGGGAGCTGATAACAAATGCCACCTGAGTCCGGTCATTCGGAAAATCCTCCGGCCTCATCGCCATGAACAGTTGCATTGTCCCAAGAAGGCCGGGAACATCTCCTGCTGCCCAGGAAACCTATCTGGCACGTTCACTGGGCATCTCGGACGGGGAGGGGGAGGAGGTGGAGCTGCAGGAGCATTTCCCAAAGCAAGTTGGCAGTTAGCTGTGCTACTTGCTGTTGCAGAAGCTGATTGGCTTCCAGCATCTGCTGTATCTGCTGCTGCAGCTGTTGGTCCATTGTGGGTTAACGATGGAGTATGGGGTGACGAACAAGATGATCTGTCCCCGTCCACACACACACACAAACACAGCCAGCCGAGGGTTAAGGAAACACTTTGACACACACCCAGGTCTTTATCTCCAACTTGGCAGCGATTTACACACCATCTGCCAAGTGTGTTTATTTCCACAAAACAGAAAGATAAGATACTTAGCGTACAAAAGTCCAATCAGAATTATATTTCTCTCAGCAGTTTCCGGACGAGGCTTTAGTGACTATCCAAGGTTTACTTTTGTTCATCAAAGGAATCACTGGCCACCACTCTCTATTATATAGTCCCTGGGGTGTGGTCCAGTGACTCAGTTCTAATCCCTAGCACGCCTCCTGAGCTGCTGCAATCGTTTATCACGCCTTCGGAGGCGTGCGTCCAGGAATAATGTCTCTCCCTCGCTCTCATCCGAGCCACCTGTCTCCCTGCTAATCTCCTCTCCCTCGGCCGGCACCTGAGACAGTGCCAGAGGGGAGGGGCCTGGAGAGGGAGGCCTGGCTGACTCCTCTTCTTCATGCTCGGAGCTTTCTTTCTCCGATGGGACAGGCTCAGAGGGCGGGGCCACAACAGTCCAGGTAGACGAGGACCCCTTTGTAAAGGTGCTCATGTAAGACTTCATTTATCAGCTGCATGAACACCGCTGGAGCTCCTTGCAGTCCAAAGGGCATTACCTTGAACTGGAAACTCCCCAGGGGGCAGTTGAATGCCGTTTTCCACTCATCTCCTTCCCTGATGCGTATTCGGTAGTAAGCTTCTCGAAGGTCTAGTATGGTGAAAACTTTTCCTTTGGCCAGGTGGGCTAGCATGTCCTTCATGAGGGGAAGGGGATATAAGTTGTGTACGCAGACAGCGTTGATAACTATAAAATCAACCACCAGCCGCATAGAGCCGTCTTTCTTCTCTTTGAAGAGGACCGGTGGTGCGACCCGTAGTTTGGCCGGCTCAATGAAACCCCTTTGTAGGTTCTTGTCTACATAGTTCCGCATTTTCTGCATTTCACGGGGCATCATGGCATACAGTTCAGGTTTGGGCAGTTTCGCTTCAGGGATGATCTTGATGGCGTAATTGGCCTCGCGGTGGGCGGGTGGAATGTCACACTCGTACTCACTGAATACCTCTGCAAGGTCTTGGTACTCCCCTGGGATCTGATCTGTGTCATATGCACTGTCGGATGCAGCTGCCAGTTGCTTCGCTGTACCCTCAGGGAGGGGCCCTTGTGTTGGCGGTGGTTTCTTTTTCTGAGGCGGGAGGGATTGGGATCCCTGCGTGGGGGGATCTCCCCTGGTTGGGGAGGTAGGGGTTGGGGGCCTTTGCTATCCTCAACCTGCGGGTCCCCTCTTGCCACCAGATGATTGGGCCCCATTTGTCCAGCCATGAGAGTCCCAATATGACTGGGTCTGTCATCTTGGGGGCTATTATGAACCGAATCATTTCCCAGTGATCTGCTAGCTCCAGCCTGATGGGCTCGGTCAAGTGTGTGGCGTAAGTTCCCCCCACTAGGGAGCCATCAACTTGCTCAAAACGAATTTGGTGTTTGAGCTTTTTAGCTCGGACCCCCAATTTTAGGACTGTGGGTAGGTTAATCAGGCACCTCGTGCTGCCAGAGTCTATTAGGGCTTGGAAAGTCCCTTGGGTCCCTGTTTTCGGGGCTGTTAGGCGTATGGGGAAAAGAAAAGGATGGACGGGTCCATTCACCATCGGGTTGTCTTCACCCTCATCCTCGCTCTCATAAGATTCAGGGGATTGATCTCCCTCATCTGGGATTCCTCTTGTTTCAGTCAGGTGAGCGAAGACCTCCAGGCCCTGGAGAGCTTTCCATGGCACGTGGGTGGCGCGTTTGGGCCCTCGTTCCGGTCGTGCCTTGGACGGTGGATCTGGTCTCGGTCTAGGGGTTCCACACATTGCTGCCAGGTGACCAATCCCCCCGCATATGTAGCTCCTCAGTGGGTTCCGTGGGGCAGCTGGCCTCTGGGTCGGCTGTGGTGCTGGGGTTCCTCGTCTGCTGGGCGGCCCTGGTCTTGTTGGCCTCTCTCCTTGCTATCTGGTTGCTTTGACATGTCGTTAGCCCGCAGCCCTCTGTTGACTTTTATCGCTACCCGGAACCATTCGGAGATCGGTTCGGGATGTCTCGATAAGCGGTCACTTGGGCAATTCTCTTATCTAGGCTTGTCCTAAAGAAGTACACCAGTAGTCGCTCTGGTAGGGGAGGCAAGGTCCCAATGACTCTCCTGAATTCACGGATATGCTCTCTGATGGGCTTCCCCTTCTGCATTAGGTTTCTGAGCTCGTCCTCCACATAGGGGTCCTCCTCCGCCTCCTCGAAACGGGCTCGTAATAGTTGTAAGAACCCGTCTGCGTCTTGCAGTTGGGGGGCCCTGTTCTTGTAGAGGGCTGCTGACCACCTCCTTTCTTCTCCCTCCAACTGTTCTGAGATAGCACTCACTAAGGCTCTGGGAAATGGATAGAGGTGCCCAAAACGCTCTACGTAGATCTCAGCGGTGTCAAGGAATTGGGCTAGGTAGTCTGGGTCACCATCGAACTTCCCTCTGAACCGGGGTGGTTTCTCCCTCACTGCCCTCTCCTCCCTGTGCGGGGCTCTGTAAGTCTGGCCTTGGTGCTGATGGTCCTCTTCCTCATCCCTCATTCTAGGGTACGGAGGTGCTGTCCCATCTAGGCTGCTCTGCTTGCTGGGCCAGGGGGGAACCCATGGATGCACTGTTGGGCTCCTTCTGCTGGGGAGGGGGGAAGGCTGCGCTTCAGCCTACGGTCTCTCGGTTCAGCAGCCCAAACTGGTTCCCTCTTTTCCTTAGGTCTGCATGATGGCTCCTCCTCTCGAAGGATGGCACAGTCAAATTTCTCCTTCAATTCATCTATGGGGCTATCGAGTGGCTTCCTTAAAATTTCTTGGTGCCTGGCTTGTTGCCAGTCCCATAACTAGTCTGCCTTCCCCAATTCACTTAGGGGTTTCCCCTTCTGCACGTTCGGGAAGGGAAACTCAGCCTCTGCGGCTTTTGGCAAAATCCCCGGATACTTATCTGCCTTCTTCTTGGCTTGAAGTTTGCTGGGGGAAACGGGGAGGGTTTAGACTTTGTAGTTTCCAAGCTGGCTGGAATCACAGCTGGCTCTTCTTTAGTTGCTTGAAATAAACTTTCCTCAGACATTTTAGCTCCAGCCATGGTGTCAGGCGAAGATCTCCATTCAGTCCATATGTCTGGGAGGGAACTGGAGGATTGGAGGTCAACCAACCTGGCTTGGAAAGGAGTTTCGGCTGTCTGTCAGGTTCCGATGTTATCTCAAATAAATTTCATTCTCAAAGTCTTTGATGAAATCTATTATTTATTGAAGAATAACGATCTAGTCCTGAACTCATTTGCAGCCGAAACTGATCCTCTGATCCCAAACCCCTCCTTTTCCGTTCCTCAAATCTCAGGATCTCATTGGCCATCTTCCAAGTCCATCTTCCATCTCAGTTACTTCAAGTCACAGGAATTTCCCCCTCCTCCCATCACCTAGGTGACGTTATCTGCCGGGGGAAAGAACTGGGTGAAAAGTCAAGCTACTATTTCTAACAGGCTCTTTCTCACTCATTCATGTCAGCACTGGGGAAATCACACTTTGGAGCGCTGACATCTGCTTTTAATAATTGGATTTATTGTTTTAATATTACATATCATAGTTAGGGGATTAAGTCTTTTTCAACTTTGTACACCACCAGAGTCAATATTGTGAGATTGGCAATCATAAATCATTTAAGCAAACAGTCGGGTTTTATTGTTGTAAAGCACCCATTATTGTGTTTTCTAGAATGAACAGCATTCATAAGCATTTTAGCAATAGCACTTAGCAATAGCACTTAGACTTATATACTGCTTTACAGTGCTTTACAGCCCTTTCTAATTGGTTTACAGAATCAGCATATTTCCCCCAACAATTGTGGTCCTCATTTTACCCACCTTGGAAGGATGGAAGGCTGAGTCAACCTTGAGCCTGGTGAGATTTGAACTGCCAAATTGCAGGCAGCCAGCAGTCAGGAGAAGTAGCCTGCAGTACTGCACTCTAACCACTGCGCCACCGTGGCTCATTTTAAATAAATAAAACAAACGAATAATAGGGCTTGCTTTCTATTTACACAAAATAAAATACAGGTAATCTTTTAAAGGTTTAAAGTTTTCTCCTGTCCAGTAGTAACCGACTTAAGGGGACAGTGCTCATCTCCAATTCTCAGCTGAGGAAGCTTGCATTGCCTGAGAGACATTTCCATCATCATGTGGCCAGCATGAAAATACAGGACACAGTAAACCTTTCCCGCTGAAATGGTACCTGTTTATCTACTTGCATTTGCATATTTCCAAATTGCTAGATTGGCAGGAGCTGGTGAGTAATGGGAGCTCACTGTTGTATGGTGCCCGGTCTCGAACCTGGACTATTGGCTTTCCAGCTAATAAGTTCAGCATCTTAACCACTGAACTATTGCACTACCTAGTTAGTCCTTTACTTAGGACAGCCTCAGAAAAAATTACTTATGATCTGTCGTTGAAGTTACAACTGTCACAGCATCCCTATGAGCACATGATCACAATTTGGATGCTTGGCAATTAGCTTGTATTTACAAAAGTTGCAGAGTCTTGCAGTCGTATGATTGCGATTTGCAAACTTCGGAGCTGGCTTTCAACAAGAAAAGTCAATTGAAGCTGGTTTCATTTTTTTTTATTGAAAAGTTTTACAAAAAAACCCAAAACTTTTCCACCCCCCCCCATATTCCCCCCACCCTTTCCCTCCCCTCATCCCACCCTCCAATTTAGTCTCTGATACTGTACAGTCCGTAGTTATACCCAATAGGAACAATTGAGGAGTAAATTTCAACCTTCTTTTCAAAATATTCTGCATCACCCATCAAATTTTTATCCAAAATGCCTTGATTTTCTTACAGGTCCACCATATATGATAATAGGTTGCATCATTACATTCACATCTCCAACATTTAGCTTGCAAATTAGGATACATACATGATAATTTTTTAGGATCTAAGTGCCATCTATAAAACATTTTATAAAAATTCTCTCTCAAATTTTGTGCTTGCGTAAATTTAACATTTCTGACCCAAATCTTTTCCCACGTTTCCATCATCACTGGTTCCTGAAAGTTTTGTGCCCATTTTATCATACAATCCTTAACCAATTCAGTTTCTGAATCTATTTCCAATAATGCATTATACAACCTTTTAATATGCATCTGGCTTTGATCTCTAATCTGTTTCACCAAATTTTCCTCATTCTGCATAACACCAATTTTTTGATCTTCCCTCCATCTAGCTTGAAGCTGACCATACTGAAACCAAGTATAAATTATCCCTTCTTCTTTTAATTCATCTAAATATTTCAATTGCTACTTACCCCTTTCCAAAAACAGAAGCTCTTTATAAGTAATCACCTCTGTTTTTTGCTCTATACTTATATTTTCTATTGCATATGGGATTTGCCCATATGGGTATCTTATAGTTAAGCTTGTATTGGTACTTTTTCCAAACTCTCAACAACGCATTTCTGAATATATGACCCTTAAACACTTTATCCACTTTTTTTTCATATAACAAATAAGCATGCCATCCATATAACAAATCATAACCTTCTATGTTTAACATTCTTTTTTCAGTTAAATTAAACCAATCACTAATTTGTGATAAAGCAGCTGCTTCATAATACAATCTTAAGTTAGGCATTTTAAGACCTCCTCTCTCTCGTATATCCTGTATAATTTTCAATTTCACTCTTGGTTTCTTCCCAGCCCAGATGAATGTATTAACCCCTTTCTGCCATTCCATCAAATTTCCATCAAAGAGGCCGTTGCAGACGCCTCTTCAATTCGGATGGACCTTCACTGAGCCGTTTCTGACCTTCCTATTTAAATTGGCTGCTGTTACTGTTCCTTTGGGCTTGTTTGCAGCGCTGTTTTATTTCTTCGTTTGCTCAGCCTCGCCACCGCTCGTCTCGACAACTGGCGCAAGCGCAGACCCCTCTCCTGCCGGCGAGTTTCTCAGCCTTTTCCGAAGCTACTCTCGGCCTGCCTGGCGCCTTTTTTCTGCCTTTCGCTGTGCCTTCACTCATTCAAGCTATCAACGCATGCGCACAGGCCTTGTTACCTCCTGCTGTTCCTGCTTTCTCCCGGAGTGTCAATTCCTCTTGCTATCTGCCATCTGGTCATTGCTGTGACGTTGTGCTTCAACTTACACCTGCCTACGTCTTCTAGGACTTGCCTTGCTTCCTGTTGTTTTCCCTTGTGACCTCCGTTTCGTTTAGTGACCAAAAAAAAAACAAAACCCAAATCATTATATATACCTTTACATATATCGTCCTCACCTGACATTTCCTGTGTCTTCTTCGATGGCGAACCTGGACCTTTCTTCTGATCCTGACCTCTCCGACGGCCAATCAGTCGTGGATCCTCCCCCTGCAAAGAAAAAAGCCAAGTCACGGTCACGATCTTCACGGGTGGCTTCCGCACCCCCGCCTTCCTCGGCACAACCCGTCTCCGGGGGTTCCCATTCATCTAAGGATGAAAAACGTAGGCATCGTGCTCTTGAGCGACAATTTCGTGTGGCCCAACAGAAAGCCTTAGCCTCTGCTACACCACCTTCGACAGGGTCGGGTCCTTCCTCCGTTTCGACGGCGAATCTTCCACCTCCCGCTCCGCCCGGGATTGTTTCCACGCATTCTCATCCTGAGATGGGGTCCAGCTTGTGTCGATCTTCTAGCTGGCCCGCTCCATCTGCTACTTTTACACCTACTGCGGCAGGGCTACGACAAGCGGATATTTCTCGGCCCGACCCACCTTTGGATGTTCAATCCATCGTGGCGGCCACTATATCTAATCTAATGGCCTTGGGCACCTGGGCTCCTGCTATCACCCAGGACTCTCAGACATCCCAGAGCCAGCCCCAGCCTTTGAATACTATGTCTTCTAGCCGTTACTACGACTATGAATGCTACCAGGACTCGTTCCATAGTGAGGACTCCAACTGGGAGGACGAGGACCATGTTGACTCTGAATTTTCGGAAGATGAGGGCCTCCCGCCGGATAGGCCCCCACTATCTAGGCTCTTCCGCTCGGCCTTGTTTAAGTCTCTCCTCCACAAGGCCAAGGACTCTACTAATTTGGCGGATTCCTCTGACCAACCATCCGCGTCCTCATCTGCCCTCCCCTCTGATGGGCTCTTTAATCTGCATGCTGCGATTCAGGATACTATTCCTTGTCCTCAGCTGTTTACGGAGGTCATCCAGCGCCCATGGGACTTGCCGGCCCCTTCGCCAGCTCCAAACGGCCTGGACAAAAAGTTATACTGCTTGGTGCCTAATCTGCAGGAGATGCTACAACTGCCTTCCGTGGATGCGCCCTGGCTCAACTTACGGCGTCGTCAGTTCTGACCAGTGACGCAGCAGACGGCTTGCGTACCGAGGACAAGCGGGCGGAAGCTCTTCTCCAGAAGTAAAAATCATCAGGCCTGGGCTATTAGGGCTGCTACATCCTCGTCCTTTTTCAATCGCGCCTCCCTCATCTGGCTCCGCCAGTTGCAGGATCGCCTACCTCAGGACGACAAGCGCTTACACCAGGATATCAATAAACTGGTTGCGGCAGCAGAATATTCGGCGGACGCGTCCCTGGACGCAGCCAAGTTCGCCTCACGATCCCTCGCAGCCACTGTCGCTTCCCGCCGGCTCCTGTGGCTTCGACAATGGAGAGCGGACAATAAGTCAAAATGGCAGCTGGCTTCCGTCCCATTCAAAGGGGCGAATCTTTTTGGTGATGCGCTTGATCCCATTCTCATTGAGGATAAGACAAGCGGAAAGTGATGCTGACTTCTTCAGACGCGGAGATCGCCGTTATTCTTCATACCCTCAACGGCCGCCCTTTCGGTCAGATTCCAGATCCAGCGGGTCCTACCAATACCGCCCGCCATCCCAGGGACTCTACAGACCCCCCGACAGCGCCAACTTTCGTGACAGGGGCCGTCGCCAGTCTTCCTTCAAGAGGCCTTACAGGGGCTCCAACTCCCGCCCCTACAGGAGGGGGAAGTGACTCCCTCTCTTTGGCTCCCATTGGCGGTCGCCTCCATCTTTTCCAGACCCAATGGGAGCAGACCACGACGGACGCTTGGGTCCGACAAACTATTTGTCTCAGCCTTACCCTGGAATTCTGTTCTTTCCCTCCTCCAAGATTCATCGCCTGCCCTGTCCCGGCGAATCCAACAAAACGGGACTTGATGGAGACGGAGATCCAACATCTCCTGGACATTCGGGCTATAGAGCCGGTTCCCCTGAGTCATCGAGGGACCGGCTTCTACTCCGTCTTTTTCCTGGTGGCCAAAAATTCCGGAGGATGGAGGGGGATTCTGGATTTAAAGGCGCTCAACAAATTCATAATGTACCATCAATTCAAAATGCAAACACTACAGTCGATAATGGACTGTATTCGCCCAGGAGACCTTATGACTTCCATCGACTTGAAAGAGGCCTACCTGCATATTCCCATTTGTGCAGCACATCGTCAATTTCTCAGATTTACCTACAACGGCCTGCATTTCCAATACTGGGCAATGCCGTTTGGCCTGTTGTCGGCCCCGCGGGTATTTACGAAGGTGTTGGCTGCCGTAGCCACTTCTCTCCGGCTGATCCCCATTCGGCTATACTGCTACCTCGACGACATCCTTATCTTGTCATCGCCCGATCTCGCCCTGAGGGACCTCGAGTTGGTGACAGCTTCTCTTCGGTCGCACGGCTTCATGCTGAACATCGGGAAGAGCCATCTCCATCCCACCACTCAAATCCTTCACCTAGGGGTGATCCTGGACTCTCAGCTGGGCATGGTTTTTCTGTCGGAAGATCATCGGCTCAGCATTCGCTCCTTAGTTCTCCAGATTTTGTCACTCCCCCGGGTGCCGCTGCTGCTTCTATCGACCCTCCTAGGGAAAATGACATCCTGCCTCTACATTGTACCTTGGGCCAGATTCCACTCCAGGCCTCTGCAATGGTACCTGTTGCCTTTCCAGAAGACACACCGCAGCAACTCCAGGTCCCGAGTCCGGTTACCTCCGGCAGTTCGCGATTCCCTACTTTGGTGGATCTCGCCATCCGTGCACTCCGGGTGTTTGTTCCAAAACCCTCCGCGAGTGACGGTGACCACAGACGCGAGCCTGATGGGCTGGGGTGCCCACCTTCAGAACCAGGTCACACAGGGTCGCTGGTCTCCAGCAGAAGCAGCCAACGACATCAACTGACTGGAGCTTCGTGCGATCAGACTCGTGCTGTCTCATTTCCAGTCTCTCTTGGAAGACCAACACGTCTGCATCCTCACGGACAATGTGATGGCAAAAGCGCACATAAATCGTGAGGGTGGAACACATTCGGCTCCCCTGATGGCGGAAGCAATCATGCTCTTGACTTGGGCGGAATTACACACTTGGTCGTTGACGGCGGACCACATATCCGGAACCGACAACTGCCAAGCGGATTGGCTCAGCTGTCAGCAGATCGATCAGGCCAAGTGGCGCCTCCATCCGTCCCTCTTTCAGGAACTGTCCACCAGGTTCGGCTGCCCCATAATCGACCTGTTTGCCCATCTGACCAATGCACAACTTTCGAGATTTTTCTCCTGGTTCCACTGCCCCACAGCAGAAGGCACCGACGCCTTTCTATGCCCCTGGCCACGGGGCCTTCTTTATGCCTTCCCCCCTCCCACTCCTGGCGAGGGTGATCCAGAAGCTCCTTCTGGAACGAGCGGACGTCCTGCTTGTTGCTCCCCATTGGCCGCGCAGGTCCTGGTTCGCCGACCTGATGGACCTATCGGTGGCTCCTCCGTGGCGAATACCGGACCACAGGATCTCTCTTAGCCAGGGGGTCATACTGCATCCAGAGCCTCAATGGTTGCAGTTGACCGTCTGGCACTTGAGAGGATCCTCCTGACCAAAGACAACTTGTCCGGAGGAGTTGTTTCCATCATCCAAGCCTCCAGGCGACCTTCCACCACCAGAATTTACAATGCCACTTGGCGCTCCTTCGCTTCCTGGTGCGCCGCCGGACATTCTGTTCCCACTTCTGCTTCGGTCTCCGACGTGTTGGAGTTTCTGCATGCCGGTTTCGACAAGGGCCTTGCGGCGAACACGCTCCGCAGGCATGTGGCTGCCTTGAACACCGTTCTTTCTACCGATTCGGATGTTCCTCTGTCTCACAATCAACGAATTAGATCCTTTCTGAGGGGCGCATCTAATCTCCGCCCTCCACGTGTCCATCGATATCCTTCCTGGGATCTCCCGCTGGACCTCCGAGCCCTCACTGTCCCTCCTTTTGAACCCTTGGGATCTATTGGTCTGCGTTTTCTGACACTCAAGGTCGTGTTCCTGATTGCGGTGACATCGGCTCGACGGATCTCTGAATTGGCTGCCCTGTCAGTTCGAAAGGATTTATGTATTTTCCATTCTAATCGAGTCGTCCTCAGGTTGGACCCCTCCTTTATCCTGAAAGTCAGCTCGATTTTCCACCGCACTCAGGAGCTGATCCTTCCCGATTTTTGTCCGGATCCCAGACACCCGTTAGAGGACCAGTGGCACACCCTTGATGTTCGGAGGGCTCTACGTCGGTACATCAAGAGGACCTCTGCATTCCGTCATTCTGAAGCTCTTTTTGTTTCATTTCTTCCGGCTTCTCTGGGCCAAAAGGTTCCATCTACTACGATTGGACGATGGCTAAAAGCCTGTATCTGCAAGGCTTACTCCGCATCAGGCAAGCCTCCTCCGGGCAAAGTCTTTCCTCATTCCACCAGGACTGCCTCCACATCAGCTGCGTGGGCAACTCAAGCCTCGGTTTCGGAAATTTGCAGAGCAGCCACCTGGACCACCTTAAACCCGTTCATTAGACATTATAAGATTGATTCTTTTGCGGCTGCTGACGCTGCCTTTGGCCGCTGTGTTCTACAATCGGTCGCTGCTCCAGTGCTTGCCCTGGACGTGTCTGATAACCCCCCCCCCCAATTAACTTGCTTGGGTACATCCCACGCTTTGGATTCTCCAAGCAGCGCGCTGGAGAACGAACGTTGCTTACCTGAACATTCCTTCTCAGCACGCTGATGGAGAATCCAATCCTCCCTACCTTATGGATTCAGGTCTGGTGCTTTGTCTTGACACTACCGTCTGCTTCTTATCTGTTCTTCGTGAACTAAACTGACATCAGCCGAGCAGAAGAGGCGGAACCGAGGCAGAAAATTTAAAGTGATACACTCAGTCTCTGACAAGCTCAATGTGAACATTACCCACGCTTTGGATTCTCCATCAGTGCGCCGAGAAGGAACGTTCAGGTAAGCAACGTTCGTTTTGCACGTGTTGAAATCTTTGATAAGCTTTTTTTATCTTTCTGTGTGTCAATTACTCCATTCCAATCACCCATTAATATAAAAGATTTATAGTCCCATTGTATTATTTTAGTATGTAAAAATTTATAAAACTTGTCTTGTTGCTGATTAGGGGCATATATTCCAATAAAAAGCATTTTTCCAGTCTGTGTTAATAATTCAATTGCAATATATCTTCCTTGATCATCTGCCTCAATTAAATTAGGTGATAGTCCTTTCCTTACATATATGACTAGTCCATTTTTCTTCTCTGGCACCGATGCCACAAAATGTGTACCTAATCTTGAATTTATCAAATATTTTTGATCTGATAATCTGTTATGTGTTACTTGCAAGCAAATAATGTCATTATTAAATTGTTTCAAGTAGTGAAATACTTTCTTTCTTTTTTGTGGTGAATTTAGGCCATTGACATTCCAAGATAGGAATCTAGTTACCATCTTTAGCCTTTCGAAGCCTTGTGAGCATCAGCTGAAGCTCCTCCTCCACCTTACTCTTCGGCCTAGCCCCCCCACCCACTGCTTCTGTTTTTTTGAACTTCTTGAGATAAGTCTTGAGATTGTTGCCTTTTTAATTGTTGTTCTTGAAGTTTATAAGTTGATCGGGTCAGTCATTGTGCTTTTGGCTCTCCCTTCTTAGGTGGTTCCAAAGTCGGGGGTAAGCCCCAAGATCCAAATCTTCTTCCAAAATAATTCCTCCAGCTGCAACTTCAGCATAGGTTTGTATCTTTTTTCCATCTTTTTCTCGTTGTAACATCTCCGTTTTCTCCCCCCGCCCCCCCCCCGGTGAAGGTGGGTATCCAGTCTTTAAAACATTTACATAGAAATCTTTAGCCTTCCAGACTGTGTTTAACTGGTATCTTTCTCCATTATAAGTCACTATTAGACCAGTTGGAACGTCCCATCTGTATGCCACTTGTTGATTTCTCAGCTCATTTACCAGGAAGCCAAAGTCTTTTCTACTTCTCAACATCTTTGGAGGAATCTCTTTCAAAACCACCACCTCTTGCCCAGCCACCTGAACTTTATTCTTGTAAGAAGCTTGTAAAATATCATTTCTGAACCTCCTGGTTCTGAAATAGACCACCACATCGAAGCTGGTTTCATTTAATGACTTTATTTAGTATATGATGATGGTACATTAGCCAGGAGAATACAGTGCCAGTATAGAATAGTTGTTTTGCTGCCAAAATTGCTAGCATGTTCGGTTCAGGTTTGCGCAGTATCTAGGGTGTACCACGGGGAGTAAACTACCTCCGCACTCATTTAATGACTGCATGTTTTACTTAATAACCAAATGATCACTTAATGATTATGGTGATTTGCATAAGAACTGCAGTAAAAATGACTTCCAGCTGATGTTGCGGCAATATCAGACATGAGGAATGGGTCTCCGTGCTCCCATGCTGAGTTCTCCACGTTAGAAGGCTCCAAAAGGAGCTAAAGCCACCATGGACGAGTGAAGAAAAGAGGGGCGCCCTGCAGATCACAGAGAGTCGCAATCTCTTCCATTTGTTCCAGGGTTTTTTCCCCTGAAGAGGCAGCCAAAAATGGCTGCCATGAAGCTGGGATAGCCGAGACAACAAAGAAAGTGCAGGAGCTGTGTAAATGAACAGTGAATGGAACTCGGTGAGATGATTCCTTTTTACTCAAAACCTAACCTTAAAAAGAAAAGAGGAAATAAATCCGAAAGAGACTCTTCACTATTTATTAAAGCGGCGAATAATCACATAGAGAAAAACTACAGACCTGAAAGAAAAGAACTAAGAGAGGAAAAGTTAAAAATTTCAAAGCACAGAAAATTGGATGGCGTTTTTTTGGAAAGTCATTTCATAATGCTGTATCTATCTACTTTAATAATTGACTTTGCTTTTATAAACCGAATTTAAATTGGATTTAATAACTGTTAGAACTGAGACGATGCTGAAACCTAAGCTGAGAGCGCCATCTACTGACGAAGGAAAATATACCATACTCTACAACCCTGGGAAAATTTTTGATTAGAAAAATAAACCAACATTTAACTGTGTGATATTTATTGTTCTATACTTATCTTCCTTATGACTATGGGAGATTCAACAGTGAGATACCTAAGTAAAGCAATTTTTGAATGCTATTAAACTTATAGAGGGGACATAATGACATATTTGGAGAATTTCCTGGACTACCTGAACGTTTGATTGAATAACCCTGGATATAAAAGAACTGTGACTATAGTTTTCTTTGAGGAACAACATTAGGCCTGAACATATGGTTGTTGAACTATTGAGTAAAAGTGGATCTTCTTAAAATAAGACGAGATGCTCCATATGGGGGAAATGGGTGGAAGTTCAAAAGAAATATTGTTGATGTTCAAAAGCATTAAGGACTCTATGACAAAGAACTTTAGGGAGATAAACAATTTAATGCAAAGCGTAGATGGGAAAATAGAAAATATTCTACAGCAGACAGTGAATAAAGACCAAGATGCCCAGGAGAGGGAGGAGACAACGGAAAGAATGGAGGAAAAGACAGAACAGATAAATCAACAAGCAAAACGAGAAGATACTAAAGACCATAATGATTAATGAAACAAATCTGGGGGAAAAGTATCTTAAGAGATTTAAAAATAGAATGGGAAGATACCATTGAAAAAGAGATAGGGGTTTGGGCAGATACCCTGAAGGCTTGGCAGCACAAGAGGATAGAAATGGAAGAAATATTTAAACTAAACAGTAAAAATGCAGAGGTAGATAGAGACAAAGATCCAAAAGAGGAGTATGGGAGGTATGTCAAAAAACAAATAAGAATTGAAATATTAAAATGTGCAAGATATGATGGCTAGAAAGGAAATGTTATTTCTTGGGATTTCCCCCCCCTTCTTTCTTTAATATAATGGCCTGATTAAAAGTTAGAATAGAAGTAGAAATAAAGATATACATATTATAAAAGTAATAAATAGATGGAAGATTAGAGGATGAAAGATGGATTTAATATGTATGTTTAAATAATTTGGTGATTGTTGTCGGGATGGAGTAATACAATATGTATACTAGGATTAGTAAGGATGGTCTGATTAATAGAATAAATTAAAGAATTAAATGGAAAGATTAGAGGTTGAAAGATAGTATTACTATGCATGTTTAAACAATGTAATTGGCATTAGAATGATACATTGAAATATTGAATAATTACATAATGGAAATACAAATAGTATTAATACTATGAGTATTTAAGCTTAATTAATGTAACAAATATTATTGATATTAGTATTGTTATTTGTGTCAAAATGATACCCAAATACTACACTGTTCATGTATTGATGTTGATGTATATATACAAATAAAATTATATACATATTTGAGATTTGAACTTGGGCTTCCTGCATGTTAGGCATTCTCCGCGAGCTGCACTGGCTCCCTATTGGTCTCCGGTCACAATTCAAGGTGTTGGTTATTACCTTTAAAGTCCTACATGGCTCAGGGCCAGGGTATCTTTGAGACCACCTTCTACGCATAACTCCCAACGACCGGTAAGATCTCACAGAGTTGGTGTCAGGTGTGCTTCCTTCAAAGTCCAGGAAAGAATGACCCAAACTCCATTGTTTATAGAGAAAGGTACTTTTACTAGAAGATGAAGTGAATGCAACCAAAGGAAAGCAGAATCTAAGGCAAAAGGCGCGAAAATTGCATATAGAAAGCATCCCCTCCCACTGTCCATGGTAAATCATCCAATCCAAAAGTCTCCCAGGGGTCAGGTGGAAGCACACGTCTGGCAGCGTAATCAATCAGGAATGCCACAATCGTTGGCCCGACGGCAGCTTCAAAGATACAGTCCGGTGGCTTAACTATCGGTTTCATTTTCCTCTAGCACGCTTCCCCCCCCCCAATGCTACCTGGCTCTCCCCCCTCCTGTTACCATGGCAGCCAAAGCAGGCGGAGGCTGACATTCGGCCCCTCTGCAGAAGAGATGTTAGTCATAAATAAATAAATAAATAAATAAATAAATAAGGAAAGAGAAAACAACACAACACAGCCTGTAATCCAGCTACTCCAGAGGCTGAGGCTGGCGGATCGCTTGAGCTCGGGAGTTCTGGGCTGCAGTGGGCTGTGCAGTGGGCTCGTGCCGCATCTGATAAGTAATTCTCCCCCCAGTCCTGCATGTGGTTCCACACTTGGGTCAAGAAAAGCCCCAAGGTCTTCGGGTTCACATCATATTTTCCGATTGGGGGGGGGATTTTTTGCTTTTTGCATCTGCGGGGTGGGGCCTGCAAGGCTGGGGGTCCCTGGGCTGCTGCCTCCCTCGCTTGAGCTCCAGAAACCTGAGATGTTTCTTCCCCAGCTTCCTCTTCCTCTTCCCCACAGGCTGTCTCTTCTGGATCCAGTCTGGGGTAGTCTCCTCCCTTCCCCACAGGGAATACATAAGACTCACGGTTTTTCCGGCTTTCCTCGGCATCGCAGAGGAGTTGCCTTGCCTGAGCAATCATGAGGGTCTCCTTTTGCTCTTGCAGCCACACCGCCTCTACCTTACGAGGTCTGGAGCTGTTTACACCTTGGGGGTCCTCCCCAGGTCTGGCAACCTTCCTACTCCCCTCGACCATCTAGCTTCCTCTGGCTCCTCTCTCAGCCCATTTTTTTCCATCCATTCTGCAGCTTCCTTCTCCGCTTGAAGTGAAGTTATAGTAGAGCCAGCAGCTCCCATCTGGTCTCCTTCACTCTCTTGGTCAGACATATCTTGGATTCAGCCCCCTCGGTGTTTATCCGGGATGGCTGGAGCTGAGATTCTGCTTAATGTCAGGTGTGCTTCCTTCAAAGTCCAGGAAAGAATGACCCAAACTCCATTGTTTATAGAGAAAGGTACTTTTACTAGAAGATGAAGTGAACGCAACCAAAGGAAAGCAGAATCTAAGACAAAATACACAAAAATTGCATATAGAAAGCATCCCTTCCCACTGTCCACCGTAAATCATCCAATCCAAAGGTCTCCCAGGGGTCAGGTAGAAGCACACGTCTGGCAGTGTCATCAATCAGGAATGCCACGACCGTTGGCCCGACGGCAGCTTCAAAGATAGAGTCCGGTGGCTTAACTATCGGTTTCGTTTTCCTCCAGCACGCTTCCCCCCCCATGCTACCTGGCTCTTCCCCCTCCCCTTACTATGGCAGCCAAAGCAGAAAAGGCGGAGGCTGACAGTTGGTCTAATCCAGGTCCCATCAGCTAAACAGTGCCAGCTGGCGGGCCTGTGGGGGAGGGCCTTCTCTGTAGCTGCCCCAGCTCTGGACTGGGGCAGTTACCTCCTGAGGTCCGGACCATCCCTACCCTATTGGCCTTCTGAAAAGCGGTGAAGACCTGGCTTTTCTGGCAGGCCTGGGCCATTGAGCTCGCTCTTGCGATCTGGTGAGATCCGGCTATGAATGGTGTGAATGAGTTTTAATGTTTTTAATGTTTTTAATTTTTAAATGTTTTTTGTAATGATTTTAAATGCATTGTGAGCCGCCCTGAGTCTTCGGAGAGGGGCGGCATACAAATTGAATTAATAATAATAATAATAATAGGCAGTTGAATTAACCTTCTGAGCCACAAGTTCTCCTCCCTTCATCAGCTTGAGCCAGGGGAAAGATTAAGTGTTTTTCTATCGAGACACCTGGTCTACCCCAACGTGTGGGAGGGGGCATTCTGCTCCCTTTCGCCTTTTGGCTCCAATCCAGCAAAATATAAATTTGGTATAAAATGGTTTTTCGTGAATGCAACTGCTTGAGGGCTCCTGGATTGGAGCCAAAAATAAGACCCTGTCTTATATTTTTCTGAACCCTGAAATAAGCGCTTGGCCTTATTGCCATGCGCTCAAAAGCCCAATTGGGCTTATTATCAGGGGATGTCTTATTTTGGGGGAAACGGGGTATGTGTATATATATATATATATATATATATATATATATATATATGAACTGCAGTAAAAATGGTCATAAAATCTGATCCAGTCATGTGATGACTCATATAATCACATTGCTTAGCTACTGAAATTCTGGTCCCAATTATCATAAATCAAGGACTATCTGTAATATTGCTGTTGAGGAACAGTCTTAATCCCAGAAAGAAGGCAGTGAGAAACCACTTCAGACAATCTTGCCAAGAAATTTCAGACACTTGTCCAGATGGTCAGCAGGACTCAACACTGACTCAAAGGAACACAAAAATAAATATATTTTGTTTTTTAAGTATTATGAAGGAGGAGCTCTGATATTTATATCCTATCTTTGGAGTTTGGCATCTGCTTTGTTTTGTGGGAACAGAATGACACATTTACCATTGGTTGAAACAGTTTTATAGGAACTTCAGATGGTTATAATAGCTGGAGCTATTAATTTTATCAGCTTTCACATTTAAATATGTATATGTTTCAGTTTGCACCAATCCAAAGGGAGATCAGAAACACCAAAATTGTTTTGAAAGGGAAACACTTTTTTTATAACTTTGTTGCATGCTAAATTAGTCAGCTGGGAATTCAGAAGATTATAACATGGATAGATGATTATCAGGGACGTAGAATCAGCAAGACTTCAGTACATGGTGGCTAGGATGTTAAGAGTGCAAATTTAGCACCATCTGAAGGAACATTCCTTCTTTTTGAGAATGTTTCAAACAGTTGTTTTGGCCATGCCTAATGTTCTTGCTATCTCTCTGATGGGTTTGTTTTGTTTCTTCAGCCTAATGATGGCTTTCTTCACTGATAGTGACAGCTCTTTGGATCTCATCTTGAGAGTTGACAGTAACAGATTCCAAAGGCAAATAGCACACTTGAAATGAACTCTGGGCCTTTTATCTGCACATTGTAATTGGGGTAATGAGGAAATATCACACACCTGGCCATGGAACAGCTGAGAAGCCAATTGTCCCATTACTTTTGGTCCCTTAACAAGTGGGAGGCACATATACAAACTGCTGTAAGTCCTACACCATTCACCTGAGTTGGATGTACATACCCTCAAATTAAAGTTGACAGTCTGCAGTTAACGCACATTGTGTTTGTTTCATTCCAACTCCATTGTGGTGGTGTATAGAGCCAAAGATGTTAGAATTGTGTCGATGTCCCAATATTTCTGGACCTGACTGTAGTATACTATACTACAGTATAAATTCAATTTAAATTATTTAAATCTGTTATTTTAGTGTATCTTAAAATTCATGATTCTACATTATTAATTATATAACCTGGTTATGGCTTCAGGCTCATGAGATGATATAAAATAATGAATAAGAAAGGAAGTAGGAGAAATAAAAATAAACTCCAAAATAAAACATGAAATTAAGCTTGATCTGTTTTTCAAAATAAAATACAAATGAAATCTATGTAATTACTTTACAGTTGTAATATTCTGAATACAAACAAAAAAGTGAATAGGTATAACTGTTAAACCAGGCAAATATATTTTTAAATAATGTTAACTGTCATGGTTTTTAAGTTGTATAGTAAACCATCTATAACAGGATATATTATGAATCTATTTCTGAGGCAAATGGTGGCTATCATTTTCATTCAATGTCTTTGAGTATTTCTGAAATCAATCTCTGTTCACTGTATTTAATAGCTCTCTTGTGTTAATACTAAACTGCATGAGGTCTACATCACAAATAAAAATGAATACAGGTAGCACTCGACTTAAAACAGTTCATTTAGTGACTGTTCAAAATTAAAATGGCACTGGAAAAAGTGACTTATGACTTTTTCACACTTACAAACCTTGCAGTATCCCCATAGTCACATGATCAAAATTCAGACACTTGGAATCTTCAGTCTTTGTATTTTTGTAGTCCTCAGATCACAGAAATATGTATTTTTCAAAGATATTCATATTATCTTTGGGGAATCTAAAGTGTCTCACATGTATTAATTGTCAGCGTTCCAAATTAGGCTCTCTTCCAGCGCTGACATAACGAGATGAAGCAGAGAGAGCAGAAGCTTGATTTATTGCTGAGATGAACTTTTACCTAGTTTTTGTATGTTACAGATAGTGTTTCCTGGGGGACGAGGGTGGGGGCTACAGTCCTGTGAAAAGAACGTGGCGGGATGTAGAGATGGATCTGCATGGTGGCCAATGGGACATTGGGGTTGGAGAGCGGAAGAGGAGGGGGTTGGAAGGAGGGGCCAGTTTGGCTGCAACTTGAATCAGGAATGTCGGATTCTGCTATTCTTAAAATAAAAGTGATTCATTAGAGACTTTGCGCTTGAGAATGAAGTTTATTCAAGATAGCACCGAAACCTGACATTAATTCTATTATATTTATTATACCTTTGAAAAAATTGCTCTTCAGGACTTCTGGTCTGGAGCCGTGGCCCCACAGTCGGAGAATTAGCGGGCTCTAATGAGCCCGTGGAAACCCCAGCTGACAAACCGCTGCCTGACCGGTCTTCGGACTGACCCCCATCTTGTAGGGATGGGGTGTGAAGAGGAGCGCCTCGGAGGGCCAAGAGAAACAGGCAAGTTCCTCGGAGGCCAGAGGGAATCCTCAAAGTCGGCGGCGGGGGTAGGTAGCCATGGCGGTTGCCACAAAGCCGCAGCAGACCAGGACACAAGATTGTGCAGGAGGAAGAAGAAAGAACGAGCGTTTCAAAGCCGGGTGAGTGACACCAACCCAGGCAAATAAAGGGATTACTTGGAATATTTTTTTTTTAAATAAGACCCCATTCTTAAACAGCGGCTACTGATCCGTGGGGCTCAAAGACTTAAAAGAAAGGGGGGGAAAAAATGGAGACCCAAGACAAACTTTGCATTAATTAATTCGGCTTAGAAGAATTTGTTTCTAATAATTTGGAAAATTGGACTTTTTTTTCCTGTTCTCTTTGGAGTGGATTGAAGAAGTATTTTTTGGGGAATTTAAACCTGTGAAAGTTAATGAAGTTAATGAAGATTGACAGACGGATGGCTACAAAATTGCCATGAAGTCTGCGGTGACTAAGCAGGAAAGTGGATTGAAGAGATTTTACTTTCTGCTTGGAAAAGAAATATCCTAAATGGCTTTCTACTTTGTATTATTATGATTACTTTGGAATTAATATTAGACTAATAAACTATGGAAATTTCTATCCTGTTCTGGGTGATTTTAAGAAGAAAGATCTTGGACCTTTTCTATAATGGAAATTTACAGATTTAGCAAAAAGGTGTAATGCACGAACAAAGACAGGAAGTGGAGACATCATGCTTGGAGCAGACATTTATAAGAGCATTACAGTGATACATAGAACTTTTAATTTGAATAGATGAATTTTGAAGTGGAACATGTGGACAGACAGGAAAAAGAAGAAACAAAATAGATTTAAACTAAATGTAACTAAATTGTAATGTAATGCTTAAAAGCCTAAAGGAATAAAAGGTTTTTTTTTTCTTTTGGATTAAACAGGAAGGTTTTTATCATTTTTGGGAAAACCTGGACGTGCAGGGTGACGCACTGACATTTTCACCATCTTTTTTTTTTGTGGGGGGGGGAGTATGTCTTCTACTCTGAAACGTACAGTAGTTATAGTTCAGGATTGAACTGTACGATGGTCCTTGGTGCTCTCTGAGCTTGGTTGTTTTCTTGTTTCATTACCAAACTAGGTAACATAATGCTAGTAGGCAGTGGGGCTTGTTCTCATTTTATATACTAGTCAGTGTTGGTGGGAGTGGTGTTGGTAGTTCCTTCATTAGGCTGTTTACTGATTGGGGTATTGTTTGCTTCTTGATTGTTGATCTAATGTTGAACTTGGTATTAATCTTTGCTCATGTTGATAGCTGGTGAGGAGGTATTGTGGTATTTTTGTTTCCTTTTTGGCTGTTTGAATGTCTCTTTTGAATGGTGTGTACGTGTTGTTTATCTCTAGGTGCCTGTTGATGGCCAATATGTCTGAATGCCAGGCTTCCAGGAATTCTCTAATGTTTTTGAACTTGGCTTGGTCTAGGATGCTCACAATTTTCCTGTTGTTAAACATTAGGTATGACACCAGAGCAGCTTCAATTTAATGAGTTTTTCCCCACTGCCAACATTTATGAACTACTAAAATATCTATGTTTGGTAATAGCCAGAATAAATAAATGTGGAAGATCTTCTATGTATGTGTGTTAAATATACCCATACTGTTTAATTATTCCCCTCACCAGAGCTTCATATGCTACTGAAGCCATTCTTCAACACAACAAATCCAAGTAGCTTTTACAACATAGGATTTTATATGAGGCACTAACCATAAAGCTCTATAAAGCCATGCCTACATATCTGTTGATTTGCCAAGACCAGAGATGAAAGCACTCATAATCATTGGTCAGTATTACAGATCGCTTGTTACTTGTTTGTTTGTTTTTTATTTATGCTGTTCATTTCTGAAGGCTTTCAGTAGCTAACAATTACAAATATAATATAAAATTACCCCCTACAAATAAACCCACCAAAATGAAATTTAAAAATGATAATCTCAACACCATAATAAGGGATATGAAAAAGCTACAAAGTATACTGCCAAGTCAACTGTAGTTCAACCAAGCAGATCTTTTGAAACTTTTTTTCCCATTTGTCCTGTTTCCAAATTCTGCAGTTAAGTCACCAAGGAACAAACTGAATATAAGAGGTTTTCTATCTAATGTTTAATTATTCAAATCTAGCACGATAAGCTCACAGCAAAAAAAAAATTTAAAAAATGTATATTTTCATAATATGTTATCGTCTAAACACAGCAGAATCAGCAAAATGACATTTTTAATGTAAAATCATGATGTTCATTTCTTAAGATAGGGCTCAGTCATAATTAAATTTTCTGGCCAAATATGAACTATCGATAATCTATATATATATATATAAAAGCAAAATACCACTCACACATCATCACAAAATCTCCAGAACCGTTAGGCCTACAAACTTGAAATTTGCCACGTACATATGTTCCTCTTGGCTTCTAGGTGCTCACTAAGAAAGGATTTTTCGAAATGACCATCAGAGCATTAGTATTTCCTATATTATTATTAACATGCTCTGATGCTAAGTAGTTCTACTTCCCCTTCCCACTGAAATCTGTTCCAAATGCAAAACACAAGCAGAGGAGAGGACTTTCAGTTTCAGTTTTACTTTCACAGCAGCAAGCAGGGGATAGGATAGAGGAGGTTTCTGTGGGGCAAGCCTGAGGGAGAGAAGGTCATAGGATAGGAAACGTTTCTGTAGGGCAAGGCTGAGAGAGAGAAGGGGAGAGGAGAGGCTGATCATAACTACTCATTAATTTTCAAGCTGTAAGTGTCGATTTATCAAGCCCAGTCACATAGTTTCGTAGCGGACCACAGGTATTCAGCTAGTGATAAATATACAGAACCTGAATTTATATTTCCCTGCAATCCTTTATCCTGAAATATGTATAATACTTTGCACTTTCAACTTTCAGAAAGTGTATCTACTAAAAGAAAGGTAATGGACAACTGTCCAAAGCTTTTTCCTATTAAACACATTTTTTAACCTTACGTGAAATGCACTGGTTTCTGAATAATGCAATTCTGATCTTTTACAATAAAGATATGTGCAGGCATTGATTTCACTATTAACAAAATATAAGTATTAAGCTAACAATCCTAAGAAGGATCCAAATCTCTCCAAATGTATTTAAGAGCACAGCATACATCACTTTTCACTTTTTGGATTTAAAAAACATAATACAACGAAGTTAACAAGGAAGTATTGTAATTTTCAGAGGTTTGAAACTAAAACTTGATTCAACTGGCCCCTTTCTTTTGGTGAAGAACAATTAATTCACAATCAAGGCAGGATATATATTTTTTCTTCTGAGCAACATAACCCTGACTCAAACAGTTTTTCCTACACAGAAAAAATAAAATCCACTACTTATTTATCTGAGCAAATCTCTCTAGATTCCAAATTGTGGAATATATTATCACCAAAGGAGCACTTGGCTCCTATCCTCCTCATGTTGAGGTTGGCCTAACATAACTCCCATTTCAGCTGAATCTTCAAATTGTAGGATAGCTGCAGGACATCCATGTTCTATTTACAATGTGCATTTTTTTCTGTACTGTTTTATTTTTTCAAATATATTTTAGTTTTACTTCCTTATGTATGTTATCTGCAGTCAATCAGATGGAATGCTATATAAATGATATAAATTTTAAAAATATAACAAAAAACAACTGAAATAACTAGATGTTTGGTGTTTCAAATTATATTTTAATTACAAAAGTGAGATCATGGTTAACAACAGTAATCTTATTTCATAAAGTATATTTACATAGTATTTGTATCAGTCACTAAGTTCTTCCTCATCACTAAAATATGCACTTTTTTTGATGCGTGGTCGTCTTGAATCAGATGTGGAGGGCTCACCAGCATTTTGAGTTGAACTTTGCTGTTCTTCTTCAATTTTGGCTTGCTGCAAGGTAATTGCATAAAACACAAAAATGGGAAACAAAATTATATTAATTTCTGTAACACACATTCTCCAAAATAGATAGGCCCAGTTGTTTGCTTCACCCCTGTAATTTCTATTATTTTGAACTATACAAATTAATTATTAAAGGAAAGACAAAACGGTGCCTTCTTTCCTCAAGTCATCATGCAATTTTCCATAATAGAATATTATGTTTTAACTGATTTATTATAGTATTTGTGACGATGTTCACAGATAACATGAACCAAACCACAATGGCTGCACATAAACCACACCATGATAAAATGGGATGAGTTGGGATTTTTATTTTTTTCTGGGAGCACACTGGCACACATTAAAAAATGAAATTCTGATGCTCACTCTCAAAAGAAAATAAATATATACCCATACATATACATGCACAAACATATGCAATATATACATACATATACATATGAATGCATACACACACACACACACACACACGTGCACCACACAATGTTATTATAGAATCCAGTTGCTCTGCTTTAGATACCATGAAGCCTCTTCCCAGAAGGCAACAAAGAAAACTGGTCATGGAATTGGCCAAGCAGCACTTATATGCCATGTCCTAAATAGAAGTAAGTAAGCATCCAATAATCTTTTCTGCCGTCCTCACCACTCTCTACACAGCCTTCCTGTCTGTGACAGTAATACATCCAAACCACACAGTAATATAAGACAAGATGCTTTCAACCACCCCTCTATAGAAAGTGGCAAGGATAGGGGAAGGAAGGTGTTCTTCATATCTCGTGTGATATATGATATCAATAGAAGAGAATATAGGAAGCTCAGGTTTGAACTGTGGAATCCTAAGTGGTCTCTTGGCTGTTTGCTTGCAGACATTTCCTTACCACATTAGATAATACCACGAGTGCTGTTTGAGTGATCAATGGGATTTGCTTGCCCTGCTATTGATGGTAGGGATATAGTTTTTTCTTTTTGATAGTTCCTTAATTAGGGAATTGTTTCCTACTTGACTGTTTGTTTGTTTATTTCAATATTTCCTTGATACGGTATTATTTTCTGCTTCATTGCCTCTCATGTTAATCCTTAATCTCTTTACTAATTACACATACACAAAAATAGACTGTGTGTGTGATTGTGTGTACATCTACCTATACTATGAATATATATACAACACAATACTCCTTAATCTCACAACACATGAACAGATTCAACCATAGTTTCAACCGGAAAACTGCATCCTAGACCAAGCAAAATCCAAAAACCACAAGGGAATTCCTGGAACCTTGACACTCAAGACAAATATGCCATCAATGCATACATAAGAATAAACCACATTTACATACCATTCAAAAGAAACAATAAAAAAGCTAAAAATGAAACAGAAAGGCCAGCACACATTCACTCTAGTACAGATAGTCCTCAATTTACAACAGTTCATTTATTTATCATTAGAAGTTACAATGACACTGAAAAAGTGACTTATGACCATTTTTCACAGGTATGACCATTGCAGCATCCCCTGGTCATGTGATTTATATTTGGATACTTAACAACTGACTCACATTTATGATGGTTGCAGTGTCTTGGGTCATGTGATCACCTTTTGCAACCTTCTGACAAACAAAGTCAATGGGGAAATCAGATTCACTTAACAATCATGTTACTACTATGTTTCCTGAAAATAAGACCCACTCCTGAAATAAGCCTTAGTCTGATATAAGCCCTGCCCCAAAAATAAGCCTGGGGGATGGGGATGGCCGGCAGTGAGTGCCGATGGTAATCCGGCAGTAGCTGTAGACACCAGCCCCATGGTGCAGTGCAGTTACGTCTGAGTACAGAGCCGGGGGTGCGGGGGGGGGGGGGAGAGCAGATCCAGACATGCTGTGCGGCTGCCTGGCTCATGGGAGGCTTGTGCAGCAGCAGAGGCATAAGGGTGAGGCAGGCAATTTTGATGCCCTTTATGGGCACCTGCCCCAATGCGGCCAAGCCGAGAGACAGTGAGACAGAGTGGGCGGTGCGTTGGGAATTGCCTGCCTCCCCCCCATGCCTCTGGCTCCACCACACACTTTGGTATTCTGTCCCCGTCTACACACACACACAGCCAGCCGAGGGTTAAAGGAAGCACTTGGCACGCACAGTTTGTTATCAAAAACTTGGCAGCAATACGAGCACCGACTGCCAAGTGCTTTTTACTTAATATCCCTTCACCAGATAAACAGAAATACACACATTTTGCAAATAGTCCAGTTCAAAACAAGAAACCTTTGGCAGAGTTTGCAAATAGTCCAGTTCAAAACAAGAAACCTTCGGCAGATTTAAGCATTGTTCAAAGTGACTAGCCAGAGTTAAGTTTTTGTCCGTCACAGAGTCTTAAATGGCCACCACACTCTCTTATATAGTCTCTGGGGTGTGGTCCAGTGACTCAGCCTAATCCCTGGCACGCCTCCTCAACTACTGCAACCGTTTATCACGCCTTCGTTGGCATGGATCCAGGAACAACAGATCGCCTCCATCGCTATCATTGGAGACACCTGGCTCCTGGGTAATCTTCTCTTCCTTAGCCGGCACCTAAGGCAGTGCCAGAGAGGAGGGGCCTGGAGAGGGAGGCCTGGCCGACTCCTCTCCTTCATGTTCGGAGCCTTCTCCCTCCGATAAGATAGGCTCGGAGGACGGAGCCACAACATTTGGTCAGAGGGAGACTGGAAGCTTTGCTTGCAAACGGGGTGCTTTGAAACGGAGCAATTAGCTAATCACTCTATTTCAAAGCACCCCATTTTTTTTTTATTTGATTTATATGCCGCCCTTCTCTGGAGACTCAGGGTGGCTTACAATGTGCTCAGCAATAGCCTTCATCCTTTTGTATATTTATACAAAGTCAGCTTATTGCCCCCACAACTGGGTCCTCAATTTACCTATCTTAGAAAGGATGGAAGGCTGAGTCAACCTTGAGCCTTGGCGAGATTCAAACCTGCAATAATTGCAGGCAGCTGGTCTTAATAACCAGCTTAATAACAGGATGCCTTAGACCACTGTACTACCAAGGCTCTTTTAGAGAGCCTTGGTAGTACATTTGCAAATGTACTACCAAGTAGTCATTTGCAAAGACAAGGCTTCCAGTCGCCATCATTTCTCTGTCTGGGCTAAAAGTGTGTGTGCCCTGGGAAGCTGTTGCGACCATGGACAAGTAGGAGGGAGCAAGCAAGTAGGAGGGAACCAAACCTCACAACAGGAACTGTGTAAAAACATTATTCAAATGAGGAACAACCAACAGATTATTATAAACACTAGCTGAATACCTGTGCTCCGCTACGAAATTATGTGATCGGGCTTGATAAATCGACACAGCTTGAAAATTAATGAGTAGTTATGATCGGCCTTCCCTCTCCCTCAGGCTTGCCCCACAGAAGCCTCCCCTATCCTATCCCCCTTCTCTTCCTCAGCCTTGCCCCACAGAAGCCTCCCCTATCCTATCCTCTTTTCTCGCTCGGCCTTGCCCCACAGAAATCTCCACTATCCTATCCCCTTCTCTCCCTCAGCCTTGCCCCACAGAAATCTCCACTATCCTATCCCCTTCTCTCCTTCAGCCTTGCCCCACAGAAGCCTCCCCTATCCTATCCCCTTCTCTCCCTCAGGCTTGCCCCACAGAAACCTCCCCTATCCTATCCAGTGGTGGGATTCTACCGGTTCGCACCGGTTCAGTAGAACTGGTTGTTAAGTAGTTAAGCAGTTCGGAGAACCGGTTGTTAAAAGAAATCTTTTTGTTTTTTTCCACTTTACAGGGTTAATCCTGTAAGGAATTACAACATTCAGTGTTGTTTCCTAACCTAATGTTTATTGCCCAGTTTACAGAAACTGCCTCTCCTAGACTTCCGTTTCTGGAGGTACTCGGAGGTGTTTGTTTTTTTTTTTTTGCTTGACTTTCTTAAAGGGGAAGGGTTGTTTTAAGCTTTTTACACCACTGTTGGGAGGAAATTCTCCCCTGTTGGAGTTCTTCCAGCAGGGTGCAATGATCAGCACTTTGAAGAAATAATTGAATAACAAAGCAGAAACTTTTAATGACAAGGAATCAAGATGAGTGACATTCAGCAAGGCTTATTGGCTAGCTAGAAAGATTGACATTCAAATGTGAGTTTACATACCCTTTCTGACTTTTGGTCTAAAACTGGTTTTTGGTGAAGTTTAATTCTGTGCTTGGTGATGTTTAATCCTGTGTTTAGTGATGGGATAATTTTCCCTATTCATCTTTGTTTGGAAGGAAAAATGTTAATCTCTGTTCCTGAAAAGAAGCAGCTTTGGAAATCTGACTAGTTCTGTGTCTATTTGTTCTGGTAATTGGTTTAACAAGCAACAGATACTCTGTTTGCTCCTTTGCTTCATTCTGGAGAGCTTAAATGACTTCTCTGCTAAAGGGTTTCACTTGGCTGCTGATAGTTATCATTGCATTTTAACTATTTTAATTCCTCAAGGTACTTTGGCACCCTTCCTGATTTGTAACTCCAGTTTGCAGGTATTTCTAATCTAATAATTGGTATTTAGGGCAGCTTTTTGCAAGCAAAGAAGCTTTTTGTATTTTTGTACAGGTAATCCTTGACTTACAACAGTTACAATGGCACTGGAAAAAGTGATTTATGACCGTTTTTCACACTTATGACCATTGCAGCAAACTGTCATTAGGGCAAAGAAGTGATACCACATGACCACCTGGCCACGCCCACCCAGTCACATGAAGCATCACAGTTGTAAAATGAGTGACACGGTTGTTAAGAATGCTGCAACGGGCATAAATGATGACCAGTCGTAAGTGTGAGGACCAGTCAAAAGTGTGAGGACCTGTCAGAAATCACCTTTTTCAGCCCTCTGGGTAGTCCTTTTGTGCATATGGACTACTCAGAGGGCTGAAAAAGTTATTTTTGACTGGTCCACGCACTTTTGACCAGTCCTCGCACTTACGATTGTCCTCACATTTTACGTTTTTCGCCCTATCTTGTCACCATGGTGAAGAGAAGCAGTTGTGAAATGAGTGACATGGTTTTTAAGAATGCTGCAATGGGCATAAATGATGACCAGTCATAAGTGCTAGGCATGGTCAAAAGTGCAAGGAACTGTCAGAAATCACTTTTTTCAGCCCTCTGTGTAGTCCCTATCTGCATATGGACTATTCAGAGGGCTGAAAAAGTTATATTTGACCAGTCCTCACACTTTTGACCAGTCCTCGCACTTATGACTGTCCTCACATTTTATGTTTTTTGCCCTATTTTGTCACCATGCTGAAGAGAAGCAGTTGTGAAATGAGTGATATGGTTGTTAAGAATGCGGCAATGGGCATAAATATGAGGATGGTTCTTCTCCTGATTGGTTCAACTGAGTGCTCATAATTTTCTCCCTGCAGTCCTGGTCCCGCCCACACTGCCTCACACCGTCAGTCTTTTTCACGAAGTATCTCCAACCGGCGAAGACCAGAGAAGTCGATGAACAGCACCTCCAAACTCCAACAAGGACTGCAGAGGTAATAAAAGGAAAACCCGACCATGGCAGGGGATGGCTGGCCAACGGGCGGGCCGGATTGTCGTCGCAGCGAGCATAAAAGGGACATTCAGGTAGGACAACATCCATTTTCCTGACTCGCTGCTCTGACAATCCTACTCATGGGACATGCCGAAGCTCACGGGAAGCGGAGCCATCCCCTGAACATAGGGGGAAATTACAGATTGTATAACACGTCTGCCAAAAGAAGCGTCGGCAGAAGCAAAAACTTCCAAATGGTAATGTCGAATAAAGGAGGAAAGGGAGGACCAGGTGGCCGCCCGACAGATGTCATCTATAGAAGCCTGAGTAGCCCAGGCCGCAGAAGTGGCAGCACTCCGTGTCGAATATGGTAAGATCCCATCCGGATGGAACCCCCTTGCAACTCATAGGCTTTGGAAATATAGGCTTTAAGCCATCACCCCACAGTAGCAGAAGAGACCTTCTGTCCCATTGATGAGTGCAAAAAGGACACCAGCAAGGCCTGCATCTTCCTAAACGAAGAGGTACGTTGGATGTAATGCCGCAGAGTCCTGCAGATGTCCAAAGTATGCCACTTCTTTTCTAGTGGATGGCGTGGGTCCGGACAAAAATTTGGTAGAACAATCTCTTGTGCCCAGTGGAATCTAGAATTGATTTTGGCCACAAGCGCTGGGTCGAGCCCAAGAACTACATGATCTGGGAAGAAGATACAAAGATCCTGGCGAATAGAGAGCACCGCAATCTCAGAGACTCTGCCAGTCAATGTCACCGCCAGGAGGAAAGCCATCTTCAAGGACAAGTAACGCAAGGAAGCCGAACCCAGGGGCTCAAAAGGCGCTGATGTGAGAGCTTGCAACACAAGGGTAGGATCCCGTTATCCACAAAGGTAGGATAACGTGTATTACGGTCGGACAAAAATTCACAGCCCCGTGCAAAAAGGATCTAATCCTACGATCATGAGAGAAAGACTGTTGACCACCACCAGTCAAGACGGTAGCTAAAGCCGCCACTTGCCGTCGAAGAGTAGACGGAGCCAAGCCTTTGTCAAAATCAGTCTGCAGAAATTGGAGAACGTCGGAGACGGAAGCCAACGTAGGATCCACAAGGTTGGAAGCGCACAACTGCGCAAAGGTCCTCCAGGACACATTGTAAATGCGTACGGCCAAAGACCGCCTGGCCGCTTGAATGGTAGAGATGACTCCAGCAGAAAGGTTATCCTTCCTTAAGATGATCCTTTCAAGCGCCAGACGGTCAACTGGAGCAAATCTGGATTCAGGTGGAGAATGACACCTTGGCTCAGGGACACTCGGTCGCGAGGAATGCGCCATGGGGCCTCAACAGAAAGGTCCATCAAATCGGCGAACCACGCCCTTCGTGGCCAATGAAGCGCCACCAGGAGAAGATCTGCCTGTTCCAGAATCACCTTCCGGATCACCCTGGGAATGACCGGAAGTGGGGGAAATGTGTAGAGGAGACCTTTGGGCCACAGGGAGCGGAGGGCGTCGTGGCCTTCTGCGCCTGGAGAAGGGAAGTGGGTGAAATATCGTGGAAGCTGCGCATTTTGAGACGTCGCGAACAAGTCGACGGTTGGAATCCCGAACTTGGCGGAAAGGTCGTGAAACAGTTGGGGATACAATCGCCACTCCGATGGATCCAAGTGACCCCTGCTGAGGTAGTCCATTTGCAGATTGGCCTTGCCTGATATGTGCTCTGCTTTTAGTGAGAGGGTATGCTGTTCCGCCTAAGACATCAACCTTTCCGTCTCTGCCATCATCTCCCTGGACCACATGTCCCCCTGTCGATTGACATGGGCCTTTGTGGCCATATTGTCTGTTAGAATGAGAATATGTTTTTTGCGCACCTGAGGGAGAAAATGAGCCAAGGCCAACTGCACTGCTCGGAGTTCCAACCAGTTGATGCTGTGTCGCGTTCCAGAAGGGACCAAGTGCCTTGCGCAAGGAATGACTCCAGATGGGCGCCCCACCCAAACAGGCTGGCATCCGTCGTAAGCATGACACTTATGAAAGTGTGAGGATCAGTCAAAAGTGCAAGGACCGGTCAGAAATGACTTTTTCAGACCTCTGAGTAGTCCCTATACACATAGCCATGGCCACCCAGTCACATAATCAGCTAGCCATGCCCACTCAAATAAGCCACACCCACAGAACCGGTTATTAAAAAAATTGAATCCCACCACTGATCCTATCCCCTTTTCTCACTCGGCCTTGCCCCACAGAAACCTCCCCTATCCTATCCCCTGCTTGCTGCTGTGAAAGTAAAACTGAAACTGAAAATCCTCTGCTTCTGTTTTGCATTTGGAACAGATTTCTTTTCAGGTGGGGATGGGGAGTAGAACTCCTTAGGATCAGAGTGTGTTAATAATAATATAGGAAATACTAATGCTCTGATGGTCATTTCGAAAAATCCTTTCTTAGTGAGCACCTAGAAGCCAAGAGGAACATATGTAGCAAATTTCAAGTTTGTAGGCTTTATGGTTCTGGAGATTTTGTGATGGTGCGTGAGTGGTATTTCACTTATATATATATATTGATACAGCATCACCAAAACTTACAAAACTAAAGCCCTCCAAAACATTGTAAGAAAACTAAATGACCCAGTAGCCCAAGAACAAAGAATAGGACTTAGCTACAACATACACTGTAAGGACTGTAACAGTTGCTGTACGGGACAGACAGGAAAGGCAAAACATTAGGCGAGGATATCCATGAGCACCAACTAGCAGTCAGAAAACACAATCAAAACTCCTTAATCTCACAGCACACTGATAGACTCAGCTGGGAAACTGAGCATACTAGACCAAGCTAAATTCCCAAAAGCTAGGGAATTCCTGGAAGTTTGGCATTCTTGACATATCAGCCATCAATAGACACATTTACACCCTATTCAAGAGACGATAAAAAGGCTGAGTAAACAGAAATATCACAACACATTCTTTCCTGCAGCCAACAGCCAGATAAGCAGAGATTCTCATTGCACTGGTGTTGGAGGGATCAAGGTGCTTCCAGGTTGAAAGGATTAGCTGGTGACATTGTTGTCCAAGGGACCCAGTCGGGGGCTCCTTTCATGTCCCCAGCAGGAGCTAGAGCAAAGGACAGGAGATCACTTTGTCCCATGGGAGCACTCAGGTCTCAAACATGAACTTGCTGCTTGTCAAGCCAGTGTCCTAACCATGCAAGCCACCATGCACATAAGCAGGGATTAATACCAGATGAAAACAACCAAGCAGAAAATGAACTATCAATATAGTTCCTTGTGGTGTATGTACATGTATCCTTCTGATATATGTTCATATGTGCTCATTCCTTAATCTCACACTCATTCTTTAATCACACACATGGACAATGTGCACGGGTTATGTTCATATATATTCATATATACCGTTCATGCATAGTACGTTCACATATCCCTTGATATATGAATCTAGTCTGTATATGAAACCATGACTCTATTACTTGATAATTAAATCAGCTTGCATATTAAGTAAGATACTCAAAAAGTAAGAAATAAATGTTCTGTCATAATTCATAATCAATAATTCCGCCCCTCGGAAGCTCCATTTTGGTCTGCAATGGGCCTGTGGGAGGCCTGTGGAGGCCCGAACAGAGTGTCGGAGGGCTGAATCCATCCCTTGGAAGCTCCATTTCGACCTGCAATCAAGGTGAGGCCTCTGGAGGCCCAAACGGAACTGCATAGGGGTGCACGTGGCTGAGAAGCTGGAGAGGAGACTGCTTGCTAAATTTTCACAATGTAAGTGACCTGGCACGGCAGGTTGGTTGGGGGGGGGGAAGCATTTGTGGGAAGCATGAGGTATTTCAGTGGGTCAAGGAGGCCTTGGGTGGTCTTAGGTGGCCTAAGGCCCCCCCCCCATGGCCTTCCCCATCCTGAAATACCTCATGTGCACTTAATGAGCCTCACATTCGATTACTGAATGCATGGGCGAAAGGAAGGAGTGATCCAATTCAAGGTACAAGATTCACTTCCACAAATCCTCGGGTTACGAAGGGAATGGCCAGGCTCCATTCCATTCATAACTTGAAGACTACCTGTATTTCTCAAAACACTATGTGGAACCATGTTCCAAAACCCCTAATTAAAATGAGCTATTTTTTATTTAATTGCCATTGTGTAAAACCAAAGGGGAAAACCTAATATGCTTAATTCAGCTGTAAACAGAAGCAAATAAGAATGTATATCTATTGGTGGCCTGAGAGGCCGTATTTATAAAAGTGTATCCATTTTCTTAGAAACCAAGTATGTTACGAATCATGATACACTGTATATGCAGAGACACATTCAGCTGAATGAGTTAAACCTTTTATGAGAATCTTAGCAATTATTATATGAAAAAAAGAAATTATAACAATCTTTAACTGCAAGTTCTGAGGCCCTTAAATTGCTTTAAAAGGAAGAGAATAATGCATTAAATATTTATTTTAGTACCTGGAAAGCTATAGCTTGACTGAGACTATCAAGAGCAGGATCTTCACCCTCATCTTCACTTTCTTCTTCTCTGAACAGCACAAAGGAAACAGAAAAACCCACATATATTGAATTGTATAGAGCAGGCACATAAATTAGTAAATGAGAATAGGAATATGTGTTGTACATATTTTACTCACATTTCTTCTTCTGGTTCAATTACTTTCTTCCTTTTCTTTTTGTCTTTCTTTTTGGGAGGTTCACGCTCTCCTAGCATGTTTTTCGGACATGCATAACTTAAATGTCCTATTTCCTTAAGAGAAAGGAAATACTACTGAACAAGGTGAATTTGGAGATTACTTTTTACTTCTTCATAAATTTACCTTGTAAATAGTAGATTTGTATTCATTTATAATTACTCTTAGAAAATGTAGCATTGTATGTAGTTTAAAAAGTTATCTGTATTCATATTGTATATTCATTCATATTTGTATTCATTTATAATTATTCTTATAAAATGTAGCGTTGTATGTAGTTTAAAAAGTTATCTGAACTATCAACTGATAACCCAAGTGTGTATAGTTTCAGTGGATGGCATTAGTTAAGAACATAACAAAAACATCAACATTTACTCACTCCACATTCATAGCATTTTGACTTGTCATAGTAATTTCTCCTTCGAATGAATTCTGCAGCTCTTCCATTATCAATAGCAATACTTGCTTTTATTACTCTTCCAAATAGCTAAAAAAACCAATAAATAACAATTTTATCTTTCAGAATATCTCAAAAGTTACTTAATAATATACCCTTGTCACTTACTTGTTTATTATTAAGTGCCCGAGAACAGTTTTGTGCTGACTCTTTATCCAAGAACAAAATAAATGCAACTCCTTTACTTCTTCGTGTGTCTTTGTCTTTCATAATTGTAACTCTAGAAAAAAAAATACTGATACATTCACATACTATTACAACACAGAGAGGCAAGCCTTACAGTTATTCAGGTTGCCTATATTAGTCCCGTTTATTTCAAATTCCAGAAAAAGGGCAGCTAAACACAGCATGAGAACATCCATAAAAAACTACTAATGAAATTCAAATCATTTCTAATAAATGACAATAGAGAAAAGGTTACTACATTAAACTTGAAGAATAGCCTTTATTGAGAATCATAATATATGAAAAGTGTTTCTAAAAACAGAGACCTGACAATAAATCAATCAGGTCCATTCATTAACTATTTGTGGAGCTCCACATTACAAATGTTTGCATAAGACTAAGATCAACAAGTATATTGTCAAGAGTAGTACGTGCCATTATCCTTTTTCATAAAAACACGCTCTTTCAGTTTTTCCTCTCAAGTAAGGCTAGAATAAAAATCCGTAATGGTACTACTTATTAAAATTATAAATCTGTTTGACAGATTCTAATTCCAGTTGTTTCAACCTAGTATTGCTGGAATGTAATAGGACTGAGATTCTATTGATATAAAAATCAGCCTGTTTCCTGCCTGATGTAATACCTCTGTCCTTGAAGATACTTGGCACTTCAAGTATTTTGGACTTGGGAAACTTCAGCATACACATCTTATTCAATGTAGTTCAGGATGTGATTGCTACTATGACAGGCTATTTAAAGTCATAGATAGCAGACACAGAACAATCTATTATCTGGATTTGGTTTTAGAACTGATGTGGATGAAAAATAATACAATTTATATTAGGCATAGTCTCTGATCATTTCCCCCCAAAACCTGTATAAAAGATGGATCTACCATATGCTACCTCAATAGTGTAGAAGATGTAGGCAGCAATCTTCTCTAAGCTTATTTATTTCAGGAACGAAAAAATAGTTTAGAATATCCAAAGCCAAGCCATAGGGAAACTTTGACTGTACAGATATTGGTGAAATGCAACTCCTAATATCACTCTTCACTGATCTTGCTAGCTGGGCTGCTAAGGAGATACTTTAACATTTTATGAAGTGCCAAAGATTTTGCATTCCTGCTGTGCAAGGAAGAGCACAAAACGTAAAGTGACCAAGACCAGATATAATTTACAGTTCATTTGAAGATTTATTCTGTGGGAATGATGGTCAATAAAATACCGTATTTTTCGGACTATAAAATGCACCGAAGTATAAGACACACCTTAGTTTTTGGGGAGGAAAATAAGAAAAAAGCTGATTGGCGGGTGGATGGCCTCCTGGAATACCGCCAATCAGCTGTTTCCAGAGGTGAACTTTAGCAACAGATTCATTGGTTGTGAGCTCTGCACCTTGTTTTTTTTTCAGCCTCTGAAACCTCCCTTTAAGAGGCTTTTTTCAACTTCTGAAACCTCTGTTTCACAGGCTGGGCGGGGCTACATTCATGTATAAGACGCATCCAAATTTTCACCCTCTTTTAGGGGAGGAAAAGGTATGTCTTATATTCCGAAAAATACGGTAACTTCTTAAACTGGTTAAGTAGTAACAGAAGTTCACAAACTTTATGGATCATTGTATTAAATGGTGGAATATTCTTTCAGCTAATACATTCTAAACAAGTAAGATACTTGAAAGGATGGGAGCCATTTGCTCTTTGGAACATAATTCAATCTTTTTTTTTATCATTCTGGGTCAGATTCTATTTATGTGTATCAGCTGTGATAAAGTATTTATAGGTTTCTGGAAAAGGGTAAATATAGAGATGTATTGTGAAATATAGTGATCTGGGTGAGTTGTCATCAGTAAGCAGATGAAATACAATTCTGTTTCTCTCTTCCAGCTTCTAAAATGCTGAGTAGATGATACCCTAATTTTAGAAAATGGAGGTACAGTATGCAGCAGCATTTTGCAAGTAAATGCAGGAAAACAAATTGAAGTGTTATAGGTAGGTAATTACCTATAACACTTCAATTTGTTTGCTACATTAGATGATGCTGTACAACATCTAACCTAAAGAACTGAGGTGTAAAAAAGCCATTTTTATGATAAGATTCCAGAAAGCTATGAATAAGCATGATCTTCTTCCTCAATCTGAGATCCTCTCTCAGAGGACTAGGAGTTTGAGAGTTCTTTGCAGTATTTTATTTAATCTTAGCACTGCGCTCTTCTGGACAGAGAACTCTGAAATTGTTCCTGGGATCTGTTGGAGCCACTCTTCTGGCATAGGAGTCATGGGCTTGAGTGCTCTTAATATCACTGGGGCCACTTTGGCCTTTACTTTCCACATCATTTCTAATTCCTCTTTCAGGCCCTGGTATTTCTCCAGCTTCTCATACTCTTTTCTTCCTGATGTTTATGTCACTTGGCACCACTACATCTATCATCACTGTTGCCCTCTGATCTTTTCTACTACCATGATGTCTGGTTGATTGGCTAGTATCTAGGCTGTTGGTTTGAGCTCTGAACTTGGCAATTTGGTTGCAAACATTTCATCCCAATTCGGGGAGACATCTTCAGTGTATTTTGAATTGTGCTCATCCGTCAGAACACAGGACTTTAAATACGGTTTGTTTTTTATGAGATGCAAATTAGTCTGAATGTTGTTTGTTCGGATATTTCTGAGCCATGGTCTGATTTCAGACTGTTTGATTGGCTGGCTGTTGTTGCTGGGCTATAGTTACAGTCTATCACAGAAGTGAGTACACCGCCTCACATTTTGTAAATATTTAAGTATGTCTTTTCATGTGACAACACTGAAGAAATTACACTTGGCTACAATATAAAGTAGTGAGCAAACAGCTTGTATAACAGTGTAAATGTGCTGTCCCCTCAAAATAACGCAACACACAACCATTAATGTCTAAACTGCTGGAAGCAAAAGTGAATACCCCCCTAAGTGATAATGTCCAAATGGGGCCCAAGTAGCTGTTTTCCCTCCCTGGTGTCCTGTGACTCGTTAGTGGTACAAGGTCTCAGGTGTGAAAGGGGAGCAGGTTTGTTAAATTTGGTGTTATCACGCTCACTCTCTCATACTGGTCACTGGAAGTTCAACATGGCAGCTCATGGAAATGAACTCTCTGATTCTCCCTAGAGGTGGATCGAGAGTATCCAGAGTGGGTAGTATCTCTATGTTCTGCATGTAAACTGAGCACGTGATCTTCATTTGCATCTCTGGTCACTCCTCCCTCGCCTGGTGCTTCCCCAGTTCGGCTTAGTCTGCATTGCAAACAGACGTGATCGAAGAGTGGCTTCACCTTTCTCTCTGTGATCTTCTAAGAGTGAGATTTACAATACTTATTTGGAAGATCGCTTCAGTGATCAGACCGCTAGCTGGTCCGCTGGCTAGCAGTCTTGTTCCAGCTTCCAAGCTGAAGTCCCCGCTGGCGCGAGGCAGCAGTAGGGCCTCAACAGGCATCGATCAGAGCGGGGGCCAGGCATTCCCACCAGACGGCAGAGAGGGAATCAGTCCCTGCCCAGTCTGCCTGGGCACACTGTGAAGTAGTGGGAACGCTATTTAGAGCCACGGCAGTCTCAGCTCTTTGCAAGTGGCTTGCCTTTATTAAACGGGGAAAATGGCATCGCGTACGCCTTCCACCAGCCAGCAGGCCCAGAAAGAGGACAAGAGGACTTGCCCTAATTCCTCCCCGGGCCAGAAACAAGGGGCTTACAGCCAGAGCTGCAGCCAAAGGGACAACTACGAGAAGCCAGGCAGCCACTTCGAGTGGCAAGAGGGGCTCCAAATCGGCCAAAAAAGACACAGAAAGCTGTCAAAAGGCCTTGCAAAAAGAGCTGGCTAAGCTTCAGAAGGCTAAAGAAAGCCAGGAGCGAAGTGAGAACCCCAGAGGAGGGACGGAATTTTCCCGCCCTCAAGGACAGGAGCCATTGGATCCCACAAATGATCCGGCTCAATTGCAACCAGCCTCTTATGCCAGGGAGTCCTCCTCTCCCACTTTAGGAGATGTCTTGGATAGGGCTGAGGCCTTTGCATTTGCAAATCCCAATTTGTCTGCAACAAGTTTTGCACAGTCATCCACTTCAGGCCCCAGGGCTTCTTTTACTCTGACTGCAGCGGGGATCCGCCCACAAGAGGAAACTATGTCAGCAATGCCTGCACATTTGCAGCAACTGATTTCTCAGGCTATTACCCAGGGAATAGCCATTGGTTTACAGCAAAGGAACCAACCTTCTCCAGGGGTTCCAATCCATCAGCCTACAGGGTTGCAACCTGTTCTTTAAGAGGATTGAATGGGGCCTCAGAGTATTCCATCTGGGGTCCATTCAATTAGAAGTGGAGACTCCTCGGCTGAGGAGGAGGACCTGCTGGCCTTTTCTGAGGATGAAGGGAAAGATTCAGAGCCTTCTCCTTTTACAGGCCTTTTCAAACCAGATCTTTTCAAACCCTTGCTTCGCAAGGCCAAATCCATTACAAACATGGAATCTGAGCAGTCACAGAACCTGACTCCACCCCATGGGGTTCTGGTCACTTACTCTTTACAGAGCCAGCAGTTGAGACTGAGATGGTACCATCGCCCAAACTATTTTTAGACATAGTTAAACTGCAGTGGCATAATCCGGGGGCAGGACTACCCCCTTCCAGAACTGAACAAAAGCTAAACAATGTAGCTCCATATTTGGCTGACATTTTGCAGGTACCCACAGTGGACAAGCCAGTGACATCGATTGCTCTGATTCCAACGGATGAATGGATTGTCTGAGATCTGATGACAAGAAAGCTGAGGTGTTGTTATGTAAGTCCCATCAGGTGGCTGCCTGAGCAATGAAAGCTGCCACTTCGGCTTCATTCTTTAATTGTGCCTCCCTGCTCTGGCTCCATTAGATGCAGGAACACATTCCACAGAAGATCTGAGGGTACACCAAGATAAAAATAAATTAATTGCGGTTGCTGAGTTCTCAGCTGATGCGACATTGAATATAGCCAAGTTCGCTTCACAGTCCATAGCATCATCAATTACCACTCGTCGCCTGTTCTGGCTTAAGCACTGGCAGGCCGACAATAAGAATAAATGGAAATTAGCCTCAGCGCCCTTTACGGGTGACAAATTATTCTGAGAAATTCTGGAACCTATCCTAGTGGACACCAAAGGCAAGGGTAAAGCCATGCCTTTCCTTTATCGGCGAGGGGAACACCGTCTTCCCCTTATTATAGGAAGCAACCCTTTTGGGCCCCTGAAAGTGTGACTATCAACACTTTCAACAACAGTACCCTAACTGACAGGAGAGACATCCTGACAGGTCAGAGTTCAGGAGTCAACATCAAACCTAGGGCAAGCGGCCCTTTCGAGGGGCAGGAGGTCGTCCTTACTGTCGAGCAAAGTGACTGCAGGGCCGCACCACCCATAGGTGGTCGGCTCAGCCTCCATTTCCAACAGTGGGAGGCCACAACTTCAGACACATGGGTTCTCAACACGATAAGATCAGGGTTGGCACTGGAATCCCCCCCCAAAACTTTTTTCTCAGTTGTCCTGTTTCCAGGGACTCTTCCCGACGGTGCCTGATGGAGACAGCAATCCAGCACTTGCTGGAAATCCAGGCAATTGAGCCAGTTCCTCAAGAACAGCACAGATAGGGATTCTATTTGATCCTATTTGTGATCCAAAAGAATTCAGGGGGCTGGAGGACAATCTTAGATTTAAAGCGCCTGAATCAGTGTCTGGAGTTCAAACAATTCAAAATGCAGTCTCTCAAATCAATATTAGACAGCATGCGCGAGGGTGACTTCCTCACCTCAATAGACTTAACAGAAGCATCTGTTATGTACAGATCAAGCATCCTTCATGTACAGATCAAACCAGCACACAGAGTTCCTTCATTTTGCCTATTCGGACAGACATTATCAGTACAGAGCCATGCCGTTTGGCTTCTCATCAGCACCGAGAGACTTCACGAAGATTTTGGCAGCTTTGGCAGTCCATCTGCACTCGGTCCCAATAAGATTCCAATGCTATTTGGATGACATTTTGGTCCAGTCCTCTTTGGCCAGACGGGCGGAGAGAGATCTCTGGACCACAATAAGAGAGTTTCAAGACCATGGTTTCTCCATAAACCACAAAAAGAGTCACCTTTCTCCAACGACCAATCTGCTCCATCGGGGAGCCCTAATAGACACAACAACATGCCAAGTCTCCCTCTCTCCGGAGAGGCATGACAGCATACCTCAGCTAGCCAAGAGTATCATAGCCATGAGGACTATGACTATCACTCCTGTCATAGTTCCTCGGCAAAACGATGTCATGCATTGCCATAGTTCCATGGGCGAGACTACATGCCAGGACACTGCAATGGCTCCTCCTGCCATATCAAAGATCCAGCAGGAGCAACTCTCAGGACAAGGTAAGACTCCCGTTAACCATATGGCATTTCTTCCAGTGGTGGACATCAACAGCACTCCGCAAGGGTTGCCTGTTCAAGGAACCCTTCCGAGTCACCATCACGACGACGCCAGCCTTTTTGGTTGGGGAACTCATGGCCAAAATATGCTAGCCCAAGGCAAGTGGACCCAGGAGAATCTGACCCATAGGATCAATTGGCTGGAGCTCAGAGCGGTTCATTTGGCTCTCAAGGCCTTCAAGGGCTCAATCTCTGGTCACCATGTATTAGTCTTAACAGACAATGTGATGGCCAAAGCACACATCAACAAAGGGGGACACATTCCAGGTCCCTCATGGCAGAAGCGGGTCAGTTGGGTTGCTGGGTAGGGTGACACCTTTTTTCGTTGAGGGCCGACCACATCTCGGGTTCTGAATATACAGGCAGACAGTCTCAGCAGGACAATGGTGGATCAAGCAGAATAGTGCCTCCATCCCTCGCTGTTCCAGTGGCTGTCAGATCACGACTCTGGTCCTGGATCTGTTTGCATCTCCAGAGAATTCTCAACTCCCTTGCTTCTTCAGCAGGTACTTCAGCAGGTACATGGGGAGCAGAGGGGATAGATGCCCTTCACTCACCTTGGCCTCCGGGCCTTCTGTATGCCTTTCCTCCTCTTCCCCTGATTCCAGCATTCATCAGGAAGCTGTTAGAGGAAAAGGCGGAGGTGATCCTTCTGCCTCCTCATTGGCCCAGGAGGCCCTGGTTTGCTGACCTGATGAGTCTATTGGTAGAACGGCCTTGGAGAATCCCGGACAACAGGATCCATCTCAGCCAAGGGGTCTTGATCCACCCACAACCCCAGTGGCTACAACTGACAGCATGGCGGTTGAGTGGCGGGCCCTGAGGTGCAAACATTTTTCTCCCAGGGTTATCCACACCATTCAGGCATCCAGATGACAATTCACTTCTAGAATATACAATGCAACCTGGCGTTCCTTCTGTACCTGGTGCTCCAGGCTACAGGTTGATCCATCGAGAGCCTCGGTGGCCCAGGTCCTGGAGTTCCTCTAAGATGGGTTGGATAAAGAGTTGACACCCAACACCATCAAGAGACAGGTTGCGGCGTTGTCTTCTGTTTTCTCCCTAGGAACATGGGAATCACTTTCTAGACATCCCACTGTATGCAGATTCCTTAGGGGAGGTACTAATTTGTGCCCACCAGTTGTTCACAGGTATCCCACCTGGGACCTGACTAAGGTTTTGCAAGCCCTCACTGTCGGCCCCTTTGAACCTTTACTGTCAGCCACACTGCGTTTTCTAACACTCAAGGTGGCGTTTCTCATTGCCATCACTTCAGCTCACAGGATCTCAGAACTGGCGGCCTTGTCAATAAGACAATGACTTATGCATCTTTCACCAGGACAGAGTTATCCTGCAGCTGGACCTTTATTTAATTCCCAAGATTAACACTTGGTTTCACAAGGCACAGGAGTTGGTCCTACCAAACTTCTGCCTGGAGCCACGACATGCTCTTGAACACAGGTGGCATACCTTGGATGTCAGAAGGGTCCTCCGTATTTATATCAAGCGTACGTCTTCATTCCAACGGATGGAATCGTTATTTGTTTCATTCCAACTATCAACATTAGGCAACAGGGTCACTCCTTCAACGGTGGGTCAGTAGCTGAGGGCTTGCATAGCCAAGGCATATGAGGGTTCACGCCCTCCCAACTCCCAGCTGAATAACGGCTCACTCCACTAGGAGTGTCGCTACCACAGCAGCATGGGTGACACAGGCCTCCATCGAGAAGGTGTGTCGAGCGGCTACATGGTCCTCCCCCTCATCATTCATTCGGCATTATAAGTTGGACACCTACGCTTCAGCGGAAGCGGCTTTTGGGAGAAGAGTCCTCCAGAGGGTCCATAATGCCAGGTGGACTTGAGACCAGACACTACCCACCCATTAAAGGGACAGGCCGGCTTTGGTATGTCCCACTCTGGATGCTCTTGATCCAGCTCTAGGGAGAATGGGTGTTGGTCCTACCTGAACGCCATTTCTAGTAGAGCTGGAAGAGAACATCCAGCCCCACCCTTACTAAGGTCTGGTCCACAGTCTGAGAGGGGCTCCTCTTTTATAGGACACAAGTCTATGCATCGATTGACTTTCGCTGAACTGGGGAAGCACCAGACAAGGGAGGAGTGACCAGAGAGGCTGTCATCCCAGTAGGAAGACTCTTCTAAAGATGATGCACAAGAAAGCCCGCAAACATTTTGCTGCAGACAAGTAGACTAAGAACATGAATTTCTGGAACCATGTCCTGTGGTCCGATGAGACCAAGATAAACTTATTTGGTTCAGATGGTGTCAAGCATGTGTGGCGGCAACCAGGTGAGGAGTACAAAGAGAAGTGTGTCTTACCTACAGTCAAGCATGGTGGTGGGAATGTCATGGTCTAAGGTTGCATGAGTGCTGCAGCACTGGGGAGCTACAGTTCATTGAGGGACCCATGAAAGCCAACATGTAATGTGACATACTGAAGCAGAGCATGATGCCCTCCCTTCAGAAACTGGGCCGCAGAGCACTATTCCAACATGATAATGATCCCAAGCACACCTCTAAAATGACCACTACTTTGCTAAAGAAGCTGAGGGTAAATGGACGTTGGCTTACCTGAACGTCCTTTTTTGTTCCGCTGCATCTCAATTCATGTCTGGGATTTCCTCATCTGCTTGTCAGAGACTGAGCGTCATATTTCTTTAAATTTACATAGGTCACGCCTCCTTTGCCTCCTAGATCCCCAGTTGTTCCGCAAAAGCTTCTTCCTCCAACATGACCTATGCATAAGAGAAAAACACTCCCCGGCCCCTAAGCTCAGTCAGCCGGAAGGGCGGGATGAATTGAGACACAACACAATGAAAAAGGACGTCCATTTTCTGTTGCGCTGCTTAGTCAATTCATGTCTGGGATATACCCAAGCAACACACTTTATGGGGAGGGAGGCTGACTGCACCCCACGTCTGCATCTGAATGGACTCGCTGCAAGACTCTATGCCCAAAGGAAGCTTCGGCTGATGCATAACTGTCTAATTTATAATGTCTGACAAACGGAGTCAACGTTGTCCAAGTGGCAGCTCTGCAAATGTCCAGGACTGATGCCTGCGTAGCTCAGGCTGCCGAAGTAGCCGCACTTCTCGTAGAGTGAGCACATCCTACCATGGACTGGTCTGCCTTTGGAACTCTAGGCTAATGATATGCAAGCCTTAATCCAACGTGCGACAGTGCTAGAAGAAACCTTCTGTCCCATTGAGGCAGGGTTAAAAGACACTAAGAGAGCCTCTGTTCTACGAAAGGAGGCTGTTCTAGCTATGTAGCACAATAGTGCCCTCGTAACATCCAACATGTGCCATTGCACCTCTGATGCCTGGGGGAGGGACAAAAGTCCAGTAAAACAATCTCCTGGGCATGATGGAAGCTGGAATTCACTTTTGGCATGAATGAGGGGTCAAGCCTAAGAACAACCGTGTTGGGCCTGAAAATACACAAATCCTTCCTGACCAACAAGGCAGCCAGTTCAGAAACTCTCCTGGCTGATGTAACTGCCAGAAGAAAGGCCCTAAGACTAACTGATGCCAGAGGTTCGAATGGGGAAGCCGTAAGGACCTGCAGGACTAATGTCAAATCCCATGTGGGAAATCTGTGGACCACTGGAGGCCTGATATTAGTGGCCCCCCGCAAAAATCCCTGAATCCTTGGGTCCTGAGTCAAAGAGTAACCGTCCCGGGACAAAACGGTCGACAAGGCTGCCACCTGCCGCCTCAGGGTTGCTGGAGCCAGTCCCTTGTCTAGGCCCTCCTGCAAAAAATTTAAAACGTCAGGCACAGAAGCTGAAGTAGGGTCCACATGGTTATGCGAACACCAAAAACAAAATATTCTCCATGATGCCTCATAGATTCTTGTGGTGGAAGGCCGCCTGGCAGCCTGGATGGTGCGAATCACCTTCCTTGACAAATTGTCTTTCCTCAGGAGGATCCTCTCAAATGCCACATGGTTAATTGCAGCCACTGGGGGTCTGGGTGTAATACGGCCCCCTGGTTGAGAGAGATCCTCCCCTGAGGAATTCACCAGGGCTGTGACACAGAAAGCCCCACCAGGTCAGCGAACCATGGGCATCTCGGCCAATGAGGCACAACCAGTAACATCTCTGCCCTCTCGGACACCAATCTCCGAATTACTCTCGGCAGGAGAGGGATTGGGGGGGAAAGCGTATAACAGGCCATGGGCAAGACAGAGCGTTGTAATCCATTGCCCCTGGGCTCAGAAAACGTGAGATGAATTTCGGGAGCTGTGCGTTGTCCGGACAGGCAAACAGGTTGACAGACAGCTGGCCGAATTTCTTCACTAGTTCCCGGAACAGGTCCGGATGGAGCATCCACTCTGATGGGTCCAGTTGTGTCTGGCTCAGCCAGTCGGCCTGAACGTTTGAAGCTCCCAAAATGTGCTCTGCTCGAACAGATAGTAAGTGGTTCTCTGCCCAGCTGAACAGATTGTCCATCTCCTTCAACAGGGACCAGGATTGAGTGCCCCCCTCTCAATTTATATGGGCCTTTGTGGTCACATTGTCCGTTAAGACCAGAAAATGTTGATGTAATAGAATGTCCTGGAAATGATGGAGGGCGAGAAGGACAGCCCTCAGCTCCAGCCAATTGATACTGAACTTGGCCTCCACCTGTGACCACTGTCCCTGGACCACCTGGGCCCCCAGATGAGCACCCCAGCCGGTCAGGCTCGCGTCTGATGTTACCACTAACCGAGTGGGCTCTTGGAAAAGGCACCCGTTCTGTATGGCCCCAGACGCCCACCATCGAAGGGAAGCACGTACCTTGTCCGGTAACCTCACCTTGGCATTCGATGCACTGCGGCCGGCTCTCTGCGCTGGTAGCAGGAACCACTGTACTGGCGGACATGTCTGCGTGCCCAGGGCACTATTGCAATACAGGAAATAAATTTGCCGAGCAGTTGCAATAAGGTGTGCAACGTTACCTGCCTCTTTGCTAAAACATGGTTCACCAGAGCCCTGATGTCCTGTTGCCTTTCTGGCAACAGAAAGACCTGGCCTTGTATGGAATCGATCACAGCCCCGAGATGAGTAATGCGCATCATGGGCTGCAGGTGACTCTTCTTCCGGTTGATGGAGAAACCATGAAGATCGAGAATGCGGCATACAGCCTGTAGATCTCGTAAGGCCTGCTGATGTGAGGGAGACAGAAGCAATATATCATCCAGGTAACACAACAGTCGAATCAGACGAGACGAATCGAAGCCGCCACCGCTGCCAGCAATTTTGTGAAGGTACGTGGGGCCGATGACAGGCTGAACGGCATGGCCAGATATTGATAATGCTTGCCAGCAAAGGCAAATTTCAGAAATCTCTGGTGTTGCGGATGTATGGGCACGTGGAGATATGCTTCCTGCAAATCCAGGGATGTCATGACATCTCCCTGTCACACACAGGCCAATATTGACCGGAGAGAATGCATCTTGAATCTCTTGTACAGAATGAATTTGTTGATGAACTTTAGGTTCAAGATGCCTCTCCAGCCCCCCGAAGATTTGGCGACCAAAAATAGAATCAAATAAACCCCAGACCCTTCCTGTCCTGCTAGAACTGGCTCTATTGCACCTATTTCTAACAAATGCTGAATTTCCTTGGACAGTTGCTGACGATTCTCCGGCTGTCTGGCCATTGGGCAAGTCAGGAAGCGGTCAGGAGGTGTGGCCCTGAATTCTAAGGTGAGACCCAGCTTCACCGTCCGAAGTATCCAATCTTCAGACGTGGTTGTTTCCCACTGATGGATGAAGTGACTGAGACGTCCACCAAAGGGAAGAGGGGATTGCAAGTCACTTGCCTCACCTAACTGGTCTGGATACTGCTCCGGATCCTGCTCCTCTATAGGGTCTCCTTGGGGCAGAGTGATATCTACCTCTGTCCCGAAAGGACTGCCTATCTGAATTTCTGTCAAACCCCTGGGGGTAAGTCCTAGAAAAGTAGGACCCACTGGGTCCTGAATCCTGGCGAAAAGGCTGTCTCTGAGGGTACGGTGTGAACCTGCGGTCTGGTCTCCGATAGGACACCGGAAGCACCTTCCGTTTATCCTTACCCTCTACAAGTATAGGTTCCAATGCTGCTCCAAACAGGTCCGGTCCCTTATAGGGGGCGGAGGCCAATTTCCATTTTGATTTTAAATCTGCACGCCAAGGGCGTAACCAGAAGAGCCTCCTTGATGTTACATTAGAAGCCATAGCCCTTACCGCGAATTTTGCAGTATCTAGAGATGCATCTGCCGAATCCTCGGCAGCAGCAACCATTTATTGATATCCTGCTGGAGGCGTAAATCGTCTGGAGGAAGACGATCACGCAATTGTTTCAACCAGATCAAATTAGCGTGATTAAAAAAGGAAGCAGAGGTCGCTGCTTTCACCGCCCAAGCAGCTGCTTGGTCTGTCTTCCTAAAGGAAACCTCCGCTTGTCTATCCTCAGTTCTTAACACTTCCGCAGCATCACTAGACAAAACAGTAGAGGAAGTTAAACTCACCACAGGTGGATCTACCATGGGAAAAGCTAACATCCTGTCTATTACTGGGTCTACACAATAAGTCCTTTTGTCATGACCCGTGGGAGCAGAAAAGGCCCCAGGGTGATCCCACTGCCTCTTAATGACTTCGGAAAATAATTCTGGGTACAGAATAAAATCATGGTCAGGGGCGGGAACTGCAAAGAATTCGTTCTGAGACGTCTGCAAGCCCTCTACTGATCCCCTGAACTCTCTACCAACCCCATGTTACTTGCTAATTTTGCCTTGCATAACAATGTCTTGAACACAGATGGACGGAAAAGGGTTGCGAAGATCGGCTTATCTGGCAGTGCTCCGTCATCTTCCGAAAATTCCTGGTCCCCTTGGTCTCCTTCCTCCTGCCATGAATCTTTGCTGCAGACTTATTCTTGCTGGGTGATAGTTAAAGGATGATGCCTCGATTGAATGGAGGGTTGAGGCTGACAACCCGTCAAGGGTGGTTGCATATGGCCATGCGGATTAAGGCCTGCTGCCAAAGCCTGTGCTAATGCATTTGTCAGTAAAATCTGAAAATCAAAGGACTGGCTTTGTTCTTGCTCCACCCCCGTGCGGAGCCCCGCTGCGGTCGGGGTATAAGTGGCCTCTGGTGCCATTCTGGCTCCTGGCTGCCGTGCTTGTGCTTCCCCAAGGGACTCCAGGGCAGGTACTGGGTCTTTCTCCTGACACCCCTGAAGCTCTAAGGCTGTAACAGAAGGAGGCTTGGCCACTACAGACTGAGTAACAACATCCCCTCCTCCAAATTGAGAAGAAGGTGGTTCAGGAATAGGTTGGACCTGCTTCTTGGCCCGTTCAAACTGTCTTTTCAGGGCATTATGCCGTCTCTGGGCATCACTTTCCTCAATGGATGATCTAGGAGCTCCTTGGTCAGGCTCCCTCCTACTGGAAGAGGAAGAAGAGCTCTTAGACCTAGATTTAGAGGTCTTCTTAGCTCTGGGAGGAGTCAGGGGCTGTTCCATGTCAGAGGAGAACTCTGGATCAGCCATTTTAAAAGTCACTTCAAGGCCTGCGTCTCTGAAGCAATAGCAGAGTTGGCGCCTAAATTAACTGTCAACTCCTTCCCAGAAAGATACAAAATGGCATTAGAGCAAAGCTCTCCTAGCTCTCTGGCTGCTGTGCTGGGAATTCTTGAATAAGTCTCCTTCCACTCCAGCGACCCCAGCAGCCGACTATTCAAAGCGTGGGCTAAGCCCTCCTATTGCTGCCCTCTGTACAGACTGAAATTAGCTGTGGAGAAGGAAACAATGTCCTCCCGCCGCTGGGACCGTCAAACCTGTCAGCAATTTGGCACGAAGCAATCCACCTGCTTCTTGCACTCCTCCGCTGCCAGTCATTTCCACCAACTGGGGTCTTCAGTGTGGGTCAGTCCCAAGGCTGGCAATGCGCTAGAGCAAAATGCTCTTCAAGCGCCAATCAGTGAAGAATCTCCTCAGAGTTTGCCTCGGAGCCCCGGGCAGTGACGCCCTACTCTAACGGGAGCCTAAAATGGCGGCCGCGGTTAATACGGCATATCGGGTGACCCGCGGCTCGCCGGCAGCCAAATCAGCAGCTCTGCGCCTTCTAGAGTATCCCAGCCGGGATAAACTCCTCCAGCTGCTGAAAAGTGAGGTGGAGGGGGTGACCTGGAGCCCCAAAGTCACTCATCCACCACGAGTAGCGTAAAGCAGCTCCAGCTGCAATGGCAGCCGGAACCTGCACTCTTCAGCTCCCACTAGTTAATCAACAAGGAGAAGAGAGAAAATAATAAAACCTAAAGCCTCTCTAACACCTATCTAACTAACTGCCAGAGCAGTTTAAAACAGGTCCCTACAAGAAGACTGAGCGAAAACAACTGGGGATCTAGGAGGCAAAGGAGGCATGACCTATGCAAATTTAAAGAAATATGACGCTCAGTCCCTGACAAGCAGGCGAGGAAATCCCAGACATGAATTGACTAAGCAGCGCAACCGAAAAGGTGATGGACTGGCCAAGCATGTCTTCAGACCTAAACCCTATTGAGCATCTGTGGGGCATCCTGAAACGGAAGGTGGAGGTGTGCAAGGTCTCTAACATCCACCAGCTCTGTGACATCATCATAGAGGAGTGGAAGACGACTCCAACCTGTGAAGCTCTGGTGAACTCTATGCCCAAGAGGGATAAGGTAGTGCTGGAAAATAATGGTGGCCACACAAAATATTGACATTTTGGGCCCCATTTGGACATTATCACTCAGGGGTGTACTCACTTTTGTTCCCAGGAGTTTAGACATTAATGGCTGTGTGTTGTGCTATTTTGAGGGGACAGCACATTTACATTGTTATACGAGCTGTATACTCACTACTTTACATTGTAACTTAGTGTCATTTCTTCAGTGTTGTCACATGAAAAGACATACTTAAATATTTACAAAATGTGAAGGGATGTACTCACTTCTGTGATATACTGTAATTACCATCTGTGTGATGCAGATTAGGATTAGAGTTGTTTATGTGGGTGCTTCTGAGTCATGATCTGGTTTTGGCTTGTTTGATAGTTTGAGTGGCTGGCTGTTGTTACTGAGACGTGGTTCGATTTCTTGTGAGCCAATAATTTTGTTGCTGCGTAGTAGGGTGCCTGTTTGTTCGTTTGACTAGTTATCTGCCTGTCCACCTGCATCTGGATATATATGTATATATATACGTATATGTATATCTGTGTGTGTGTGTGTGTGTGTGTGTGTATAGCAGTTAGAGCTTGCTAGGTGTTAGAAAGGAAAAAAGCCCAGAACCGAGTAGATGTGATTCTACTGAGCTGGAGCTACAAAAAAACCTTGGCTACGTAGGGAAAACCTGGCTAGAAGAAAAACACACATAAACCCTACGAAGAAGTAAGAAAATTGATATTGTACCTTTACAGGGAGGATATGGGTGTGGCCTACTGATGACAGCTAACGAGCTAGAAATGGATCTATTTAGGTCTCCCACCTAGCAGTTAGAGCTTGCTAGGTGTTAGAAAGGAAAAAAGCCCAGAACCGAGTAGATGTGATTCTACTGAGCTGGAGCTACAAAAAAACCTTGGCTACATAGGGAAAACCTGGCTAGAAGAAACACACACACACACACACACACACACACACACACACACATATATATATTTACAACCTTACCCCTAAATGTAATATAAATACCATAACACAGAAATGGTAAATAAGTACTTTTGAAGAATCCCCTCCCCTAGAAAAGCACAACCTATGAATAGAATATTTTTATAGAAAGTTCTTACCAAGTGTGGCAGTAACATTACAAATAAGCACCTGGCTTAGTATCCTATTACAAAAATTACACATGTGAAAAGATCTTGTTAAATCGAGGGTGTTGTTATTATTAGACACAACATTAAAGAATAAGCTATATACAATTCGATATTTATACTTACTTAACTACTTTCCCATATTTTGAAAAAATCTGAAAAGACAAAAAAAATATAGTGATTTAGGTTAGATATAAAAATAGGAAAGTAAATATTTCACAAAACATAGAAGTAAATATAAATGTTCTATGATTATTCACACAAAGATATATTCAATTCTAATGTTTAATTTTAAAGTATACTTACTCTGTACAAGTCATTGTTTGTCAATGAAAAGGGCAAATTAGATACATAAACTGTGCTTTTGCTTGGTGCTAATCCTCCACTCATTTTTTTTTCTAAAAACAAAAAAGAAAATGTCAAGTGAAAAGGAAGCGTCAAACTTATTTAAAATATACAGGGTAATTTCACAACAATCTTACTTACCCTGAACAAATAGTGTTTAACAATGAAAACAACTATCACCGCAGAAAAAAGATGGTTAGGTTATGTACCACTTTGTTACTTTTCCCAATGGGGAACAAATTTCTTTGGGGAACAAATTTCCTTCCTATTTTCTACATTCCTTTCAATTTATGCAAAGTAATAATAATCCTATTCACATAGATTTTGAGCTGAGAATTCTAGTTTAATTAATTCTGCAATATACCAGCATATCTGGAAACAGTGGCCAACAGGATGGAAGAGATCAATTATGCCAACACCAAACAAAGGAGACTCAATGGACTCTGCAAACTATTGAATCATCTTCTTTCTAGTGTATTCCCAGAAGTGCAGGGTCCGCTTTTCAGATCATTGAACATCACTTACCAATTCAAGATGGTGACAACGGAGGAAGCATAGTCACATCACTGGCAGAAAAGTTGCTACTAAAATAAAATAAAACGGTAGGAGGAGAGGTGGAACAATAAGTCGTAGAAAAAGAAAAAAGACTACAGAAAGAAGAAGGAGAGGAAGATTGGAAAAATTAAAAGGGACAGAAGCCCAACACCACCCTAAAGGCCTACCCAAGAGACCAGAGGCCCATCAAAGTGAGATGAGGAGAGAGACAAACTGACTGCAGGCAGCAAAGCCAACTGGTGGAGAACAACGAGGCGAGCTGGTGAGCGAGTAGAGCCAGCTGCGAAGCAGGGAGAAAAAACAGCTGTGGGGCAAAGAGGCCAGCTGATCGAGGACAGGGCAATGACTGGCAGACAACAAAAAGGTGAGCCAGTGAGCGAGCAGAGCAGGGAGGAAGGAAAGAGAAGAGACAAGCTTGCTGGAGACCATCCAGGCAGTCCTGTTTGCTGATGGCAAATGGGAGCCACGTGGCTCCAGAGCAAAAAGCAGCGGCAACACAAGAGAGAACCAGCAGCAGCACGGAGCAGCACGTGAGCAGAGTCTGAGAGCAACGGGGAAAGTGACAGTGGAGCTGACTGGAGCAAACCAGACAGCAGAGCTGAGCTGTCCGGAAAGCTGCACGGCAGGCCAAGAGAGCTGACCAGAGCAGGGATGAGGCTGAAAAGACCAGAGCACCAAAGGATAGAAGGGAGCTGGCAGAGAAAACAACAAATGGCCAGAGCAGCAAACGAAGGAAGTGAAGGCAACAAATTAAGCCTGAGGAGCACCGGGGAATTACCACAGGACTGGAAAAGAGCTGATGTGGTTCCCATCTTCAAAAAAGGGAAAAAAACACAGACTTGTTGTGGCCCCGCCCTCTGAGCCTATCTCATCGGAGGAAGAAGGCTCCGAACATGAGGGAGATGAGTCAGCCAGGCCTCCCTCTCCAGGCCCCTCCCCTCTGGCACTGCCCCAGGTGCCGGCCGAGGAAGAGGAGATTAGCCAGGAGCCAGGTGTCTCTGATGAGAGCGAGGAAGGAGAGCTGTCGTTCCTGGATGCACGCCAACGAAGGCGTGATAAACGGTTGCAGCAGTTAAGGAGGCGTGCTAGGGATTATGACTGAGTCACTGGACCACACCCCAGAGACTATATAAGAGAGGGTGGTGGCTGGTAAAACTCTGTGACGAACAAAAACTAACTCTGGCTAGTCACTTGAACAACACCTGAAGCTGCCGAAGGGATATTGTTTTGCTGAACTATTTACAATGCATATGTAATTTTATGTTATCTGTTGAAGTAAAGCTCTTGGCAGACGGTGCTTATATTGTTGCCAGGTTTGAGATAACGACCTGTGTGCGTGCCAAGTGCTTTCTTAACCCTCGGCTGGCTGTGTTTGTGTGTGTGTGGAGACGGGGACAGATCAAGACCCAGGAAACTACAGACCGGTCAGCCCAGGGGTGAAATGCTACCGGCTCGGGCCAATTCACCTGAACCAGTAGTAAAAAAATGCTTTAAAAGTTAAAAAAAAAAAAAGTTCAGATGATCATTCAACTACCAGTGAACCAGTAGTTAAAAATGTTTTAAAAAGTTTAAAAAAACAAAAAACAAAAAGCAGGAAATCCAAAAGCGCGCATTTGGTGCAGATTGTGCATGCACGCATAGTGTGTGTCCGGTGCAGGCTGTGCATGCATGCATGCAGCATGCATCGAACATGCATTGTGCATGCATGCACACAGTGCACCTCTGGTACATATGCGCAGGCTGCGAACCAGTGGCGACTGGCAGAGGATTTCACCACTGGGTCAGCCTAACGTCAATACCCAGGAAGATACTGGAAAAGATAATAAAAAAACAGATCTGCCAACATCTAGTAACAAGTAAAGTAATAGCTAAAAGTCAGCACAGGTTTGTTAAAAACAGATCATGCTAACCAATCTTATTTCATTCTTCAATACAGTGACTAAGTTGCTAGACGAGTGAAATACTGTGGATATAATATACTAAGACTTCAGCAAGGCATTCGATGAAGTAGACCACAACCTACTTTTTTGTAAGCTAGGAAAAACTGGGATAGATAGCATCACCATCAGATGCATTTGTAACTGGCTGACAACCGTACTCAATGAGTAGGGAAATGAGTAGAGAAATAAGCAGTGCAGTACCACAAGGTTCCATCTTAGAAGAGAAACTTACCAAATTTGCAGATGATATAAGATGGAAGGAATAGCCAACACCTAGATCAAGATCCAGATGAACCTTGACAGACTTGAACACTGGGCACTATCTAACAAAATGTAATTCAATGTAAAGAAAAGTCTTACACTTAGGCAAGAAAAACAAAAGTACACATATAGACTGGATGAAACCAGGGTTAATAGCAGTAACTGTGAGAGGGATCTTGGAGTCTTAGTGGAAAACCAAATAAACATGAGCTAACAGTGTGTGGCAGCAGCCAAAAAAAAGCCAATGCAATCTTAAATTGCATTAACAGAGGGATACAATCAAGAACAAGTGAGGTAGTAATGCCACTTTATAAAGCCTTAGTAAGACCACACCTAGAATACGGCATCCAGTTTTGGTCACCACACTATAAAAAGGATGTTGAGACTCTGGAAAGAGTGCAAAAAAGAGCAACCAAGGAGATTAGGGGACTGGGCTAAAACATACAATGAATGGTTGCAGAAACTAGGCATGGCTAGTCTAGTGAAGAGAAGGACCAGGGGAGACATAATAGGAGTGTTCCAAAATGTAAGGGGATGCCATAGGGAGGAGGGGGTTTACCTACTTTCCAAAGCACCTGAAGGCCAGACAAAGAATAATGGATGGAAACTGATTAAGGAGATTCAACCTGGAAATAAGGAGAAATTTTCTGTCAGTGAGAGCAATCAACCAATGGAACAGCTTGCCTTCAAAAGTTGTGGGAGTTTCATCACTGGAAGCTTTCAAGAAGAGATTGGACTGCCATTTGTCAGAAATGGTGTAGGGTCTGCTGCTTGGGCAGGATGAGGGGGTTGGACTAGATCACCTGCAAGGTTCCTTCCAACTTTGTTAATCTGTTAAAAATCTGCATTTGGCAGCAAAGAAATGTATAAAATATAACTCTTTCCTGCCATCTATTGACTCTGCAGCCCACAGTCCTAATTAGTCTATTGTCCTCAGAGCTACACATTGAGTCTGATTCTATGCACTATTAATTACATCACACTTAATATTTATTAATGATAACAGCTATAGAAAGAATTTGTTAATAAATATAAAAGAATAAATATAAATATAATAAATAAGTATAAAAGAAAAAGAAAACCAAATATAATTTCAGCACCAGAAGCTGACATTTGTAGTTCCATTGAAAAAAATGTAAAGGAGGGAAAAAAGCCAAGATCTTAAAAATAGCACTAGCAATAGCACTTAGACTATATATTGCTTCACACTGCTTTACAGCCCTCTCTAAGCAGTTTACAGAGTCAGCATATTGCCCCCAACAATCTGGGTCCTCATTTTACCAACCTCCGAAGGATGGAAGGCTGAGTCAACCTTGAGCCTGGTGAGATTCAATCTGCCAAACTGCTGGCAGCCGGTGATCAGCAGAAGTAGCCTGAAGTACTGCACTGTAACCACTGCGCCACCGTGACTCTTATAGAATATCCAAATATATTTTCATTTTCTTCAGGATTAGACTATTGTAATTCCAACAAGCTTGACCTAAACAGTGGGAAAAATGTAATCTATTCAAATGGTTCATATAAATATAACATTATTTTCAAACATGCATATTATCTATGTAAGCTAAAATACAAAATGTAAGTTTTGGGAGGATAGAAATGCTTGCCTGAAAAATGCTCCTTTTTTTGTGTGTAAATTTTTTTTTTAATTTTTTTTCAAACTTAAACATAAAATATAACTTTCAAGAGCAGAGTCTCGATCCAGTCCATAGATGGTTACCACGCTTACATTTCTTTAACAAGCTCCATTCACAATTTCCCATTACATCTTTTACAAATGGAAATTCAAAACATAAAAAAGCAAGTTTTAACATAAATTCTAACATCTTCATCTAAGCAAATCCATTATATCAATACAATTTTAATTTCAAATTAACTTTTACTCATTTTTATATCTATATATCAAACTTAATTATATCTTTTCTTCTTCACCTTATATCTTTTACCATCAGCATCAAAAAATTTTTTAATATTCTAACCCCTTATTCTAATTATTTACCCTACAATTTTATCACAAATCTTAATTTCAAATTCCATACCATTTCATTTTATAAGATAAAATTCCATCTAATTCTTAATCTCTTGACCCTTTCCTCGATTCTTAATATCTTAAACTTTATCAATTTATCTTTGATTTTATCCAACTTATCATCTATTACACTTTTCATGTTACACAGATTTATCACACCATACCTCCCTCTATTATTTGGCTATTATCCAACGTATTCTGTTTGGCTGATTCCCAGCATATTCTTCTCCAGAGCACCAACTATTTTTGGCTAATTTCAATATAATCTCCTCCAAGCCTACCACCGTTATTGGCTGATTTCTAGCATATTTTGTTTAGCTGATTTCCAGCATAGTCTCCTCCTATACTCCCTCCATTGTTTGGCTGATTTCCAGCATATTCTCCTCCAACTCTCCTCTTGTTTGTTTGGCTGATTTCCAGCATTTTATTGGCTGATTTCCAGCATATTATGTTTGGCTGATTTCCAGCATAGTCCCCTCCAGGGCTCCCACTCTTGTTTGGCTGATTTCCAGCATAGTCTCCTCCAACTCTCCTGTAAGTGTTTGGCTGATTTCCAGCATTTTAACTAGTTTCCAACATATTTCCGAGTCTTAAACTCTTATCTAATTGGTATCCATCCCTCTTATTTTGACTTACCCTTAACATATAATTATCTATTTTATGTCAGTTTCCAGCGCAGTCTTTCAAATTAATTCTCAGTATATTTCATAATAATCATCATTCCCATCATATATTAAATTAAATCACAATTTGTCGCTAATATCTGTGTGTCTGATAGTTTGTTCAATAAAACCTTAATCCAATCTAATCATCAATCTAACTTTTTTGCAAATTAAAATTAAAACATGTTACATCAAGGAGTAAATTTTTCTTAAAGTTGTCTCACAGTAATATATACTCTTTATTATTTTAACCACCTATATATCCTCCTCTATTTTAATTGCCATCTCTTATTTTCTATTTTTATTACTCCAGAAGCCTTTCTGTTTTTATCCAAAAAACATGTATACCTTTAGGCTTTTAATCTTTACATTTCAGTTTAGTTACATTTAAAATTTATTACTTTATTTCCTCCTTTTCTTCCTTTTTCTGTCTGTCCATAAATGTTCCATTTCATAGTTCATCTATTCAAATTAAAAAAAAAAATCTGTATGTTCCTTTAATGCTTTTATAATGTCTGTTCCATGTGTGATGCATCAACTTTCTGTCTTTTTTTCCTGCACCACACCTAATTTTTTTTTTTGCTAAGCTTGTTAATTTCCATTGTCAAATGTCCAAAATATTCCTTCTTTCTTCTTAAAATCATCTGGGACAAAGTAGAAATCTCCAAAGTCCATAGATCTGATGTTAATTTCAAAGTAATCCAAAGTAAAAAGCCATTTAAAATGTTTCTTTTTCAAACAGAAAGAAAAATATCTTCAATCTACTTTCCTGCTTAGTCACCGAAGACTCCATGGCAATTTTGTAGCCATCTGTCTGTCTGTCTTCATTAGCTTCGTTAACTTTCAAAGATGTAAACTCCCAAAGAGACATTTCTCCAATCTGTTCCAAATAAAAGCAAAGTCAATTTACTGAGTTGTTAAAAGCCAATTAATCCAAATTTAATAAAGCAAAGTCTATTTCGGGTCTTCATTTCCATTTTTTTTTTCTTTTTCAATCTTCAAGCCCCACGGCTCTGTAGCCGCTATTTGAAGTTTGGGGTCTTTTTTTTTTTAAGTCCAAATATACGTGTTATTTTGCCTGGGTTGGTGTCACTCACCCGGTTTCGAGATACTTGCTCTCTAGTCTTCTCCGCTTCTTCTCCTCTCCTCCACCACAATCTTTGTTCTCAATTGCCACAGTTTCAGGACAGCCGCCATGGCTGTCGTTCCACTGCCGTCGGCGTGAAGGGAAAGCCTCCGGCCCCGAGGAACCTGCCCGTTCCTCTCGGCCGCCCAAGGGGTTCCTTCTTGTCCCCCTGTCCCTACAAGACAGGGGAGGATCTAGTAGAGGGTTTGTAGTTAAACATAATAGTATTCTTCCCTTCAATCAAGGTCATGGTGTTCCTGCATCTGGAGAACGAGTGGTTGCAGTGATGGCTGAAGTTGGGATGGGGGATGATTGGGCCATGTGATGGACTGATAGGTGCAGGGGGCTGGATTTGGGATTTTGATTTACTGAGGGAAAACCTGGAAATCTCAGATTTGGGTTCTTCCAAATGAGCCAGTATACCTACTCTAATAAATGGGAACTTTGAGAAAATGCCTGTCTTGGAGTTTTTAATTGGAGTTGGAGTTTTCCGGAACACTGACATTAACCCGAATCCCTAAAACATATAACAGCACTGAAAGGGGCTGTCTGGGGTGCCGAGCCCAGCAAAGATGGAAGAGAGAGAGAAGATCATTGAGGGAGCCATGGGGATCAATAACGAAGGACTCCTTGAGACCCAGTATTGTCCTTCTGAAGAAGTGGTGCGAGCCCTTGAAGCTGCAGAGATGACACAAAGACTAGGCACGTGGCCCAAGGAGTCGGATTCCTGGAAAAGTTGCCAGTCTGATCCAATTCCAGAGATGGGGCCGGAAGAAAGACTGCCTGACTATTGTGCCGCTTCCAGCCCACTGAAGTCACCAGCCCACGAGCCAGAATGGAGGGATGTGCCAGCTCTGGGGTCCGGAAACTCCCGGGGCTGGAACCTGTTGCCTCCATCTCGAAGCCAATCATTGACTGGTCTTCCAGAACGTTTTGAGCAGCTTGAAGTGGGGTGTTATGCTCCACGGTCCCAACCTCAAGTGAGATGCAGTTTAACATAACCTATGTTCACTATTCCTGATCCAGGACTTTGCAGCGGAATTAGGGCGCCACCAGCAACTTTCCGTGCCACTGATTTGTGCAACTGGCCCACGCAGCAGGGGGAAGGCAGCAGATGCCAGCTGCACCCCCTCACCAACCGGCCTTCATGCTACCCCCTGTGGAATATATCCCCCCAAGCTGGGGATTCTATCGAGGCCAAGGGTGGGTCCAGTGCCAGTGGATGCCAGCACCATCTGCTCCACTTTTTCCGGGATCCCCCTGGACCCAATACCCCTCAACGATCCCGACACAGCACTGGGGCCTGATCCAGCAGCCAGCAGCAGCTCCACCGCAGGTTCCAGCTCAGCCGCCGGTGTTTGCCCCACCACCCACTGGAGCTCAACAGCAGGTCTCTGTCCTACCGTCCGTCACCGTTCCACCAGCAAGGTCACTGCCACCCTGTTTTAGGGCCACATTCGATGGTAAGCCTATCAAACTGGCTTACTTCCTCAGCCGAGTCTGGGCCCATATACCCTGTTTCCCTGAAAATAAGACATGTCCCAAAAATAAGGTCAAGCCTCATTTTTGGGGTGGGTGTAAATATATGCCCTCCCCCGAAAATAAGCCCTCCAGCAAGCGTGGCCATTTTTGCTATGGATTGTGGCCACTTTTGCAGCAGGAGGCCAAGCGTTGCACCTCATGTGCCTTGCAGCGGCCTTCCGAAAGGTACTGTAGCAGTAGCTATCCACAATTTTTTTACCCTTATTTCGTCCTGACCATACTGGGCCACATGGGTCAGGATGAAATAAGGGTTAATAAATTGTGGATAGCTGCTGCTATGGTACCGTTCGGAAGGCCAGTGTGAGGTGCGAGTCTCCTGCTGCAGAAGTGGCTGCGCTCGAGGAGCGCTTTTGGGAGAGTAGACAAAGGGGAAGGTATCCCTTGCAAACTCCCACCCTGCTCCCACCTCTCCGCCAGGTGGCGCCCAGCAGCCCCACACGCCCAAAACCTGTGCCTGCCTGGATCCATTTTCCACAGTGCCTGGCTCTTTATTGAGGGGGTGGGGGAGAAGCGAGAGGCATGGAGCGAGACAGGGCTCGGTCTTCTTGCTGTCTCTTCTCCCCCTCTCGCTGGGCATGGCAGGGCTTCCTGTCCCTGTCCCAATTGGATGCAATTGGGGATCGCAAGTGGGGAGGGGTGGGGCTGCGGAGACGTGAAATGTGTCTTACCTGCCTTGTAGCTCCAGCGTGTGTCTTGCCATTGTCTGCAGGCAAACACGTTGTATGGTAAAAGAAATCTTGCGAGTGCAATCAAACTTCTCGAATTCGCGAGGTTTGATTTTACCCTACAATGTGTTTGCCTGCAGACAACGGCGAGACACGTGACAGAGCTACAAGGCAAACAAGACACGCGTCTTGTGTCTCCCCGACCCCACCCCTCCAGACCTGCCATCCCCAAATTGCATCCAATTTGGGCAGGGACAGGAAGCCCTGCCATGCCCAGCGAGAGGGAGGGAAGAGATGGCAAGAAGAGCGAGCCCTGTCTCACTCCATGCCTCTCGCTTCTCCCCTGCCCTACCTGCCATCCCCCTCGACAAAGAGACAGCAGGAAAGGGCAGAAGCGAGGCTGCTGTTACCATTGGGGTGCGTGGAGCCGTCTTACCTGCCTTGCAGCTCCGTCACGTGTCTCGCATTATCTGCAGGCAAACTCGTAGGGTAAAAAAACCTTGCGAGTTCAATCAAACTTCTCGAACTCACGAGAAGTTTGGTTTTACCCTACGTGTTTGCCTGCAGATAACAGCAAGACATGCAACAGAACTGCAAGGCAGGTAAGACGTGCATCTCACATCTCCCCGGCACCTGGCGAGGGGGGGGGGGGAAAGAGACTGCAAGACGTGTCTTGCTTCTCCCCCACCCCACAAGCCACCCCTCTCAATAAAGAGCCAGGTGCTGTGGAAAAGGGAGCCGTGCGGGTACAGGCTTTGGGCATCTGGGGCTTCTGGGGATTGCCCGGCAGAGAGGTGGGAGTGGGGTGGGAGTTTGCAGGCGAGGGGGATGGATGGATGGATGGGAAACAGGCAAGTGCCCAGCGAACAGCTGACGAGTGGCTGTGTTGTGCTGCCACAACAGCGCAACACAGCAGAAGCCATGAGGTGGCTACGCTCGCTGTTTCCTGCACCCCCAAAATAATAAGACACCCCCCCCCCGATAATAAGGCCAAGCGCTTATTTCGGGGTTCAAAAAAATATAAGACAGGGTCTTATTTTCGGCGAAACACATTAGATCAGTATGGAGAACAATACAAAACTGATGGTGACTTAGTATCCAGATTTCAGAGGGGATGAACGAAGGAGACGTTTCGGATTGGATAGCCCAGCTGCACAATGAGGGAGCTACTGAACTAAACCATGCTGAAGCCTTTGTTGAACTGCTCCGGGCCAGATTCGAAGACCCTGAATCAATGAGAATGAAGCCACAATAAAAGTGATGAAGCAAGGTAACTGACCCATAAAAGACTTTGTATGGGACTTTAGGCAGGTTGCAGGGAACCTGCCCCATTGGCCAGACTGCATCCTCCTGCACTACTTTAAAGAAGCCATTGATCAGGAGGTCAGAAAAGCATGTGGCAGACTTCCGGTTGATGTCGCAGCGGGAACGGACTGGAAAATAGTGGGCTCTGATGAGCCGCGCGAAATCCAGCTAGACGAACCACTGCCGGGAGGCTTTCAAGCCATAGCCGTCTTATAGGGATGAAGAAAGGCGCTTCGCGGACAGCAAGGAATTGGCAATTTCCTCACTAGAACAGAAAGAGCTCTCCCGAAGCGTCAGCGGGGGCGGCAGCCATCTTATGGTGGCTGCTTCAAAGCTGGCACAACCGGACCGAAGAATTGAGCAGGAGTGGCGTTTGGACGGAGTGCCAGAACTGGGTGAGATAACTGCCAATTTAAACTAAGAAAAACAGGAATTGAAGTCTTAAAAGAATCTCTGAATTTGGACTAGCAACTTCCCTTGGGAAGAAAAAACACAAAATGCGGAAAAAAGAGAAAGCATGGACTGTAACACAAAGAATCTAAGAGGAAGTCTTGCATTTGGAAAATTGGGGAAAAACAAAATATTTTAAAAAGGGAATAAACAATTTTTGGAAGAAATACAACAAATTATAAGAGGTTTTGAGAAATTACTGAGTATTTTGATAAACAACTGGATTAAAAGACTATTTTGCAACATGTAGAAATGGAGAGTGCCATTGGCTGGAGAAAAGAAAAAGTACTGTGATACTGTATTCAAATAGACAAAACAGGAAGCAACTGTTTGAAAAATAAGGGAATATTTTAAGAAAAAAGAAGAGGAGATATAAGAAAATTACATAGACTTTAAATTTATGGTAAGTGAGAACATTTAAGAAGTGACTATGTTTTACATCTGGGTGGTTGTTTTTTTTCCCCTGCTCTTCTGGAAGATAGCCTCATAATGAGATTTGACTGTTGCTGAATTTGGATAATAATGAATAATTGAGAAGAACATTTTAATTTTAAAGAATAAAAGGAATAATCGAAGAAGGAAAGAAGAAAAGAAGCGGAAATACAAGAAAACTTTAAATTCTGGTTAAGTTCATAGAGAAATAATTGGGAAGGTATTAAATTGTTATAAAATGAAGTTGCAGATATATGAAGAGTTACTTTTGATGCTTAAAAGCATGCGTGAATCTTTAATAGGCAAAAAAGAAATGGAGAATTCATTTAAAAATACAGAAAAAGAAAAGGAAGAGGAGTTGGAAGAGGAAAATTTAAATGAGAAACAAGAAATTAATAATGTTGAAGAGAAAGTATTAAAAAATAGAAATCAGAAAATTTCACATAGAATGTTTGGGAATGTTAAAAGAGCAGAGAGGAAAGGGGGAAAATCCCCCCTAAAAAAGGAAGAGACAAAAGGGGAAAAGGGGAATATCTGGAAGAGACAAGAGAAAACTTTAGTAAGGGAAGTTCAAACAACACAACAAAAAAAGATAAAAGAAGCCAGAAGAAGAAATATAACACATATAAAAAGAAAAAAAAGAGAATTGAGAAATTAGAGTGAGATAAAGGGTCGTGCAAAAAACTATTAGAAAAGGAGATGTTAAAAAGATTTTGAGATGATGGTTAAAGATGAGATGATGAGGTAAACATTAGCAAATATAAATAAAATAGATTAATAAATGGGCATGGAAAGTAGACAATAATAGTGTTTTTAAAGCTTTTTAAATTAGAATGAAATTTTAATTGTTATAATAGTGGCAAGAGAGAAGAAGTATAGGCTATACTGCGATGTTAGCTAGATGAAAGCATTAATGAATTGATAAAGAAATATGTGAGAATAACATGGCAGAAGTTGAAAAAATAAGATATGGTGAAAACGGACGTTGTCTGGTCTGAACGTCCATTTTCTGGGCGCTGCGACCACAATCCATAGATGGGTTCTATTCCACTCGTCCTGACAGTTACAGAGTGAAAAAAAAAAAATTCTTCCTTCGTGCTATGGCCACACCCACCTTTCCCAAGAGCCTCCAGTCTTTTTGTCACGAAGACACTGGAACCAGAGAATAAACAGTGAGAAACAACAACTCAGAAAACTTCAAACTCAACCCCCAACAACTGAGCAGGAAGCCCAGTAGAACACAAGGGTGGGAATGGATTGTGGTCGCAGCGCCCAGAAAATGGACGTTCAGACCAGACAACGTCCGTTTTCCAGTGCGCTGCTCCCACAATCCATAGATGGGATATACCCAAGTTTACAATCCCTGGGCGGGAGGCTGACTGCTCCCGGATCCCGGATGAAACACAATGTTTTGCAACACCCTGCGGCCAAAGGAGGCCTCAGCCGAGGCATATGTATCGATCTTATAATGCCTAATAAAGGGTGACGCAGACGTCCACGTGGCCGCTCTGCAGATATCTAGTACTGATGCCTGGGAGGACCACGCAGCTGTTGCAGCAGCACTGCGGGTGGAGTGTGGTAGTATCTTGCCAGGTAAAGGTTTGGCCTTGAGCTCATAAACCATAGAGATACAGGCTTTAATCCAATGCCCCACTGTGGGCGCAGAGACCTTCAGCCCCATAGAAGTTGGGTGGAACGACACCAACATGGCCTCAGTACAACGGAAGGAGGCAGTGCGACGAATATAGTGCTTCAGAGCCGTCTAACATCCAAACGATGCCAGCGACGCTCTTGACGGTGCCGAGGTGATGGGCAAAAATCCGGTAACACCAGTTCCTGAGACCGGTGAAACAGGGAGTTCACCTTGGGTGTGAAAGTAGAATCCAACCTCAAGACGACCGTGTTACTGTGGAAGATGCAGAGATCCTTCCTGATTGACAATGCTGACAACTCTGACACCCTCCTCGCAGATGTAATTGCGAGTAGGAAAGCCACCTTAAACGATAGATGTTTAAGAGAGATGGAGTTCAGCGGCTCAAACGGTGGCTCCACAAGCGTCTGTAATACAAAGGGAAGGTCCCAGGAAGGAAACCGGTGCACCGTGGGTGGAGAAAGGTTAGACGCCCCATGCAGGAAACCCTTAATTCGAAGGTAATGCGACAATGTCGGATAGGGCGCGCAAGCCAGCACAGTAGATAATGCGGCGGTTTGTCTGCGCAGCGTGGAAGGAGCAAGACCCCGCCTCAGACCTGCTTGGAAAAATTCAAGTATTGAAGGAACATCCGCTGACGTTGGATCCAGGTGCCGCTCGCCACACCAAATGCAGAACGCTTTCCAAGTTGCCTGATAAATTCTAGACGTCGATGGTCGGCGAGATGCCTGTATGACTCCGATCACCTCATCTGAGAGACGATCCCTCCTCATGATGGCCCTCTCAAGTGCCAGACGGTCAACCTGAGGCACTGAGGGTCCGGATGACGGATGGCACCCTGGCACAGAGAGAGCCGATGAGGAGGAATCACCCACGGAGGAGATGCCGACAGCGCTACCAGATCCGCGTACCACTGTCTCCGGGGCCAGTTGGGCGCCACCAGAAGGAGCTCTGCGTTTTCAGCTAACAGTTTTCGGATTACTCTGGAGATAGGGGTATTGGAGGAAATGCATACAGTAGGCCCTCCAGCCATGGGCATCTGAGGGCGTCGCTGTCCTCCGCTCTCGGGTGCGGGTACCTGGAAAAGAAACATGGAAGGTGGGAGTTCAGATGACTGGCGAACAGATCTATGACTGGTATTCCGAATCGGGCGGTGATTTTCAGGAACAATCGAGGATGCAGCTGCCATTCGGCAGGGTCTATCCACTCCCTGCTGAGCCAGTCCGCCTGTACATTGTCCACCCCCGATATGTGGTCCGCTCTGATGGACGACAGGTGACGTTCTGCCCACTGGAACAGCCTTTCCGACTCGACCATGAGTGCCTTCGATCTCGTGCCCCCCTGTCGTTTGACGTGCGCCTTGGCAGACACATTGTCTGTTAGGATCAGCATGTGGGCTCCTTCGAGGGTGGACTGGAATTGCAGAAGGGCCAGCCGAATCGCCCGAAGCTCCAACAGGTTGATGTTCTTCTGACTCTCCGCCGGTGACCACTGGCCCTGTGTTACTAGGTGCGAAAGATGGGCGCCCCAACCCTGGAGACTGGCGTCCGAGGTAAGGACCAGTCGAGCTGGCTCCAGGAAGTAGCAGCCTCGAGTGATCACTGGTGAAATCCATCACCGTAGGGAGAGTCGAACCTTCGGCGGTAGGGCCATCCTGCGCGTCGATGCGCTGCGCCCCGACCTCTGAAAGGGGAGGAGGTACCACTGCAGAGGACGATAATGACTTCTGGCCCACGGCACAATGTCGAAAACCGACACCATCTTCTCCAAAATTTGCGACAGTGAGAGCAGGGGAACCCGGCGTTGACTCAAGCATTGAGTGATGGACTCCCGGATACTTTCGATCCTGTCGGAAGACAAGGACACCTGCCCCTTTGCCGAGTCTATCACCGCCCCAAGGTGTAAGATACGTGTGGACGGGACCAGGTGACTCTTCGCGACGTTGATGGTGAACCCATGTCGTTGGAAGGTATCGATCACACAGGTAATGTCGCTGCGGGCCGACGCCGGTGAAGTGGACAAGACCAGGATGTCGTCCAGGTAACACAATATTCAAACAGGGACGGTTCGTAGGGAGGCCGCCACTACCGCTACCAATTTTGTAAACGTCCTGGGGGCAGAGGAGAGCCCAAAGGGCATTGCACAATACTAGTAGTGGCAGCCCGAATATTCGAACCTGAGGAAGCGACGGTGGGCAGAGTGCACCGGGACATGAAGGTACGCTTCCCGGAGGTCCACGGACTGTAGAAGGTCCCCTTGCCTGACACAGCCTAGAATCGAGTGGAGGGAGTGCATCTTGAACTTGCGATAACGCACCGACAGGTTCAATGTTTTTAGATTGAGTATGCCCCTCCAGCCCCCCGAGGTCTTGGGGACCAAAAATAGACCGGAATAGAAGCCATGGCCCTGATGTTCCACAGGGACCGGTTCTATGGCACTGATGGACAGCAAATGTCAAATCTCTTCTTCCATCAACGCTCTCCTGTCTGGAGAAGAAGGAACCGGGCAACGTAGAAAGCGATGTGGGGGATGTCCGGTGAATTCTATCAGCAGGCCGTGGGAAATGGTTCGTAGCACCCAAGTGTCCGCAGTTGATGCTTCCCATTGACGAAAGAACCTCTGAAGTCGACCGCCGATGGGAGCGGGCGGCTGGGCGTCACTTGCCTCTGCGAAAAGGTTTGTACCCGGATCCTCGGCCAGGTTTCCTAACCGGGGGCTGATACCTCCCCCGATCTCTGGACTGCTGTCGATCCTGGTAGCGGTCCCCGCCGAAGGATGAGAAACGTTGAGAAGAGGATCCCCCTGATCCCGAATACGCCCGAAAGGGCTGCCGTTGGGTGTACGGGACGTAACGACGTTCAGGTCGCCGAAAGGACGAGGGGAGGACTTTCCTCTTGTCCTTATCCTCTATCAAGAGAGGATCCAAAGCCGTCCCGAACAGCTTGGCACTTTCATAAGGAGCAGCCGCCAGCTTCCACTTTGCCTTGGCCTCCGCTTTCCAGTTGTGGAGCCAAAACAAGCGGCGAGATGTAACAGTCGAGGCCAGCATACGGGAAGCAAATTTCACTGAAGTCAAGGAGGCATCCGCCAAATATTCGGTGGCAGCCACTATTTTATTGATATCTTGGTGCCACCTGGTTTCTTCCGGAGGTAGACGCTCTTGGAGCTGTCTGAGCCAGATCAAAGTCGCCCTGTTAAAAACGACGTTGCTGTGGCGGTTTTAATTGCCCAGGCGGCCGCCTGGTGTGCTTTCCGAAAAGACAGTTCAGTCTTGCGGTCCTCTGCCTTAAGGTTATCTAAAGGGTCTGTAGAGACAGCAGAGGAGGACGAGAGGCTGGCTACCGGGGTGTCTATAGTCGGCAATTCTAGAAGAGACTCAAGTTCGGGGGCCGCACAAAAGAGTCTTTTGTCCTGGTTACTGGGCGCTGTTAGGGAGCCAGGTTGTACCCACGGAGAGCGAACGACCTCCGTAAATAATTGAGGGCAAGGGATGAAATCCTTATTCGGGGTGGACATGCGAAACAATGCGTCATGAGGGCCTGCCGCAGCCTGGGACTCGGAAGCAGACGAGGATGTTTTCTCAAAGTTAGTGGCCAACCGGGCTTTGTGTAACAGCGATTTAAACATTGACGGCTTAAACAGTCCCGTGAAGGCCGGGGTATCCGGGGGAAGATCCTCGTCCTCAGACAACTCCACGTCTTCAGGAAACTCCTCCTCCTGTTCAGACTCTGTCGGGGAGACATTGTCTTTAGGATGAGAAACCTGGGTTCTCGTGGGAGGAGGTGTAGGCGGGACTGGAAGTTGTTGCTGTATAGGGACAACCTCGTGTTGCATACTCGCGGCCCATAGAGATGACAGGGCTGACGAGAAAAAAGCCTGAAGGTCAATTTGGTTCCCCATCAGACTGCCGTCGGTTGAACGCATGCCAGCAGCTGTGGGCGTGAAGGTTGCCTCTGGCTGGCGGCGAAGCGTGGTGGCAGATGTCGCTCCACCGATTGATGACACATCCGGCAAGAACATAGAAACTCCTCTGGATAGACCCCACGGAATCGCTGTGGCAGCCTGATTGACCGGCGGCTGTGACTGGGGAAGTACGGCAGGCTGGTCTTGGTTAATGCCCGGACTAGGCGACCGTCGACGGGAACTTTGGTCACCCAATACCCTCGAGGCTTGGTTAGCCCTCTTAGCCTTATCCCACTGTTTTTCCAATGCCCTGTGGCGCCGCAAAGCATCCTTATCCTGGGCAGCAGAAGACCTGGCTTGAGATGATGAATGACCAGCTGATACTGCCCCCTTGCTGGTCTTCTGCCTGTGAGAAGTGGAAGGCATAGCCGGGCTGACTTCAGTCTCAGAATCCGATGACAGGGGTGTGTCAGCCATGACAACTATAAGGCACGTTGGATATTGCCTCCAGATGGCGCTGTCCCACCAAGCAATCAGGGAAGCTCGCCTCACCCCTTGCAATCTGATGGCACTTCAAAGAGGCCACAGCCCGCCAACCCGCCTAATGGCGAAAGGACTTATCTGGTGGGAGATCGTGTCCAGGTCAGCAAGTCTCCCCTCTCCGCTGAAAAGCCCTCAGCCGCCTCCCAGACGAACACACTGCTGGAGGGCTATAAGGAGGCGATCGGGCCAGGCGAAAAAATGGCGGTCGCCACGATCACAAAATGGCGACTGCGACTGCTGGGTGGCAAATGGCGGCCGTCGGATGTCGAAAAAAAGCACCCTGGCGCACGTAGCGGCAGTTCTGCTGCCGCCCCTCACGGAGATCGTGCCCAGCGAACGAACAGCGAAGAGGAGAACATCGGAGCCTGCTTGATCCCTTGCAGAAGCTCCGGAGCCGCCCGCTAAATGAGCTCAAACTGAGGTGCGGGAAGTCAAGCCAGCTCACCAGCTGCCTTCTCTCGGCACCGGCGGCTAAAGAGGCCTTTCGGCTCCGCCCCGTAGGGTCAGAACGCCGAAAGCTGCGGTCCGAACACCAAAGGACGTGAAAGAGGCATGGGGCGGCCTGGAGCCCCAGGGCCGCCTCACGTGCCTCCGCAGCGGCCAGAGATCTTCTGCTCTCAACCCGAACTCACAGCTAATCAAAAATAAAAGAAATCACCTAATTAGCCACTAATCCGCAATTAGAAATAGCACGAAGGAACACTGCAGTCCTGTCAGGGACAGAGTGAAAAAAAGACTGGAGGCTCTTGGGAAAGGTGGGTGTGGCCATAGCATGAAGGAAGAATTTTTTTTTCCACTCTGTAACTGTCAGGACAAGTGGAATAGAACCCATCTATGGATTGTGGGAGCAGCGCACTGGAAAATTGATGATAAGTGATTATATGATAAAGATTTTATTTATTTATTTATTGGTTCGATTTATATGCTGCCCTTCTCCGGAGACTCAGGGCGGCTTACAATGCGTTAAGCAATAGCCTTTACATTTTTGTATATACCTGCTTAGTAGGGCTTTCGGGCCCCCCCAAACGGTGTTCTTTTTTATATAAAATCAGCTTATTGCCCCCACAATCCGGATCCTCACTTTACCTACCTCGAAAGGATGGAAGGCTGTGTCAATCTTGAGCCTGGTGAGATTTGAACTTGCAGTAATTGCAGGCAGCTGGTGCTATTTAACAGCACTTTAGTCTGCTGCGCCACCAAGATGAATGAGTAGAATTTGTTTCCATTAAATCCTAATATGTAGAAATGTGAAAATAAGTAATTTAACAATACTATTAATTTTGATAACAATGTAATTAAAATGAATATTTAAAATGCTAATTGTATAGAAAATAATGTTGAAAACATGAAAGTGTTCATTTTTGCAAAGAAGAATAAATACAATATGTTGGTGATAAGCCACAGCAGATGGAAAAGTGAAAAAAAGTAATTTAATAATATTATTAATTTTGATAATAAAGTAAATTAAGATGAATGTATTATTGTTAATGAATGAGAAAAAGGAATTAGAGAGACTCTTCTGGAAATGAAGAAAGATGGTAAACAACTGGAAGAACTGTAATTGAGAAGAAATATAAGGCGCAAAGTGATGTTATATGAATATAAAATGATAAAAAATAATGGGGAAATTAATATGGCAGAAGTTGAAATAATAAGATATGGAGAAAAATGATAAATTTGGGATAAAAAATAATGGGAGAAAATTAATATGTCAGAAGTTGAAATAAGATATGGAGAAAAATTATAAATTTGGGATAAAGGATTGCACAAAAGAGATGAATATTGGAAAAAAATGGGAAGATTAAGAAGTATTATAATGATGATTTTGATTATGTATAAGATGTGAACCAGTCAACAAACACTCTGTTCATAAAATATGTATGATGAAAGAAATTATTTTTAATAAAACTTATTTTTAAAAAAAGAAAGAAAGAAAAGCATGTGGCATTCGAGGGGTGCCAGAGCGACTGCAGGACTGGTATACCATGTCCATAGCTCTGGATAGAGAAATATACCCACGCCGTAAAACCTTAGCAGAGAAGCCACCCCGGAGGACTTTGGCTAGACGTTCTCTTTCTAAACCTGCTGAGACCCCTCCTTCTCAACCTACAGGGGCTATTTAGTGCTACCGTTGTGGAAAAACGGGTCATTGGGCTTCCAAGTGTTGGCCCCTGTGCCAGTTCCACAACCACGTCCTCCCATGGTCACCATAGGCAGAAGGGGCCCAAGAAAGCCCCCATACACCAGCCACTTTGCCCAACAAGCCATACAGGTGCCCGTCGCCACCGAAGAGAGCGAGGAACCTCTGGCCAAAGGAGCTCCTCCCAGCAAGGCTACCAATGAAGATGACCCGATGGTGCAGCCATTCCCCCTTTTCAGTTAAAGTGAAATTAGTAGTGCCTGAGACAGGGGAGCAAGGAGAACTATCAGCAGTAATAGATACAGGCTGTACAAGATGCTTAATTGAGCGTCCAATCGTTGAACAATTAGGGATAAAAAGACAGCCCTGAAAACCCCAATTAAGTTCAAACAGGTGGATGGAATGTTAATTGGAGGGGTTCCAGCCACCCAAGTAGCCAAACTGGTAAAATTAGAAATGTGGATGCATCATGAATTTGTACGATTTATAATGGCGCCAAAGATGTCCGAAGCTGACATATTAGGACTTGCGTGGCTTGACAAATGGTCCCCTACCATTAAATGGGAAGATGAATACCAGAAAATCATAATTGGCTGCAGCCCACTGCTCCCCGTCCCTCCTCCCAAGAGACTGCCAATCTATAAGAACCAACCACCAGAAGCAGCAGACGCTGTTTCAGAATTACCTCCAGGTGAACCCCAGATTCCTAAGGAATATTGAGACCTAGCTGAGGCATTCAGTGAGGAGTAGTGTAACATCCTTCCCCCTCATTGAGCCACTGATTGTGCCATTGAATTAGAACCTGGGGCCAAGTTACCGAAACCGAGAATATACTCATGACGCCTACGGAAATGACCGAGTTGAGGAAATGCATAGATACCAACCTAGCTAGAGGATTCATTGAGACTGCAAAATCTAGAGTGGCAGCCCCCGTATTGTTTAAAAAGAAAGATGAGGGGATGAGATTATGTGTTGATTTTAGGGGCATGAACTCCATTTGCATACAAAATACCCACCCCCTACCCCTAATGAAGGACTTGCTGAACCACTTGTCAAAAGGCAAAATCTTCACCAAGCTAGATGTAAGGGAAGCCTACTACCGAGTCCGCATAAAGGAGGGAGACGAATGGGAAATGGCTTTTATCTGCCTGCTGGGCAGCTTCCAATTCTGGGTCATGCCTTTTGGACTTCAAGGGGCCCCCACAGTATTTATGCAACTGATAAATGAGATGCTACATGAACTCTTGTATAAGGGAATCCTAGTTTACGTGGGATAATGTTCTTCTTTCAGCGAAAATATGGAAGATCACATCAAACTAGTCAGACAAGTGCTGAAAAAACTCGTAGCAGCTAAACTTTATGCGAAGTTGTGGAAATGTGAATTCCATAAGCAGTCCTTGGACTACCTGGGCTATCAGGTGTCTAACCAAGGGATCGAAATGGACCCAGGAAAGGTGAGTGCTGTGCTAGATTGGCAACCCCCATGAACATGTAAGCAACTTCAAAGCTTCCTGAGGTTTGCGAATTTTTATAGACAATTCATCCCTTCCTTTGCAGAGATTGCGCTCCCTTTAATGGAGTTACTAAAAACTGGTCCGTCCCTGACCAAACCAAAACCTAGCCAACCTCTCGCTTGGACAATGGACTGTCAGAAATTGTTTGAACAGTTAAAACAACTGTTTGTTGCAGAGCCAATCCTCCAGCACCCTGATCCAAATAAACCCTTCATAGTCCAAGCCGATACCAGTGATGTGGCTGTAGTGGCTGTTCTACTTCAGAGAAACGTTCAAAACAAATTAATGCCTTCTGCTTATGTGTCAAAAAAGTTAACGGACACTGAATGCAGGTGGGCGGTATGGGAGGCTGTTGCAGTGTGATGGCCTCTCTTATCCTGGAGACATTTCCTAAAGGGGGTTAAGGAGATTTTCAAAGTGTGGACTGATCATAAAAACCTCAAGACACTAAAGACCCCTCGAAAGCTTTCCCCCAAGCAAATTCACTGGGCTCAATATTTTAAACAGTTTAACTTCAAGCTAAAATACATCCCTGGGGGGGAGAAACCAACTGGCTGATGCTTTGTCCAGAAAACCCCAATTTGACAGCCGATGAGAAGAAATAGTACATGCCATGATCTCTGAGGCTCAGCGAGCTGGTCAAGCACACACTAGAGCACAAACCAGACTCCGTTCCAACCTCCCCGAAGACAAGTTGATGGTGGAGTTAAAAGCTGCACTATCAGACAATGCATGGTTCAAAGAAAACCAAACGGACTTAACATTATGGGAGGGACTGGCTTGGGAAGGAAGTACCGTGTTTCCCCGAAAATAAAATCCTGTCTTATATTTTTTTGAACCCTGAAATAAGCGCTTGGCCTTATTGCCATGCGCTCAAAAGCCTGATTGGGCTTATTATCAGGGAATGTCTTATTTTGGGGAAAACAGGATAAGATTTATATGCCCAGCTGCATGAGACTGCTAGTGCTAAAATGTAGTCATAACTAGGGGGGCACTTTGGGTTCTTAAAAAACCCTTCATTTGGTGAGAAGGCAATTCTGGTGGCCAAGGATGAAAACTGAGGTAGAGGACTATATCAAAAGCTGCGCTATTTGTGCCACTATGAAACCCCAACCGGGGAAGCCCCCTGGTTTTCTCCAGCAAGTGGCAGAACCTACACAACCATGGGAGGAGATTGCAATGGACTTTGTCATTGACCACCTAGAAAGCAGGGGAAATACTGTGATTTGGACTGTCATTGATTTATTCTCAAAACAAGCACACACCACTGCCTGTAAAGGACTACCCTCTCCCAAAATGCTGGCAAACCTTTTTGTGAAGCACATTTACAGGCTATATGGTGTTCCGCAGAGAGTAATATCAGATCATGGGGTCCAATATACTGGAAGGAGTTCCTGCGGTCCATTGGGTCGTCCCAGGGGCTTAGCTCGGCCTTCCATCCAGCTACTAACGGACCCACGGAACGATCGAACACAATGATAGAACATCAACAAGAAAACTAGGCAGATTTATTACCGTTCACAGAAGTAGCTTATAATAATGCAGTACACAGTAAAACAGGGTTGACTCCTTTTCAAATAACTACTGGCATGGATTTTGTGCCTATGCCTGAATTGCCTAGAGAACCACCAACTTCCATGTCTCTAATGAAATGGATAACTTCATTGCAAAAGGGGAGAATACTAAGAAAGCTCTAGCGGAAGCTACTGAGAAATATAAAACCCAGGCCGACAAACACAGGTCTCTCCAGCCACCTTTTCGAATAGGAGATAAAGTGTATTTGTCAACTAAGTACTTAAGATTGAGGTTACCTAGCAAGGAATTCGGACAAAAATTCATCAGTCCTTTCCCTAGTGAAAGTGATTAACCCTGTAACTGTCCAGCTAAGCCTCCCTCAAATCCTAGGGATAATACATCCCATGTTTCACAGCAGCCTATTGAAACCAGCCATATGATCTACCTTGAGACCCTTACCAGCTGCCCCCCCCCAACTTATGATTGTACAAGGTGAAACTCATTATGAAGTCAAGAAGATTCTTGATTCTAGGTTACAACGGAGTTAGTACTCTAGAAAGGGTACCCTTTGTCAGAAGCTATGTCGGTAAAAAGTTGGGATGTGAAAGCTGATAGACTAGTAAAAAAATTTCATGATAAATTCCCTGACAAGCCAAAGGGGCCTCCGGGAGGGGGGAGAGGGGGTTAAGCAGTTTTATGAACAATGTGTTAACCTCTCTTTGTGTTTCTTCTATTTATTTTCCAGGGTGTGTTTTTTTTTCTCGGGGGGCAGGAGACGCTGTCAGCTTTGGAAGCCATATTAACCCTGGAAGCTTCCACACTGCCACCGTCTTGCGCTTGGGAAAGTAGGAGGGGGAATCAAGTAGGCGGTTTGTAGTTAGACATAATAGCATTCTCCCCTTCAGTCAAGGTCATGGTGTTCCTGCATTTGGAGAAGGAGTGGTTGCAGTGATGGCTGAAGTTGGGATGGAGGATGATTGGGCCATGTGATGGACTGATGGGTGCAGGGGGCTGGATTTGGGATTTTGATTTACTGAGGGAAAACCCGGAACTCTCAGATTCAGGTTTTCTCAGATGTGCCAGTATACCTGCTCTAATGGGAACTTTGAGAAAATGCCTTGTCTGAGTTTTTAATTAGAGTTGGGGTTTTCCGGAAGACTGACATATGGATGCAATAAGCACTTGTCCAAAATCACATCTGTTTCTCTGCCTCCTTATTTTGATGTCACAGGTAGCACATGTAAATTATAGAAACACTGCTGTTGCTGGCGAACACACTTAAATAAGTCTAGGATAAATCAAACTCTCCCCATGATGATAAACAGTACAAAGGAATGGCATAATTACTAATAAAAACATTGCACACAAAGAGAAAGTAAATTAACACCTATTCAAAATAGTGAAAAGTCCATCTCATTTATTTTTAAAAAGTACTTCATTTAAAGCAGAGATTTCACAAACAGTAGAAGCTCGTCTTGAACCATAACATTTCATAAATAATTTGAAAACAATGTATACAGATTTCTTAAATCCTCACAGCTACAAAACCTTTATAAAGTGCAACTGACAGAACATCCTCTTACCAAAGCAAAACATTTTCTATGCATGTTATGGAGATGGTAATGAATGACTCTAAGAATTGGCAAGGCCATATGGAAGATTTTTAAAAAGAAACCGGCAGGAAGTCAATTAAAGCTGGAAATGAACTACTACCACCACCACCCAACATGCAAATGCAAACAAACTAACATAAACATCCCTCATTTTTATTAAATGCTTTCCAAATCACAGCATTCTTTTCCTGGTGCTGCTGGCAGCATCTTCTACACTCACTTGAGAAAGTTCATAAAGCTATTTGTATTGTCCTCCCTTTTCTGAAAACTGCACAGAACCCATTATATTAACCAATAGTGAAGAAGCAAGGCTTCTAATTTCTCAAGAAATGAGAGCCAAATGCAGTGACAGGGAAGGACCCTCTGACTTGTATACTGTTTTTCATCAGTCACTCCAGTGCAAAAACACAGGCATGCCACCGTTAGCTAAACGCACAAGCAGTGTATAAGCAGCAGGATCATCTTCTTGCCTAAATGTCTTACACTCACGTATTCACAGACATACACAGTTTCATCTCAGTTCGCAGCAACATTCCCTCTCTCTGCATCAGTGCACGACTACACAGATTCCAGCTCATGAATATTAATAGGCTCTCATTGATTATTTATGACAAGTGTTAGCTAGGAAGGGTGTCTTAGGCACCGTTGATAATAGATAAATATTCACTAAGAAGCAAATGTAGTATACTTAAAATACATCTATCGCTAACATTGTTGTTTATTAGGATGAAAATACAGATAGAAATATATTTCTAAAAAAACTGTGTGTCTCATTTAATCTAAGGAATGAAAGGCAATTTTACAAACAGAAATTGTGGGATGACACACTTGTACCTGGAGAGGTTTTCAACTTGGGCAGTGCAGAATGGTACCTTTTGAACATAGGCTGGTTTTTTAAAAGAAAATGATTGTTTTTCTTAACAGTTGAAGTAAACAAGGAGAAAAAGAAAACAAATCCAGATATTTGAACTCTCTCTTATTTCATTTGGTGCTATCAAATCTGTTGAAATACTAAAATTAGAAGAAAACATATTCTAACAGTAATGTGCATGAAGATTTTATTTAGATTTTTTACAGACTATTTGATAGACTATTTCAAAGTGTGCATGGAGCTGATTTACTGCTGTGTATCTAGAAGAACATATACCAGGTGTTCCAGCCTGGTGTCTTCCAGAAGTGCTAGGATTAGAAATCCCAGAATTTCCAAGCAACATGGTCTTTGCCGATTTCTATGTCCTACCTCAATACTGGAACCCAACTGGAGACTGAACAAATATGAATGCCTCTATTTAAAAATTTCTTAGAGCAAGACTGATAGTTGGGGGATTTTCATCCCCCAATTTTTGAACTTTATCATTCAAAAAGCCACAGTCCATTCTGTGAAATGCAGTGCAGACAGTGATGCCCTTTGCTGCATCCATTACTATGGAGCAGAATTTTACATGGCCCATAAAAAAGATCTCACTCCATGCTTAATCCCATCTGTCCAGAGTTCTTTCTTTTCAATTTTGTAAACCACTCCAAAATGTCTCTAGGTGACTTATATCAGAATAAGAATATAAAAAGGGGGGGAGGGGGAGGAGAAAAGAATCAATCAATATGGAAATCCTGTCTATGTGGATCTATGACAATTTGCCACGGGCAACAACTTGCTGCAGGATAATTTGCTATGGTCAACTCATAGCAGGACAACTCGCTGCGGGACAAGAGTTACACTAATATCAAAGAAATGGTGGAATAGAACCAGTAAAGAAAGGATGCAAAAGGAGGGACAGAATGAAATGTGAATAGCAAACATTAAAATATTTTATTTATTTTAAATAATTAAATAGAATTGTTAAATTGTCCTGCAGCAAGTTGTCCCATGGCGAGTTGGCTATGGCAAGTTATCCCATTCCACATGTGGAAAAACACACTGCAACCAAATCCAAAAATGTTTCACAAACATCCTATCTTAAGACAAGAGCCAGGTGTCAACTCTGAAATGGATCAGGCCTAGCGAAGCCATCTTTCAATTTCTGAAGCTGCCACACAGCTAGGAGGGTAGTGGGGGGAAGAAGCTTGGAATTCACACCCGCCAAAACAACTTGATATCTCCAAGGTCATTCAATTCAAACCTTTACTGTCAATGCCCAACATGTGTACAATGAGATTGGATGCTCATACCAATGAGTGCTGACCAGAGACTGAACCCAGTTGCCAAGGAGATGACAGAGCACCTAATTGGACAATGAGATATGTGACATAGGGGATATGGGGGATGCCTAACTTTTAATTTTACGGAAAAGCAGGAAGTAGTTAAAACTGTTTTTAAATTTCATTTGTGCTGATGTGCTCAATAAACCAGTACTTTTGAAGGAATGAAGCCTCAGAGTGCTGAACTGCTTGGGTTTGTCAGTTGGAACCTTGACAGTAAAACAGCTCTCAACTTCTCTAGCTAGACAGCAACCTCTCCAGGGTCTTCAGCCCCGGCTGTTAAGTCCTCGACTTACGACGGGCGTCCCTGATTGGCTTAGGCGCATGGACTTTCAGGCGGGAGAATGTTGCCCTCCTATTGGTTGTTTAGTTTGACAGCTACAGTATAAATAGCTGTCAAACTCCTTGTTCTCGGTTCTGTTTAATCCAAGCCTCTACAGCTGTTGTTAGAAATAAAGTGTTCCTGTTTGACTTAGCCTGGTCTCGCCTCAGTTATTGGACCCCCGGGTCGCCCTACAGAGCACTGGCGACGAAGGTGGGATTCCGGGCGTGAGGAGACAGGTAGTCAACAGCTGAAGTCACTAGCGCTAAGCCAAGGCGCTAGCTGAGTCACTAAACGACGAGACGTCGTTTGTGAAGACAAATTCCTCACAGAAACAGAACCCGTCCTTATCAGGATGGCACCCCCAACATTCGCTCCTTTCAACCCAGCCACAGAAACCTGGAACTCATACGAGGCTAGATTCGAGTGCTTCCTGGAAGCGAACGACTATACAGGGCTGTCCAGCAGCCGGAAAAGGGCGCACTTTTTAAATGCCTGCGGTCCCGAAATGTTTGCCGTCGCGCTGGCCCTGCTAGCCCCAGTCCCTGTCCAGACAGTGTCGTGGGAAGTCCTGAGGGACAAACTCAAGAGCCACTACGAACCCACACCATCGCGGATAGCTCGAAGGTTCGCTTTCAGACAGATTCTTCAAGCTGAGGGGGAATCCATCAATCACTACATGGCCTCCCTCAGGACTGCCGCCTTGAACTGCGAATTTGCCCAGCTTGAAGACTCTCTCCTGGAGCAGTTCGTTTGTGGCGTAAAAGACTTAAGAATACAACGCCATTTGTTAGAGAAGAAAGAAATTACCCTTGCGACTGCCATAGAGGAGGCTCAGGCTTGCGAACTATCTAGCAGATCTACCCTAGAAATTCGTAAATCGCAAGCCGCCGCTCCTGCCACCAAGCCCAACACTGTCCATTCGGAAGAGACAGACTCTGAGGTGATCAAGGAGGAGGAGGATGAGGTTAGCCGCCTCAAAACCTCTAAGGGCAATAGAAATACCTCAGACAAGGACTTCGCAGGGTCTCCCTGTCAAGGCTGCGGTGAAATGCATCCCCGAGCGGCTTGTCGTTTTAAAACCACCATCTGCCGCAGATGTGGAAAAAAGGGGCATCTGGCAAGAGTCTGCCGGGCTAATTTGCAGAGCACGCAGCTGAACGCCTCCAGACGACCATTCCAAAAAACACCTAAGCCAAGCGGTGACTGTTTTGCCGTTTCAAAGAGTAACAACGCTCCTGCAGTGTCTGCCCGCCAATTCAGAGTCGGTGCCAACAAGAAAATCTACATGACGATCACCATAGAAGGAACCCCCTGCCAGATGGAGGTCGACACGGGGTCTTCCAAATCTCTAATCTCTTGGCACACCCTTAAACAAGTGGCACCGAATATTCAAAAACGCGCCCTTCAACCATGCCAAGTACGCCTCCGGGACTATCAAGGGAATTTCATTCCTGTCATGGGCGGCGCCAAGCTCCTAGTGGAACACAAGACCTTCACTGGCAAACTTCCCTTGATCATCGTACGAGACCCACTGCCCAGCCTACTGGGGCTTGACTGGTTTGGTGCCTTAGGACTTGGCATAACTGGCATCCATTCAGTACGCCCCGATAACTTTGAGGATCTCATGGCCGAATTCGCAGACGTTTTCAACGACGACTTAGGTAAATATAAGGGATCTCCCATCTCCCTCAATTTAGACCCAAAAGTAGCCCCCGTTAGATTAAAGCCCAGAAGGGTGCCATTTGCACTCAAACCTCTGGTGGATAAAGAGTTAGACAAACTTATTGCACAGGGCATTCTAGAACCCACCGATCATGCCCCCTGGGAGACCCCCATAGTCCTACCTATCAAGCCAGATGGGTCTGTCCGCATCTGCGCGGACTATAAAAATACAGTAAATAAGGCCCTCCAAGCCCACCCTTATCCAGTACCTGTAGTGCAACACTTGTTGCACTCACTGGGCAATGGCTCCATTTTTGCCAAGCTGGACATGGCGCAAGCCTATCAGCAACTCCCCGTTGATCCTGCCACGGCTGCAGCCCAGACCATAGTTACCCACCGGGGGGCATTTAAATGCCACCGCCTCCAGTTTGGCATTAGTGTGGCTCCTGGCATTTTCCAGAGCCTTATGGAGCGACTCCTGCAGGGGCTGCCAGGAGTCGTTCCATATTTTGATGACATCATCATCTCTGCATCTAGTCAGTCAGAACTTAAGGACAAGCTAAGGACAGTCCTACGCCGTTTCCAAACGGCTGGCCTCAAGCTTAAGAAGGCTAAATGTAGACTCGGGGTGCCCCAGGTTGAATTCTTAGGGTTTTTGATAGATGCCTCCGGCATACATCCCTCCCCTTCAAAGACAGCTGCCATCAAGCGGGCCCCCACCCCTGGCAACAAAACCGACTTACAAGCCTTCCTCGGGCTTTTAAATTTTTACAGCACCTTCTTGCCACACAAGGCCACTGTTGCCGAACCCCTGCACCGTCTGTTGGATAAGAAATCCCCCTGGCGCTGGGGCCCCCGGGAGGCATCCTCCTTTGAGGCTGTCAAATCCCTCCTGTCATCCGATGCCGTTTTGGTGCAATACTCTGACAGCCTTCCCTTAGTTCTTGCTGCCGACGCCTCCCCCTTCGGAATCGGGGCCGTTTTAAGCCACTCCCTCCCAAACGGCACTGAGGCCCCCATTGCCTTTTATTCCAGGACGCTCTCCTCAACTGAGCGCAATTATGGCCAAATCGACAAGGAGGCGCTGGCCGCTGTGGCAGCCGTCAAGCGTTTCCATGACTACATTTACGGTCGGCATTTCACCCTAGTCACAGATCACAAACCCCTCTTAGGCATCCTGGCTGGCAACATCGCAACTCCCCAGGTCCTCTCCCCCCGCATGTCACGCTGGGTTGAATTCCTAGCCGCTTACTCGTATTCTCTCGTTTTTCGCCCTGGCAAGTTTCTGCCACATGCAGATGCCCTCAGCCGCTGCCCCCTGCCCATCTCTGTCTATGACCCCTCTCCTACTTCTCAGGTCCTCCTCCTTGAATCCCTGCACCTGCCACTCTCTGCCTCCGACATTGCTTCCCACTCTACTAAGGACCCCATCCTCCGCAGGGTTTTGGACTGGGTGCGTAGGGGATGGCCTCCTGGAAATGTAGGTCCTGAGTTCAAGCCATACCACGTCAGACAGCATGAGTTGTCTGTACAGCGAGGGTGTCTGCTGTGGGGAAGTAGAGTAGTAGTGCCTGCCAAACTCCAGCAGCGAGTTTTGGAATCCCTGCATGAGGGACACCCGGGGATAGTTAGGATGAAGTCTCTAGGGCGCAGTTACGTCTGGTGGCCAAATTTTGATCAAGCGGCCACTCTGTGGGTCGCAGGGTGCCAGCCTTGCCAACTGTCCCGACCAGCAGCCCCCGCTGCTCCAGTCAAAGAGTGGGAAATGCCAAAGTCGCCCTGGTCACGAATCCATGTGGACTTTGCCGGACCTTTCCATGGGCAGACCTTCCTAGTAGTGGTCGATGCCTACTCAAAGTGGGTGGAGATAGTTGCCATGGCATCAACCACCTCGGCCGCCCTAATCAGGGCCTTGCAAAGACTTTTTGCCACCCACGGGTTGCCCGATGTCATCGTTTCGGACAACAGCCCGCAACTAGCATCTGCTGCCTTCCAGGTCTTCCTAGCAGGACATGGGATACGCCACGCCAGGGTGGCACCATTTTGCCCTGCCAGCAATGGTTTGGCAGAAAGGGCCGTGAGGTCAGCCAAAGAGACCCTCTCCCGTTTCACCCATGGGGACTGGCAGGAGAAAGTGGCCCGATACCTGTTGGCACAACACGTAACTCCATGCCCTTCTACCAACAGGAGCCCCGCAGAACTTCTAATGGGCAGACGTCTCCGCACCGACCTCGACCGCTTGCACCCTGCCTACTCTCCAGAGAAACCCCCTGACTCAACCAGTCGACACCGCAGTTTTAATGTCGGCGACTCAGTTTATGCCCAGAACTTTGGGGGCGAACCCAAATGGCTACCGGGAACCATTGAGCAGAACACTGGCCCCTATTCCTACCAAATCCGATTACCCGATGGCCGGCTCTGGCACCGCCATCTGAATCAAATCAGAGCCCGTTTGACATCCCATCCAGATAACTCAGCCGGCCTGGATGAGCCCGCAACAGTTCCAACCTCTAACTGTTCACCAACTGTCCCTAACTCAAACGCGCCCCCAGAGCCCAACTTACTTGATGAACCTGGCCAGCTATCCAACGACGAGGCCGACTCGGGTGTTCCAGACGAGTCGCCGGGAGTTCCACCGGTGATACAAGCACCGCCAACTACTCCGGCAGCCACCCTTGAACTACGTAGATCTAGTCGAACGCGCAGGCGCCCTGCGTATCTGGCCGACTACGCCTGCTCCATCCAGGGGGGAAGGGGTGTTAAGTCCTCGACTAACGACGGGCGTCCCTGATTGGCTTAGGCGCACGGACTTTCAGGCGGGAGAATGTTGCCCTCCTATTGGTTGTTTAGTTTGACAGCTACAGTATAAATAGCTGTCAAACTCCTTGTTCTCGGTTCTGTTTAATCCAAGCCTCTACAGCTGTTGTTAGAAATAAAGTGTTCCTGTTTGACTTAGCCTGGTCTCGCCTCAGTTATTGGACCCCCGGGTCGCCCTACAGAGCACCGGCCACCTGCCCAATCGCCTTCGGAACAAAGGAGAAAACTCAAGGAAGATCGTAGTGATTGAGCAGAAGGGAGAGTACACGTCCAAGCTTGGCATGGCCTCAGCAAAGGAGCTGGCTCGGGGATTCTGGAACCCAGCCAGCGGGGACCCGGCCTAAAGCCTGAGTGGAGAGGACTGAATAGCAAACAAGAATGTAGTACCAAAAGGTTTCATCTTAGAAGGGGTATTTACCAAATTTGCAGATGATACTAAGCTGGAAGGAATAGCCAACACCTTAGATCAGAGGTCTTCAAACTTGGCAGTTTTAAGACTTGTGGACATCAACTCCCAGAATTCTCCAGCCAGCTATGCTATATTCTCCAGCTATATCTTTGTTGATGGTGTCTTGCCATCTCTGTTTTGGGTGCCCGCGAGGTCGCTGGCCATGGACTTCTACCCTGATTCCCCCAAAATAAGACATCTCCTGATAATAAGCCCAATCGGGCTTTTGAGAGCATGGCAATAAGGCTAAGCACTTATTTCAGGGTTAAAAAAAAAATATAAGACAGGATCTTATTTTCAGGGAAACATAGTAGTTGGTAGGCAGTCTTGGCAATGGTGGAAGGTGTTGCTCTCAGGATATGTCCATACCAGCAGAGCCGGCCTTCTCTGATCTTCTCTATAATTGGTGCCTCACCAAAATGTTGTTAAATTGTGTCATTTGTGATGTGGTCAAGATACCTGATATCCAATGGAGCATTCACATTTGCATGGCATGGAGATAGGTTTTGGTCCCTGTTTTTGCTGCCCAGGATTCAGTGCCTTACAGTACAACTGGGCAGATGGTTGTCTTGTAAATCTTAGATTTAAGACGGATTGGTATTCATCTGTCACATAACGCACCAGTGAGTTATTACCAATGCACCCAGGCTGCATTCACCCTTGCTCAGACTCGCCATTGCTGTCGCCATTGCCTTGGAGGTGGGATCCTAGATACCAAAAAATGTCCACCTTCTTTAGGTTTTCTCCATTGATTTGAAGCATTCCAGGGGTGGTGACAGTCTCTAAGTATTGTTTTCTGATGTTGATGCGTTCTGCTGCAGGTCATGCATGATGACCACTATAAACAAAAGTGATGACAGTGGAGAGTCTTTGTGTACCCCAACCGTCACTGGGAATCTGTAGGAGAGGCCAACTGGGCATCACACTTGGCTGCTGTTGTTGTTGTATAGCATTTTGACCCAGTCAATTAGTGGTTCAGATACTCCGTAATCCCAGAGGTCATACCAGATCAGTTGGTGTGGGACATGATCAAATGCCTTCTCCATGTCTAGGAATGCCATGTGTAGTGGTTGTGTCTTCTCACAGTGTTTCCATATGAGCTGACCTGCTGCAAAGATGGCATCAGTTGTTCCACAACACAACACTGTATTGGTTGATCGTGAGTTGGGCGATCCTGCAAATGCTTTGATCAAGGATTCTGTCAAAGATCTTCATAGTGTGAGTCAGAAGGCGGATTGGACAATAGTTGGCACAGTCAGCTGGGTCACCCTTGCTTGTTCTTGAAGATGGAAATTGTTACGCTTGTTGAACCCTCAGTTGATACATGGCCAGTATTCATTACAGCACTGAAGAACTCAGTCAGCCAAGGTATCTCTGTGTCTCACACTTCCTTTAGTTTCCAGAAGTCCGTGGGCAAATTGTCAGGTCCAGGGGCTTTCAAGTTCCTCATTCTGTCCACAGCATTGTTGACTTCTTTCTCAGTTATGAGTGGTATGGGTCCATGGGTTGGTGTGCCTACTGTAATTGGTGGATGTTGGAATTCAATGTTGAAGATCTCATTGAAATGATCTTGCCATCGTTGCAGGATCTCCTGTATGTTTTAGAGTCGTTTGCCATCCTTGTTCTTCATGCCCATGTAATGCTTGATGTTTTGTGCAGACTTCTTCTGTGCTTTGGCCAATCGGTAAATGTCTTTCTTGCCTTCGTCTCCAGGCGGTCATATAGGTCTTGTAGTGTTCTGCCTTGGCTTCAGCAACCACTCTCTTGGCTGCTCTTTTGGCGGTTATATAGTTCTGTCAATTCTCTTCGGTCTTATCTGCTTGCCATTTCTTGAAAATTTGCTTCTTTTCCTGGACTTTCTCCTGTAGGCCGAATCATTCCTAAATGTACTGGCAATGTACTCTGTAGACTATTGAATAATACTCTTAATTTCACAAGCTATCAAATAATGCTTAGCTCATCTAATGCAGATTAGACATAGGAAGGGAGATGCCAGATGTTCAACTTGGCTTTAGATAACACCAAGAAATAAATATGGTTACTAACACACACTGGATAATTGAGAAAGCTGAAGAATACTTCCAAGTGGATACAGATACTCCTTGACTTATGACCACAATTGAGCCTAAGATATTCTATTGTTGAGACATTTGTTAAATGAGTATTGCCCCATTTTATGACCTTTCTTGTCACAATTTAGTGAATCACTGTAGTTCTTAAATTAGTAACACAGTTGTTCAGTTAATCTGGCTTCTCAATTTACTTTGCTTGTCAGGTCACAAAAAGTGAACATATGACCCCAGGACACTGCAATGGTCATAAATATGAGTCAGTTGCCGAACACCTGAATTTTGATTACGTGACCATGAGGATGCCACAACAGTCTTGTGAAAAAGGTCATAAATCACTTTTTTCACTGCCATTGTAACTTTGAATGGTCACTAAACAAAACTGCTTTAAGTTGAAGACTACCTGTATGTGATAGCTATGTGAAACCTGAAATAGCTACCTATTTCAGGTTTTCCTGAAATAGAAATGCCTCTAATTGTATTGACTATATCAACCTGTGAAAGGTCCTTTTTTTTCTTTTTCTGGGAAATGAGGTTGCTGGGTAAAACTTCAGAGTGTTTTTCATATACTTGTGCTTTAAATGGGAGGAGGCAAGAAGATGAAGAAAAAGACAGTGAAGAAGTCTATCTGTGTGTATAAGGGAATTTAAATTTATTTCTTGACCTTGATTAAACAATGATCTTTTTTTGATGAATGTATTAGGTGTTTGAAATAAATGAGCTTGTCCATTGTTGTGAAAATTATGAATCTGTTTTTGCTTGCCAGACTAGCAAAAGAATGAAAATAAACAGAAAGTTTTCATTTGGGAACTCCTGCATTTTCAAACCTCAGACAAAATGAAGAGTTTTGTAAGTCTGAAATATGTTTAATAACATAAATATTGGCATGGAAGGTTTCAATATGGGTAAAGAAAAAAAATAAATTTAAATTTAGTATTTACATTTGTTCATGATAACTTGGTTGTCACTCTTTGCAGTTTAGTTTAGTTTAGTTTAGTTTAGTTTATTTGGATTTATATACTGCCCTTCTCCCGAAGGACTCAGGGCGGTGAACAGCCAAAATAAAACATGTACAATATAAAATTTAAAAAACAATTTAAAACATATTAAACAAATTTGGCCCATACTAATTAAAACACCCCATTTTTAAAAACAAATTAAAATTAAACAATTAAAAAGAGTTAGGCCAGCCCAGCTTGTTGGAATAAAAAAGTCGTGAGGGCACGGCAGAAAGTGCGAAAATCCAGGATCCTTTGTATCTCTGGGGGGAGCTGGTGCCCCCACAGAGAAGGCTCTCCCCCTGGGGGCCACCAGTCAACAATGTTTGATCAATGGCACCCTGAGGAGCCCCTCTCTGTGGGAGCGTACTGGCCAGTGAGAGGCTACCGATGGCAGAAGGCGGTCTCGTAGGTACCCAGGTCCTAAGCCATGGAGCACTCTAAAGGTGGTAACCAATACCTTGAAGCGTACCCGGAAGACCACCGGGAGCCAGTGCAGCTCGCGCAGGAGAGTGGTACATGGGAGCGCCATGTCGCTCCCATAACCACCTGCGCAGCCGCATTCTGGACCAGTTGGAGCCTCCGGGTGCTCCTCAAAGGGAGCCCCATGTAGAGATCATTACAGTAGTCCAGGCGGGAAGTGACAAGGGCATGAGTGACCGTGCATAAGGAGTCCTGATCCAGAAAGGGACGCAACTGGCGGATCAGGCGAACCTGATAGAAAGTCCTCCTGGCCACAGCTGTCAAATGTTCTTCTAAAGACAGCCGTGTATCCAGGAGGACACCCAAATTGCAAGCCCTCTCCGTGGGGGCCAACGACTCGCCCCCCAATAGTCAGTGATGGCTATATCGGGACGCCGGAAACCACAGCCACTTGGTCTTGGACGGGTTGAGCCTGAGTCTGTTTCTCCCCATCCAGATCTGTACGGCTTCCAGGCAGCGGGACATCACTTCAAGGGCATCATTGGGGTGGCCCGGGGTGGAAATGTACAGCTGAGTGTCATCAGCGTAATGGTGGTACTTCACCCCGAAACCACGGATGATCTCACCCAGTGGCTTCACATAAATGTTGAACAGAAGGGGCGAGAGGACCGACCCTTGTGGCACCCCGCACACAAGGCACTTCGGGGTCGACCTCTGCCCCCCTGCCAACACAGACTGCAACCGGTCAGAGAGAAAGGAGGAGAACCACCGCAACACGGTGTCCCCCACCCCCAACTCTTCCAGATTTTCGGCTTAAGGAGTTTAACACCTGGGAGTATTTCAATGGTACAGTCCGTAGACCTGTGGGGAGGCAGTACATCCGAGGCCTTTTCACTAAAAACTTCACGGAGATCCCAATATTCTTTTGCAATCTTCTCCTCCCCTTCAATGTGGCCTACTGCCATTTCCACAGTTTCGGGTCCTGACCTGTCGTCTAGGGGGGGACTTTCCCTCTCTAATCTTGGTTTTTCAGTGCGAATGCGCAAAACCCGTTTTCCAATTAATTCGTGGGTTCCATCTATGAAGCCAGGGCAGTCCAAGTATGAGGGGTCGTTCCATGCCAGGGACCACAATGAATCTGAGACTTTCTACGTGGGCCCCCTCCTGCAATAGATCCGTCCAACTGACAGAACGCAATAGGCCTTTTTAGTGTTTTTAATCTCAGGCCCATCTTTTCCACTACTTTCGGGCTGATTATACATCTGGTGCACCCAGAGTCTAGTAGGGCTAATATCTGCACTTGTGTCCCTGTGGATGGCACCCTTATTTTTACGGGGATGAGCATGGAGTCCTCTGTGTGACTCACCAGATCGTCAGAGTCGGAGTCCGTCCCGCTGTCGTCGTCGGTGGTCGGAGTTCCCAACTCACCCTGATTTCGGGGAGCGAACTCAACGACTTCTCCTTTCAGGGCAGTGCCGCGGGTGTTTTGTCAGCCTTCCTTGGTCCCAAACCGGTGGTCTTAGGTACTGATTTGGAGAAACATTCGGCAGCGCGATGTCCTTCCTTTCCACATTTGAAACAGGTGAAAGGCTTTGACCTTGGTTTGAATTCCGCCTTCTTTTCAGCCATCTTAGGTGCTCCTTTACAGTAGAAGGAGGAGGACGGGTCTCCAGCACGCCCCCCTTGGAGTCGGCTTCGGGCCAGCTCGATCTCCACATCCTCAGCTGCTATATACCAACTCTGCAAATCTTTGGGGACCCCCGCCCTCTACAATCTTTGTATATCTCTTTGTTCAGCCCATCTTTGAAACTCTCCAGGAGAGCCACTTCTGACCACCCTGTCATATAGGGTGCCAGCTCGCGGAATTCTTGGGTGTATTCTGCCATTGATCTCCGGCCTTGCTGAATGCTTTTCATTCTAAGTCTCGCTTTCCGTTTAGCTAGGTGGTCTTCAAAACACCTCCTAAGAGCTCCCATGAATTGGTTGTAGTTTCTTAGCAAAAGGGAGTCATTATTGTCGAGGACCACCATCCATTCAGCTGCGGCTCCCTCCAATACGCTCGTGACGCATCTCACTCAAGCAGCATCTGACAAATAGTCTTCCCCCCAATCTTGCATGTGGTTCCATACTTGAGTCAAAAAATAACCCAAGGTCTTCGGATTCCCATCATATTTCCCAGTTAGGGGGAGAATTTTTGGTTTTTTACGTCTGCGGGGAGGGGCCTGCAAGGCTGGGGGTCTCTGACCTGTTGCATCCCTCACTCGAGCCTCCGAAGTCTTAGATGTTCTTTCCTCAGTGTCCTCATCTTCTCCCCCACAAGCTGTTTCTTCCGACTTCCCCCTGGCGCCGTCTCCTCCCTTCTCCACAGGGAACCCATAAAACTCACGGTTTTTCCAGCTTTCTTCAACATCATGGAGGAGTTGCGCTGCTTGTGCCAGCATGAGTTTTTCCTTTTCTTCTTGCAGCCACAGTGCCTCCCCCTTACATGGTCTGGAGCTGGTCACACCCTGGGGGGGTCCCTCCCCAGTCCGGCAGCCTTCCTACTCCTTTCGACCATCTGGTTTCCTCAGTCTCCTCTGGGAGCTGGAGTTTTCTCAACCATTTGGCAGTTTCTTCCTCTGTTTGAAATGGAGGCATTGCTGAGCCCGATGCTCCCATTTGTGCCTCTTCACTTCCCTGATCTGACATGATCTGGATCACAGTCCCCTCGATGGTTATCCGGGATGACTTAGTGAGTTTCAGCTTAATGTCAGCTGTGCTTCCTTCAAAGTCCAAGAAAGAATGAGCCAAACTCCATATTTTATAGAGTAATGTACTTTTACTGGAAGATGAAATGAACGCAAGCAAGGAAAGCTGAAACTAAAGCAATAGGTGCGAAAGTTGCATATAGAAAGCATCCCTTCCCACTGTCCATCATCAATCACCCAATCCAAAGATCTCTCAGAGGTCAGGTGGACACACGTCTGGCATCGCCATCAATCAGGAACGCAATGACGGTTGACCCGATAGCCACTTCGGTGCTTAGGTTTCGTTTCTTCAAAAATCCACCAGCTTGCTTCCCTCCCCCCACGCTCTTCCCTCCCCCGTTTCTTATGGCAGCCAAAGCAAAAAGTCGGAGGCTGACAGCCGCCGTCCTCTCCACGGCGCCCACACACACTGGCTCCAACTCGCTGGCTGCAGCGTACCGGACAGCAAAAAGCTCTCAGCAAGCCAGCGAAAAGCTCACTCTGCCGCGCCAGGGCCAGAAAGATCGAAATTGGCCCATAAGACCCCAAAATGGCCAGAAAATCACCCCTGCGGCATCAGCAGCTTCAGATCCATGCCGCCATCTTGAGCATACGCAGAATGACATTTTACATTTGTCTTTGGAGCGCAAAGCTCTCCCAGAGGCATCAGCATGAAAGCAACATGTGATCAGGATGTGAGCCCCAGCCAGTAATGGGATTCAAATAATTTAACAACCAGTTCATCCAGGGTCAGGTTTGCTATTGTGGGAAGCATGGCACATCCCCGTCCCCCAGCTCTGCCGCACATACAGGATGAGCCATGCCTCCCACGATGGCCAACCTGACCCTGGGTGAATCAGTTGTTAAATTATCCCCCCAGGGGTGAAATGCTCCCAGTTCGGACCAGATCACCCAATCCAGTAGCGATGGCGGCAGGTGGTTTGGAGAACCAGTAGCAAAAATCCCTGCCTCCCCCCATGCCCAGCTGAGCCACGCAATCATCAGAGGCTTTTTATTTTTAAAGCATTTTTTCTACAAACTCTTCTGCCGAAAAAATGTTTTTAAAAGAAAAAAAAAAGCCTCTGCCGATCAGGCAACTCAGCTCAGCCGAAGAGGTTGTAGAAAAATGGTTTTAAAAGTAAAAAAAAAATAGTTGGCCACGCCCACTGTCACATTACCCCTCCACCAAGCCAGAACCAGTAGTAACAAATTTTACATTTCACCACTGCCCTCTCCCCCCGCCCCCCAAGTGGATCCTGGGCACTGCGCTGCAATGGAGAGGCTGGCACGAAGGAAGGAGGAGGAGCAGGGAGAAAAAAAAGGGAAAGCGGTCTTCTCCTTCCCTCACGTTGGCTGCTCTGTTGCCCATTTCTCCATTGCAGCACCATGCCATGCCACAGAGGATGCCCCACCCACCACCACCCAGATGCCCTCACTTCCCCAAGCATTTTTTTTCCTATCTGATTTCCAGGTCTATCGCATTTCTCCATCGTGTTTCTTGCTGTCGTGTGCAGGAAAACAAATTTGTGGGACTAAAAAAAATGTTCAATCAATTCTAACTTCGCGCGATTTTTTTGGGCGAGAAGTTGGAATTGATTGAACTTTTTTTTTAGTCCCATAAACTTTTTTTTCCCTGCACACAGTGGCAAGAAATGCAACGGAGAAATGCGACAGAGCTGGAAATCAGGCAGGTAAAGAAATGCTTGGGGGAAGCAAGGGCATTAGCTATCAGTTCTACCAAACCAGTGCGAACTAGCTGAATCCCACCACTGACCCCAGCCCTTTTGTACATATGCTGCAACATCTCAGGCTTGTATGAATGAGGAAAAAACCGCATTGCCACACTTTTATCCTGCAGGTGCCCCCATGCCATCCTCCCTTTATTCCTAGTTCATTTGGGAACTAATACTGTTAGCAAAGGTAACCCAAATTCAATACTATTTACCAAAGGATTTTATCCTTTGGGTATTTTATCCAATAACTTATCTATTATTTTGAAGGGGGAAAAGAGAGGGCACACACACAAAAAAACTTCGGAACAATTTCCCCACTATAGTTCGAGAGAAAAGTAGCTAGAGAAATAAATGCTCAGAACTGTAGACTTTGAATCATCCTTAATACTTTTGAGATACCTTATTTCTGCTCATCAATAATAAAAAGAATACAGTTCACCATTAAAACGCAACTAGAGGCAACGCAAGGTCCTTAACAAAATCGGAAGGCGCTCGTTGACCCAGGAGTTAGCGTAGAGCAGCAGTTCTCAACCTGGGGGTCACGACCCCTTTGGGGGTCGAACGGCCATTTCACAGGGGTCGTCAAAGCCCTCTCTCGCCCCCTCCCCACGCCTTCACTCACCCTCACCCTCTGCCTCTGTTGGATTGCCTGGTCGCCGTTCGCTTACCCCGCCCTCTCCCAATCTATTGCTGCTTCCGGAGTCCCAGCTGGTGGCTAGAGGGAAAAAAAACTTTAAATTCTTGCTGCGGGACTTCAAAGAGCTAGCTGCAAAGAGGTAAATTCCTGGAGCAAGTTTCCCCCCCCCCCCCCATCTATGCTGAAAAGCAAAATTGAAACTAAAGAAGGGTCTTTGTTGCAACATGACAAAATGAGGCAGAGAGATTTCTTTTTCTTTTTCCTCACCAAAAAAGGTAAGTGCAAAACTGCAAACAATGGGAAATTTAGGGCAAGAGGAGGTTCAAGATTTTAAAACACAAAAGAAAAAAAGCTCTATTTAACTAGGGTATATTGTATTGTATTGTATATTGTGTTGAAAGCAGAAATGGTTGTGGTTTGGAGGAATATATGGGGGAAATTATTTGGTTTATTATTATTGGTAAATATAATTAATTGATTTGTAAGAAATTGGATTGCATGGAAATAATTGGAATATTCATGTTCATATTGATTAATATACAAAAAAGATAGTTATATAACTAATTGATTTATATTAAAATGTTGAATTTGTATTAAACAACTGTATTACATAATTAACCAATGTGTGGATATAAAAATAGATGACAATGCGAAGGGGTATAATATAGAATAGAAGGGAAAATTTGAATTTGATTAAGATTAGAGATGAGGATGAAGGGTAATATTGTTTTTTAAAAAAAATAGATGAGGAATAAATATGGTAAAAAGGAAATATAGAAATGGTAAATTTAATTGAAATGACTAAATACTGTGTTGGAAGAAATATCCTTCTGGGTTTTGCTCCAAGTGAGGAAAAAAACACTGGAAACATGGAGACTGCTTGGAAAGATGGTTTAATGGTGGACAGGATCACATGGCTTGATGGGGCCCATTGTGTTAGCTTCTGTTGCTATTGTGTTGCAAATGTCCTTTGACAAAGGATTGACTTTCTGCCTCTGGCCCATTAACAAAGGGTGGGGGGCAGGAAGGTGGGAGCTGCTTTGTCTGTAAAATATGCTTCTCCATTTCTCATCCAGGGAAATATAATATTCTGCCTTTTTAATATTTCCCAAAATATTTCATTCTTCTAGGAAAGGGGTGGGAGCTAACCTCCTACAACTGTTTAAATTCGTGAACCGGCCAAATACTCTGTTCAAAGAAAATACTTTGTATGTTTGTATGTGTGTTTCTAATTATTGCTATTTATTCCTATTTGTTCTCTTTTATTCTTTAAAGTTTAACAATTCATTCTTTATCTTAATATCTTAATATTTGTTTGGGGTTGGCTTTCTTCCCTTTCATCTTTTTTATTGTACAGCAGTCTTTCTCCTCAAACCTACCACCTCTGTCTTTTCTTTCTTACTTACTTTCTCTTTCCCCCTTCTTCTTCTCCCTACTTCCTCTTTCTCCTCCTCTCTTCCTCCCTCTCTTACTTTCACTCCTCCTCTAATTTCCCTTCCCTTCCTTCATCCCTCTCTATTGCTGTATCCTTTTATGCATATGGACTACTCAGAGGGCTGAAAAAGTTATTTTTGACTGGTCCTCGCACTTTTGACCAGTCCTCGAATTTACGACTGTCCTCACATTTTACGATTTTTGCCCTATCTTATACCATGTTGAAGAGAAGCAGTTGTGAAATGAGTGACATGGTTGTTAAGAATGCTGCACAGGCATAAATGTGAGGATGGTCAAAAGTGCGAGGACCAGTCAAAAGTGCGAGGACTTGTTAGAAATGACTTTTTTCAGCCCTCCTAGTAGTCCCTATACACATAGCCATGGCCATCCGGTCACATTACCAGCTAGCCACTCCCACCCAATCACATGACCTCTAAGCCACGCCCACAAAATAAGCCACGCCCACAGAACCGGTAGTAAAAAAATTTAGAACCCATCTCTGGTTGGGGGTCACCACAACATGAGGAATTGTATTAAAGGGTCGCGGCATTAGGAAGGTTGAGAACCACTGGCGTAGAGGAACCCGACCATTTATTTCCTGGTAGGATGAGGCCATGTGACAAGAATGAAAAACAACTGAGGCACTAACCGTGCCCGAAGGACGTCACTCAGTCGGGGCCGAAGAAGACCATCGCTCTCGTTTCCTTTATTCCGCCGCGTCTCCACCAAGAGGCCGGTTCTTAGCAGCCTCCGCTCGATGCTCTGCTAATGACGCGCGCGGGGAAGGGCGCAGTCGGGAAAGCGCACGTGGAGGAAGTAGAGCGCCCTCTTCATTTACACGCGAAGGGAAGGAACTAAGCACCGGTGAGGCTTAGCTGTCCTGCTATCCGCTGCTACTGCAGCACCAGCAAAGACAACCCCCGCTTGCCCGGCGGTACTCGTGCCTCCAACTGAGGGCGGGACTCGGGACGAGAAAAGGAAAGGGGGTGCTGTCGCTTTAATGGTGACGTAACCGGCGCGCCGGATGCTCCGGGTCACACCGCTGTGCAGCCGAGACTTTGATTTGCGGCGGGTGACTTGGTTGGGCTTCGGACCGGCCTAAGCGTGTGCTAAGGGTTATCGGCCCTGGCCTTTGTAGAAAGCTTATTTCTGCTTTCCCGTCCCGAGCGACGTGCTGTGACGTTCCCTCGGCGCTCGACCGCGGCTCAGCGTGACCTCCAGAGGCTTCTTTTCCCGCTCATGCATGGGCTTCCTCCTGCTTTGTTAAGCGCGCCCGGTGGATGGACTGGAGGGGTAAGAGCCGTGTTGGTCCGGAAGAGGTTGGCCTGGGCTCGTTCGTTTGAAAGGAATGTTGGCTCGCTCAGTCGGATTGGCTTTCATGTGAAGCTCTGTTTAGGATTTGGAGCTCTGCCCCGCTTTTGCCCTTCATCAGGCTTTGAATATAACTTCAAGGAAGCTGCTTCGCGCAACTTTCCTTGTTGAGAATTAGCGATTGAAGCATGTAGGCTAGTTCCCTGTAATGTAAGTTCCTACCGCGTGTGTAATGGGTGGTTCTTTTATTCCTTCCCCCCCGTAGTATTGTATATATTTTCTTCGCTAATGAGGTAATTTAGTACGGTACGCCAAACCTTGTGGCGCAATATTCAATGTTTGTCATCGACATAATGAGCCTCCCCCTAAAAGTGATTAAAGCTAACTCATTAGTCTGATTGACTAAGCAATGTTGTGCTCAGTTTGGGATTTTTGTTGTCAAAGAACGGTATCTAATTCCAACAGCCAGTAAATAGATTGCTCCTAACTACTATTTCCTCATCCTACCACATGCTGTCAAGCAGGTAAAACCTTTTTAAAAAATTATATTTTAGTTACAGTACTAGATGTCTATCCATTTTAAGACCCTTAAAACATGTTTAATTTCAATATTTTGATTTAAGAATTAAATTATAATGGGAAAATTTAAAGGGTACAAATTCTAATTTTTTTACTTCTCACCATTTTCCTCACCATATACTACTAAAGAACCTACATACATTAAGAATCAAAGGTAAAATCAGATGCACAACCAAATTTAGATGTAAGTATCTACAGTTCACTGTTTTCTGTGGATTTGAATCTAGGGCAGCATTTCCATGGTGACTATTTACACTTTCATAGCACAGCCAGTCATCACTGAAGTGATACAAAGCCTGTCACTTCAGTCGGTAAGTATCTTCACTTACCGACTGCTCATTTAGCAATTGGAAGTTACAATAGCACCAAAAAAGAAGATTTATGATTGGTTCTTGAAATTATGGCATCCTCCTGGTCATATGATTTGGTTGCCTCAAGACCATCATACATTTTCAATGATCACAATGTCTCACAATCACCATTTGCAACAGCCAGCTTCCAACAACCAGAGTCAAGGGGGAAGCTGGCAGAAAGTCACAAGTTGCAAAAGAGGTTTTTGGATTGTATGAATAGATTGTATCAGAGTTTGAATTACTGTAGGGAGGTGATAAAGTTTTGAGCTTTAGCAAAATAATCCACTTTTTAAACATGCTAAGAAGCTGTATTTATACACTGTAGTTGTTTGAATGGGAAATGAATGAGTGGAAAGCCATGGAGTATTCCCCATATTCTGCTCCACAAATCAGTTGAAAAAGGTATTCAACTTCTGACTGGAAAGTATGGCTGATTTGGGTGCAGCATAGGGTCCCTTGCATAAGTATCCTTGTGTTTATCTCAGTAAAGTTTATTTGATTATTCATTTGGAAGTTTTAATTATTGACCTTTTTTCTAACATGTTTTTTTTAATATGCAGGAATTAGTTGGATTGGGATTAAAGCATAGTTGAAAGAAGCACAGAAGTAAGTAGATTTTTTAAAATGTCTTTTTTGACAATGGAAGTAGAATGACTTGAAGTAAATTATGCTGTTTAAGTTGATTTTTATTTTTCTAAATTCTAGCTTTATGGTTTGATCATTGTTAATGATAGCTTGTGGCTAGGATGGGAGCTGAGAAAGAATTTTGTTCCTTTAATTGAATTCTGTTCAAGTGAATCTTTTAATTCAAGATAGCCGATTTTTGAGATATGAGAATTTTAAGAAAGGGTAGAAAAATAACTTCCATTTCTGAATACTGAAAATGTCATTCAGAAATACTTGGTCTCCAGTACAGATAGTTGTTTACCACCACAATTAGGATTGGCAAATTGGTTGTTAAGCAAAGTACCGTATTTTCTGGAGTATAAGACGCACCATTTTCCCCCCTAAAAGAGAGTGAAAATTTGGGTGCGTTTTATACAGCAAATGTAGTCCCGCCCAGCCTCTTAAAGGGAGGTTTCAGAGGCTGAAAATAAAGAGAGGCGCAGAGCTCACAACCAATGAACCTGTTGCTACAGTCACCTCTGGGAACAGCTGATTGGGGGTTTTCCGGGAGGCGCCAATCAGCTTTTTTCTTATTTTCCTCCTCAAAAACTAAGGTGCATTTTATAGTCCGAAAAATATGGTAGTTGCTAAGTGAAACTGCCATTGTGCTTATGTTGTTACTTCACTTTTGCTTTACAGACTTCCTAAAGTTGTAAATACAAGGATTGGTCATAAAAAATCTTTTTTCATTATTGTCATAATGTTTTTTTTAAAATATTTTTTTTATTTTTTCAAACAAAAACATAAAATATATCTTTCAAGAGCGAAGTCTCGATCCGGTCATAGATAGGTACAATCACTTACATTTCTTAACCAGCTCCATTCACAAATTCCCATTACATCTTTTAAAATTCAAAACAAAAAATTTTTTAACTTGAATTCTAACATCTTAATCTAAACCATTCTATTATATCACCACCAATTTAATTTCCAACTAAACTTCTCATTTATATCTTTTAACCTCAATATCAAAACATTAATCTTAATATTCTAACCTCTTAATCTAATTATTTACCTTGCAATTTTATCACCACAAATCTTGTTTTCAAATTGAATACAACTTTATTTTTATTTCAATTTATAGAACAAAATTCTATCCATATTTCTTAATCTCTAGGCCCATTTCATCAAATCTTTAAATCTTAGACTTTATCACTTTAGCTTTAATTTTTCATCTATTTATCATCTATTACACATTTCATTTTACACAGATTGATCCCAAAATCCATATCCTCCTCCGTACCTCCAACTATTGTTTGTCTGATTTCCAGTATATTTTATTTTGGCTGATTTCCAGCATCATCTCCTCCAGAACTCCAACTCTTATTTCGCTGGTACCCAGCATCTCTTATTTTAACTTTTTCCTTACAGTATGTTTATCTATTATTTAGCCATTTCCCAGTATACTCTTCCAGATTGATTCTCAACACATTTCATAGTATTTATCATTTCCAGCATATATTAAATTCAGTCACAGTTCGTTACTTAAGTCTGTGTATATTATATTTTCATTCAATAATACATTAATCAGTTATATTTACCCTTCTCAAATTTGTTTACAAATTTAGAATTAAAACATGTTACATCAAACAAATTTTCTTAAATTTGTCTCATATTAGTATATACTTTTATGTTTTAACAAAAATATCATTTTTAACCACCTATACATCAATCCTCTATTTTATATTATCTTCTTTTATTTCCCATCTTTGTTACTTCAGGAGCCCTCCTGTTTTTATCTAAAAATCATTTATATATTTAGCTCTTTAGCATTACACTTTAATTTTATCTGCTTTATTTCTTCATTTCCCTATCTGTCCATAAACGTTCAACTTCAATTCTTTTGTTCCTGCGCCACACCTTTTGTTGCTAAGCCAGTTAGTTTCAATTTTAATAAATCAAGTGTATTTCTTCTTTCTTTGTAGAATCATCCAAAGACAGAATAGAAATCCCAAAAGCCAAAGTTTATAGTTGGTTTCAAAATAATCCAAAGTAGATAACAATTCAAAGTGTTTCTTTTCCAAACAGAAGGAGGGACTCTGCAATCCACATTCCGCTTAGTCAAAGCAATCCCCATTTTATGGCTATTATGTAACCATACGTTTGTCTCTCCTTTAACTTCCCAAAGATGTTAAATCCCAAAGTCCAAAACTTGGTTATTTTCAAAGTAATCCAAACAAAACACATTGTTTCTCTATCAAGCCGAAAGCAATCCACAAACACTTTCACTTAGTCACCGCAATTCTCCATTTTGTCAATTATGTGATCATCCGTTTGTCTCTGATCTTTTAGCTTTTAAAGTTGAAGGGGGGTAAAGTTTAAAGGGGGGTAACTCACAAGGGGTTGGGCTTAGCCCGACGGGGCTCTGTGACTGGGAGTGCGGGGTCGGGGGTCAAGGAGGGGGCTAGTTTCCGTATTAATGAGGGCTGTTCCATTGGTACTGTGTGTGGGAGGGGCAGATATGGGAGCAGAGGGCCATATGTTAGGGGAGTACGCATTCACTATTTTCGAGCGATTGCGCGCTCTGGCCCCCGATGCTCTTCTTGTTCTCTAGATTGCGCAGATCCTCAGGGCCCGGGCCTTCGGTTGATATGCAACGCCAGGTCCGTGGTAAATAAAGCCCCCCTCATTTGTGATCTCGTTCAGGAGGGGGGGAGCGGACCTGGCGGGTATTACAGAGACCTGGTTGGGCTTGGAGGGGGGGTCCACCTTGTTGAAATGTGCCCACCAGGTTTCCATGCATTCCATCAGCCAAGGTCTCAGGGGAGGGGCGGGGGGTGGTGATTGTTATTAAGGAAGGTCTTGGTCCGAGGGAGGCCACTGTGCTTCAGATAGCCGGATGTGAGTCCCTCTTTGTGAAGTGGGGCCGTGGGGGGCAGATGGGCTTGCTGGCCTGAGCTGCTCAACCTGATAGCCGAAGTGGCGGTTGATACCCCCAGGCTTATGGTCATGGGGGATTTCAACCTGCCATCTATCAGGGAAACGTCTGAGGCGGCTCAGGAGTTCATGGCTTCCATGACGGCCATGGACCTGACCCAGTTAGTTCATGCCCCACTCACACGGGGGGACACACTCTGGACCTGGTTTTTGTCTCTGGCCAGTGGCTGAATGATTTTGATATAGGGGATATTGTGATCGAGCCCTTGTCATGGTCAGATCATTCTCTCCTTCGACTTAACCTTCAAACCGCTACACCTCGCGAGGTCTCATATTAAAACCTACCTAGTGACGATAAAAGCGGCAAAGTCTAACTACTTTTCCGCTCTTACCGCATCTGCAGATAACCGCCCAGCTGTCCTGTTTAGGGTGACCCGCTCCCTGCTCCATCTGGGAGCGCAGGAAGACCCCTTGGAAGGTAGAGCTGAGGATTTTGTGCAGTATCTGCATGACAAAATCACTCAAAGTTGGGAAGGCTTGGACTCTGACGGGATAGGTTCAGATGGGGTGATGGAGGAAGGTCTTGAGAGTGTTATCTGGGAGGAGTTTGACCTGGTGACTCCTGAAGATGTGGACAGAATTCTGGGTAGACTTAGCGCAGCCACATGTTTATTGGACCCATGTCCCTCCTAGTTGCTTCTGGCTTCAGAGGATTATCAACGCTTCTTTGAGTTAGGGTTGCTTTCCCGCTACCTTGAAAGAGGCGGTGATGAGGCCCCTCCTCAAGAAGCCCTCTCTGGACCCGGCTGCTTTAGTAAATTATCGTCCAGTCTCCAACCTTCGCTTTGTGGCGAAGGTTTGTTTGTTTGTTTGTTTGTTTGTTTATTGTTTATATACCGCCCTTCTTCCGAAGGACTCAGGGCGGTGAACAGCCAACAGATAAAACACAAGAAATACAAAATTAAAAACAATATTAAAATCCGATTAAATTAATTTGGCCCACAATTAAAAGCACCCCTGTATTAAAACCCATAATTAAACAGTTAAAAATTAAAACAAAAGAGTTAGGCCAGCCCAGCTTGTTGAAATAAGAACGTCTTTATGGTACGGTGAAAAGTGCGTAGATCCGGGATCTGCCGTATCTCCGGGGCAGTTCATTCCAGAGGGAGAGAAGGCTCTCCCCCTGGGGGCCGCCAGTCGGCATTGTTTGGCTGACAACACCCTGAGGAGCCCCTCTCTGTGGGAGCATACTGGTTGGTGGGAGGCTATCGGTGGCAGAAGGCGGTCTCGTAAATACCCGGGTCCTAATCCATGGAGCGCTCTAAAGGTGGTAACCAATACCTTGAAGCGCACCCGGAAGACCACCGGGACCCAGTGCAGCTCACGCAAGGGAGGTGTTACATGGGAGTGCCGAGTCACCCCCATAACCACGCACACGGCTGTATTCTGGACCTGGAGCCTCCAGGTGCCGTTCAAGGGGAGCCCCATGTAGAGAGCATTACAGTAGTCCAGGCGGGACGTGATGGGAGCATGAGTGACCGTGCGTAAGTTCCTCCGGTACCTGGATGAAGCGGTTTATTTTTATCTGTTCCAGTCAGGTTTGAGACCTGGATACAGCCCAGAAACGGCATTGGTTGCATTGGCTGATGATCTCTGGAGGGCTCGGGATAGGGGTTTTTCCTCTGTCCTGATCCTATTAGATCTCTCAGCGGCTTTTGATACCATTGACCATGGTATCATGGTGCGCCGGTTAGAAAGGTTAGGAGTGGGAGGCACCGTGCTGCGGTGGTTCTCCTCCTTTCTCTCTGATCGGTCGCAGTTTGTGTTGGCAGGGAGCCAGAGGTCGACCTCGAGGCACCTTGTGGGGTGCCACAAGGGTCGGCCTTCTCTCCCCTTCTGTTCAACATTTATGTGAAGCCGCTGGGTGAAATCATCCGTGGTTTCGTGGTGCAGTTCCACCAGTACCCTGTTGACACCCAGCTGTACATCTCCACCCCTGACCACCCCAAAGATGCCCTTGACATGATGTCCCAGTGTCTGGAGGCCGTGTGGATCTGGATGGGGAGAAACAGGCTCAAGCTCAACCCGTCCAAGACTGAGTGGCTGTGGCTTCTGGCGTCCCGATATAGTCAATTGGTGCCATCTCTGACTATTGGGGGCGAGTCATTGGTCCCCACGGAGAGGGATCGCAACTTAGGTGTCCTCCTGGATGCACGGCTGTCCTTAGAAGAACATGTGATGGCCGTGGCCAGGGGGGCTTTTTATCAGGTTCGCCTGATCCGCCAGTTGGGTCCCTTTCTGTATCGGGACTCGTTACGCACGGTCACTCATGCCCTCGTCACTTCCCGCCTGGACTATTGTAATGCTCTCTACATGGGCTCCCCTTGAAGAGCACCCGGAGGCTCCAACTGGTCCAGAATGCGGCCGCGCGGGTGGTTATGGGAGCGTCATGGCGCTCCCATGTAACACCTCTCCTACACGAGCTGCACTGGCTCCTGGTGGTCCTCTGGGTGCGATTCAAGGTATTGGTTACCACCTTTAGAGCGCTCCATGGCTTAGGACCCGGGTATTTACAAGACCGCCTGCTGCTACCAATAGCCTCCCACCGGCCAATGCGCTCCCACAGAGGGGGGCTCTTCCGGATGCTGTCAGCCAAGCAATGTCGGCTGGCGACCCCCAGGGGGAGAGCCTCTGTGGGGGCTCCTGCCCTCTGGAACAAATTGCTCCCCGAGATGCAGAAGATTCCCAACTTACGCACCTTCCGCCGGGCCCTCAAGACGCTTTTATTTCAACAAGCCGGGCTGGCCTAATTTTTAAATTTTTTTAACTGTCAATTCTTAATTTTTTAAACATTTAAATCTAGTATTATTTTAATCAGATATGGGCCAAACTGTTTAATATTTTTAAATTGTTTTTAAATTTTATATTTGTGTGTTTTATGCTGACTATACACTACCCTGAGTCCCTTTGGGAGAAGGGCGGTATATAAATTAAATAAATAAATAAATAAATATTCCAAATTAAAAAAAGTTTCTCAATTTTATAATTTGTTTCAATAAGAAGATTATTCCAAATCAGTCCATAATACATTAAGTTCCTTAATGGGTCCTTTCCTCCTGCAAATTATTTTACAAAATCTTCTTACCCCACAGATCCATAGCCTCTATTTAAGGCTAGGGGTTAATTGTAAAAAATCCATGTTCTACTGTTGTTCCCGCCTGTGTTGGTGTCACTCACCCGGCTTCCGAACACTTCGCCCTTCTCTTCTTTCTTCCTCCTGCACAACGCTTCTCCGGTTTGCCCCGGCTTCGAGGCAGCCGCCATGGCTGCCGCACCCCCGCCGCCGGCTTAGAGGGTTTCCTCCGGCCTCCGAGGAGCTAGCCTTCTCCTCTCAGCCGTCCTAGGTGTCCCTCTCTTTCCCCTGTCCCTACAGGACAGGTTCGGTCTGCAGACCTGTTGGCGGTTTGACAGTCAGGGTTTTCGCGGGGCTCATCAGAGCCCTGCCATTTCCCTGACTGAATTGCCGTGGCGCCAAACCGGAATACCTTTATTGTCATAATGTTGAATGGCCACTAAACAAGGAAATTGCTAAACGAAGACTAGCTCTAATTTCCTAAACTAGGGGTGCATAATCTGTGCCATGTAAATCATTAGGCATGCTTTTTGAGCCCCTCCAATTTGATGACAAATTGTAATTTGTAAAGTGATACTAGAAAAGAAATAAAAAACCTCAGTCTGCAACAAAAATTACACATATCATTTTAAAGGTCGTGTGAAAATAAGTGCATGCTTCTTTCTAATCTTTATAGTGAGGTTTTCCTCTATAATATTCCTATTATGTAACCTAGATAGTCAGTCAATATTTTATGCCATCCCTTGACACTATGTTTTTGCAATTCATAGCTTATTTATCTGCATCTTAATGATTTATCTAAATGAAAGTGCTCTATGATTGAGATAAATATTATTCACAATATTACTCGCTATACTTGATGTGACATGTGGACAATTTATGATGGGTATTTTATATACATTATATATTTTCATACATCTGTTGAAACTGTTGATGTACAAGTGACTGAAAGTGAGCTAAGAATGTAGATTTGTATATGAATCAAAAAATGTTTAGTTGTAGGTATTACAGAAACAAGTTTTAATATGGGAAATGTCCCAATTGCAAGTAAAAAAAAACTTTAGAAAGATTGTAAATCTTAGAATTTTCAGAACATTTTTGTTCATTATTAAATTTACACATTGTTTATTACAACGTTGTAGAAGCTTACAATTATAAAAAATAAAGTAGAAAACATAATAAAATGATGCAGTTAAATAAAATAAAATGCAATCATGAAACTGACAGCTTGGTGAAAAGGTGTTTTTTCCTATGTTCCCAAATGCTATGAGAGTAGGAGCCAAGTACTCCACCTTAGGGAGCTTATTTCATTGCTTGAGAGCTACGTACATAGCATAGCATGGAATTAAGCTGGAGAAAGAAAAAAAGAAGAATGCTAAGTAAGAGCTTGTGCAAGAATTTACACAATTTAGAGATAGGAAGCATGAGAAGCTTTGATTTTGATTAATATAAGATAGGACAGAGAGAAACTTGTCCATGTTTTCAAGATTAATGTCTGTCCTTCTTGATATGACATCTCAAGAAACAGAAGCCATAAAGATTTCAGGAATGTGCTACTGTAAGGATTTGATCAAGTTATGGATTATCATTGCTGAGTCAAACTGGTTTAAAAGGGTTATAGTTGGCACACAGACATACTTATGCACTTATCCTTACCATGGCAAGAAATATAAGTCAAGGAGTACTTCTTTATATATTGGCCTATTTTATCAGCAGTTCTGTTGTTTTTTTCTCACTATTGTGGCAAATATATGCTCTCAAGAAAAACAGAAGTACTTTGAACCAAAGTCATGCTCCAATTGTATTTTATTGATTCTGTCTAAAAGTTACTTGGCTCGAGGAACTGGGAGGTTAACTGCCAGAGCATGTTTGCAGTAGCTTCTCTCAGTTTTATTTTATTTTATCAATTTTTAGTATTCCCACTGGAACCATTTTTATTTAACTAATATTCTTTGGATGAGATAACAGCGAAGACCACAACACTGATAAAGGTGTTTTTTTTTCCTGGGACTGATAAGACATGGGAAAAAGAAAGAAACACCATGGTATAAGCCCGGGATCTCTCCTGTCCGTGAAAACTGCAAAACAACCAAGAATTGAGGAGCACTTTGCTGGAAAGAGAACTATAGGTAAAACTAACCCTTCTCCATCTCCAACAAATTTGAGATGTTAGAACTGGACTTTCAAAGAGAATTGGCAAAACAACAGCTATTAGACTTTCCCAATCTTTGTTGCGGGGTGGGGAGCAAACTGAAAGCCAGCTGCTCTCACAACTAGTCCAGTTACATCCTGTATGGAGTCTGACATAAAGGCTAAGAACAACAAGCTACCCAGAATACAGAGAGATTACCATGGGAAAATACAACTGAGTTTATGGCAAAACAATGCTTTCTCACAGCGCAAACTGTTGTTTCAATATTTGAGCAACTAATAGCCATGCAACATGATTTGGAGACATTAAGAAAAGATATAGCTGTTCTTCTTCAAGCACAAGATCTGGGTCCATGCACTCGCACTAAAGAACTTGCAGCAGACTTGGTTAAATCCTACATTCTGGATAAGTCTCTGGACAAGGAGCAAAGAGCCAAGGATACAGTTAAAGAACCTACTAAAAATGGCAGCCTTCTCAGAAAAAATGGCTTTCTCCTGACAAGACAGTGAGAAGAGGATGTATTAATAGAGAAGTTTCCTTGGAAGCTAGTAAAGCATCTTCCCTCCCCCACCCTTGCCCCAATTTATTTATTGGTTCGATTTATATGCCGCCCTTCTCCGGAGACTCAGGGCGGCTTACAATGCGTTAAGCAATAGCCTTCATACAATTACATCAGTTACATAGTTCACTGCAAACACAACAGATTGCTCTTAGAATCCATATGAATTATAGACGCTGGAATACCAAGAGTGCAATACTAAATTCCCTAACCCAGCTTCTTCACTGCCAATGGGGGCAGATTGATCTCCGTGCTGCGGAGTGGCTCCCTGAAGCCCCAAATTGGAAGCAGATACTCCAAAGCAGCCCATCATACCTCTGATGCTATTTAAGATGAAGGCAAATCTTTTCCATCAGAGTTTTCTGTGTGGAAACGGTTAAACCCTTAATTGTTAACATGCGAGCTCTCAAGATTGCTGTCTCTTCCTCATTTTCAACCTTGGGAAAGTGAGAGAAAGAAAGGGGGAGTCAGTCAGCCTTATTCAGTGAAGATGTATTTAACAACACAAAAGCTGGCCTCATTAATGTTTTTGCTTTCTACCAAGGAAAGAACAAGACAACATACTATTCAAGTTAGAAAATTTAAAGAAATCCTTGTTGGTCACAATCGACACAGCTGAGCCACTTATAGATCTGGTCTCCCCAATAATTGAGCCTCTTACTCCCCCCTCCCCCCCCAGCAAGGGATTGCATGAATATGAGATCATGGAAAACAGAAGCCAAGATCTACAGGGGCCAATAGAGGCCACGGTAGAGATGGAGATGCTATCATCCTTATATGAATATCCTATGATACCTTCAGCATCAAGCCAAGAGATCGAGAGAGGACCCACCATTTCAAAGTCAAATACAGCATGACTTAATAACGCCTTGCCCTACACCTCGAGAGGAGGCACCTGAAAGGCAAGCTCTATTAGCTGGTGTTAAAGCTTTTTACTCTGAACAAGTTCCTCAGGAGTCTACAAAGGACTTAGATGAGACCCCTCTCCTTTTAGAGAAGGCCAATTTTGTTTGTGTCTATATCTCAAGCTAATGTAACAACCTTAAATCATATTTCCTGATGAGCTGCAAATGATGACCCTCTTTCCCTTAGAACCTGGAATATAGCAGGTTGGACTGTCCCATCAAAAGACCAACTCTTTTTTGACTATATATCACAATTTGACATCCTCTTCTTACAGGAAACCTGGACATCTGCAGAGATACAGATGGTTATTGGGCTAACTCTATCTTGGCTGTCCCAAGTAAGGTGGATGGGAGAGCCAAAGGGGGTATTGTGACACTAGTTAATACATCCCTGCAATTTAAATGTTTATTACTGCCACCTTTACAGTCATGGGTTGTGTCTACCTTACTCTTATCTAAACAGATGGAGACTTCGCTTTACATTCCTCCCCTTAATAATTTGATGAACAACATTTGGGACCGCATAGAAGATTTTATCCTTGGCTGCTCAGACAAATATCTCACAGCAGTAATAATTATAGGTGTGGGACTTAAATGCTAGGATGGGCCCAAACAATCAAGCATTATTTCATCAATTTAAGATCCATTACGATGAGAATGCACCAGGAGAACCCCCGCATTCCAGACAGTTTAAAGACCCCAAAGCAAATTGGGCAGGTTTGTGTATAAGACAGATGAGTGTACGTATGGACCTATTTATCTTTAATGGTTCCACACACGGTGATTACCCAGCAGAATATACTTACTGGGGAGCAGGAAGAAAATAAAATCCAGTTGATTACTGGATAATATCTGATGACCTGAAGTTCTTACAGAAGATGGAGGTAGATTAGTGATTGGAAAGCAATCACAATCCAGTAACCCTTACTCTTACACCAGAAAATTTTAAGGGCTGGCTCAATCTATCTACCCAGGTTACAGAATCAAAATACTCAGGTAAAAATTAAATGGAGCGAGAAAAACACAAAGGAAGTTACAAAACAGATGTTAGCTCCAGAAACCAAAGAACTACATACATCTCTCCTAAGAAGTAAGTTTGAAGGATCATACTTTTTTTTTCTTGTTTTCCTCCTCTAAAGCTAAATTGCGTCTTATGGTCCGGTGCGTCTTATAGTGCGAAAAATATGTAATTGCATCAGTTAAGACAAAAAATACATCCCTTTTTGGGTACATCGCCAGAGGATTGTGAAAATCCTCCCTACCCCCAACTAATCGGGTACCAATTCAGGCCTGGAAAGAATATTTTAGAGAGCTGTATACAGACCCCAACTATGTAACTAAGGAGAGCCAAATTAGTTTGGATCAAACTCCTTACTGGCCCCCTGTCACACCAGAAGAGATATCCTCGTAGATCGGATCCCTCAAGGCTAATAAGGCACCAGATGCTGACAATGTCCTGACAGAAATAATTAAAAAGAATGCCAGTGGGTGGGCACCTCTATTAGCATCTCTTACATTTATAGATAAAATGGGCTGTATGTCAAGAGATTGGGGATTAGCAATCATTATTCCAATTTACAAAAGGTACTAGAAATGGCCCAGGCAATTATAGACCCATTAGTCTTCTGAGTGTTAGTAAATTGTATGCCAACCGCCTAAATTATAAATTCCAGAATTGGCTAATTTCAGGGGGGGATAATCAAAGACGAACAAGCTGGATTTAGAGAAGGAAGATCAACAGGATCATATCTTGGTATTTCACCATCTGGTTCAAAAATACACATATTAAAAAAAGATCCTCTTTTCATAGCCTTCCTTGATTTTAAGTAGACCTTTGACTTAATATCCACAAACACCCTCTGGGAGAAATTAAAACTACTACCGTGTTCCCCGAAAATAAGGGTCTTATTTTCTTTTGAACCCCGAAATAAGGGCTTGGCCTTTTTATTGGGGAGTCTTATTTTGGGGGTGCAGGAGATGGCGAACGTGGACTGGATGTCCCGTTGCCGCCGTCGCCTCCCTGTTGTTCGTGCTGGCTGAGCAGCTGGCTGCCGCTTCCCTGACATGTCCTGCCACTGCCTCATGGAGCAGAACTCTGCATGGCTTGTGCCACTGTATGCACGAACTGTAGCACCGCCGCAAGCTTCATCATACCTGCACAGTTGGCATCCTGCAGCTTGCGGCTGCGCTGGCATGTCGAGCCTCAAGGCAGTGCTGCCATTCATGCATGCAACAGCACAAGCCTTGCAGAGTCCTGCTCCATGAGGCAACGGCGCAACAAGTCTCACAAAGACTCATTTCTGGCAGGTGGGGCGGGGGAAAACTGATATGCGTGGAGTGAGATGTGGCTCCCCTTGCCGTCTCTTCTACCACCCCCCCCTCGCCGGGCATGGCAGAGCTCCTTCCCCTTACTTAGCCATCTGCCTCCTTTAGGGATGCAATTTGGGGGTGGCAGGTGGCGTGTCTTACCTTTTCAGCTCCGTCGTGTTCCTCGCCATTGTGTCCAAGGAAACACATTGTAAAAGAAAACTTCTCGTGAGTTCGAGAAATTTGATTGAACTCGCAAGAAGTTTTCTTTTACAACATGTTTCTCTGGACACAACGGTGAGGAACGCAACAGAGCTGGAAAGATAAGACGTGCGTCTCACGGCCCAACACGTCCCATCCCACCCCAATGGCAACAGCAGCCTGGCTGCTTCCCTTCCCCACCATGTCTTTATCAAGCGGGATGGCAGGTGGGGCAGGGAAGAAGCGAGATGCATGGAGTGAGACATGGCTCCTCTTGCTGTCTCTTCTCCCCCCTCGCTGGGCATGGCATGGCTCCTGGCCCTCGCTTAGCCACCCACCCCCTTTAGGGATGCAATTTGGCAGGGGCAGGTGGGGCGGGCAAGAAGTGGGATGCACGTATTACTTTTCCAACTCCGTCGCATTCCTCGCCATTGTGTCCAGGAAATATGTAAAAAAAACTCTCGTGATTTCAATTCAACTTCTCAAACTCGCAGGAAGTTTTCTTTTACAACATGTTTCCCTGGACACAACGTCGAGGAACGCAACAGAGCTGGAAAGGTAAGGCATGCATCTCGCGGCCCAACACGTCCCACCCCACACCTGGCTGCTTCCCTTCCCCGCCGTCTCTTTATCGAGAGGGGTGGGAGGTGGGGCGGGGGAGAAGCGGGACACGTGTCTTACCTTTCCAGCTCTGTCGTGTTCCTTGCCTTTTTGTCCAGGGAAACATTTAAAAAAAAACTTTCGCGATTTCAATCCAACTTCTCGAACTCGCAAGATTGTTTTTACAATGTGTTTCCCTGGACACAACGGTGAGGAATGTGACAGAGCTGGAAAGGTAAGATGCGTGTATTGCAGCCCAACACATCCCACCCCACACCTGGCTGCTTCCCTTCCTTGCTGTTTCTTTATCGAGAGGGGTGGCATGTGGGGCGGGGGACAAGCGAGACGCGTGGAACGAGACGTGGCTCCCCTTGCCATCCCTTGCCATCCCTTCTCACCCCCCTCACCAGGCAGGGCTCATGCTCCTCACTTAGCCACCCTTTAGGGATGCAAATTGGGGGTAGCAGGTGGGGCGGGTGCAGAGCGGGACGCGTGTCTTATCTTTCTAGCTCTGTTGCGTTCCTCACCGTTGTGTCCAGGGAAACACGTTGTTAAAAAAACTTCTCGCGAGTTCAATAAAGTTTTCTTTGGCAGGCAACAAGTGGTCAAAATAGGGAACGCCCTATTTAATACCACCGACAATGCTGCTACCCTTCAAAAAGACCTTGACTGTGTGCCAGAATGGTCAAACAATTGGCAACTTCAAATCTCAAGCAACAAATGCTCTGTCTTACACATTGGGGGAAAAAACAGAACACAAAATACAAGCTGTGTGGACACGACCTAATAGATCACCCTCACTCTGTCAAGGACCTTGGAGTACTTATCTCTAATCTAAGTGCCAGAACCCACTGTAACAACATTGCCAAAAAGGCATTAAGAGTTGTTAACCTAATGCTGCATAGCTTCTTCTCTGGTAACATTGTATTGCTAACCAGAGCATACAAAATATTTGCTAGACCAATTCTCAAATACAGCTCATCTGTCTGGAATCCACACTTCATATCGGACATAAATACAATTGAGCGGGTCCAGAGGTATTTCATGAGAAAAGTACTCCACTCCTCTACTCGCAACAGAATACCTTATGCCACCAGACTTGAAATTTTGGGCTTAGAAAACTTAGAACTATAGCAACTTCAGTCTGACTAAGCGTAGTACATAAAATTATCTGCTGCAATGTCTACCTGTCAATGACTACTTCAGCTTCAACCACAACAATACATGAGCACGCAGTAGATACAAACTTAAGGTAAACTGCTCCAAACTCAATTACAGAAAATACAACTTCAGCAACAGAGTGGTCAATACCTGGATTGCACTACCTGATTCTGTGGTTTCTTCCCCAAACCCCCAAAAACTTTAACCTTAGACTGTCTACTGTCAACCTCACCCCATTCCTAAGAGGTCTATAAGGGGCGTGCATAAACGCACCAACGTGCCTATCGTCCCTGTCCTAATTTTCCCTTTTATTCATATCCATTTCATATATTCATAATCATGTTTATACTTATATCTGTTATCTAATACATGCTTGACAAAATAAATAAATAAATAAATAAAACAAACAAATAAATTAGTACCTGCTACCTTAAAACTTTTTGAGGCCAAATTCTATATGGGGCACAAATTCTATATGGGGCACAGGAATCTTCACAAAGACCCGCTAGAAATTATACAAACAAAATTCCTGCAAAGCCATTTTAGCTGCTCCCAAAGGAACACTAAACGCCCAGTTAAGGATTGAAACAGGTATGCCTCAAATTAAGGTAAGAGCCTAGAAGCTGATGATTATCTATTGGCTAAATATGCATTTCTTTCCAGAGGGACTGACCCCATTAGTGTTGACTGATAACTTCCCACTCCCGCCCCCCTCCCCCCCCCCCCCCGGAAACAGGCAATAGACCACAAGCTGGGCTCTTATGGATTCTCCCTGATATTCTTAATATCCCTAAGGTTTGACCAAACTAAGCAAGTAGTTATTAATAGAATAAAAGACATGGAGTTCCACTTAGAACTAATTAGGATGCCTCTCCAGAGTAGGAACAGAATTAAAAGGGGTGCGTGGGAACCAGCAAGATATTTAAAGGACCTGATCTTTCCAAAACAGAATAGCATTCTTCAGAGCCAGATTTAACATCCTCCCCTCAGCACCTCTGGGGCAGGTATAAGAAGACCTCAATAGCGGAACAAGTAGGTATATGTGGTAAAGGAGAATGACTTTACCAAAGGAGATATCACACGTTTTATTGTACTGTGAGTTATACAGAGTTTATAGGTCAGTGCATATTCTTCCCTTATTAGAGAGATTACCAGGGAGGGTAGACAAATTTTATGTAGGCTATCTCCTCCAGGACTCAAACCCGGCTACCACGCATGCAATGGCAAAATTCTGTGCTGCTGCAATGACCACAAGGAAAAATTCGGTTACAGAATCAAAGTTATCTACTTGCACCTATTTTTTGTAGATTTCTCTTACAATTTTTAGAGGAAATCTATTTACACATATACTTATCCACACTTCAATCATGTAAACAAGGACATGATCCAAACTGTTTGAGTTCATGTATTTTATTACCATGGATGTTATTATCCACTATTATTAGTATACTATCTTTTAATAGTATTGTAAACAGTGATAATTCTTGTCTATTGCTGGTCTATGATCGAAATAAAGTATTATTATTTATTGGTTAATCTTTAGTGAGATTCACAGCCTTTGAGGCTGGTTAATAGCTCAGCAGTTCGAGTCCTAATCAAGGACCTAGGAACTGTTACGGTATCGTCAGAGGATGTAAGCTGTTCCGAGTAAGGTGGTTTTTTGTAGAGTCAAAATGTTTAAGTCCGGCAAATTTAGAATTTCTAAATAGCAGGGTAGCCCTTTGGGTATTGCTCCGAGGGCTCCAATTACAATCGGGACAACACACGATTTCTTTTTCCACAGTCGCTCAACTCCAATTTGTAAGTCCCGGTACTTTGTGATTTTTTCTTGCTGCTTATCTTCAATTCGTGCATCACCAGGTATTGCAATGTCAATGAACCATACTTTTTTCTTTTCAACTATTGTTATGTCAGGTGTGTTGTGGACCAAGTGCCTGTCAGTCTGAATCCTAAAATCCCACAAGATCTTGAGTTTCTCATTCTCTAAAACTTTCTCAACCTGATGTTCCCAGTGGGTTTTGCTGTACTCAAATCCAAACTTCTGGCACAATTTCCAGTGAATGCTCTTAGCAACCCGGTCATGGCGTTGTAGGTAGTCTGTGAAATTTTGCTGCACCCACTGATCAGGTGGTCAACTGTCTCCTCTTTCTCATTGCGGAGGCGGCATTTGCTGTTGGTGGTAACATGTTGAATTTTTGCCTTCATGCAGTTTGTGGCTAGGGCTTGTTCTTGAGCTGCCAAAATAAAGCTTTCTGTTTCTTTTTTCAGTACTCCTGATCTTAACCAGTTCCAAGTTAGTTTCTGGTCAGCTTTGCCTTCAATACTTTTCAAGTATTGGCCATGCAGAGCCTTGTGTTTCCAATTTTCAGCTCGCTGCTCAATTACTTCTTTCTTATATTCTGCTTTTGTTTTAGTTGTCTTTAAAAGGCCTCCTTTATTTACTTCCTTAATCATTGGTTCTTCACTTTTCTGGATGTAATCATTCAAGCTGCATTTTTCTTCTTCCACAGTCTGCTTTACTTGTAGGAGTCCTCGACCACCCTCTGCTCTTGGTAAATATAATCGGTCAACATCACTTTTAGGGTGCAAGGCATGATTCATTGTCATAAGCTTCCTTGTTTTTCTGTCCAAATTGTCTAACTCCATCTGGGTCCAGTCAATTATTCCTGCAGAGTATCTAATCACAGGTATAGCCCAGGTATTTATGGCTTTTATGATGTTTCCTCCACTCAATTTGGACATTAATATCTTACGAATTCGCCGAATGTACTTGGCTGAAGTTAATTTCTTGACTTTATTATGCATTAAGTCAGAGGCTTCTAAAATCCCCAAATACTTGTAGCCTTCTTCTGATTTTACTGCCTTTATCATTTCTTCATTCTCTAGTTCTATTCCATCCTCTTCTATGATCTTGCCTGCTTTGGTTGCTATTGTTGCACATTTGTCAATTCCAAACTGCATACCAATGTCTTGGCTGAATTCTTTTGTGTTTTCAATTAATACATTCAGTTCAGCTTTTGTTTTACCACACAGCTTCAAATCATCCATGTACATCAAGTGCGAGATTTTCAGTCCTTTCTTTGCAAGTTCGTATCCACAGTTCATCTTCTTCAAAATGATTGTCAGTGGTAGCATTGAGAGTATAAAAAGTAGGGGTGAAAGGGAATCGCCCTGGAAAATGTCTCGTTTAATTTCAACTTCACCCAGTTCTTCTTCATTAGCCATAAGTTTTGTTTTCCAGAGGTTCATTGAAGATTCCATGAATTTTTGTATGTTGCTGCTGATGCCTAATATTTCCAGGCATTTCTTGATCCAGCTATGGGGAACTGAATCAAATGCTTTCTTATAGTCCATCCAAGCCATGAACAGGTTGGTTCGTCTTTTCTTTGAGTTCTTTAGGATTAGCTTGTCGATCAGCAATTGATCTTTGGTTCCTCTTGAGTTTTTGCAGCATCCTTTCTGTTCTACAGGAAGCAAGTTATTTCTTTCCAGGTATCCATAGATTTGGTTTGCAATGATACCAGTAAGAAGCTTGTATGTTGTTGGCAAGCAGGTGATTGGCCTATAGTTTCCAGGGTCCTTTCCTTTTTCTTTATCTTTTTGGATCAAAAATGTCCTTCCAGTTGTCATCCATCCATCATTTTCAGGTGTTTTTAGGATCTGGTTCATCTGGGTTGCCAATCTTTTGTGCAGACTTGTAAGTGCCTTTAACCAGAAGCCATGCAGCTCATCCGGTCCAGGTGCACTCCAGTTCTTCACTTTTCTTGACTGTCTTTGCACCATTGCTTTTTTTTTTTTCACGTCTTCCATTTTATGCACTTTAATAGAGTCCTCAACCTGTTTGATCCATTTTGCATTTCTATTGTGCTTCTTGTTGTTTTCCCATAAATTCTTCCAGAATTTCAGAGCTTTCTCTTTATCAGGCTTTTCATTTGTTGTTACTCCGTTTCCATTTTCTAAATTCTTATAAAACTGGTACTGATTTGCTCTGAACTGTGAGTTTTCCTTGAACTGAGTTACTCGGTTTTCATACCTTTTAATCTTTTCAGCGATGGCAACAACCCTCTGCTTCAGCTCTTCAATTACTACTGCAATCTCCTTATTCCTTAGATCGTATCTTGCTTCCAGGCTGCTTTTGACCTGCTTGTTCTTTAGCTGACCTTGCCTTAGGTTCTTCAGGTTGCTCAAATCTCCACGTACTTTTTTGATCTTCAATTCTAACCAAATTTTCCACTTAGGCTTCCCCTTCTTGCCTCTTTTGTTCTTTTGTATTTTCAACCCCAGTTCTTTGGTGGTTATGACAGCTGCTGCATACATCAGTTGGTTAGTTTCGGCTAATGTAGTGGTTCGAATAGTTTGCACAGCCTCATTGACCTTTTTTAGTACATTTCTCAATTCTTTCCGGTTCACTTGGTTCAGCTTTGGCAAACGTGTTCTTTCATCATCTTCCATTTGGTGCTTTATTTTTCCAGCTAATTGAGCACTATCTGTTGGTGTTTGTTCTTTAGTGCTTCCTTGTTCTTTATCTTCATCCATTTCAGTATCCTCTTCTTCCCTTTCTTCCTCAATTTGCTTTTGAGTCTGGAAATCATTCTTGATGTTACTCTTCTTTGTTGTTGTACTCAGACCATTAATTGCTTTCTCTTCTATTGCTATTAATTCTTCTGTAGTGAAAAATTTGTGGTTTAGGATTACACGTCGTTGGTCCATTAACCTTTGTTCACTGGTGTCACAGTCCGTATGGTTCATCTTCCAAATCTGATATATTCTTTTTTGAAATCCATGTTTTGCTGGCTCAGACTGATAGTAAGCTTTCATAATAGAGGTGTTTTCTTCCCTGGTCCAGATTTTTCACTTTTTGGGTTTTTCTTCCAGTAGCTTGTCAGCTCCATGCCCTGGTTGCCTAGCAGAGGGAGTTGAGTCCTGTAACTCATTTTGCGTAGAATGCCCAGGAGCCATAGCATCCAACGGAACCCTTGTTAATCCGGGCGACGGTTCAGACGGCATAAATTTCATTTTTTCTGTATTCACCATGTTTGAATGGGTTGTGGAGCAGATTTTGTCTGGCCCTTCACCTAAGGTCTGTCTGATATGGTTGCACCTGTTCAGCATAGCCCTTAGGATCATTAGAGCACGCAAGCCCCTCCACCACGACAAGGTAGAGCTCCTCGGAGGGGTTATTATTATTATTATTATTATTATTATTATTATTATTATTATTATTGTATTATTATTATTTACTTTATTCATTAAACTCAAAAAAATAGATCCTGAGTAACATAGCTCAAAATGACCAGGAACTTGCGAATATATAGTAACAACAAACCTTGGTTCACAGCTAAACTTAAGCAGCTACATTGTTTCAAAGAGGAAGCCTACAGAAAAGGTAACAAAATGCTGAGAAATGTATTAACAAGGGAGATCAGAGCAGCAAAAAGAAGCTACTCTGAAAAGCTAAAGAATCAGTTCTCAACAAATGAACCAGCAAACATGTGGAAAACTCTTAAAAATATTACCGATTATGGCAAACCTCCTTCCCAGGCTGAAGGAAATCAACAACTGGCAGATGATCTGAACGTGTTTTACTGCAGGTTTGAAAGGAAACTACAGCCACCTATCTCCACAACCCCCATCTCAGATACACCAACAACACCAAGCCTCCTACAACTGTCCCCATCCCATTGGGTTCACAACCCCTAGTGATCACAGAAAAGGAAGTGCAAGACCTATTTCACAGACAAGCTAGGAAAAGCTCCAGGCCCAGACAAGATAACTCCTTCTTGCTTAAAAGTCTGTGCCTTCACAAATTATGCAAGAAGAAACAAACTCCCTAAAGGAGTACATATCAGATTTACGAAGAAAACAATGAAAGAAGAAATATACCAAAAGATGAGAGAGAAGACAGTTACGTACAAAGTTCTAACACTAAAACAAGTACCGAAAAGGGCCAGGGACAGGAGAAAAGATTATAACTTCTTAACCCGACAGTTAAACAAGTTCAAGATAAAATTCAGATTGCTCATACCAGAAGGAGTACTTATTTCATGGGAAGGAAGAAAATTTCGAATTGACACCATAGAAAAAGCCCAAGACTTCGCCAATCAACACCTAGGATATGAAGGAGAACAGGAAAGCAGAGGAAGTAGAGAAGATCAAAACCCCAGTGACCAAGAGGAGCAACCAACAAACGAGGAGGACAAGGAACGGAAGAGGGGAAAGTTGGGGAAGGAGGAAGTGACGGGGACTACACAAAGAGTCACAAGAAACACAACAAAACTTAAAATAACAGACCAATAAACAACAGCAGGAATGGAAGAAGAACTAAAACTCATCTCTATAAATATAAATGGTCTAAACTCACCAAGCAAAAGACATCAGACATTCACTAAACTTTAAAAATTAGGAGCAGATATAATTACATTACAAGAGGTACACATAAGAAAACAACAGAAAAAATTACTCAAATAAAAAACTAGGAGTAATATACACATCCTTAGGCAACTGTAAAAAAAGGGGAGTGGTAATGTTAGAGACCATATAAAAACAAAGCTAATATATGCGGACAAAGAGGGTTGAGTCTTAATGATAGAAGTAAAACTGGAAACAAAAATAATATTGTTAGTAGCCATTTACGCTCCAAATGGAAACCAAATAGATTTCTATAAAAAACTACACAATAAATTAAAAGAGCTGGATTATGAAAATATTTGTATCGTTGGAGATTTTAATGCAATTTTCAATACATGAGAAGATTATCACAGTAATAGGAAGAATAAAATCAAAAGGAAGACATTGCCACAAACATTCAAGGATTTGGTACAAGAAATGAGTCTACATGACACTTGGCGAGAATTAAATACTAAAACCAAAAGGTACACATATTTTTCTGGCCCACATCAATCGTGGTCCAGATTGGATATGGATGTGGGTGAGGGCCAGGCGAGCCAGCAATTTAACAAATGGTTCCGTGTTTTTTTGTAATTTTATTGGCCCGCAGAGCTTCAGCATAGGCTAATTAGCCCTTGATTAGATCGGCTCCCGACTCTCAGCTGATTTGCTCTCAGCTGTTTTGCTCAGGGCTCTGCTGCTTGTTTGCAAAGTGTGCTGGAGCAATTTTTTTCCCCCTAGTTATGCTGAAAAACGAAACTGAAAGTAAAGCAGGCTGTTGGCTTTGCTGTTACTACAGTGTTGGAAAATTAGGTAGGCAGATTTCTTTTCTTTTTCCTCACCAAAAAAGGTAGCTGCAAAGAATGGGAAATTTAGGGAAAAAGTGGAGAGTTCAAGATTTTAAAACACAAAAGAAAAAAAGCTCTATTTAACTAGGGAATTGTAATAATTGAGATACTATTAATTGTATATTGTGTTGAAAGCAGAAATGGTTAAGTTGTGGTTTGGAGGAATATATGGGGGAAATTATTTGGTTTATTATTATTGGTAAATATAATTAACTGATTTGTAAGAAATTGGATTGCATGGAAATAATTGGAATATTCATGTTCATATTGATTAATATAGAAAAAAGATAGTTATATAACTAATTGATTTATATTAAAATGTTGAATTTGTATTAAACAACTGAAATATTACATAATTAACCAATGTGAGGATAGATATAAAAATAGATGACAATGGGAAGGGGTATAATATAGAATAGAAGAGAAAAATTGAATTTGATTAAGATTAGAGATGAGGATGAAGGGTAATATTGTTTTTTTAGAAAAATAGATAAGGAATAAATATGGCAAAAAGGAAATATAGAAATTGTAAATTTAATTGAAATGACTAAACACTCTTTAAATTTGTGAACCGGCCAAATACTCTGTTCAAAGAAAATACATTGTATGTTTGTATGTGTGTTTCTAATTATTGTTATTTATTCATATTTATTCTCTTTTATTCTTTAAAGTTTAACAATTCATTCTTTATCTTAATATCTTTATATTTGTTTGGGGTTGGCTTTCTTCCCTTTCATCTTTTTTATTGTACAGCAATCTTTCTCCTCAAACCTACCACCTCTCTCTTTTCTTTCCTTCTTACTTTCTCTTCCTCCCCCCTTCTTCTTCTCCCTACTTCCTCTTCCTTTCTCCTCCTCCTCCTCTCTTCCTCCCTCTCTTACCCTTACTCCTACTCTAATTTCCCTTCCTTTCCTTCATCTCTCTCTATTGCTGTATCCTTTTATGCATATGGACTACTCAGAGGGCTGAAAAAGTTATTTCTGACTGGTCCTCGCACTTTTGATCAGTCCTCAAACTTACGACTGTCCTCACATTTTACGGTTTTTGCCCTATCTTATCACCATGGTGAAGAGAAGCAGTTGTGAAATGAGTGACATGGTTGTTAAGAATGCTGCACGGGCATAAATGTGAGGATGGTCATAAGTGTGAGGACCAGTCAAAAGTGTCAAAAATGACTTTTTTCAGCCCTCTGAGTACTCCCTATACACATAGCCACGCCCACCCAGTCACATGACCTCCAAGCCATGCCCACAAAATAAGCCACGCCCACAGAACCGGTAGTAAAAAAATTTAGAACCCACCCCTGGTTGGGGGTCACCACAACATGAGAAACTGTATTAAAGGATCGCGGCATTAGGAAGGTTGAGAACCACTGCTCTACAGGATTCAGGAGACAAAGGAGGCCTAACAATACCAGACTGGGAACTCTACTACAAGGCATCAGGACTGACCTGGATCAAAGAATGGATGAAACTGGACAACAAAATGTATGAAGGCCCAACAATATTGGCAGGACATAAAGGAAACTATTGAGGAAATAATAAATCAACAAGTAGAAAACACTCCAGAATTCTTTTTATTTGGAATGATAACAACACAGCACAACAAAGAGACAAAATACCTTATCATACATATTCTGACTGCAGCACGGTTATTGTTCGCTCAAAATTGGAAATCAGATCAACTCCCAACCAAAGATAAAATAATCTCAAAGATAACAGAATGTGCCGAAATGGATAGATTGACGCTGGAACTCCAGGATAAGGAAGAAAGTGAATATTACCTTGTGTGGCACCGATGGTATCAATGGCTGGAAAGGAAAATCAGTACAAATGTAGATGACAGAAAATAGGGTGGAAAATTAAAAATAGGAAATGAATAAAGAGAAGATGCAAGATTATTTTTAATTTAAAACACTTGAATCAAGAATATACCGCTTATTTACTAATTTACAAAGTAATATAATATATATTCTGATGATGACCAAAATATGTATGTAAAACGTGGTGTGGGTATGTAGGTGGTGGGATTTTGTTTGTCTTTGTATTGTCTTTATATTCTTTGTATTGTCTTTATATTCTTGTTTAAAATCCAATAAATTTTTTTTTTAAAAAGTCTGTGCTGACCAATTGGCCCCCATCTTCACCCATATCTTCAATAAATAACTAGACATGTGCTATGTTCCTTCTTGCTTCAAACACTCTATTATCATCCCAGTGCCGAAGAAGCCCACCATCAAGGAACTGAATGACTACAGAGCAGTTGCTCTAACATCTGTAGTTACGAAAACTTTTGAAAGGCTAATGCTGTCCTACATGAAAACCATCATGGATCCGCTGTTAGATCCCCTGCAATTTGCATACTGAGCAAATAAATCAACAGATGATGCTGTTAATATGGCTCTGCACTACATCCTACAACATCTTGAATCTCCAAAGACCTACGCAAGGGTCCTCTTTGTAGGCTTTAGTTCAGCATTCAACACCATCATTCCAGACATCCTTCTAACTAAGCTAAACCAGCTAGAGGTACCTGAACACATTTGGATCATAAGCTTCTTAACAGACAGGAAGCAGCAGGTGAAGCTAAGCAGAATCACATCCGATACCTATACAATTAGCACAGGGGCCCCACAAGACTGTATGCTCTCTCCACTTCTCTCTATATACCAATGACTGCATCTCAAATGATCCATCTGTTAAACTACTGAAGTTCGCAGATGACACAACAGTGATCGGTCTCATTCAAGACAATGATGAATCCGCATACAGACGGGAGGTTGAACAACTAGCCTCATGGTGTGACCAGAACAATCTGGAGCTGAACACACTCAAAACCGTAGAAATGGTGGTGGACTTTAGGAGAAACCCTCCCATACTGCCACCTCTTACAATACTAGACAACACAATATCAACAGTAGAGACCTTCAAATTTCCAGGTTCTACCATATCTCAAGACTTAAAATGGACACCTAACATCAAAAAAGTCATCAAGAAAGCACAACAAAGAATGTTCTTTCTGCACCAACTCAGAAAGCTCAAACTGCTCAAGGAGCTGCTGATACAGTTCTACAGAAGAATTATTGAGTCTGTCATCTGCACCTCTATAATTGTCTGGTTTGGTTCTGCAGCCCAACAAGACAGACACAGACTTCAGAGGATAATTAGAACTGCAGAAAAAACAATTATTACCAACCTGCCTTCCATTGAGGACCTGTATACTGCACAAGTCAAAAAGAGGGCTGTGAAAATATTTACAGACCCCTCGCATCCTGGACATAAACTGTTTCAACTCCTACCCTCAAAATGATGTTATAGAGCACTGCACACCAGAACAACTAGACACAAGAACAGTTTTTCCCGAACGCCATCACTCTGCTAAACAAATAATTCCCTCAACACTGTCAAACTAGTTATTAAGTCTGCATTACTATTAATCTTCTCATCGTTCCTATCACCCATCTCCTTCCACTTATGACTGTATGACTGTAACCTTGTTGCTGGTATCCTTACGATTTATATTGACTGTTTCCTAATATGATTTGATTGCTTATCTGTTCCCTATGACTATCATTAAGTGTTTTGACGAATGTGTCTTTTATGTACACTGAGAGCGTATGCACCAAGACAAATTCCTTGTGTGTCCAATCACACTTGGCTAATAAAGAATTTATTCTATTCTATTCTAAAATAATATAAATAAAATAATTTTTAAAATAATGTACCGGAGAGTATTTCCCTATTTTTGATGATGAATAAGTTTCTTAAGCAAAAATGCTAAATATCTCAGCCTTGGTATATTTAAAAATAGCCATTGCAAGTTTTGCATATTAATACAAAGGAGTGTTTTGTTTAGTTCATGTTAATAAATAGTTACTCAAACATATATCTTTAATTGATAACATGTTTATTTTTAGTGTCATATAGAAGAGATGAAATGTGGTCTGAGCGGTATGAATATGAAAGATTACCACGAGAAAGACTCCCGCCACGTCCTGATGTAAGTTGATTGCTAATAGTTATGGGTTTCTCTTTTTAATCTTTTTAGCCGTTGATTAAGAATTTAAATTTATTATCTTAAACTTATGGGGGTTACAGTGTACACATGGACGGACATTCAATTAGAAGGCCTACAACGGTTCACAATTAATGCTGTGTTTTATAAAACTTGGTTTCTTTCTTAATATGTCCTCCTTAAATACCTATTTGGGTTTTGTAAAATGCTTTTTGATAGAGCTTTTATCTTGATTATGTGAGTCTCTTACTTATCCTAGGTTGGATAAATGAGAAGGAGAAACAAATCCTTTATATCTAATCTATGTCCACCTTTCCCCCCCCCCAAAGACTTTTTTTTCCAGTTCACAGCATTCCCTTCCATATCAGTGGATAAAAATCAGTATAGCATCCCCCTCTCCCACCGCTTCTTACGCATACACAAACGTTTCTTTTAAAAATTGAGAAGGAACAGAAATCCTAACTCCACCCATGATCATGATGTGGCCTTGCTCACTTTGCTTCTCTTCATCCATTGTGGTAATTGTTTATTTGTATCCCGCCTTTATTATTACAAATAACTTAAGGCAGCGGACATATCCAACACACACCTTCCTATTTTCCCCATAATATGGGGAATGTGAGGTGGGTTGGTCTGAGAGTGACTGGCCCAAAAACCACTTGGCTTTAATGGCTAAGGCGGAACTTGAATGCTGCCTTAAACACTAGACCAAACTGACCTAATTGTCCTTACCAAAAAATTATTAATTGGGGTTTCTTTCCTATCCATAGTTTATTTATTGGATTCTAATGTAAATGAGCTGAGTTTGGCTTTTTTTGCTTTGCTTTGATTTTTTTTTTTTAAAAAAAAAACAAGCTTCCTTTCTCCAAGGCACTGTTTCCAGCTGTCTCAAAATACTACTGCACACTGTAACCTGTTTTACCAGTGTAAATGTAGGTATGCCTAAACTGGGCAAATACAGGTTCCCTAAAGATCTGGCATGGGAGAGATAAAATAGGGAGGTAATTATTAAAAGCCCAGGCCTGTACTTTATTTTCGGTTTGATTTTTTTAACTGCATAAACTAATTGTTTCCTCTTTTCAAATGCAGATTTTTTTTTATTTCATTGGATAGCTCAGAATGCAGTCTCAAATTTGTACCACCATTTTTTGTATTCCATTAGAAAGCCTATTTATTCAGGATGATGCCAAAAGCAATGGTTGTTTTGCACAGAAAAAGATTTTTTGTTTTCTGTGCTATTATTTTTCCCATATATGCTATTATTTTTTAAAATCCTATTTAGTTCTAAACAGTTATAGCTAGGTAATTTAAAATTTTCTAAATAATTTTCAAATAATGGTAAAGATTTTATAAAATGATAGTTGATACTAAACTTGTAGAAAAACAATTAGTTCAAGTATTTGTTCATTTTTTTTATGAGCCTAGTATAATTATTGTTCAGTTAAATACACATTTTCAATCTTGTTAAATTCAGGATATTTCATCTGCTTTTTAACAAGAGGCATGAACTAAAGCAAGATTGTATCTTGATTTCTAATGTATTTACTGGCTTTATTAAAACTTCAATATCCATATTAATCTTTGAGATTATTTTTATTATTTATAATTTTTAATGATTGGTATTGTATATAATTTTAGGATGACTACCATCGAGTAGTCAGTTTTGCATCCAAGAAACTACCACTTCCAGAAAGACCTGGTGAAGGAAGCTATAGTAGATATGAATATGGCCATGCTCATGTAGGCTATAGAGACTATGGTGAAGGTCGAGGTTTTGCCCACGAACGAAGAAGTGGACTACCACATAGAATTGTGAGTTTCCCTTTTCTGATGAATATGTGGCTGGAAGCTAAATGTTCTATAATTGTTAGGTACAGCTCTGTGTTACATTAATAGCACTTAAAAATAATTTGGATATTTAAACTTTATACTGTAACTCTATGAACATACTGTACTAAAGCAACTGTGCTTTTGAAAGCTTGAAGATTAATACGTAAAGCTTCCATCTCTCTGAAGAAAACATGAGAAGGAGCATTGGGTTTCAGAAAAGGAAGAGAATTCATTCACAAATATTGTTTGAAGGCAAATAACAACGTTGGATGCATAGCAATCACCAGTCTGTTTTAATGATATATTGATTATTTCTTGTACAGCAATACGATAAATCAGCCTCTTATTTTTGCATTTAATATTTGTTCAATAGATAGTTCTTTTTCCCTTTAAAATACATTAAATACATTTTAGTGGCATGTTAAATTTCTTTTAATCAATTTTGGAAGAAATTATTTAAAAAATGTTCAATGGTGTTACACAATATCTTATTACTATTAGCTTCTTGAAACTAAATTTTTTTGATATATTCTATTGTAGGATGATCCAGGATATAGATGGTCAAGAGAAGACCATTCTGATAGTCGGCCACCTGATTATAGGTATTGTTTTTCAATTTAGCTACATAAAGTTCTGAAGTCTCTAGAATAAAAAATGGAAACATAGTTTGTGTACATTTAAATTAACTGGTGCTCTGAGATTTGTCTATAGGCACCAAGGAGAATCCAGTAAATTGACGTCTTCAGTGACAGATGGTTGCCAGAAAAGCGGGCTAATGAATCCTGACAACCATTTGTCAGGATTTCATTTGAAAGAAATAGCAAAGCATAGATGGTATTTTACATGATTTGAAAAAAGCAAATATCTCAGTCTTTTAAATTTGAAAAATATGTTTGCTTACTGGTTTAATTTCAGTATTAAGTAAGATACCAAAACATACAAAATTTAAAGCAATGTAATGTTGACATGATGCAATGAAAGTATACATTTTGGAATATGGATATTCCTCACTTAATGGGCTCTCGTTCAGTGGCTGTTTGAACTTATGACAGTGCTGAATGAGTGGTAATTATGAGCAATCCTTGAAGATATGACCATCACAGTACCCCTGCAGTCACATGATCACAATCTGTACACTTAACAAGTCTGGAATTAAAACTATCACACTGTCCGCATGTTACATGATCACAATTTCTGACCTTCCCTGCCAGTTTTTCACAAGCAAAGTTAATAAGGAAGCCAACAGGAATTCAGAAGTCACAATCACCCAGTCCTTGTTTAATGACTTGTGATAACAAGGTCATTAATGACTTGCTTAACTATGGCAACCAGGGACTTCCAGGATTGCCGTCACTAAGCAATGCAATCACTTTACAACCACATCGCTTAGCAAAGGAAATTCTGGTCCTACTTAGACTCATTAAGTGGGAACTACCTGCATTCTTTTTAATTTGCTATAGTGCTTATGCTTTTGATGTGATATTATTTATTATTTTAGTGTGATTGATCTTATTTTTAATGACCATTGCACCATCTAATAACATAGGACATAGAGTGGTGTTAAAATACTACAATAAATGTAAGAGCTCATTCTGTTTTGTAAGGAGTGATGGGATAAAATTCCTCCAAGCCAGTGTGCAGGTCTGATCCATAGTTATTGGAAATGTTTAATTGCAGTTATTTCTGCCCTAAGGGATCCATTCAGACTTTTAACTTACTTTTCAGTTTCCAAAATCAACCTTCAATTGCCTTTGTTGTTTTCCAAAAAAATTTTTTTCTTTTTAATCCTTAAATTTTAATTAAACTTATTTTATCCAGGATAGAAAAAAAACTTTCTTGGCTTGAGTGAACCTGCCTTTGAGAAGATTCTTAACATCCAGAAAATCAGTAATAAGCAACTCCTAAAGAAGTTAAGAGAGGAAATAGGTGAATCTGTTATCTGAAGATGCTCAACCATGGCTTAGACAAATGGTTCCCAGAGCTTTCAAACCCGCTGGAGATCAGTATTTGTGGGCAGACTCTATGAAACAAACTTATGAGTGATCCTTGTCCTTCTCCTTGATCTGGAGAGGAGTTCCAAACTGTCTTCTCTTATTGTTGTGATCATTGCTTCCACTTTCATAGAGCTGTCTTCAGTTTCCCTGGAAGCCCCAGACTATTTGTTCGGTTGATGTTGAATTATACTCTACATTTGCAGATTTCTACTTCTTTGGTTGTTACAGAAACCTCTTCTATTGAATTTCTAGATATTATAGTATTTGGTTATATTACTTTCAGGGTCTATCTTGCTAAGTTGATGCCAGTACTGTGATTGTTTTATTGTTAGCTACAACCTTAGAAAAAACTTCATGCAAATTATGTTTGTTTCAATGCTGAAGAGCCTCTAGTGTACACTAGAGGTCGTTTTTCCCCTTTTTACCTTTAATTCAGTGGCTGAATTTGTGTTATTTTCTGGAGGTCATGCACTTTACAACATATACTTGAAAGAGACAGAAATAAGCATTAAATAACTTGGGTTTCAGGTTGCTTTAAATAGTTCCTTTTTATTGCATGTAATAAAATGGTTGTAAAAGCCTAGAGAGGAGGTGAGAACTCTTTAATACATTGAAAAGTACCCCTTCACCTATTTCCTAGTTGTAATGGACAGCTCTAATCTGGATCTACTTAGTGTGAGTTTGCACACTTATTAACTTTATAAGTATCTCTACAATTCGAAGTTTTGTTTATTATCCTTAAATATTTTCCTTAGTATATTGTGCTTTGATTTAATGGCCAGATGCAATTTGGCTATTTAGTTTTCTAGTGAGTAAAATTTTGTTTCCATTGGACTTAAATTGGTCATTATATAAAAGTATGAAATAGTGTGAAACAAAGGAAAGTCATATTTTTTCCCTGAACAATGACTTCCATAAGGGTAAAACATAATGATTGATAAAAACATAGAGCTGCATCGGGAAATGTTCTGTTTCTTATTGTTTAGTAAATGGGTTTAGACAATTGTTACTACAATCCAAGAAATATAAAAAAGATTTTCAGTCATAAATATGTATGAAGTCTTTTTTTTCTTAATGGAAAAATATTTTAAAATGTAAAAAATATATTTAAAAATATTCCAGATTCCTAGCAAAGGAACAATACTTATTTTTGAGACTGCTCAAAATTTGAACTTGCCTCCTACCCTGTATTACCAATCCATTATACACTTCGTTGATAATTTTTTTTCCTGCTTGAGTGATTGAGTCTTTTTTTATTATTATTTTAAAAATCCTGATTTTCATTGTATTTCTTCCTTGTCAGTTAGAGAATTGAGAACCTTGTCTAAGGAAAGATTCAGAAGAAGATTGGTCTTTACTTGCGCTCTTGCTGAATAAATGAATGTTTTTATTTGTTTATTGCAATGATTTTTAAAGAGATGGCACACGACGGAAACCTATATATCCTCAGTATGCAAGAGATCGCTCCCCACATAAAAGGGATTCCCCTTACTTCAGAGAATCACCGATTGGCCGGAGAGAATCTCCTCACAGCAGATCTGGCTCCAGTGTCAGCAGCAGAAGTTATTCACCTGATAGAAGCAAAGCCTACACCTTCCATCAGTCCCAGCATAGCAGAAGTATGTCATCTTTACATAAAAGAAATATTTCCCTGCAAGATAATGTAGGATTAACCATTCAAAAAAGAAAACCCAAAGCCATGAGCTGGAATGGCTATCCTTGCAAACAAAAGCTACAGTACTCAAAACCGGAAAAATTCAATCCTTGGCACCATGTAGATTTACATTTTCTCAAGTGAAATAATATTTCAAGTAGCAATTTTACATCATAATGAGCAAACAAACAAGAAAACACTTTAATCTTAAAGGACACAAGGCAGTCAGGAAAAGAAGACACAAAGGGAGTGGGAAGGAGAGGAAAAGCAAGTGGTTTTATTATTTATCTTATCCATACATCATTTCAGTACACACATTTTATTGGTATGTAATATTTTATTGTGAATTCTCATTTCATTGAGATTTTTTTATATTATATCTTTGTTAATAAGGCATAGAATAGAATAGAATAGAATAGAATAGAATAGAATAGAATAGAATAGAATAGAATAGAGATGGAAGAGACCTTGGAAGTCTTCTAGTCCAGTCCCCTGCTAAAGTAGGGGAACCTATACCATCTCAGACAAATGACTGTCCAGTCTCTTCTTAAAAACCTCCAGGCAAGCTGTTCTACTTGTTAATTGTCTTCACTGTTAGGAAGTTTCTCCTTAATTCCAGGTTGCTTCTCTTTGTTTAGTTTCCAACCATTATTTCTTGTCCTGCCTTCTGGTGCTTTGGAGAATAATTTGACCATCCTCTTCTTTGTGGCAGCCTCTCAAATACTGAAATACTGCTATCATGTCACCCCTAATTCTTCTTTTCTTTAGACTAGCCAGACCCAAAACCTGCAGCTGTTCTCCATATGATTTAGTCTCCAGGCCTTCGATCATCTTTCCAAAATGCTTTCCATTTACACATTCTTCTTTATCCTGCCATTTCTTGGTCTCCAAAACTACTTCCAAGAAAATGGGGAAAGTCATCTGGATAATGAAGAAGATGATGCTGGGAAAACAGAAGGAAACATTAATTGATGAAAATAATTTTCCACTTAAAGCAGTGGTTCTCAACCTTCCTAATGCCGCGACCCTTTAATACAGTTCCTCATGTTGTGGTGACCCCCAACCAAGGGTGGGTTCTAAATTTTTTTACTACCGGTTCTGTGGGCGTGGCTTATTTTGTGGGCGTGGCTTGGAGGTCATGTGACTGGGGGGGCATGGCTAGCTGGTCATGTGACCGGGTGACCATGGCTATGTGTATAGGAACTACTCAGAGGGCTGAAAAAAGTCATTTCTGACTGGTCCTCGCACTTTTGACTGGTCCTCACACTTATGACCATCCTCACATTTATGCCCGTGCAGCATTCTTAACAACCATGTCACTCATTTCACAACTGCTTCTCTTCACCATGGTGATAAGATGGGGCAAAAACCGTAAAATGTGAGGACAGTCGTAAGTTCGAGGACTGGTCAAAAGTGCAAGGACCAGTCAAAAATAACTTTTTCAGCCCTCTGAGTAGTCCATATGCATAAAAGGATACAGCAATAGAGAGGGATGAAGGAAGGGAAGGGAAATTAGAGTAGGAGTGAGGGTAAGAGGGAGGAAGAGAGGAGGAGAAGGAGAAAGGAAGAAGAAGTGGGGAGGAGAAGAAGAGGGGGGAAGAGAAAGTAAGAAAGAAAGAAAAGAGAGAGGTGATAGTTTGAGGAGAAAGATTGCTGTACAATAAAAAAGATGAAAGGGAAGAAAGCCAACCCCAAACAAATATAAAAATATTAAGATAAAGAATGAATTGTTAAACTTTAAAGAATAAAAGAGAACAAATATGAATAAATAGCAATAATTAGAAACACACATACAAACATACAATGTATTTTCTTTGAACAGAGTATTTGGCTGGTTCACAAATTTAAACAGTGTTTAGTCTTCAGTTAAATTTACAATTTCTATATTTCCTTTTTGCCATATTTATTCCTCATCAATTTTTTTAAAAAACCAATATTACCCTTCATCCTCATCTCTAATCTTAATCAAATTCAATTTTTCCCTTCTATATTATACCCCTTCCCATTGTCATCTATTTTTATATCCATCCTCATATTGGTTAATTATGTAATATTACAGTTGTTTAATACAAATTCAACATTTTAATATAAATCAATTAGTTATATAACTATCTTTTTTGTATATTAATCAATATGAACATGAATATTCCAATTATTTCCATGCAATCCAATTTCTTACAAATCAATTAATTATATTTACCAATAATAATAAACCAAATAATTTCCCCCATATTCAAGGTGTTAGTTATCACCTTTAAAGCGCTCCATGGCTTAGGACCTGGGTACCTACGAGACCGTCTTTTGCCACCAATAGCCTCCTACCGACCAGTTCGTTTTCACAGGGAGGGATTACTCAGGGTACCGTCAGTCAAATTATGCCGACTGGCGACTCCCAGGGGGAGGGCCTTCTCTCTGAGGGCTCCAACCCTTTGGAATGAAGTGCCCCCTGAGATACGAAATATCCCTGATCTCCGTGCTTTCTGCCGTGCCCTCAAAACCCTGATGTTCCAACAGGCGGGGCTAAACATATGAACATATGAATGTTTTTAAAATGTTATCTAATTTTAGGTTCTATTTAATTGGGCCAAACTATGTTATAATAATAATTTTAATTAGCAATTTTATGATGTTTGTATATCTATATTTTTCTTGACTGTACACCGCCTTGAGTCCTACGGGAGAAAGGCGGTATAGAAATATAATAATAAATAAATAAATATATTCCTCCAAACCACAACTTAACCATTTCTGGTTTCAACACAATATACAATTAATAGTATCTCAATTATTACAATTCCCTAGTTAAATAGAGCTTTTTTTCTTTTGTGTTTTAAAATCTTGAACCTCCTCTTTTGCCCTAAATTTCCCATTGTTTGCAGTTTTGCACCTACCTTTTTTGGTGAGGAAAAAGAAAAAGAAATGTCTCTCTGCCTCATTTTGTCACGTTGCAGCAAAGACCCTGCTTTACTTTCAGTTTCGCTTTTTCAGCATAGCTAGGGGGGAAAAATCTGCTCCAGCAATTTACCTGTTTGCAGCTAGCTAGCAACAGAGCCCTCCGCAAAACAGCTGAGAGTCGGGAGGCTGATCAAATCAATATGGTAATTAACCTATGCTGAAGCTGAAAGGGGCTGTTTTTTCTATTTTTGCAGGCACGGGTCTACTCATTTCTTTTCTTTTAACACTGATCAGCTGTAGGGTGGCCCTTTGAAGCCCCGCGGCAAGAATTTAAACAGTTTTTTTTCCCTCTAGCCATCAGCTGGGACTCAGGAGGCAGCACAGTTTGGGAGTGGGCGGGGTAAGCGAATGGCGATCCAACAGAGGCAGAGGGTGAGGGTGAGTGAAGGTGTGGGGGCGTGAGAGAGGGCTTTGGCGATCCCTATGAAATGGCCATTTGACCCCCAAGGGGAGTCGCGACCCCCCCAGGTTGAGAACCGCTGACTTAAAAATACTAAAGATAAGCAGTGAAATAATATGACTCTCAAAGCTTTGTGACAGCTTTATTTGAATTGAGTTTGTACATAATTACTACACTTAATAATGTGTTGCATAATTGTATATAATTGCAACCTAATTGGCTAATGGTTAATTCAGGAAGATTAAAAATATAAATATCCTTTTAAAAGTAAGTGTTCTAGGTTAACAGAGTTTTTTTAAATTATATATTCCCCTCCTGTAGATGGACAGTATATTCCATTTCTTTCCCCAAAATAATATTTCTCTGAATAGAATGCCCCACAACTGACTCATGTCAGGAACATGGGTCCCACCATACTACAAACATCCTTTCCTAACTTTTTCTGAGAAGAACTCTGAACTTTATATTTTATTCTTCATCATGGTTATATCTAAACCTTTATAAATTCAGTCACATACCTTGTATTCCATCTAAATCGTTAAACAATATACCTACCATAGCTAAAAATCATTGCTGTATGTTTCAAATTGAGAATTCTAACAGCTTTGTTAAAAGTATTCTGTTATAATTAATGTTTAAATATGTATCCCTTCTCTCCCATTTCTACCCATAAACTAAGAATCAAAATGTGAGTAAAATAGTGGGCCAAACAACTACTGTATGACTCACCAAAGCTTGTTCTAGCTTCTTGCTTTTAGTTGCAAAGTAGAAAAAGGGCAAAACGCTATGTATAGCCAGTGAGTGGAGGATGAAAAAGGATTAGGTGTAAGCATTCTAAAACTAGGCCAGCAATATAGAGAAGAAAAATTACTGATTGTCTTGATCTTCCCATGACTTCTTATTTCTTTTTGCTGCTTTGGAAGAAAGCTTTTGTTTATTTTAGTTGTGTGCAAATTGGTAAAAGTCTAAAGCAGTTCAATGAAAGGAATAACATATAAGGTAAATCATGATATGCTCTGTGAGATATATACTTGAGGGAAATATGAAGAGAAGGAACCTGGTAGTGCTGAGAGAAAACAATCTTCTCTTTTTTTTTTCACAAAGCAGCAAAGAAAAAACATGCACACATCTAGGAAAGTGAAGATAAAAATTTGGGAAAATTAGGGAAATAGTCTGCAAAGAATCCCTTTCAGCAAAACGTCTGACTTTGTGTGGGCAATGCTTCTTCAGTCTAGATAACGGGTGTCAAACATGCGTCACGTTGCCATCACGGGACGTTTCACAATGCTTTTTTGCGGAGTTGGGATGGGTGTGGCCTGCGAGTGACTCATCTGGCCCGCAGGTTGCCAGTTTGACACCCCTGGTCTAGATTATTGTACTCTTTAAGTTTCAGTGAAAAGGCAGAGGTTCTTCAAGCTGTTCAGTGGATGCAGTATATAAAATGCCCAATATATCAAACTTCATGCTGGTCACAAAGTGAAAGGGAAACAAATATTAATTATCAGGAAAATTCCAATTTCCTAGTAATTATACTAGGAAAATAAAAAAATAAAAACCCTTTTATTTATGCATCATACCACTGGTATGCATACTATAGGTTGAAAAATATTGGTCTAACCCAGTGGTTCCCAAAGTGTGGTCTGGGGAATCTGGTGATCCCCAAAACCTTTCAAGGGGTCCACAAAGTCAAATATTTTTAACATTTAAAATTTTTAATTTCTAATGCAGCAGATATTGATAGATATAACCCATGTAAACACATTGTCAGTCACTTAAAAGATGAACCTCAATCATTTTTAAGAATGTTAAAGAGCTGCTCAGACCAAAATGTTTTAAAAACCACTACTGTAATCCATAATCAATGCACACAATCATAGTTGTTTCATAACATATTTTCAGTCTAACCATAGACTTAGTACTACAGGCTAAAATGTTTTTCTGCTCATATTTTTGTATTCTCTCTACATAAAGAGAGATCTTCAACTCAGAGTTTGAAGACTTCAGGAGATGTATCTCCTTCAGGAGCTACAGCACTGTCACCTGCAAAAGTAAGTTTATTATCTAAATTGTTCTAAATCTTTAGCAGTAAAAATTTTGATTTTTGTGCATATATTTTAAAGTGTTACATTAAGCTAGAGTGCAATGGGGTTTTCAGTTAGTCTCTTCTCTGTTTTAGTACACCTGTGTCCTTAGTTTATTTTGGAAAGTTTCTCAGTTTTCTGCAGAAGATTTATTGTTGAGAGAGTTCTGCTGGAAAAATTTTAACATTCTTTATTCGGTACATAGCTTTTGCTGCAGAATACATTTGAGTCTACTGCAGGATTCTTAAACTGTTCACTAAAATGTTTCTATCCTATTTAATACAACTTCATTTACACATTGGGATTTTTTTTCATCAGACTTTGGTCAAAAGCAGCAGATTATCAGAAAAGGAGCTTGCAGAGGCTGCAAGCCGATGGGCAGCTGAAAAGACAGAGAAAGTAGAGGCAAGCACTGTACCTGAAATTTCAGAGTATGACGTGAGTAAAAATAACACTAATAAACATTTGTACATGGTCATTTATTTCATTCACTCAATTATAGTGGTATCAGTAATCAGTTAATTCTTGTACTACCTGTACTGAGATAAACTGTCATGTATGAGCTGAACAACAATCTTCTATTTCCACGCAACCCGGATAGCAGATTTGAAAGTCCTAGTTTTTAAGTCAATTGGATAATATAATATTTTCCAGGTTAACCAACCATGCAGATTTGTTTAATATATACAGGTAGTATTTAACTTACAGTGGCAATTGGGACTACAATTTCTATTGGCTAAACAATGTCATAAAATGTAATTACTTAGCAATGGCAGTCCTTGCACTTCCGAATGCCATTATTAATCAAATCTCACAATTATGTGAGGCAAATTCCTGCCAGCTTCGCACAACCAAAATTGGTGGGGAACCTAACAAAAAGGTTCCCCACCAGGCCATTAGGCAGGTAAGTGGCTGCCGCTGAATATGGAAGGGAACAAGAGGATGTGTGCAAGTGTAAGAAAGGCACAATGAACAAAAGATTGAACATTTTTTTGAGAACTCAGACTCTGGTCGGGTATGGCAAAGTCTGCGACAAATCACAGAACAAAGCAATAAAAATAGTTTGCCTGGGAGTAGTGACTCTTTGGCTGAGCAGCTAAATCAATTCTTCAGCCGTTTTGAGGTGGACACAGGAACGACTATCATTCCAGCATTTACCACTGATAGTGCACCATTAACATCTACCATAAATAGACAACCACCTCTACTGCAGATCTCTGATGTGAGACGCACTTTCCAGAATATTAATATCCGGAAGGCAGTTGGGCCTAATGGAATTCTGGGACGAGTTGTCAGGGACTGTGCTGCAGAGCTAGCTGAAGTGTTCACGGATATTTTCAATCTATCCCTGTCGCAGTGCTCTATCCCTACCTGCCTGAAGACATCTATTATAGTGCCAGTCCCTAAACAGACAGTAGTGGTATCCCTTAATGATTATACACCAGTAGCTTTAACATCTGTTGTCATGAAATGTTTTGAGAGGCTAGTGTTGAACTATATTAAGGTTAGTCTTCCATCTACTTTGGACCCATACCAATTTGCATATAGGAGTAATAGACCAACTGATGATGCTATGTCTCTTGTTGTCCATACTGTATTGAATCACTTGGAACAACAGGGGACATATGCAAGGCTTTTATTTGTGGATTATAGCTCTGCCTTTAACACCATTTTACCCAACAGGTTGTTTTTTTAAAATGTCCAATTTGGGTATAAATCAGAGGATTTGTTTGTAGATAAGGAATTTTCTGACAGGTAGGCCACAGTCAGTAAAGATGGGATCTCATCATTCCTCTACTCTGATACTAAGCACAGGAGCCCCCCAGGGTTGTGTGCTAAGCCCTTTCCTTTATTCCTTGTACACGCATGATTGCACCCCACTGTATAACACCAATACAATTATTAAATTTGCGGATGACACAACAGTGGTGGGGCTCATTAATAAGAACAATGAGTCTGCTTACAGGAAGGAAGTACAAGGGCTGACGTCGTGGTGTAATGAAAATAATCTCACACTTAACACCACAAAAACTAAAGAATTTATAATTGACTTCAGGAGGAAGAGAGATGTACATCTACCACTGTACATAAATGGTGAGGAGGTGGAGAGGGTGGGTAGTTTTAAATTTCTGGGCACTTATATCTCGGAGGACCTCTCATGGACTATGAATGCTAACATGCTTGTAAAGAAGGCACAGAAGAGGCTGTACTTCCTGAGAATGCTCAGGAAGATAAATCTATCTCAGCATCTACTTCTGTCTACTATCGCAGCACCACTGAGAGTGTCCTGACATACGGCATTCTTGCATGATATGGGAGCAGCTCTGTAGCGGACAAAAAAGCTCTACAGAGAATCATTAAAACTGCCCAGAATATTATCAGACTCCAGCTACCAGCCCTGGAGAACATCTTCGAATCTCTCTGTTTGAGGAAGTTGCATAACATTCTCAGAGACTCTTCCCATCCTGCTTACAATCTTTTTGGACTGTTGCCTTCTGGCAGAAGATACAGAACAATTAAAATTCAGACCACACGTTTTCTGAATAGTTTTTATCCCAGAGCTATAATTGCACTCAACAATGAACTAAAGGGCCACTATCAGTGAGCTGTTGGACAGTATTACTTGGTCTGTTGTGTGGATGTTTGGGTGGTTTAGGGGTGGGGAATTGTGGGTGGGAGTGTGTTTGGGGATTGTGTGTGGGACCTGCTCTTTGGGTGTTAAGTAAATTTCATTGTATGTGTATACTGTGTATACACATACAATGATAATAAAGTTTATTATTATGAAGGGCAGGGAGAGAGCAAAAGAGGTAATGCAGGAAATCTAAGATTCACAAGTGGCGGGAGTTGGGAGGGATGCATGGAGGTGCAGTGGAAGCACAAAATTATGTGTAATTGGTGTGACATGAGTGAAGAATGGCTGGGGCAGAATGAATCAGTGGAAGAGACTTACTCTAATAATCTTCAACCTTTCTTGCTAGCTTCCCCATTGACTCTTCTGGGGAAGTACAACAGGGAAGGTTGCAAGGGGCAATCAAGGGGTACTGCAACCGTTTGTAAGTATAAACAAGTTTCCAAGCTCCCAGATTTCAATCACATGACCACAGGCCACGTGGTAGAATTTTGGATCCTTGCCAACTCACTCCCACTTACAACTACAGGAGCATTTCAAGCTCAAAGATAACTGTGGAAAAAGTTGAGTCCAAGCAGGAGGCAGCAAAGGTAGCAAAAAGAGTCTCAAAAGAAAACAGCAAAGGCAATGAGCCACTTCTGCTTTGATAGCTGGGTGAAAAAGGGAAAGATTAGTGCAGGGAACTGGGAGAGAAGGCCGCTGGGCAAGCAGTACAATCCTGGGGCTGCTTGGTGACCTGCAAGGAAGGTGCAGATTGGCCAAAAGTCAGATGTGGGCGGAGATGAGCAGATGGGAAAATTGGAAGCAGTCCCTTACCTTACTGAGACTTGGATTTGAGTAGATACTCAGTTCATGACCCATGATCTTGGTTAATGGTTACAATGGCGAATATCATGATTACCATCATAAGTTGCTGCAGTCATGTGACATCTTGTTTTACGAACAGACTGACTTGTGACAGATTCCAATCCCAGTTATGGTTGGTAGTCAAGAACTACCTATTATTTTGGACTCTGTTTTAATGAGAAATAGAAGTTGGCACGATGTCTTTGATGATGAATGTACTTTCTTTTATTTTCATCCCCATTTAATACAGATGCCTAGCTTTTCAGATATGATATTCTTCTTACATACCAAAAATGATCCCGTATCATTTTTTTTTCTTAAAGAATCTTGCTTAATTATCTGAGTAAAATGTTTCTTTAGTGTATGATTAGGCTTTTGGTATTTATTTAAAATTTGATTCTCAGAAAGATTGAAAAAAAAATCACAGCTTGTCACCAAAATACAAAGCTGTTCTCCAAAGAGGAAAAAAAGTTTGCTTGAAAGTTAGGCAGTGAGGATTGCACAGCTTTTGTTGAAAAGATCTGGAAACATGGACCTCATGTTCTTTTCAAAGTTCTCATTATTCTTCCACAGTAACTATATTACTAAAACTGTACGTACTCTTCAATATAATTTGATTTCACTTAATTTGTACTCTTTGCTTTATACATGTTTAAAATCTGAAAGGTAATATCTAAAAATTTATTTATTTATTTATTTCCCATCTTTATTATTTTTATAAATAACTAATGGCAGCAAACATAGCTAATACTTTTTCCTCCTGTTTTCTCCACAAGAGCAACCCTGTGAGATGTTGGGCTGAGAGAGAATGACTGGTCCAAGGTCACCCAGTTAACTTTTGTGGCTAAGTTGGGACTAGAACTCCTGGTCTTCCAGTTTCTAGATTGGTGTTTAATCACTAGACCAAACTTTCCAATGTAATACATCTGGTTGCTATCACAACACATCAGATCTGAAATATGTACTGTTTACCCAATGATTTGTAATATATTTTGATATCTAGTTTAATGTAAGTATATATAAATGGTGAAATCCAAAAAAATTTTACTACCGATTCTGTGGGCGTGGTGTGGCTTGGTGGGTGTGACAGGGGAAGGATACTGCAAAATCCCCATTTCCTCCCCACTCCTGGGGAAAGGATTTTGCAAAATCTCCATTCCCACACCACTCTGGGGCCAGCCAGAGGTGGTATTTGCCAGTTCTCCGAAATACTCAAAATTTTCGCTACCGGTTCTCCAGAACCTGTCAGAATCTGCTGGATTTCACCGCTGGTATACATACATATTTCATTCGTAGAATAAATTTGATTTTCTCCCTTGTGCTGTTTAGAGAGTCCATTGAGTGGGTTATTCCTCGTCCGATAGGCCAGACTGAATAAGAAATTTGACTAAACACACCTCCTCTTCCTGTTTAGCCCCAGTTCCTTACTCAGTCCGAGCCTTCGAGACTTGCTTTTTTGGAGCTCTCTAATTGGGAAATATTCTCTTTTTTGCTACTTTTTTCTGCTGGGGAGTGAATTTAATCAGAAGAGAGGATTCTTCGCCGAGCAGCCGAGCAGCTGTCGAGCGGTTGTGCTAGCGGCAGCTCAAATCGCTTCTACATCGCAGTGGTTTCGATCGTGAGTTACTGAAGGGCGCATGAGAGGCTGTGTTGTTGGCCTCGCACTGTATGATTTTAATGATTATCGGCTTTGGAGGGTGAACCAGAGGCTGGGCTGCAGGCTTCATGTCGTGCGCTTCTAAATTTATGTGAGGAGTGAGCGGAGGGTGCATGGGAGGCTGTGTTGCTCAGCCTCGCGCCGCGGGAGTAGAGAATAGCCTCGTGGTGTCGGGGCTCAACTTTTCCCTGGATTTCCTTGCCTTAATTCTAACGGCCCAAATTTTTGCCGTTTGTGGGACTGTTACGTCTGTCCTGAGCCGTTTAAACCTTTTTTATGCGATCTGAGGTTTACTTTAGAAGCTGTGTTGTTGGCTTTTCTCACCTCGCTGCTTGGGTCGGTTCTCAGTGTGGAACTGTTTGTCAGTTCCCTTATAATGGCCGCCATGTTTTCCTGCTTCCTCAGAGCTGATTAGTCAGCGGGCGCCATTTTTGTTTCGAGCTTCAGTGAATCAGCATTGATATTCTTTCTTTTTCTCTGCTGCCATTCATCAGTATTGTTTTTTCTGTTATTTCACTGTTGGGATTTTATTAATTTTCCTGATCTCCCTTGTTTATTTCAGGTATCTTGAACAGCGACAGAGGTTCTTCCTCTACCCCTCTGCTCCTTTTGTTTGAGTTTGGTCACGGCTTTCTTTCATTCAAGCAATGGCAGATCGCACCCGGTCTATCAGGAATGCCAAATCACCTTCTCAGCACAAGGGCAGATCCAAACCCAATTCAACCTCTGCCACCTCTGCTACTCTTTCTGCTGCTGCAGAAAAGGATGCCCAGAGAAGACACATGGCTTTGAATAGGCAATTTGATAAAGCTAAAAAGCAGGCAGAGGCCATTGTTCACTTTCCTCCCACGGTTATGCCAGTTCCACTTGAATTTCTTTCAGATTAAGCTCCTGAGGCTCCTCCTCACCAAGACACCTCTTCTTGGTCTCCAAACATAGCAACTACGACTCAGGAAGATCAGTCAATGGTGAGAGAAGTTTTTGCACAAGAGACAGATGTATCCCCATCTACAGTTGAATAGCCTTCTGCCACGTTCACCCCTACAGCGGCGGGGCTCCGCCCTGTGGAGAGCCTGTCGTCTTTAATCCCTCAGGAGATGTGTGATCTAATTGCTCAGACAGTGGCTAGAAGCATTGACTCTGCCCTTTCACAAAGGGGTATCTTGGCTCCTTTTTCTGCTCCGGTTCCAGCAATGCATTCCTCTAGGGCCTCCTCACATTTGACTCACGAAGCCCCTGCAGCTGCTCGCTCTCATTCTCATCACAGTGACCAGTCATTTCTTAAGGAGGAAGAGGCCTTTGACTACTGTCTTTCAGGTGATGAGGAGGATCCTTCTTCAGTCAGTTCCCCTTCCACGGGTCTCTTCCACCATGAGATGTTCAAGACCTTGCTACACAAGACGAAGATCACTGCCAACATGGGCCTTGCCCAGCCGCTATCGTCGGAAACTTGGGATCCATAGCAAATCCGAGCGGTCTGGACAAGAAATTGTACACAGTTGAACAGGAATTTGAGGATCTCCTAAAACTTCCCATCATTGATCCTCCTATGGCCAGCCTGACCTCCCCCAGCATCCTTCCATCTGATGCGGCAGAGGGTCTTTGCACTGAGGACAAACGAGCTGAGATATCTACACGTAAGACTCATCTGGCCTCCACATGGGCTATTAAATCAGCCACGGCCGCTTCCTTTTTTGCCAGAACGTCCCTCATCTGGCTCTGACAAACGTAGGCTAGAGCGTCTGCTGAGGATGCTCACCTGCATCAAGACATCAATAAGATGATCGCCACTTCCAAATACATGGTGGACGCAACTCTTAATTCTGCCAAGTTCGCCTTGTGTGCCATGGCTTCCAATATCACGTCACGTCGTCTGCTTTGGCTATGCCATTGGCAGGCAGACATGAAGACCAAATGGCATCTGGCAGCAGCCCCCTTCAAGGGTGGGTCCCTCTTCGGAGAGGCCTTGGATTCTGTCTTAGTGGAAGGTAGGGACAAAAAGAAGGTTCTCCCTTTCTCATCCAGACATTACGACAGAAGATCTACCTTCCCTTATCACAGGCAGTCCTTTCGTTCCGCTGAACACAGATTCCAGGCCCCGACTCCTGCAAGACAGTTCGCATCCGACAAACCTCAGGAGCAACAGTCCTTCAGAGACCGCACACGTCAATCTCAGGGCAAACGTCCGTTTCAGGGATCTGGGTTTCATCCCTATCGCAGGAAATGATACCTCTCCCCTTCCAGTCCCCATTGGTGGCCGGCTCGCTTACTTTTCAGACATCTGGCGCTCCTCGACCACCGATGCATGGGCCATACAAATGGTGTCCCTTGGGGTCACCTTGGAACTCGTTTCTACACCCCCACGTTGATTTACCAAATGTTCCATCTCCTCTGACCCTTCCAAGAGGGCCTCGATGGAAGCTGGGATTCAACACCTACTGTCCATCCGGGCTATTGAACCGGTGCACCCAGAACACCAGGGCTCCAGGTTTTATTCTATTTTGTTTTTAGTTCAGAAGAAGTCGGGGGGTCACAGGGCCATTCTGGATTTGAAACGCCTAAACGTCCATATCCATTACAGGCGCTTTAAAATGAACTCTGCACTCCATCCTGAACGGCATTAGATTGGGTGATATTTTTTTTGTCATCAATTGACCTCCGGGAGGCCTATCTACATGTTCCCATTAGGCTGTCCCACAGGAGGTTTCTTAGATTTTGTTATGGGCAGGCCCATTATCAATACAGGACTATGCCTTTTGGACTTTCTTTGCCCCCCCCCCCACATCTTTACTACACTTCTAGATATGGTGGCGGCTCATTTACAGTCCTTCCCGATTAGATTACAATGTTATTTAGACATTCTGATTCAGTCTTCCTCACCTCAACTTTCCCGGAGGGATCTTCAGCAGACCATTGTGGTTGTTCTGTCCCTGTCTCACACACGCACACAAACAGACAGCCGGGGCTTAAATAAACTAGCAGACAACAAATTCTTTCGATAAGAGGATTGGCAGCAACCCAGTAGCTGCTTGCCAAGACTTTACTCATAAACAAGATACACACAGTTCAAGAATTGTCAAGTCCAGTCCGTAATTAAATCCAAGGCAGATAATGTTGTTTCCAAAGATGCAATGTGACTCGATAGTAGTTAGTTTTGTCCGTCACAGAGTCTGAATGGCCACCTCACCCCCTTTTATACCCTGTGGGGTGTGGTCCAGTGACTCAGCTTAATCTCTGGCACGCTTCTTCTTCTGTTGCGCGCACTTATCTCTGCAACGCTGCTGAGGATCCAGCCAAGACTCATCTCCCTCATTACTGTCCACCTGTGGCTGTGTGGACATGCTTGGCCCCGGGCCTATCTCTTGACCTTCGGCGGACACCAAAGGCATTGCCAGAGAGGAGGGTCCTGGAGAGGGAGGCCTTGGCAACTCCTCTCCTTCACTCTCGGAGTCCTCTCCTGCCGATGACACAGGCTCAGGTAACAGAGCCACAACAGCGGTTCTGCAGCAACACGGCTTCACAGTGAACTGGGAAAAGAGTCAGTTGATCCCCATCCAACGAGTTGGTTCACCTGGGTGCCCGCATCAATACTGTGACAGGGCTGGTCTTCCTATCACAGGAGCGACTTCACAACATCAGACTTACGGTTCAACAAGTGAGAATGCTCCGCAGAGCTCTTCTTCTGCTCTTTCAGTTACTAGGACAGATGATTTCATGTTTGTCAATTGTCCCCTGAGCAAGGTTGCACTCAAGACCACTCCAATTGCTTCTTCTTCCAAGCCAGAAGGCGGGCACCAGCAACTCTAACACCCGGATCAGGGTGCCCCCAAAAGTACTCAGGTCATTCCACTGGTGGACATCCGCTGCTCTGAAAAAGAGGTCTCCCTTTCTCAAACCACACCGTCTTATAGTCACCACGGATGCCAGTCTGGTCGGCTGGGGTGCACATTTCAACTCCCAGATCACTCGGGTGCTGGACGTCCAAAAATCTTCTCAACGACATCAACTGGCTGGAGCTGCGGGCTGCCCATCTAGCTCTTCGTCATTTCCAAAATCAACTGTTGGGGCATCATGTTCTCTTATGAATGGACAATGTCAAGACAGAAGCCCATGTAATCATCAGGGCGGTACTCGTTCCAGACTCCTCATGGACGAAGCCGCTCAGCTGGGCCTTTGGGCAGAGAGACACCTGCTCTCCTTACAAGCAGAACACATAGCAGTGGGTCTCCAACACTCGTGCGAACTGGCTGAGCCTGATCCCTCTCTCTTTTGTCAAATCATACAACTTTTCAGTCAACTGTTAGTGGATCTGTTCTCCACTCCGACCGATGCCCAGGTGACCTGATTCTTCTCCAGATTCTGGACTCCAGAGGCCGAGGGCACCAATGCCTTTCGCTGCCAGTGGCCTCCAGGTCGACTCTACGCCTTCCCTCCCATTCCATTGATTCCAAGGGTTGTACGGAAGATCCTGGAGGAGAAAGAGGTCATTTTGATCGCTCCCTTTTGGCCCCGGCTGGCCTGGTTCGTGGACCTCAAAGAGCTCTCGATAGCTCCGCCTTGGAGGATACCGCCGGACCAAGTTTCACTTCATCAAGGAGCAGTGGCTCATCCAGACCCCCAGTGGCTTCAGCTAGCCGTTTGGCTATTGAAAGGGAGCTTCTGAAACAAGATCAGTTTTCGGACGAGGTGATAGCCACTCTTCTCACATCGTGCAGAAGCTCCACCACTTGCATTTATGATGCTACTTGGTCTGTTTTTCGTCGCTGGTGTGTCTCATCGCACATTGATCCCACATGAATGACCATTCCACAGATCCTGGAGTTTCTTCAGGCAGGCCTCAAGTCGGGGTTGGCGGTCAATACCCTACGACGGCAGGTTGCGGCCCTGGCGACAGTTATCTCCTACAAGGATCACAAGTCACTGGCCAATCATCCCCATGTTTGTTGCTTCCTACAGGGACTGGCCAACCTAAGACCGCCTGTTATTCATAGATACCCTTCGTGGGACTTGTGCATCGTTTTACAGGTTCTAACGGAGGCATCTTTCAAGCCCCTGTCTTCTGTCAGTTTCAAGTTCCTGACCTTCAAGGTTGCCTTCCTAGTTGCTATCACTTCGGCTCGTCGCGTATCCGAACTGGCAGCCTTTTCCGTTTGCAAGGATCTGTGCATATTCCATTCGGACCTTGTCTTACAATTGGACCCCACCTTTCTTCCTAAAATCAATACCTGTTTCCACAGGACTCAAGAGGTTGTACTACCGGATTTTTGTCCCCATCCTGTTCACCACAGCGAACGCCGCTGGCATAAATTGCATGTTCGTCGAGCGCTTAAAAAGTACATAACCAGGACCGCTTCCTTCCGCAAATCGGAATCGTTGTTGGTTTCCTTTCAACCTATTTCTCTGGGATCCAAGGTTTCTTCCTCCACCATCGTCCGCTGGATCAAGGCCTGCATCACTCTGGCTTATGAGCGACGGAAGAAACAGCTTCCCTGTCATATTACGGTTCATTCGACCCATAGCGTCGCCACCACCGTGGCCTGGGCAGCTACCTAGGTGTCACTGACGTCCTTCATTCATCATTACAAGTTGGATAAGTTTGCATCAGCCGAGGCAGCCTTTGGCCGCAGGGTTCTTCAGCGAATCCTCCCTGTGGAGGGCAGTTCCACCTCCTCTGTCTCTTCCTGCCCTGGGGATATTTAGCTTGGGTATATCCCACTCAATGGACTCTCTAAACAGCGCAACGGAGAATGAACATTGGAAATTACCTGAAGGTTCTTTCTCCTTGCGCTGTGTGAGAGTCCATACCCTCCCTTGTTTTTTTTCTTGGGACCCTTCTTTGTGTTCTGTTTCACTCAGGGTGTCAGTTTAGCCCCAGTTCTGCACCTGTTTAGCCCCAGTTCTGCACAAAGTCCGAATCTGAAGTCCACTCAATGGACTCTCACACAGCACAAGGAAAAAGAACCTTCAGGTAAGTCCAATGTTCATGTTTTTCTAATGTGAACTCTGAGGATTTCTTGAAATATAAGAATGCAGATAACTAGTGGCAATTATTTAAATTAACAATATTTCATATAATGGATTTTAGTCACATAAAATTATTCTTCATTTTTAAAGGCCACATCCTCAGATCCATTGTATATAGAACACCATGAAGAAACAGGTGCTAGTATAACAGACAGCAATCAATTATTTGAAGACAACCATCATGTTAATCGCTCAAAGGCAATTGCTCAAAAGACAAAGGAAATTGAACAAGTAAGCCACACTTTGCTTTTATGAATACTTGTGAGGGGTTTTTTTCCTCCAAATTAATTTGCTTACAATTTGACTAAAAGTTTTAACTGATCTACACAACATAGTTTAAGATGAAATTAATAGCAAATTTAGTACAATGATTTAAGTTTCTAAAATAAATCTGGCACTTTCTTTTACTACAAAAAGAGTTTAATTGCTTTCGTTATTTTTTGTTTTTTGTTGTTATCAGATCAAAATTACACATTCATTGGATTGAGAATATAAAGGAATGTTTCGTTAAGTTAGCTTGTTTCACTGTCCTAATAAGTGTTCATTTTAGGAAGTATAAGGTTGTATTTTAACTGTAATTTGCAACTTTGTCATGACTATATTTTGGAATGCTATTCAATAATTATTATGGATGACTATCTCCACTGTTACGGTTTGTGAACATCTATTAACTTTTGTGGTGCAATTGAGTAAATGCTGAGAGCAAAACACATTTTTTCACATCTCTATTTAAATTTTTATCTCACCTTCCATCTTTAAATCATCTTATACTGTTTTTAATTTCAATATTTGTTACTGGGAAAGTAGAGTAGATTTCCCATGAAATAGGATTATGCTTTTACACCATAGCATGCTTACAAGAGTTTTAAAAAACGCTGAGACTGGAGGCAGCTGCTCTTGCTAGTCATCTATAGAATGAAACAATATAGATCTAGAGTAGTATGTTTAATCCCTTTTATGAAGCTGTAGCAATAACTGCTTGGACTCACATCTATTTTAGGTTCTAGTAAAAATGATTATTCTGAACCTTTCCCAATATGTTGCTTTTTAGATATATTGAGACTGCAACTTTTGCAGCATGACCAGTATGTCTAAAGAACAGCATATTGAGAAAAGCAGCTTAGAAAAGAAAGTAACATTTCCATAATTTTTTTTTATTATTTAAAAATATTTAACAATCATTACAACAATTTTTCCCCTCCCACCCCCCATCCTCCCTCTCCCTCCCACCCCCTCCTCCCAACACCCACCCCCCCGGACTTCCCAGAGCAAAAACAGGGTATAGCATAACAAACATAAACTAAAATAAGCTAACTTTCTTTGTTCTCCAAACTCCCCCTTGCTCTTTAACTCCGCTTTCAACTAACTAAACATATTCAAAAAGAAAATATAGATTTCATTCATAAGCTATTTGAACTTTTTAGTCCGATATTTGTTTTGAATATAGTCAATCCATCTTCTCCATTCCAATATATATCTTTCATTTGAATGGTCCTTCAAATACGCTGAAATTTTAGCCATCTCTGCTAAATTCATTACTTTTAGTGTCCATTCTTCAATAGTAGGCAAGTCTTCCTTCTTCCAGTACTGTGCCACCAAGAGTCTGGCTGCTGTTATTAAATTTAAAATCAACTTAGTCTCTATAACAGTACAATCTGTAATTATGCCTAACAAAAAGAACTGTGGAGTAAATTTTATTTTATTTTTGAGAATATTTTGAATAATCCATATTTTTATCCAAAATGCCTTAATTTTTTTACATGTCCACCATATATGATAATACGTGACATCATCACATTCACATCTCCAACACTTAGGTTGCACACTTGGATACATACAGGCTAGCTTTTTAGGATCCAGATGCCATCTATAAAACATTTTATAAAAATTATCTCTTAAATTTTGGGCTTGCGTGAACTTCACATTTCTAACCCATATTTTTTCCCATGTTTCCATCATTATTGGTTCTTCAATATTTTGTGCCCACTTTATCATACAGTCCTTAACTAACTCCGTTTCTGAATCTATTTCTACCAATGCATTATACAACCTTTTTATGTGCATTTGACTTTGATCTCTAATCTGTTTTACCAAGTTCTCCTCATTTTGCAGAAAACCAATTTTCTGATCTTTTCTCCATCTAGCTTGCAACTGTACATATTGAAACCGTGTTCGAATTGTCCTTTCTTCTCTTAGTTGATTCAAAGATTTTAATTGTAATATACCTCTTTCCTTGTTAAGAAACTCGTTATATGTAATCACATCCTGCCTTTGCTCTACACTTATATTCTCTATCGCCTGTCTGGGTATTGCCCACAATGGTAACTTCTCGTTTAGTTTATACTTGTACTTTTTCCAGACACGCAATAGAGCATTCCTTAATATATGACTTTTAAAAGTCTTGTCCACTTTCTTATCATAATAAATAAGCATGCCACCCGTAAACCAAATCATATCCCTCAATATTCAATATTCTTTCTTCTGTTAAATTCATCCAATCACTCATTGCTGATAAAACAGCTGCCTCATAATATAGTCTTAAGCTAGGCATTTTGAGACCTCCTCTTTCACGTATATCCTGCATTTTTTGTTTTATTCTCGGTCTCTTCCCTGCCCAAACAAAATTATTAATACCCTTCTGCCATATCTTCAAATTCTCATCTTTTTTAAGTATTGGTATCATTTGAAAAAGAAACAAAAACTTAGGCAAAACATTCATTTTTACTGCTGCTATTCTTCCTAACAAGGATAATTGTAATTTTTTCCAGTTTTCCATCTCTCTCTCTATTTTTTGCCACAACGGATCATAATTATACTTAAATAATTTCGCATTTGATGTCATAATATAGACCCCTAAATACTTAACTTTTTTTACAATTTCAAATCCTGTTAGTCTTTCTAATTCTTCTTTTTGATTTATAGTCATATTTTTAGTTATTATCTTTGTTTTCCCTGCATTTATTTTAAATCCAGATACTTGTCCATATTGATTAATTATATCCATTAGACCTACAACCGACTGTAATGGTTGGGTTAAAGTAACAACCAAGTCGTCTGCGAATGCTCGTAATCTATAGTCATACTGCCTAATCTTAATTCCACTTATTTTGTCCGACCCACGTATCTTACTTAACAAAAATTCCAAAGTCAAGATAAACAATAATGGAGACAAAGGGCATCCTTGTCTTGTTCCGTTTTCTATATTAAAAGTATCTATTAAACTACCATTAATTATTATTTGCGCTGTTTGTTTCTGATATATTGCCTTAATAGATTTTGTGAAATGTTCTCCAAACTGCATCTTTTCTATTATTTTCAATAAAAATTGCCAATTCAATCGATCAAATGCTTTCTCTGCATCAAGAAATATCAGCAGCACAGGGATTTGGTTGTTCTTCCCCAAATACTCCAATAGGTTAACAACTTGCCTTACATTACTCTTCATTTGTCTACCATTTATAAAACCACTTTGATCATTATGAATCATTTGTTGCATTACTAGCATTAACCTATTTGCTAATATTTTAGCAAAAATCTTGTAATCTGTATTTAAGAGTGATATGAGCCTATAATTTTTTGGCTGGGTGTGGTCTTGCTCCTCCTTTGGAATCAAAGAAATATAAGCTGTCCTCCAAGATGGGGGTACATCTCCTCCAGATTGTATATTAGTAAATAATCCTTTAAGTGGTCCCACCATTTCTAACTGCAAATGTTTATAATAAGCAGCTGTCAAGCCATCCGTCCCAGGAGCTTTACCCACTTTCAACAGCTTAATTGCAAACATAATCTCCTCAGTGGTTATTGGTTGATTTAAACCCTCCCTTTGCTCTTTTGTAATTGTAGAAATATTCTCTTTCTGTAAATATCTATCTATATCTGTACCTTGAATTTTATCACTAGCATACAACCTCGTATAAAATTCTAAAAATGCTTTTTTACTCATATTTTGCTGATAAATCTCTTTACCTTTATATTCTATTTTCTCTATAGTTCGTGACTTTTGTTTTTTCCTTAACAAATATGCTAACCACCTCCCTGGTTTATTAGCATTACAAAAAATATTATGTTTAGCATATTGCAAATTAGTTGCGACCTGATCTGCCATTAACATATTAAATTGCCCTCGCAATAAATTAATTGCCTCTTTTATTTTCTTATCTGCTGGATTCAATATCAAAGCTTGTTCTTTTTTTCTGATTTCCTCTTCTAAATCCTTCCTTTTTTTCCCTATATTTATTATTCAAATATATCAAAATGCCTCTCATATATGCTTTACTTGCATCCCAAACCATTTCCATAGATGTACCCTTACGCATATTTATAATAAAAAATTCTTTCATAAATTTTTTACACTCTTACATTTTCCTCATATCTAAGCAGATTTTCATTTAACCTCCAAGACCTCTTAGATCCCCTTCCATACTCTAATTCCATCCAAACTGGACTATGATCCGTTAAAGTTCTTGGACAAATCTTTGTCTTCTTCACCCTGGAAAAGAAATCATTTGTAATTAATATAAAATCAATCCTGAAGAAAGATTGATGTCTATCAGAAAAAAAGGTAAAGTCTTTTTCTTCGGGGTTTCTCTCTCGCCAGATATCTCTCAGTTCCATGTCCTCCATTATTTCAAAAAACGATTTTGGCAAACTGGCACGCGTTGAAATGTTCTGCAAGAGCTGCTCCTTATCTTTTTTAGTGTCCAAAACTCCATTCCATTCACCCAATAAAATACATGATTTATAGTCCCATTGTAGTAACTTGGAATGTAAAAGGTTATAAATTCTTTCCTGTTGTTGGTTCGGTCCGTAGACTCCAATTAAAGGTATTTTTTTTCCTTTTATTAAAAGTTCAATTGCTATAAATCTTCCTTGATCATCTGCTTCAATTAATTTGGCAATTAGGTCTTTTTTTAGGTCTATAACTATACCATTCTTCTTCTCAGGAGCAGATGCAACAAAATGTATAACTAACCTTGCATTTATTAAGTATTTTTGATCTTTACTTCTAATATGAGTCTCTTGTAAACAAATTACATCATTGGTATAGAAATCTCTTGCCTTCCACACTGAATTGAGACAATAACTTTCTCCTGAATAATTCACCACTAGACCACCTGGAACTTCCCATCTATACTGTATCTGACGGTATCTCAGTTCTTCCACCAGAAAGCCATAATCCTTTCTGGCTCTCAACATTTTGGGGGGAATTTCCTTCAATGTTAAAACCTCCTGCCCCTGCACTTGAAGTTTATTTTTAAAAGTGACTTGTAGGATTTCATTGTGTAGTCTCCTTGTTGTAAAATAAACTACAGTGTCTCTTGTTAGATGTTTCTGTCTAGCCACCCATGAATTGACACGATAAATTTTGTCAATTTGCCATTCAAAATTTGCTTTTTGATCTCCCATTATCTGTGCAAATGCTTCTGAAAAGATCTCTCTCAAATTCTCTTGCTTATTTTCCTTGAGGCCTCTTATTCTCAGAGCAAATTCTATGTCTCTATATTTTATCTTTATCACATCAGCCTCTGCTCTTTCCATCTTGTCCTGGACCTCCCCCATTTTATTTTCCAAGTTCTCATTAGACTGCTTAATTTCTCCCACTTTTTCATCTATTGCTTCAATATGTCCTGCCAATCCTTGTACTGCCATAATAATAATATCTTCTCCAATTTCTTGGTTTCGTTTTTGAATAGTCTCTTTGACTTGGGCTATCTCTTCAGCAACCTCTCGAGTTTGCTCCTGAAACGTTGAAGCAATTTTTTTTTCTGTAACAGAGGCTTGTGTTTTGAGGGCTTCCTGCAACATTTCAAATGTTAATATTGTTGGTTCCGTTGGAACAGAGAGAGATTGCAATCTGGACGTTTGAACTGGCGAAGTCTCAGCACTTTTGGGGACAATAGCCTTAATTTGTTTTGAAGCCATTTTTAGTTTCCAATTTAAATTTAATCAGCTGCCAGAACAATAGATCCACCAAATCCAGAAATCAGTCTTTAAATAATATCAATCCTTTTTTAAAAAATCACTGCTGTAATCTTTGATCTCCTCCTTTTTTTAAACCCCCCCCCCCACAAATCTCTAATTTTGAACAGGGGCTGCCAACACTAAAAGAAACTCTCTGTTTTAACTTTCGCTTTCACGCCCCATTAAAGCTCAATCGCCATCTTGGTTTCACTTTCTCCCCTTAATAAGTCATAAGGAAATAATATACATTTGGAGTTAAAGTTCAGTACTTGCAGATCTAATCTCTCCTGAGTTTGCTCAGCCTGCTTCCGAATGATGTTTATTCAAGCGTTGTTTGCAGGGGTGGTCGCGGCATCTTCTCCTTAAAGCAGAAACGTCCCAGATCCGGAGCTTTGTCGGGCTTCCAGGGAGCTTTCACCCTTCGAGCCCCAGAATTGTTCCTGGGGTTCCTTGGGGAGCTTTACCTATGCCCATCTCTCTCTTCCTCCCCTTTTCCCAGGGAGAAAGTTTCCAAGCCTCTAGACAGCTGATTTTCGCTGTTCTAGCGGCTTTATGAGATCGCGGGGCTGGCGCTTAAGAAAAGAGCATCCTTGGCGCCTGCAGTTCCACCGGAAGTCCATTTCCAGAAATTTTGAAGAAATGGGAGAAAACATTATAGGGAAAAAAAGTAAGGGGAGAGAAAAATAAAATATTCTTACTTTTTAAACGTGCCTTAATGTCAGCGTTCCAGAAAAAAACCCCTCTCTAAGTAAAGACGCAGAAGCAAGCATTTTCCAAAGTCCTCTTTACTAGAATAGGCAAACTGGCACATCTGGGAAATCCCAAATCTGAAAAGCCTGGGCTTTCCTTCAGTAATTCAAAACTCCCAAAACCATCCCATTTCTCCCCAGTTGGTCACATGCTCCAATCAACATCCGTTCCACCTCGACTCAGCCCCTGACCACTCATCCTCCAGATGCTGGAATGCCCTGACCTTGACCGATAGGAAGAATGCTATTATGTCTACTAATTCCCCTCTCCTAAATCCCCCCCCCCCACTTTCTCACACACGAAGTGGCAGCATTGAAGCTTCCGGCCTAATATGGCTTCCAAGGCTGACAGGATACCACTTTGTTACTTTATAAAATGCAGCTCCATAAGTAGAATTAGAATAATTAAATGCCAAGATTACATTTTAGAATATACAGTATATCTGTCTATTCATGAATGCTTCTTTTTATTGTAGAGCAGGGGTGTCAAACTTGCGGCCCGTCAGCTGGATGCATCACGTGCAGGCCACGCCCATCCCAGCTCCATGAAGGGAAAAACGACACGATATGTCACATGATGCTGCGAGTTTGACACCCGTGTTGTAAAGGAAACATTGTAGTGATCATTGCCTTGTTGAATGCTGCAATGTTGTAATTGTGAAAAACGGTCATAAATAACTTTTTCCAGTGCTTTTGTGACTTTGAATGGTCACTAAGTGAACTGTTGTAAATTAAGGACTATCTGTATTATTATTTCAGGTTTAAAATTAGAATTTTTAATAAATGGTCCTATACATGGGTTTCTCTTATCTGCTTTCTATTATTTACAAACCTCACTCATCTCTCCTCCCATTCAAAATGGAATAAAAATAATAACTCTTGATCATGATCTACCGTATTTTCCGGCGTATAAAATGACTGGGCATATAAGACGACCCCCTACTTTTCCTGTTAAAATATAGGATTTGGGCTATACTCGCCGTATAAGACTACCCCTCTTCCAACGCACACCAAATAAAAATTAAAAAACATCAGATTTGATTTCAATATGGTAATTTTAATTCAAATGCTTATGACACGCAGGTACTTAGCAGGAAAACTGTCACTTATAAACATATGGCTGTTTGTCATCAAACATGTCAACATAAAACAGTGCAATTGGATTAAACTTTTCCTAATTCACTCTAAAGCTGAAAGGAAGGATAAGACAATAAACCCATGGGAGCTGCCATGCTGTTTGTTTTCTAAGCTATCAACCAAACTGGAACTGATGATGATAGGAGGAAGATAACAAACAATAGAGAGCCAGTGCCGGGCAAGTCCCTGGCGAGTCAGCAATGCCCATCATAACTGCAAGCTATTTTTACAGGTTTTGCTGGCGTGACAGTTTCCCTTTAAAAGCCTTCAAAATCCTCCTGTTCGTCATCTGATATCATAAGTACATCAATGACATCTTGTGATACATTTGTAAGGCAGTCATCATATGGATCTAATTCCGTATCAGATGGTGTGGTCTCAGCTTCGGCTTCCTCTTCATCTTGCCACAAGTAGTCGTCCTCCATACCATCTAATGAATTTGATATGCCACACTTCTTGAAAGACTTGCTTACTGTTTTTGCATCAATATCATTCCAGGCTTTTATGACAAACTTGCACAAAACATCCAACTATGGAGCACGCATGTTTCTTCCTTTTGTGAATGACTTTTCACCGCTAACCATCCACTCATTCCACTGTTCTCGAATGCGATCTTTAAATGGCTTGTTTAGGCACACATCCAGTGGCTGTTCCAACGATGTCAATCCTGCAGGAATAACTGCTGCATCTGTGTTTATTCTTGCAAGCCTTTGCTTGGTGCTGGGAGTTAAATGAGCCCTGAACATATCCCACACCAGTAGACTACGTTTTTGAATAAGTCCACCTGGTCGCCTGCTCCATACATTATCAAGCCATAGCTTTACCCCTTCTTCATCCATCCAGCCTTTTTCATTCACATGTACAAAACAACCAACAGGGAACTTTAGTTTCGGCATTGTTTTTCTTTTAAAAATAATCATTGGTCTCAGTTTGGAGCCATCAGCTGTGCATGCTAGTACCACTGTAAAACTGGACTTCTCATGTCCTGTTGTTTTAATTAAAATTGTTTTTTCACCTTTTGGATGGACAGTTTTATTTCCAATCATATCAAAATTCATTGGAGTTTCATCCATATTTCCGATACTACTTAACACATAGCCATGTTTCTTGCGCTGTTTTATTACATATCGATGGAAACTATTTACTTTGGCATCAAGATCTGCAGGTAATTTTTGTGCAATTTTTGTATTTTGCCTCAGAACCAAATTATGTCTTTCCAAGAATCTAGTACACCAGGATACAGTGGCCTTAAATCTGTTGCTGTGATCTGGGTTAGATTTGGCCCACTGAAGTGCAAACAAACGTATTTTATTTCGTGTCACTACATAACCGTTTTGGCAATGCTCATTCACCATGTCTGCTACATGTTTTTCGAGTTCTGGCCAATGTGGGGTGCCTCTTCTTAATGCACACTTACCCCTTGGCATACTCTTTAACGCTTTTACATTTGCTTTCCAGTCCCGAATCATCTTTTCTGTTACTCCATATTGTCTTGCAGCAGCACAGTTATTATGTTCCTTGGCAAAGTTTACAACTTTAAATTTAAAACTGGCTTCATATTTCTTTCTTCTTGCTGGTGGAGCCATGATGGGGTCTTGACTGTTATATTTGTATACTATACTGTATGAACTGTTGCTGTACTGTATGTATTGTTGCTGTACTGTAGAGAAAGGTAATGGGCTACGCTACGTGTAGTGGCAAGAGGGCTATTTTGTACCAGGTTTTTTTTCCTTCACCCATGCAGCCTTGTCGAGATCCGCACAGCTTCGTGAATCTGAGTTGCTGGCACTGACTGATGACGTTTTGGGAGCGCCGACAACATTGACAGAAAGCTGTGCCGATCTAGTCAAGGCTGCATGCTGCTGAATGCTGGAACCAGCTGGCTGCTGAGCGGAGCTTCTCCCAGGCATCTAGGGGGGTATTACCGATGCTCCGACTTCCCCAGCTGACCCCCACTGATGGCGAGCTCCACCGGTCTGGGGAAGTCAGAGCATCGGTAATATCTCCCTGGATGCCTGGGGGAAGCTCCGCGCAGCAACCAGCTGGTTCCAGCATTCCAAGGCGATTCCAAGGAGGTCCATGGTGAAAGCGGCGCCGCGGTCGACCTGGGCCAGCGCCTTGCACACCTGGCTCTGCGTCTCCATTATGAGAAGCTCCATGCGACTTCGCATGTCTCCGCGCCGGTCGCGCAGCTCTGGCAATCCGCTCACCGGAGGAGCCATGAAGTGCTCGCACTGCCTTGCCAGATCTTCCTCGTCCTCCTTTCCCCATGGCTTTTCCGGTTGTAATTGCTGCTGCTGCTGCCGCCGAGGCTGCTCCTTCATCTCTGCCCGCCGCACCAGACCCAGCCCGGCCAGCACCGCCGTGGCTCCCGCAGTCCAAGCAGATCGGCACCCGGGCTCGCAGGCGAAGGGTGGGAGTGCGCAGTGCACTTTCCTGGCTTGGCGCCGATCCGGACGGCTGCAGTAATGGTGAGAGCGGGCAACCTCAGGAGAGCCGTTTCGGGACTCCGTTTTGCACGTGTAGTGGATCCCAGTTACCAAGAAACCCGGAGAAGAGGCACAAGGGGGGTTTATCAAAAAGAAGCTTTAAAAGAGGTCTCAATACAGAGGACACGGCGAAACACAACAAAAAGTGTGTGTTTGTGGAGAGGGGAGTAGTGGTAAAGGCAGCAGACTGTTTTTTTTTCCCCAAGCTGATCTCTTTCACGGCGTATCCAGCCCGACCCCATTCAGAAGAAAGGCTGCAGCCAGAAAGAAACGGGGGGGAAAGACATCTGCACCTTTTGTTACATACACACACACGAAACCCACAGTTTTCTGGCCTCTCGCGCAGATCTGTTGTGGGGTGGGGTGGGTGGGAGCCACATAATTCCGGGAGGTGAAAAGGGTCGCAGGGATGTTTCCAGAAATGAGCGAAATAATGCAATCCACGCAGCGACGCCCATATTCTCCCGTTCAGATTCTACCTCTGGCTGAGAGAAAACTGCCTTGAAAGTTTCTCTGCCCCCACACCCTTTAAACCCAAGACCCTGCCTCGTTTGCAGACTAGAGCACTTCTTTCCCCCGCCCGATTAGCCCAGGTTAAAATCTTAAAAGCTCAGGCGCCCCTCAAGCCGCTTCTCCCGACACCGGGATGAACGAGAAAGCCGTTTTAGCTTCACCTATTCTTCCACACACACCCCTCCACCCCGGAAGGTAACTTAGCGCTGCTCCAGGATGTTCGCTTCGGGCTCCTTGGAATCGCTGCTGGGCGGTTCTTCCCGTTGGGGCGATGGTGGGTGGCTGCGAGCCTGGAAGAGGTGGTGAAATGCAGAGCAATACCTTGTGGGGAAGGAGTTCGCTGTGGCTCCCGCAGTCCAAGCGACGCCGATCGCTGCCACCCACCATCGCCCCAACGGGAAGAACCGCCCGGCAGCGATTCCAAGGAGCCCGAAGCGAACATCCTGGAGCAGCGCGGGCCAGCCCGGAGGCTTAAACCCCGGGAGCCCAAGTGCCGAATCCCGCACAGCAGAAAAGACATGACAGCTGGTGCCCAGTTCCTTCTGCAGCCGTCCGGATCGGCGCCAAGCCAGGAAAGTGCGCTGCGCACTCCCACCCTTCGCCTGCGAGCCAGGGTGCCGATCCGCTTGGACTGCGGGAGCCACGACGGTGCTGGCCGGGCTGGGTCTGGTGCGGCGGGCAGAGATGAAGGAGCAGCCTCGGCGGCAGCAGCAGCAACAATTACAACCGGAAAAGCCATGGGGAAAGGAGGACGAGGAAGATCTGGCAAGGCGGTGCGAGCACTTCATGGCTCCTCCGGTGAGCGGATTGCCAGAGCTGCGCGTCCGGGGCGGAGACATGCAAAATCGCATGGAGCTTCTCATAATGGAGACGCAGAGCCAGGTGTGCAAGGCGCTGGCCCAGGTCGACCGCGGCGCCGCTTTCACCGTGGTCAGCGCCAGCAACTCAGATTCGGGTACCCGGCGTATAAGACGACCCCCGACTTTTGAGATGATTTTCCTGGGTTAAAAAGTCGTCTTATACGCCGGAAAATACGGTATTTTACACAAGAATTCTATGTAACTCTTTCAAAAAATGTTCTTGTATATCAGATAGATTTCCCTTCTGTGCCATTGTCCCCTTTTGTATTATTTTGGTGAATGTTGGGATTCTGAATTAATTGGCATCTCTGAGAAAGTTTACATATTTATTTAAAATATTTATATAGCTGCCCATCTCCAACCAAACTGAGTGGCTCTCAATCAAGAATTAAAATAACATAAAAACTGCATTAAAATTCTTAAAACCATAAACATGAAAAACAAACAAAACCCCCTGGCACTATGTCTAGCTTCCAACATGCAATCACGTCATCCTATCCCAGCACTTGGGGGGGAAAACCAGGTCTTCAGTGCAATTCAGAAGGCTAGCAGGGTAGAGGCCTGCCAAATTTCAGGGGGAAGAGTGTTCTACAAAGCAGGGATGGCCATGGAAAAGGCACTATAAGGTCCTGCCTCAAGAAAGCAGAACTCTTGAAAAGAAAGCCATTTCAAAAGGAAACTTTTATTGGAAGATTGTGACAGCAAGAGATGTAGGCAGGAAGTAACTTTTCCCGTTTGAAACGTTATGTTACACCATTGCAGACAGAGCCCCTCCCAAAGTCCAATACATCATCAAGCCAATTCTGGTGTGTGAAGATGTTATGGGAAACTCAGACCGAGAAGGTGATAAACGCTGGTCTCCAAGGAAACTGCCTTATCTCCAGAGAAGAGATAAGGCAGCTACTCGAGGCACATTCCTTTTCCCCTCCCAAGGTCCTGAAAGTTACAGCAAAGCAAAGCAAGAAATAGAAACAGAAACCCCATACAGAGATCCCTCTAAGCCTTCACCCTCCCACCAGAATGACAGCGTCCCTATAGGAATCTGTGGGACCTGACAGGCATGCTGCTTAACTCCCATAAGATGGTAATGGTTAAAGGAAAGGATTCCTAGCATGTTCACCCTATATGATCTGTTAGAATGGGTAGATGTCCTTAGGAAAGGCAGTAAATAACTTGGCTCTGTGACATTCTGGAAATAACCTGGCTCTGTGACATTCAAGACTGTATATGATGACCAGCATTTTGCATCCCAAAAGAAACTGCAAGCCAGTGCACCTCACCGAACAGAGGAGCTAACATGGATAAACCCAACACAATACATGCCACTACATTATGAATCAGAATCCTATGCATGCTTACTTGGCACTTTGATAATTGAGGTCAACTGCTTTATGTCTAATATTAGTAAATAGAAGAATTTTTCAATTTCTTGTCAGGGAATTGCATAGCCGGTGTCCAAATGGAGTCAGAGATGCTGACAAGAATTTGTGATTTTATATACTGTATTTTTAGCACTATAAGACGCACTCTCCCCTCCCCCCCAATAAAAAAGTGGGTGGAAATGTCTGTGTCTTATAGGGTGAATATTGCGGCGGGGGAAGGGGTTGGTGCGGCAGCGTTTGCCGCCACCTGTCACCACTGCTGCTGTTTGCCCCCACCAGGGAACACTGAAGCCTTTGCTGCCGAGCAGCTGATCGGTGGTTGGATCAATCCTGGAATACTGCCCATCAGCTGTTCTAGGTCGCAGGGATCGCTGCGGTTCGCCACCACTGCCAATTGCCACCACAACAGATGTGGTGGAAATAGGCAGCGGTGATTGGCGGCGGTGGCGATCAGTGGTGGTGATCCCCGCCGCCTAGAACAGCTGATCGGCGGTATTCCGGGAGGCCAATCAGCTGCTCGGCAGCAAAAGCTCCAGCTTTCCCCGGCGGAGGCAGCTGACACTGAGTAGGCAGGCTGTTTGCTGTTAGGACGCTAGCCAGATGAATACCAGATGGATGCTGGGAGGCAGAGGCAGGGATTTTTTTTTTCTTTTTTCCTCCTCTAAAGCTAATGTGCGTCTTATGGTCCAGTGCATCTTATAGTATGAAAAATATGGTAAATAAATATATTTACAGTAAAAAAGAGAGGCAAACAGCAGCATCGTTAGGTAAATCAACACAGCAGGAACATCAGGTAAATCACAGAGCATATAGGGCAAAAGGCGAGAAAAAACAAAACTCCTCCTTTACTCTCACAGCAACTGAAATTCCCTCATGCAGTGGCCAGCTCTCTTTAACCAATTAGCTGTAAGTGTGTTCTTACTCATTGTCCAACCCTTCACTACTCCAGCTATTAAATTTTAAATATATTAACACTTGTTTGAAATCTTAGAAAACATGCATAATGAGAGACACAAAAACCAGGTCCACAAGTGAAGATTTAATTAAAATGGTTTATTACTAAACAGCCTATGAACAGGAATCTTCTCAGCTAATAGTTGTCAATAGAATTCAAGGGAGAGTTGCACTTAGTTTGCTTGTTGCTATGTGGGGAATCTAGGCTGTTCCGTCTTTTATTTCCATCCCCAGGTTCTACCACTATCTCCTACACAAAAATACATTTTTCTTCATTCCAGAAAATGGAAATATAAACTTATACCATTTTTGATAAGATCTATAAATCTACCTTTAGTTCAGTTTGGGATAGATACTATAATGTACTTCATTGCATGCATTTCTAAAACTGATTTTTTAGGTATACCGACAGGATTGTGAAACTTTTGGTGCTGTGGTGAAGATGCTGATTGAAAAAGACCCTGCATTAGAAAAATCTATTCAGTTTTCTTTGAGACAAAATTTGCATGAGATTGGTGAGCGATGTGTTGAAGAACTTAAACACTTCATTGCAGAATATGATTCTACGAGTCAAGAATTTGAAGAAACGTAAGATAAGTTATGGGTTACTCATATATATAAAGGCTACCTGATTCATGGATGCTAATCTTCTAAATTTGTTCACCTTGCATTTGATCTCTTCATAAATTTGAATTAATTGCAAAACAACAATATCATTTACTTAGTTGATTCCATTTGGAAAATATATTGAATATATAAAGTTCAGTTCATGTCAGCCATATTTTGAAAATCCTTAACAAAAAGCTGCTCCAATTATTGAAATAGGTTGCTGAGTATGACAGACCATTTTGTAATTTTATTGATATTGATGAATGTATATAAAATAAATGTGCATCTGTATTTATATAAATTTTAAATATGTGTTGCCCTTAATTAGAGTAGTTATATAAACTTTGATTGGAAACCATTGTTAGGACAGTTCCATTAAGCTATTTGTTTAAGCTTAGTGGTTTTGTAAGTTCAAATAGACTAGTTTAAATAGTAATTAAACTCCTTCAGAGTTTATATCAAAATTTGCATTTTTTTGAAAGCTTTGTACAGTTGTGTAAACAATATTTGTCTTTAATAGTAATGGAAAATATATATTCTTATTCTCTTCTGCAGTTTCTGTAATTTCCACTATACTATGGGATATTATTTTTAGAAATGGGTCTGGTGAAGGCAGCACAAGTGTTTTCAAAGTATGAGTACCATTTCACAAATGGTACAGTAATTCAGACAAGATACTTCCCATAATTGTGGGGTAGAAGAGTAAGTAAGCTTCCCAGAATTGCAACAAGGTTGGTTACATTCACATATCATACTTGATAAAACGATTAACTGCCTCATGGGCAGCAGGATTATTTATTACAGTTGTCACTGTTCAAGTGTACTTTCCACATGTAATATACAGAACAATTTTGGTCCTGTAAATTCAAGTGTTGTTTACCCATGGTTAGGTGTAAGATTATTTAATCCTAAAGTAACAAACAGTAACAGTTTTCTCTGTTTAAACAGATAGATAATTTGGAAGCAATGCTTCTTGTATTCATAGGAATGGAGTGAAACATGGTGGTTTATGTTTGTTGTTTAAACCCATAAAAATGAATAAACATACAGATATGCTTCTGAACACTTCAATCTGTCCCTCAATTTGCCTCAGCTACTATGACCAGTGAAAGGGACTGTGAAAGCTGCTAGAACGTACTGTATTACATTTCAGTGTTCTAACCTATACACAGATATTGAGAAAAATATGGAAATAAACCAAATTTATAAATTGTGAAAAATTACAATTACAGAAAAGGCAGATATTAGAAACTGAATTAAAGAATTGATCTCACTGACTAAATAGTAAATAAAATTCAGCAAAAGCCAGTAGAAAATTATATCACTTGCATGCTGATGGAACCTGAGACTACTTAAGATACATTAAATAAACAAATCCATATCACACTAAGCAAAGAAGCTACAAATGTAGATTTGAATTCAGTGAACCATTAACCATTCTTAGTAGAAAGCATGGTATAATTTTATTTAGTTTATCTTAGAAATAACATTCGGCTGATTGTGAAAACATTTACTTTTTTGGTTGTTAGAAGAATTATATTGGGCGATTTAATAATCTATCAAGGTAAGGTGAGATTAATTCACTCTTCAGAATGCTCATCAGCCTTTATGTATTGCTACTTAACCGAGCAGGCTGTAACAATGTCTCCTGAACAAATCACAATTAACAAAGCAATGTTATCTATTTTAGGTTTAGAACCTAGCATTGAAATTTAGCTTAAAGTATGTATAGTTCAATTTATACATGCCAGTTTTACTTGTTTAATTTACATAATTTAAAGTTTATTGACCCATAAATAATTCTTTAATATTGTGAACCATCGCTGAAACATTATTTACATAGCTCCACCATGCAAACAGAGCTTTACTATAAAAAATTAAACATTTCACTATAAATGTATGAATATTTAACAAACTCCTGCCTAAACCAAACTGATGTTAAACAATGATGTTCTTAACAAAATTATTTGTCTATTTTAAACAAATGCCTTGCAATTCAGGAATATAAAAATAGTCAGATAAATCTTAATTTTACAATATATACATTAATTGCACTGTTAAGTTATGAATACAGGAAACTGTAAAATACATTATCAATTGTTAAATCTTAATTGCTGCTCATATTACATTTGAAACTTGAGATACTGTTTCAAATATCAAGGATTATCATGTTTTCATATTTTTTTTTTTACTTTAAGCAAATTCAGTAACATCTTATTAATTTTGAAAGCAGGGATTATTAGCTCACATCACTTTAGTTTTTACTAACTGTAGATTAAGATTATATAAAGCAAAATTTGCCTGAGATTCACTCCCATGAAGATAAAAGTGTCAATTTGATAAGCAATTTAATGTCCAGCACAGAACCAGATAATTGTTGCTTGGTATCAAAATGGTTAGGTTACATTAAACATATAAGATAAAGAAAATGCAAAAATCAAATTATTTGCACGTAACATTAAATGCGCGATCGTTACCGTCTATGGTCATATTCCCTCAGAGAGTAATAGCCTCTCTGAAGTTTCATGCCATGAATAAGACTACCATTTTTCTTTTTGAAGAGACACATTCAGTTGGACAGCTTGTTTTTGCCAGATGCTTGAATTGATCCTTTGGGAAATGTATTCCTTTTATAAAATATTGCATTTGTCCCTTCAAAACAAACTTCTGAAATTAGGCCAGGATCTCTATAAAATCCTAATTCTTCATACTGCCCATCTCTGTGTGGAAAGTTTCCATTATCCCTATAGCCATGTTAACAGAGTTGATAAGAATCCAATAAAATCCAAAGTACAGACTCATATCTGATTTAGTATTATATCCTTATGGATATTTATACAAGGAAGACTGTCCCGAGCCTGGCATTCATATACTCTTCATATAATCAGAGGGACAATTTCTAATGTTTATTTTCCCTGAATCTGAAGTTCTATGCAAACCAGAATAGTTCTAAACAAGCTAATATCATATTTTTATTTTTTTGATGTAGTGTCTTGAACTGCTTTCAAAGCCTTGACAAAGAACACAAACAAATTTTTCCATGTTACAGACTTTGCTGACATTCTTTGGATACAAAAGATTTGAAACACAGTGTAGGCACCAAGTTTATAGGCAGTACATTTTAAGAAATTATACAGTTTTTGCCTTTGTGCACTTTCCTTTTTTCAGATTTTGTTATCTGTCTAAATTGGGTAGTAGGAAGTTCAGTACTTGGACTAGAAACAAAATCTTCATAGCAGCGATATCTCACAGATCTTGGCTGTGGAATGGGTTGTCCTAAGAAATAGCCTTCCTCTTCAGAATCTGAAGATGATGATGATGAGCACCAATCTTCTTCGTCCTCACCCAAAAATCCAAAACACTGATCTCTTGGTTTCCCCATTGCATAGTCAGGTGCAACATGATTATATTGGCTGAAAAAAGTGGGAGTATATGCCCGAACTGCCTGAGGATTTTTATTCTGAATAAATGCATCATAATACTGGGGGGAATAAAAATTAAGCTTTTCTTTTGGAAAAGGTTTTCTTTCTGCAACCAGATGAAGTGCATTCTCAGATCGAGACTTTCTGCTCCTTCGATGATGTTTCTTTCCATGGACTTCAAACTGATAAACACGTCTGTGAGTCCTTTCACTCATAGGAGGTTGATGAATATCAAGATTATCATAGTTTCCATTATCAATGACATCATCTGAAAATTTTACTTGCTGAGGCCTAGTCCGTGATTTGGATTTTCTCAATACTGGCACATGCATTGACTTTTCTTCTGGCAGAGTCTCAGCCTGACATAATTCAGAATTTACACTTTTCAAAGACTCAGTGCTTCTATGAAGCATTGATGAATTCAAAGTTCCCATGTTGCTCATTTTCTCACAATCATCCCCCTCTAGCTCCTGGTAGGTTTCAAAGGAGTACAGAGAAGGTCTTGGTTTGATTTCATCAATTGAAGCACCTAAGAATGAAAAGAAAAAAATAATTTTGGTTGGAAAATTTATTTCATCCAGTTAAATTCTAAAAATGTAATTTAATTTTGAAATAACTTGATTATTAGTGATATTTGAAATTACTGATTTCAAAGCAGGTCTCTTAAGGAAACAGCACCTCTTTCAACATAGGCATGATTTTCCTTCCACTACCGGGTATTGACTATCACTAGGATTCAGTTGCTTATCCCCTCCCTGACAGCCTGAACCAACAATGAAGACCAAGAGATCCAAGTAGCAGAACTGATATAACAAAGGACCCTGTCCACTTTCTTGACAGTATAGGTCAGGGGTGTCAAACTCAAGGCCTGGGGGCCAGATGTGGCCCATGGAGTGCTTAGATCTGGCCCATGGGGCCACCCTGGAAACAGTGAAGGACCGGCCCACTGTGCCTCTGTCAGTAAAAATGGAGGCGGCCCTCCTGAGCTCTGCTTTCACTGGCAGAGGATTGCAGGAGGCTGTCGCAGCCAAAAAAGGAGCTCGGGAGCCCGTTTTCACTGGCAGAGCACTCAGGCACCCCGACATGAGTAATGCCAAGCTGGCCATGCCCACCTCCACCCCAGCCCCTCGAGGTCAAACAAAACCCTGATGCAGCCCTCAATAAAATCAAGTTTGATACCCCTGGTATAGGTTAAAAAAGATATTCCAGATAACTGCACAAAATGTTACTCTTGGATTCTGACCATCTGACTTCCAGTTCAGAGCAATTATATCCATAAAGTGTCCAGCTAAAAATGTTCATTGATCTAATCACACATAAGGGATTCAAGAGGGAAGCTTCTACTCCATTGCCATCTTACTCTGACACCTGTTGGAGAACATGGTTTTGTTAATTTTTGTAATTATCAAATTTCTATACTGCTCATCTCAAATGACTCTTTCACAGGTAGTTCTTATTGACAACCACAATTGGGACAACCACGTCATTAAGTGATGCAAATAATTCGATTTCCTCCATTGACTTTGTCATAAGCCCCTGAGAAGGTTGCAAATCATCACATGACCCCAGGATGCTGCAACCATAGTAAATATATGCTGGTTGCCAAGTGCTCAAATTTTAATCACATGAATGCCAGGACACTGCAATGGTTGTTAAATGCAAGGACTGGGTGTAAATTACTTTTTTTTACTGCTATTGTAATTTTGAAGGTCACCAATGATCTTAAATCAAGAACTTGTACAAGGTGATAAATAAGCAAAAGATAAATTCATAAGCACTTAAATTCCACTATAAAATACTTGAGGCCCTGAACAGGCTTTCAAAAGGAGCATGCATAAAAGCAAGTAAAAGTTAATATGTAAACCCAGAACACTGGTAAGACTCAAGCTTTATTGTATGAAAATTAATTGTACTTGTAGCACAAATGCTTAGTGAATGAACCGTAAATCATAGTTTTTAGCTGCTTTACCTGTGATGTTAGATAAAGCAAGGAAATCCATTGAGTCTCGAACACACTGCTCTTGTTTCAGATTTGACAAACATTCCAGTGAATCATTATACCTTTGCTTTTGGTTATGTTTGTATCTTGTGTCATGTTCCATGTCTAATTCTTGGATTTTTCTACTACTAGCAAGTCCTGGGTGGCTACCATATGCAGAATCACCCAGGCCATCTTGGGATTGTGCCCAATACATATTTGCCTGGTATTTCTTACATGCTAGGCTTTGATTATTTTTCTTCAATTCTGATCTTCCTTTAACCACTTTTTCACAAATCCACTGATCATCTGATCTAGGATTGGCTTCCACTGACTGTTGAAATAGACTTTTATCAACAAATCTGAGGAGCAGCCGAGTCATATAATCCTCATGCTCAACCCATTCTTCTGGATCATCAGGCATTTCATCTCCCCTTACTTTCCAGAGTTCTTTGTCAAAAAAATTTACTTCTTGCCTTGAAAGACTTAAGTCATCCAGTTTCTGTGAAAGAATATCATCCTCTGTGCTTGAAAGACCAGGGAATTTGTAATTCATTGCTGGAGACAACAGGAGAGATTGCCTGCACTGATCTGCTGATTGACTGCTTTTTCCCATATGAATGCTTCTTCTGGAGTCTCTCGAGCGAGCATACTGGAAAGCAGAATCAGAAGAATCTGAAGCATGAACATCCTCTCCCAAACTGCATGATTTAGAACAAAAAATCTGTCCTTGCTTGGGAAGAAAAGGGCAACCAAGTAGTGAAACTTTGCAATGAGCACAAGAAAAGCAAGTTTCTGTAGCATGCCAGTGTTGTCCATCGTAAGTCATTTGAGCGTGATCAACCCCTGTTAACACACATTAATATGTTATTTAATTTAGTTAATATGTTAATTACTGAAACTTGAGACTGAGTCTATTTACATTATACTGGTGCAAAAAAACTAAACTAAACTACATGCCATGGCATAAAGCTCTATTTCCATTATGAATAAGTAAAGCAGTCTACAGATATTCATCTATCAATTTGTTTTTAAAATACAGTAAAATAAAGGATTAATGTTTAGCCTTAGGTAACTAATATTCAGAGAGAACTAGATAAAAGATAATCTAATAAATAGTTTTGAGTATAGACATGAACCAGAATAGTATATTAGTCAAATTACATTAACATAGCATTGCTAAAAAAAGACTGCCCAATTAGAATGGAATTAATTAATTTTTATTTATTCATTCATTCAATTTGTATAGCTAACCATCTATCATGACTATACTATCAACAATAATTAAAAACAATAGCAAGAATAATAAAAAATATGAAAAACTATACAACCATACTAAAATGTCTATTAAAACAATTTGCTGATAGCCTGCATTTACAGAATTAGTCTTATTTTCCTTGAAGGAAGTATGATAATGTTAGCAGCAACAGGAAAACAACTCTGTGGGCCTGAAATGATGTTATCATCAGGTTCTACAAATAAACTAAAAGCCAATCAATTGAGTCATGACAGCCATTTAAAAGGAGGTCATTTAACTTGTTCATCAGGTTGAAAACATGATTTTGTAACTAGCTTCAACAAATATTTTTTGCCAGTCAAGATGCAAGCTTACCTATACGTTTCCCACAAGTCTCACAATATTCTGCATAAAGGGACTCAAAGCAGCCACAGCAGAATGGGCATCCGTCCTTCATAATATACCTCTGTCCTCCAAGGATGGTTTCACACTCAAGGCAACAGAAGTGTTTCATGTGCCAATGACGACCTTCTGCTTCTGTACATTCATCAGCAAAAATGATCTAAGGTAGGTGGGGAGGAAATAGTTTAGGTTTTAGGAGTTTCAGTTATTTCTCACTCTTTTGGGGGATAATGACTTATCCTTAAAGAATAAAAAGTGGAGATAAAAGAGATTACTGGTAGTCCTCAATTTACGACCAGTTGCTTAGTGACCATTCAACATTACAACCTATCTGAAAAGGGGGTTTGCAACCTGGCTCCAAAGTTCCAACAGTCAGAATTCCCCCATGGTCACATTACTGCACTTCAGGTACTCACAATATGTCCGCATTTATAGCTGTATGCAACATCTTATGGTCATGTGACTATTTTACAATGGTTTTGCCAAAAATGGCATTTAATTCCGGGTTTTGGTCATAATGTGCTATATTGAATAATGGGTTTACTTAATGATCACAGCGTTTGCTTAATGACTATGGCATTTGTTTTATGGCCACTGTATTCACGTAACCACTTCGAAAAATTTGCAAAACCAGGTTGGTCACGTAATGACCCATTTTACAACTGTTATAACTTACAACAAGCTCCATTATAGTCATAATTCAAGGATTATCTGTGTAAATAAGGTATACAGTTCAGAGATTCCAAAGGATCTTAAAATCATTTCCCTTGTTGAAAATATCTTAATGAAAATTAATAAGTACTTGATCACTAGTGTACCACTTCTACTTCTTTGTCTACTTACTGATAGTCTACCATTTGTAACTCTGTCCTCTTCTTTATTTTCTTTTTTTTAAAAATTAAAAGTGACAGGGGCAAAACTCACACATAAGACTTTCTGTATTCTTGCAAGTAACATTTCTTCAATTTAATTATTACTTTTACTAGAAAGCAATGCATAATGCATAAAAATTTAGTTTTAAGTGATACGGGGAATCATTTTTGTCCAAAGAGTGTGTGTGATGATATCAGATGATAAGTTATATCCAAATTTACTCACATTTGTTCCTTCCAAGCTACTTAGCAATTGAAGCAGCATTGGGAACCTGTGGACAAGACTTTTCCATTTGAGCAGCAACAATTTTTGGTGCAGGTAGCAATTAGGAAACAAATGCTGACAAGGTATGTTAAAAGAGAGAAATAATTATGTCACACTCCTTCAATAGTATAAATGGTTTTCCAATCACCCAATGGTAAAGGTGATGGCCAATGAATGAATATCAAGAACTATGGACATTTTTAAAAAAAAACTTCCCTTTTTACAACTCTATAATCCCTATTCGGGGTAGAGTATGGGCGACTGACTGGAGCTGAGTGTTTACTGGCTGGATGCCCTTCCTGCCATCCAGGTGGAGTTCGCAGCAGATATTTTTCCTTTGCGCTCTAAGAGAGAAACATCTGTCACTACCTAGAATTGAATTCTCAATCTTCTGCGTGGGAGGTGAGAGTCTTCACCACTAGGCCACCATGCTGGTCATAGTCGATACGATATAAATTATATATTATATTAGGTTCAGTGCATATTGCTAAGAATTATTAGAATCAGGTTTCATAAGAGACGAATTAGAAAGCCAGTTTGGTCTAGGAATTAAGACACAGCTAGAAAGCAGGAGACAGTGAATTCAAGTCTCGCCTTGGCTATAAAAGCCAGCTGAGTAACTTTGGGCCTGTCACTCTCAGCCAAAGTCATTCACAGGGTTGTTTCTGTGCAGAAAAAGGAGGAGGATGTGTTCACCGCCTTGAGTTATTTGTAATAATAAAACCGGGATATAAAATAAGTAAAAATAAATTATTTTGATTATTTAAATATCTTGAAGCATAACATCTATGCAGAGATAAGCCCAAATATTGGATATGCTCCCAATCCATGTATTTTACTTGAAAAACAGTTTCCTGTTTGAGCTAAAATTTGTGTTTGATTTACTTTTAAGGTACCAACTTATTTTAGTATCAAAGTATACTCCCACAACTTGGCTAACCATTTTTCCATTGAAGATTCAGATATTTCCAATAAGAAACAGATAATATCCTTGCAGCAATTATCATAAAAATCTACATATATTTTGAGAAGATAAATAGTTTGGTAGTTTAATAAGAATAGTTTAGGCTAAAATAAATCTTAAAGTTTTAAGAATTGTTTCATTCTGAATCCTCTTACAGAATTGTTGAGTTGTATGGCATTAAAGCTTAATGCCAAATATGAGAAACAAATGACCACATTTGCTCATTAGACTTCCACTAATTTTTTGAAGATAAACTATCCTGTTTAGCATCAAAACTGAAATAAATGGGACTTCCGCTTGGCCCCGCAGGCGTCGTGGACAGTCTCCTTAGACCGCCAGCCCCGCGATCTCATAAAAGCCGCTTTGACAGCGCTAATCGGCGGTCTCGCGGCTGAAAAACCTCTCCATCGGGAGAAGAAGGAGAGGAGAGCCGGTGGGTGCGAGCAGAGCTCCCCGAAAGTCCTCTGGAATAATTCCAGAGGCTTGGAGGGTGAGAGCTCCCCGGCCAGCCCACCAAGAAGCTCCAGATCCGAGGCAACTCTGTTTTAAACAGAGCCAGACGCCGCGACCATCCTGCTGTCAAAAGTGAGTTTGATTGATTACAAGCGCAGCAGAGCGGAAACAGGAGAACAAGCCGTAAAGTAGCAGAGCTTAACTCCGGAGTTACTTTGTTTCAAACTGAACTTCTTTGAGCTGGAGGCTGAAGATGGCATCTTTGTTATGGTTTTGAAAGTGAAAGTCAGAAACGAAAGTGCTTATTGAGAACTTTTACTGCTGGGAAGTGAGAATTTGTGGAGAAAAGACTATTTTGCTTGATAAATTAGAGACTATAAATTACAAGCACTTTAAAGTTGTTCAAGGGACTTTGTGGCTTTGGGGGGAAAAAAAGATCTTTTTTAAAAAGGAAAAAAAGATGGCTTCTAAACAAGTTAAGCCAGGAGTTGTTAAAGGAGGGGGAGGTTCCCCAGTTGTGTCAGTGGTGACACAGAAAGCACAACTTCCGGCTGATTCACAGAATCAGGAGGCTGCTCTCAATGATTTCAAAGAGTTTATGAAAGAAGCCATGAATAATCAAGCAACAGCAATGAAAGAAGCTATGAATAACCAAGCCACAGCAATGAATAATTTAACAGTACTTGTGCAAGGGAAATTAAAGAAAGTTGAGGAGGATATAAAATCAATTAAAGAAGTGGTTGCAAAAACACACGAAATAAGAGATGATATTGTTTTTGCAGTATCAGGATTGTCAAAACTTGTTATTCAGTTGGATGAGAAACTGGAAGAAATTAATGAAGCCAATTTAAATTTGGAAAGCAAAATGGGAGATGTCATGACAAAAACAGACAAAGTTGATGATGAATTGGTAATGTTACAATACAGGTCCATGTAATTTGCTTTGAGATTGAGAGGCCTGAAAGAAAATAGCAAAGAAAATTTAAAGGATATTTGTGCTGATGTTATTGCAAAGATAATTAAAGAAAGACCAGAAGAGGTGGCAAGCCGAATTGATAAAATCTACAGGGTTAACTCCTGGTTGGCAAGACAAAAACAGCTGCCAAGAGATGTGGTGATTTATTTTACATCCAGGAGGATCAGAAATGATATTTTACAAGCTTCCTACAAGAATAAGGTTCAGGTGGCTGGGCAAGAAGTGGTGGTTTTGAAAGAGATCCCTCCAAAGATGTTGAGAAGTAGAAAGGACTTTGGCTTTTTGGTAAATGAGCTGAGAAATCAACAAGTGGCATACAGATGGGATGTTCCAACTGGTCCAACTGGTTATAATGGAGAAAGATACCGGTTAAACACAGTCTGGAAGGCGAAAGATTTTTATGTTAATGTTTTAAAGGCTGGATACCCACCCTCACCATGGGGGAGCAGAAAGAAAATGGAGATGATACAAGAAGAAAAAGATGGAAAGCAAATACAAACTTATGCTGAAGTTGCAGCTGGAGGAATCATCCCGGAAGAAGATCTGAATCTTGGGGGCTTACCCCCAACTCTGGAACCACTCAAGAAGGGAGAACCGAAAGCACAACGACTAACCCAATCAACTTATAAACTTCAAGAACAACAGTTAAAAATGCAACAATCTCAAGATCTATCTCAAGAAGTTCAGAAAATAGAAGCGGGGGAGGGGGAGCTAGGCCGAAGAGTAAGGTGGAGGAGGATCTTCAGCTGATGCTTATGCGGCTTCGAAAAGCTAAAGATGGCAATTAAATTTCTATCTTGGAATGTTAATGGCTTAAAATCACCACAAAAAAGAAAGTATTTCATTACTTGAAACAATTTAACAATGATGTTATTTGTCTGCAAGAAACACATATTAGGTTATTAGACCAAAAATATTTGATAAATTCAAGATTAGGTACACACTTTGTGGCATCAGCGCCAGAGAAGAAAAATGGGTTAGTTATATATGTAAAGAAAGGATTATCAACTAATTTAATTGAGGCAGATGATCAAGGAAGATATATCGCAATTGAATTATTAACACAGACTGGAAAAATGCTTTTAATTGGAATATATGCCCCTAATCAGCAACAAGACAAATTTTATACATTTTTACACACTAAAATAATACAATGGGATTATAAATCTTTTATATTAATGGGTGACTGGAATGGAGTAATAGACACACAGAGGGATAAAAAAAGTTTATCCAAGATTTCAACACATGCAAAATTACCTAAATCTTTTTTTGATATGATGGAAGATATGGAACTGAGAGATATTTGGAGAGAACGCAATATGGAGGAAAGAGACTTCACCTTCTTTTCTGATAGACATCAATCCTTCTCCAGGATTGATTTTATACTAACCACAAATGATTTTATTTCTAGGGTGAAGAAGACCAAGATATGTCCAAGAATTTTAACTGATCATAGTCAGTTTGGATGGAATTTGAACAGGAGAGGGGAGAAAGGAGGTCTTGGAGGTTAAATGAAAATTTATTTAGATATGAAAAAAATGTGAAAGAGCTTAAAAAACAAATGAAAGATTTTTTTGCTATTAATATGAACAAGGGTACCTCTATGGAAATGGTTTGGGATGCTAGTAAGGCTTATATGAGGGGTACGTTAATACATATGAATAATAAACATAGACTAAAACAACAAAAGAAGCGGAAAGAGATAGAGGAAGAAATAAAAAAGAAAGAACAATTACTTATACTTAATCCAGGAGATAAGAAGGTAAAAGAAACAATAAATATATTACGAGGGCAATTTAATGGCTGATCAGGTGGCAACTAGCTTACAATATGCTAAACATAATACATTTTGTAATGCCAATAAACCAGGTAGGTGGTTGGCTTACATGCTGAGGAAAAAACAGAAATCACGAGTCATTGGTAAGATAGAATATAGAGGTAAGGAAGTTTACCAACAGAATATGATTAAAAGGGCTTTTTTAGAATTTTATACAAAGTTATATGCTAGTGACTCAATACAAGGTATAGATATAGATAGATACTTAAAGGAAGGGAATATTCCGGAATTAACGTTGGAACAGAGGGAAGGATTGAATCAACCAATAACTTCTGAGGAGATCATTGCTGCAATTAAGCAGTTAAAAACAGGGAAAGCTCCGGGAACAGATGGATTAACAGCTGTTTATTATAAGAATTTACAGCTTGAAATGGTAGAACCGCTTAGAGCTTTATTTTGTAAAATTCAATTAAGGGAAGGAGTTCCAACCTCTTGGAGAACAGCTTTTGCTTCATTGATTCCGAAGGAAGATCAAAACTATCAAACCTGAAAATTTTAGGCCAATTTCACTTTTGAACACTGATTATAAAATTTTTGCTAAGATATTAACGAACAGATTAATGCCAGTTATGCAACAAACAATTCATAATGATCAATCAGGTTTTAGAAAAGGGGGGCAAATGAAATATAATGTTAGACAAATTATTAACTTATTGGAATATTTGGAAAAAAATAACCAGATCCCTGCAGCGTTCATATTTTTGGATGCAGAGAAAGCATTTGATCGACTGAATTGGCAATTTTTGTTTAAGATAATAGAAAAAATGCATTTTGGGGAGTATTTTATACATTCAATTAGAACAATATATCAGGAGCAAACAGCACAAATAATAGTTAATGGAGGCCTAACAGAAGTCTTTAAAATTGAGAAAGGTACAAGGCAGGGTTGTCCCTTGTTGCCATTGTTTATCTGAACTTTAGAAGTTTTGTTGAACAACTTACGTGAATCTGATACGATAAAATAAAAGGAATTGTAATTAGACAGCAGGATTATAGATTAAGAGCGTTTGCAGATGACCTGGTTGTTACTTTAACTCAACCTATAGAAGTGGTTCCATATATGTTGGACATAATAGGTCAATACGGTAAGGTATCTGGATTTAAAGTAAATCAACATAAGACAAAGATGATAATTAAAAATATGTCCATATATCGAAGAGAAGATTTAGGGAGAATAACGGGGTTTGAAATAGTTAAAAAGGTTAAGTATTTAGGAATATGTATTGCAGCTCAAACACGAAATTGTTTAAAAGCAATTATGAAGTTATTTGGCAAAAAGTACAGAAAGAAATGGAAAATTGGAAAAAGCTACAACTATCATTACTGGGAAGGATAGCAGCAATAAAAATGAAAGTTTTACCTAGATTCTTATTTTTGTTTCAAATGATACCAGTGCTTAAAGCGCTCCATGGCATAGGACCCGGGTACCTTCAAGACCGACTTCTGCCACCAGTAGCCTCCCACCGACCAGTCCGCTCCCACAGAGAGGGTCTCCTCAGGGTGCCATTGGCCAAGTTATGTCGGCTGGCGACACCCAGGGGGAGGGCCTTCTCTGTGGGAGCCCCAGCCCTGTGGAATGAACTGCCCCCCGAAATACGTAGGATCTCCGACCTCCGGGTGTTCCGCTGCGCTCTGAAGACCCTGTTGTTCCGCCAGGCAGGGCTATTAACATAACGTTTTAAATTGGGGGTATTTTAAATTTCTGGGATTTTAATTGGAGCCTAATTATTTAATGATTTTAAATTTTAAATTGTTGTTTTGTTTCTGTGTTTTTAAATAGGCTGTACACCGCCCTGAGTCCTTCGGGAGAAGGGCGGTATAGAAATAAAATTATTATTATTATTATTATTATTATTATTATTATTATTATTAAGACGGAAATTTGTTGGAATGGCAGAAAGGGGTTAATACTTTTATTTGGAGTGGGAAGAAACCAAAAGTGAAACTGAAAATTATACAGGATGTACGTGAGAGAGGAGGTCTTAAAATGACTAATTTAAGATTGTATTATGAAGCGGCTGTTTTATCACAAATTAGCTACTGGTTTAACTTAACTGAAGAAAGAATGTTAAATATAGAAGGCTATGATTTGTTATATGGATGGCATGCTTATCTGTTATATGAAAAAAAGTGAATAAAGTGTTTAAGAGTCATATACTTAGAAATGCATTGTTGAAGGTTTGGAAAAAGTATCAATATAAGTTAAACTATAAGATACCCATATGGGCAAATCCTAGACATGCAATAGAAAATATAAGTATAGAGCAAAAAACAGAGGTGATTACTTATAAAGAGCTTCTTCTTTTGGAAAGGGGTAATTTGCAACTGAAATCTTTAGATGTACTAAAAGAAGAAGGGATAATCTATACATGGTTTCAGTATGGTCAGCTTGAAGGAGGGAAGATCAAAAAATTGGTGTTATGCAAAATGAGGAAAACCTTGTAAAACAGATTAGAGATCAAAGTCAGATGCATATTAAAAGGTTGCATAATGCTTCATTGGAAATAGATTCAGAAACGGAATTGATTAAGGATTGTATGATAAAATGGGCACAAAACTTTCAGGAACCAGTGATGATGGAAACGTGGGAAAAGATTTGGGTCAGAAATGTTAAATTTACGCAAGCACAAAATTTGAGAGAGAACTTTTATAAAATGTTTTATAGATGGCACTTAGATCCTAAAAAATTATGTATGTAGCCGAATTTGCAAGCTAAATGTTGGAGATGTGAATGTGATGATGCAATCTATTATCATATATGGTGGACTTGCAAGAAAATCAAGGCATTTTGGATAAAAATTTGGTGGGTGATGCAGAACATTCTGAAAAAAAGGTTGAAATTTACTCCTCAATTGTTTTACTGGGTATAACGATGGATTGTACAGTATTAGAGACTAAATTGGTTTTGAACTTAATATCAGCAGCAAGGCTGTTGGTAGCGCAATACTGGAAGAAGGACTTTTTGCCTACTATTGAAGTGTGGATACTGAAAGTAACAAACTTAGCAGAAATGGCGAAAACTCAGCGTATTTGAAGGACTATACACAAGAAAGTTACGTATCGGAATGGAGAAGATGGATTGATTATATTCAAAACAAGTATCAGACAAGAAAATATCAAATAGCTTATGAATGAATGTTAAGTATTAGAAGTATTATGTTATCTATAGTGGAGTTAAGGTTTCAAGGGGGGATTTGGTAGTCTGAGGATAGATAGGTTAATTTAGCTTATGATTGTTAATTGAAATACCCTGTATTTTGCTCTGGGAAGTCTCGCGGGGGGAGGGAGGGAAGGGGGGGAATATTGGGGGGGGAATTCTTTTTTTTTTTTGTAAAACTTTTCAATAAAAAAATCAGAAATAAATGATCAAACATATTATTTTCTCTGAGTATAATGTTCTGGGTAAATTTAATGATCTTCTATTACAATTCCCATTATTGCATTTCTATTGTGTATTCTAATTTTGCATCCATTTCATTATATAATGTTTGACTTAAGGGCTTGAGTCTTCAAGAAAATTCTGTAAATAAGACCCAACAAATGTTCCAAGTATTATAAAATTTACAAATTCAGTCAAATCTCCCACTATTCCTACATTTCTGCAATTAGATGCCAATATTTATGAAGGCTATAGAAGAAAAATTTGAAGATCACACTCAGAAGTTCCTGGGTAATAAATGCTATGTTAATTTTAATTCCATCTTAAGGTTCGTGAGAATGTGAGATTTACCTCATCACATGCTGAACATCGTGGCTTGAGCAGTTCAGCATGGTGTCTACCACAATGAATTTTTCCATCTTGGAAGAAATAGATTAGGTCAACAAGAAGTTCACTGCATGTAAAACATACAAAACAGGATGGGTGCCAGCATGCTCCAGGCCCAGCTCTTGAAGCAAATACTGCAACTTCACCTCCATTTATTTTTGTACCACACTGGAAATAAAAACAGGGATTTAAGTTTTTTTTTTTCCCCATATATCCATCTAGATAAACCTACACACATGGATTTTAATTTTCATACATATACAACTTGTCAGAACAATGGGACCTCACTTCTGTGAGGAAAGGACAAGCCAGGACACTAAATGGGCACATGCCACTACTATTATATGATCTTCCTTGATACAAGGTTACTGACTCATATTAACTGTCAGTAGCATAATTTCTTAAACACTTCCTTTGAGCATTCCATTGTGTTAAGTATGCAAGCATACTTATACTGATTCATCAACATCCTCTAATCAAATCTTTATTATCCCCATGATTTACCTTGCTATTTATCAGATTTATCTTGATCAATATTTTATACGTATCACTATATCAGAAAGCACAAAATAGGTATCCTGTTTCCCTGAAAATAAGACATCCCCTGATAATAAGCCCAATCGGGATTTTGAGCGCATGCGCTAAAATAAGCCTCCCCCGAAAATAAGCCCTCCCCAAAAATATTTAAACAACAGAGCTGGAAATCAGGTAAGACGGCAAGAGGAGACCCATCTTGCTCCACATGCCTTAAAATAATAAGACCTCCCCGAAAATAAGGCCAAGCGCTTATTTGGGGGTTCAAAAAATATATATGACAGGGTCTTATTTTCGGGAAAACACAGTATTATAAGCCAACAAATGCTGTTTGATCAGTTTTCAACCTAAAAGGCTTGAATGCATGTTTTATTTAAATGTGTTTTATTCCATGTTCATCAGTACCTGAATTTCACAGAATTACAGAATTCTATTTTAACAATAGCAATGTTACCTGTTCACAAAATGCATGCATTATTGCTCTAGGGAGTAATTTGACTGAGCCTCGCCCCAGTGCTGCTTTTTTACGTTGTGCACTAAATATTTGAAGTTCTTTCTTCTCTTCTTCACTTAAGGACTGGCAGTATCGCACCTTCAACAAAAGCCAATAACATGTTTAGAATCTACACAAGTTCTATTTGGAATTGACATGCATGAATAGGTATACATATACCTGTTTGGAAACTGAAAGATTTGTGTCAGATTTAGACATAAAAAAGAATTGCATACACAGCTAATTTTCTTTTTATACTTTCACCACAATGTAATAATCTGTCTCAACAATTGGAGCTGCTACAATGAGATGAAGTGTTATTGCTATCTATGCATTACTACCCTGGATTCTGGCATATTTTGAAGATTTAAGGTTTTCTGCATTTGGTTTTCCTAATTTATGGATATAAGATAAATTTCTATAGCATACAAGTATAGAGTGGAGAAGCAGATTATTCCTTTCATGCTTTATGAGAAGGAAGAGAGGAGAAGTGGCACCATAGGGTTTCGGTGCAGTTTCCATCCACAGCAGGCATGAGATCACTGATGGCTTTAATTACAAAATCATTTTCTAAACCTAGCCTGTCCAAATTAAACTTTGCTGTTTGAATCTAATTGTATTAGTGAATTAGATGCATTTTTTTCCAAATAGTTTTCAAAGAATTGAGCTATATGGTAAATATCTGCCTGCATCTTGCAATCCAGAATATATAATGATAAACAGTAGGCTTTTCATTTTCTAAGACCATCTAACTGATGTATCTCTTATTAGATACTTCTATTTTGTCTAGGAGGGATCATTCAAGCACTCATGATGATTTAAACTTATGCATCTAATAGCAAGAAAAAATAAAAATACTGATAAAAAGTAGTTATAAACCAGGGTTATTATACTTTTAAAAAACCCACACTAAATTACACTAGGAGAGGTGCCTCACACAACAGTGAATAGTCATTATTCCATAGAACAGATGCTACTGTAGGAAAGTACTGGAACTCTAATGTTGCAAAGTGGAAAGCAAAGCGTAAAAATAAGGCACAAGGGGATGAATTTAAAATTCTTTAAGAGTTTTTGGGTGCTAAATATAGATGCAATTTGCACATATTGTTTTATATGCTGATGAGTATACCTTTCCTCACAACCTTTTACGAACAATTAAAAACACTAAAATAATACAATAAGTCATATTGCTGGCAGCAATTTTTTTTAAAAAAAAAACATTATTAACTGCTATGAAATTTAAAGATTTGGGAGATGACCAAATGAAAAAATTACTGATGGCCCACAGACTTATCTAGAAAAATACTTTCATCCTTGGCCTTTAACACAAGCAAAAGTCCTTGGCAGGATGAAGTGGAAGAACAAACCTTTGCACTTATGTTCTAGTAATCTGAATTAATCCCAGAAACACATCAGAAATAAAGCTCCTGTAAGAAGCTCTCCATTCAAGAGACTTAACTCCTGCTTACCAGATGGATGTGTATTTTGTCAACAGTATAGAAGTGGTGTATCCTTGTGATCTTATACAATTTTTTTCAACTTCCTAGTCTAATTTACAGTAAAATCCTAGAATTTCCTAGCGGAAATTCAAAAAATTCATTCGAAAACTAATTAGATATGATCCTGCTTGACTTTTGGAAATCAGTCAAGATCATGAAACAAAATGTGCAGTCAGAATTACTAAACTGTATTACTTACCAACTGGAGATTTTCAAAGTACATAATGTTTCAGTATTTAATCTGGAAGTTATCATGGCATGAGTCATTGTAATTAGTTACATCTTGTCAGACTGTATTTGAGAAACCATAGATTTGTTCCCCAAAAAAGGTAATATGTCCCTCTGTCTCATCTTAGCAGAGCAAACATGATTATCTATACCTACCTCACTGTCATGGGGTGGTAGCTGATAGAGAAGCTGCTTAATTCGATATTTTTCTCCAGGACTGTTAACATATGGGACCTTCTCCTCTGACAGGCAAGCAAAGAAAAGCTGAACCTAAATTAGAAGCCAGACACATAACTCATTCATTCACTTCCTTGTAAGAATTCTTCATCTGCTATTTTATTTTTTTATTTATAGGGTATGCTAGGTCTGTTTTACTTTTTACTTTTTTCTTTTCATTTTTAGCAGAATTTACATTCCTTTTTTTTTAGAAAGAAGAAATAAACTAACTCAGCAGAACTAAATTACCTAAGATTACTAGCACTCAGCTGTTGAATTACTTCCCTGGAATCCAATTTTCAGTGGCAATTACAGCTGCCATAAATTATGCACATCTCACTTCCAACTCCTTCAGAATAGTTAGAACTCTGCATTTTATCACACAACATTATAAAGCTATCCAGAAAACAACTAACATATCAACAAATCTGACTTGTTCCATAGGCTCTCCTGTACTTTCTTGCTTTTAAGTTCATTCATTCCATTTAAACTTCGCAGTTATTAAATAAAACCATATTTGCCACATAATACAAGCAGAAAAGCTATTGCTGCTTGTGATTACAATAAACTCTATTCTCTATTCCCTGCCCAAATAGTATTGAAAAAGAAAATGTTTCAAAGTAAAAGTTGTTTTCTATTTGCCTTGTTCTTTAAATTATGAAAGGATTAATAGGCAAGATATTTTTATAGTTATACAAATAAAATGTCTTTAATTAATATTATTTTCTGGCTCCAAGTATTAATTTACTTGGAGGACTACACTAAGTTATTGGTGTCAGTACTGCTCTAATTTTAATGCACAGAGTAAATTGGTAAGTAGGCAGATAATTACATTTAAATGAAAGAAAGTTTGGAGAAAAATGTGACATTATTCACAGCATTTCAAACAAATAGGACATTTATAAAATGCACAGCACAAAGCAAACATACGTTCCAAAGAAAGAATACTTCAGGTATCTTAAGTAAATAATTCTATATGCATGCTGCATCCTACATGTGATATTAAGAAATTGACTTTTTCTGTTAAGCCATATTAATGCTAGCTTGAATATTATTTTGTATTTTAATGTTTAGGGCGGTGATGGCTAACCTTTTTGCCATCACGTGCCAGGAAGGGGGGCGGGGGAGGTTTGCGCATGCGCGTACCCACACCCATAATTCTATGTGCCCTGCCCTGCGCATGCATGCACAACCCCCCCCCCCCGCTCCTGGCATGCGATGGCCCGGTAGGCCCGTTTTTCTTTCTCACCTGGCTCCAGATCCTCTGTGCATCTGGGGAGGGCAAAAACAGCCTTTCCCACTCCCTCGGAGGCCCTCCAAAGGCCTGAAATGGCCCATTTTCCAACTCCTGGTGGGACAGGAAGTGATTTTTTTTGCTGTCACCAGCCTCCAGAGACTCCTAGAAAGGCCCGAAAATCAGTTGGCTGGTGCGTGCATGCGTGCCAGAGCTGAGCTGGCCTGCCTATTGATATGGCTACGTGTGCCACCTGTGGCACGTGTGCCACAGGTTCGCCATCACGGGTTTAGGACAAAGTACCAACAGAAAAGAGTAAGTGGAACCGTTGTGTCAGATGTCCAGCTAGAAAATGCCCCAAAAAACCCTGGGGCATTGTGCTTCCCAAAAGTAAAACTTTATTGAATACACATTGGCACAGAGGAAGCAAAACCAGTTCTAGTTTTCCTGTGCAAAATCCCACATAATTAAACTTGCTTTTCCCTTTGGCCATCCCCTCAGTTCATTGTGTTGTCCAATTAAATCCACTTCTTTTATTATGGGAACAGTCCAGATAATTCAAGCACTCTTGACATGCCGACACCCCTGAAAGAAAGATGCAACTGGAATACATAAGCATGAACAATTAATCACTGTACAAGATTTTCTCTCACATTGGTTGTATTGGGTATTTGGAATGAAATTGCTTTAATAATTTCTCTGACATCCCTAGCCACTACCCACTCAGCATCCAATGCTGGGAAGCCTTTCCACAGCACAAGGTACTGTAACTTTCCTCGGTGGTGTCTAGCATGTCTTTAATTTCATAGTGCTCTTCCCCCTTTATGAGGACCGGAGCTGGAAGAGATCTTGTCTTAGCCCAGAGATACAGAAGGGCTTCAATAGGCTAGAGTGAAATACTGGATGCACCTGCCTAAGAGTCTTTGGCATCTGTAGCACTACTGTTACCGGATTGATAATCTGCACAATGGGGAAGAGAGCTATATATTTAGGACCCAGCTTTTTACAGGGATGTCTGAGATTTAATTACTTTGTGGACAGGTACACTGTATCTCCCACCTTAAACTCTTTTTGAAGAACTCTCTTTAGATCTGCTTGTATTTTCTGGGCCTCCCTTGCTTTTCCTAGTTCCTTACACACGATAGCCCACATGCCTCTGAAAGAGTCCATCCATTCCACCAGTGTCGCGGAGGATAGGGTCCCTTGGGGAAACTCTGTCATAGTCAAGAATTCGACTCCCATAGCCGCCTTAAAAGGAGTAAATCCTGTGCTGCTATGCACTGAGTTGTTGTAAGCCATTTTGGTAAATGTCAGCAGTTCAGCCCAATTAGTCTGCAGATAGCTTATATAGCATCTCAGGTATTGTACTACCATTGAGTTAGCTCGTTCTGCTGCCCCATTAGTACTAGGATGAAAGGTAGAGCTAAGCCCTTGGGATGAACCTATTAGCTTTAAAAACTTCCACCAGAACTTAGTGAAATGTACCCCTCAGTCTGAGATAATTTGCTTTAGGACCCTGTGTAGGTGTGTTGCATGGACATTTTTGCTAAGACCTGGGGCTGAAGGATATGGTATGAAATGTGCCTGTTTTGAGAACAGGTCTACAACAGTCCAAATTATAGTGTTCCCACCACTTTTGGGAAGCTCCACTATGAAATCCATGGCTATCTTCTCCCATGGCATTGTTGGGTTGGCTACTGGTTGTAATAATCCTTCATAGATGTGCATACAGGACAACTCACCACATAGATTTCTATGTCCTTCTTCATCTTGGGTCTCCAAAACTGCCTCTTTATGAGATGCAGGGTTTTTATAAACCCAAAATGTCCCGCTGGCTTCACGTCATGGCTTCTTTGTAGGACTATAGTTCTCTGGTTGGCTGGGACATATATTTTGCTCCTCTTCCATGCTAAATCTTGCTTTATGATTAAGTCAGTTTTATGGTTTTGGAATTGCTCATCTCCCACCCAAGGCTTTTTTCAGCTGCTGGGTCAGTGCATCTTCTAACCAACGGGAGCTCTTCTGTGGTTGCCTCACAGGAACTGGCACTGCGTGTTGGTTGAATGTGATGATAGAATTAATTATCTCTTCTCTCATGCTCTTATATTGCAGCAGGCACAAGTGTGTCGGCTAGAAATCCCTCCCCCCAGTAAATAATGCAGGATAAAATTGAACCAGCTAAAGTACTGAGCCCACTGGACCTGCTTAGGGAACAGTTTCCCAGGGGTCTTTAGTACTTCTAGATTTTTGTGGCTGGTCCAAACTTCAATGAGCCTTGGTAGTACAGTGGTCTAAAGCACCCTGTTATTAAGACCAGCTGCCTGCAATTACTGCAAGTTCGAATCTCGCCAGGCTCAAGGTTGACTCAGCCTTCCATCCTTTCTAAGGTAGGTAAATTGAGGACCCAGTTTGTGGGGGCAATAAGCTGACTTTGTATAAATATACAAAAGGATGAAGGCTATTGCTTAGCGCACTGTAAGCCGCCCTGAGTCTCCGGAGAAGGGCGGCATATAAATCAAATTTAAAAAAATAAAATAAAAATGGGATTTTCCTGCCTTCTGAGAACTGCCTCCAGATACGGAGAGCCCAGCAGACTGCATAAGCCTCCTTCTCCCAGATTGTCCATTCTCTCTAGGTGTTGGACAGTTTCCAAGAAGTATAGGCACAAGGCTGCAGTTTTCCCCTTTTATTCCTCTGCAATAACACTGCCCCCACGGCCACATCACTAGTGTCTGCCTTGATCACCGACGGCTCCTCTGGGTTCGGGTGTTTCAAGACTGGCTCAGAGACAAAAAGTCTCTTTAGCTTTTCAAAAGCTGCTTGGCACTCGACAGTCCAATTCAAGGGCTGACTTGGTCTAGGTTTCATCACCTTCCCCGTTTTAAACAGGTTTGTGATGGGCAGTGCTATTTGTGTGAAAGTGGGAATGAATTGTCTATAGAAGTTCACAAATCCTAGGAAACTCTGCAGCTGTGTTCTGGTCCTTGGGGCCTCCCAGGATTGCTTTCACCTTTTCTGGGTCCATCTCTAACCCCCTCTTTGTAGGGGGTTACCTTAGGTAGTCTAAGATGGTCTTGTGAAGGTCACATTTGGACTGTTTTGTGTATAGCAAGGCTTTTAGCAACTCCTTAGCACAGCTCTTATTGGTTTTACATGTTCTTCTGTGTTCTCGGTATAAATTAAAATATCACCAAGTACACCAGTACCCCTTTGTATAAGTGCTCATGTAGGACTTTATCAGCTGCATGAACACAGCTGGGTTCCCCTGTAATCTAAATTGCATCACCTGGAATTGGTAGCATCCTAAGAGGCAGTTGAACATGGTCTTCAACTCATCTCCCTCCCTAATCCTCACTCAGTAGTACGCTTCCCTCAAGTCCAGCTTGGTAAAGATCTTCCCCTTTGACAAGTAATTTAACATGTCTTTCATCAGGGGGATGGGGTACATGTCCTCCATGCAAATGGCGTTATTCCCCTATAATCCACACATTTTCAGGGACCTGACTCTTTCTTTTTTTTTTTTAAGAGACCAGGGGCTGCCACCCTTGATTTGGCCAACTGGATGAAGCCCCTGGTTAGGTTCTTATCTATAAAGCTCTTCCATTTTCCTGGGCATCGTGGAATACATCTCTGGCTTTGGTAGTTTTTCCCCCTGCAGAATTTCAATAGCACAGTCTGTGAGGGGGCGGCAGCACATCCAACTCCTTCTCACTAAACACTTCAGCGAGATTACAGTACTCCTTTCGAATAAGCAGCTGTAATGCTTTGCCCTCTGTCAGCACCTTAGCCAGCTCTGCTTTCACTTTCCCAACCACCAGCTCATCACTGGCACCTGGTGCTTTCCCTATTTCCTGTTGCTTAGCCATTTTCTTTCTCATTTGCCACTTGTTCTCCCAGTCCACTGCTAGGTTCCATTTCTTTAGCCAGGCTAGCTCTAGAATCATGGCCTCAGTCATTCTGGGGTCCACAATAAAAGTGGATAGTCTCCATGTGGTTCCCAAGCCTTAGGCTCAATGGCTCTGTCAGATAGGTCACTGGCACCACTCTCCCAAAAGGGAACTGTCTAGTTGTTCAAATCCCACAGGTCACCTCAGTTTCCTGAGTCTTAGCTCCAACTCCGTTCTCGGCAAACTGATTAGGCACTGGATGCACCCTGAGTCTAATAGGCCATGATGGTGCCCTTCATTCCCGAGTAGGGCACCATTATCTCCACCCTGGCAGTCATTGGAATGATGGTGTCACTTACCATCAGGTCATCTTCCTCTTCGCTGTCACTCTTGTAGAAGATCATGTCTGGTACTTTGGGGATCAGAGTTCCCTCTCCTTTGCTGGACTGTGGAGAGACCTCTACAAACTGCTGTGCTGCCTGCATCTTCGAACCGCTACACCCCATCGCAGGGAGGCGGAGCCGGTAAGATGGTTCCGCCCCAGGCGCCTGATGGAATCTGATAGGTTCCAGATGGAGCTTGGGCCATTCCCTGAGGCTCTGGCACACGCCTCGACTGGAGACCTAGTGGCCGCCTGGGATAGGGCGGCCACTGGAGCTCTGGATCGGGTCGTGCCTTTGCGGCCTCTGACCCAGCGCCGATCTCATTTAGCTCCTTGGTTCACTGAGGAGCTGAGGGAGTTGAAGCGCCGGAAAAGACACCTAGAGAGTAGTTGGAGGGCCAGTCTTTCTGAATCTGACCGGACACTGGTAAGATCTCATATTAGGAATTACCTAGTGGCGATAAAAGCAACGAAATGTAGCTATTTTGCTGCTCTTATTGCATCATCAGATAATCGCCCGGCCGCCCTGTTTAGGGTGACCCGCTCCCTGCTCCACCAGGAAGCGCGGGAGGACCCCTTGGAGGGTAGAGCCGAGGATTTTGTTCAATATCTGTATGACAAAATCACTCAGATTCAGGAAGATCTGGACTCCGACTGGGTAGTCTCAGGGGGAGGGACTGGGGCAGGTCTTGAGCATGTTATCTGGGATGAGTTTGATCCTGTGACCCCTGAGGACGTGGACAGGATTCTGGGTAGACTGAACGCGACCACTTGTTTATTGGACCCGTGTCCCTCCTGGTTAGTGCTGGCTTCTCGGGAGGTGACACGAGGCTGGTTCCAGGGGATTATAAATGCTTCGTTGGGTGAGGGTGTCTTTCCTGACGCCTTGAAAGAGGCGGTGGTGAGACCTCTCCTCAAGAAGCCTTCCCTGGACCCGGCAATGTTGGTAAATTATCGTCCGGTCTCCAACCTTCGTTTTGTGGCGAAGATTGTTGAGAGTGTGGTTGCGCAACAGCTCCCCCAGCACCTGGATGAAACGACGTATCTGGATCCGTTCCAGTCAGGCTTCAGGCCCGGGTACAGCACGGAAACGGCATTGGTCGCGTTGGTTGATGATCTCTGGAGGGCTCGGGACGGGGGGTGCTCCTCTGTCCTGGTCCTGTTAGATCTCTCAGCGGCTTTTGATACCATCGACCATGGTATCATGCTGCACCGGTTGGAAGAGTTAGGGGTGGGAGGCACTGTGTTGCGGTGGTTCTCCTCCTTTCTCTCTGACCGGTTGCAGTCTGTGTTGACAGGGGGACAGAGGTCGACCCCGAGGCCCCTCATATGTGGGGTGCCGCAAGGGTCGGTCCTCTCGCCTCTCCTGTTCAACATTTATGTGAAGCCTCTGGGCGAGATCATCCGTGGTTTCGGGGTGGAGTACCATCAGTACGCTGACGACACCCAGCTGTACATCTCCACCCCGGATCACCCCAACGATGCCCTTGAAGTGATGTCCCGGTGCCTGGAGGCCGTACGGATCTGGATGGGGAGGAACAGGCTCAGGCTCAACCCATCCAAGACCGAGTGGCTGTGGTTTCCGACGTCCCGATATAGTCAGTTGACGCCATCACTGACTATTGGGGGCGAATCATTGGCCCCCATGGAGAGGGCTCGCAACTTGGGCGTCCTCCTGGATTCACGGCTGTCTTTAGAAGAGCACTTGACGGCCATGACCGGGAGGATTTTTTATCAGGTTCACCTGATTCGCCAGTTGCGTCCTTTTCTGGATCGGGACTCGTTACGCACGGTCACTCATGCCCTCGTCACCTCCCGCCTGGACTATTGTAATGCTCTCTACATGGGGTTCCCCTTGAGGAGCACCCGGAGGCTCCAACTGGCGCAAAATGCGGCTGCGCGGGTGGTAATGGGAGCGACATGGTGCTCCCATGTAACACCTCTCCTGCGCGAGCTGCACTGGCTCCCGGTGGTCTTCCGGGTACGCTTCAAGGTTTTGGTTACCACCTTTAAAGCGCTCCATGGCTTAGGACCTGGTTATTTACGGGACCGCCTACTACCACCAATAGCCTCCCACCGGCCAGTACGCTCTCATAGAGAGGGACTCCTCCGGGTGCCGTCAGCCAAACAGTGTCAACTGGCGGCCCCTAGAGGGAGAGCCTTCTCTGTGGGGGCACCTACCATCTGGAATGAGCTCCCCCCGGAGATACGGAGGATCCTGGATCTGCGCTCCTTCCGCCGTGCTGTGAAGACCTTTTTATTCCATCAGGCGGGCTTGGCCTAATCTCTTCCTTTTTTAAATATGTAAATTTTAATCTGTTTTTAAATTATTGGGGTGTTTTAATCTGTCTGGGCCAAAATGATTTAATTTGATTTTATTTGGTTTTTTAAATTTTTGTATTTATGTATTTTATTGCTGGCTGTTCACCGCCCTGAGTCCTTCGGGAGTAGGGTGGTATACAAATCAAATAAACCAAACCAACCATCTTCTCCTTTGGCTTTGCCGGCGGCTTCTTTGGTCGGGCCAAGGCTCGCAATGCAGATGCTGGATGTGGGGTGGGGCAGTCAGCCTCTCAGTGGCCTTTCTTCCTGCATTGGAAACAGGCTCTCAACACACGGCAGGGCTTCTTCTTGGAGATCTGAGGAGAACCTCCTTTTCCCCCAAGGGTTGCAGAGCACCTCTTGGTTGTCCAGTGGGGACAGCATGCTGTCCTCATGCACAGCATGCTGCTCCATCAGGTCTAGCTCCACGTTGGTGACCAGTTGGTACTATGCCCGAAGATCATTAGGCACCAATCAGGGCAAGCAGTTGTGGTACAGTTCTCGGTTCAGACCATCCTGGAATTGGTAGACCAGTAGGGGCTCAGGCCATTCCCTCAGGCAGGCTACCAAGCTGGAAAATTCTTGAATGTATTCTGTGACTGGTCACTTCCTTTGCCGAATGGAGCGGATCCTGGCCTCTGCTCGCTGGGTTTCCATGGCGTCCTCAAATCTGTACCACATCTCTTGCATAAGGGCGTTCACATTCATCAGCTTTGGGGTGTCCTCATTGTGAAGTCACACCAGCCACTCTGTGTCATCTCCTTCCAGGGTCGATGTGACAATATTTACATGGGAAGGCTCGTTGGGATACATTGCTCTGTACCACTCCAAATATTTCCACACCTGTGTTGATGGCCAGCTTTTCGGGCTGGCCATCAAACTTTGCCTTCAAGGGAGGAGGCTCTCAGTCCTATTGTACCAACACAAAGCCTGGTGGCACTTTTGCAGGGCTTCCCGTCGCCATGAGAGGTGACTGGGCTTGTGCCAGACCTGCCAAAGGGGGGGCTGCCTCTGCCCCTTGCTGCGTGGTACCCACTGCTCCAGGTAGGTTCAACATACTAACTGCAATAGAGGAGGGGATGTGGTAACTAGCGGCTTGGCCATCCCCATCCCAGCCCTTGTCATCATCGACTTTGGTGAGGTGGAGCCCCAGATCTCCAGCCCACCGAACTTCTGAGCTGTTCCATTGACAAGCTGCAGGTCGCGATCAGGAACTTCCATCCCATCAGCTCTTCCCACTTGTTTTTCCACTTGCTTCCTCGGATCAATGTAACTCCGTGAGGGATCAGTGGGTATTCTGTTTCTGCTGCCTTTCCCACGCTGCCTGCCCATGGCTCCTTTTTTTTAGACCAGAAAGCTTCTGAAACCACCTCTTCTCCATATATGGGTCGCTGCTCCAACTTTTTGGGTCCCAGTTTAGAGCATGCCCCGATTGGCTGGCTTCCAATCCACTGTTGGTGCCTCCAAGAGGGGGGCTTCTCCCAACTTCACCCTGTCATCTGTCTTCTTGTTGGCTGCTGACATCTCATTATCTCAGTTCTCCTGGAAGATTCCAGGTAAGCAGTAGTTTATAGAGCTGGTTTAATGTCAGGTGTCCAGCTAGAGAATCCAAAAAGAGAACTCCTGGGACATTGTGCTTCCCAAAAGTAAAAATTTATTGAATACACTACATTGGCATAGAAGAAGTGAAACTAGCTCTGGTTTTCCTGCACAGAATCCCACAGTTAACTTGTTTTTCCATTTGGCCATTCCTCCTCAGTTCATTGCATTGTCTAAATAAATCTGTTTCTTTTATTATGGGAACAGTCCGGATAGTTCAAGCACCTGCATTGTATGACCTTGGGCTGGCAGCAGGGTCTCACGATCTGCAGAGTGAGTCTTGGCATTCCATTCCCTCCCCAACATTCCAACCACCCTCTTCCCAACTGTTGTCAAGCTGAGAGCAAAGAAGCAACTAGGTGAAAGAGCAAATCACTCTTGACACCTTGGTTTGCCCTGAGTTTGGTCTCATTGCCCAACTAAGTATGGGGTTTGCTCCCTGTTTATATTTACAATAACTTGCCCTGCCAATTTTGGTAGGAGTATGGTTTTCTCTTTGATAAGTATATGCTTTTCTGTTTGATTGTTTGCCTGGTGTTAATCCCTACTTATTTGGGTGTTCGCTGCTGGAAAGGATGTGTTCTGATCTTTTTCTTTCCTTCTCAGCCTTTTTATTGTCTCTTGAATGGTGTGGAAATACTGTTTATTTATATATATCTACTGATAGTTCATTTGTCTGAATGCCAAGCTTCTAGGAATTTCTTGGATTTAGCTTGGTCTAGGATGCTCATAGTTTCTTAATTGATATGAAGAGAATATATGTAGCTCAGAGTTGAAAGGTAGAGTTCTTTGATGCTGAGCTTGGTTGTTTGCTTGCAGGCTTTCATTACCCAACCAGGAAACATCATCAGTGTGAGTGAATATGTGGTTTATTACAGTGGTAAAATGTAAAATTTGCTACTACCGGTTCTGTGGGTGTGGCTTAGTGGTGGGGTAATAAGACTGGGTGGGCGTGGCCAAGTATTTTTTTTACTTTTAAAAAAAAATTTTTACAACCTATTCGGGCAAATAGGTTGTAAAAAATGCTTTTAAAAAGTAAAAAAAATGCTTTGACAATCACGCAGCACAGCTGTGATCATCAGAGCCTTTTTTTTTACTTTTTAAAAGCATTTTTACTACCGGTTCCAGAGAACCGGTAGTAAAAAAAATGCTTAAAAAGTAAAAAAAAAAAGTTCTGACGATCGTGCATTGCTCAGCTGATCGTTGGAACTTTTTTTTTTTTTACATTTTTTACTACTGGTTCAGCGAACCAATAGCCTTTTTTACTACCAGTTCGGGCGAAGTGGACCAAATCAGGAGCATTTCACCCCTGGTTTATTCCCTACTTACAATTCAGTACAATAGTTTGTCCACTTTTGATGGGGGTGTGATTTCCTCCATGATAATTCCTTGATTATGTACTGTTTTCTGTTTTACTGTTTGCATGGTGTTAATCCCTGCTTATCTGGCTATTGGTTGCTGGGGAAGATTGTGTTATTGTCTTTTGGTTTTCTTCTTATCTTACTTCAAAGTTTACTTATCTTTTTCAATCATGACAATGCTATCATATAAAACCTAAATAATAAAAACAGATTTTAAGGATATTGCTTTTTTGGTCCACAATTCATATGAAAAAAATGAAGATCAAGGTAACCTAAGTACAAAATTACTTTCGGAATATGCAGTTGAAACATAAGCTGATTAATAGTTGCCCATACCTGTTCTGGTCTAAGACCTGGAGGAACCCAGGCATATTCTTCTAAGGCACACCCAGAATCATCATCTGATGTTGAACTTCGTTGGAAGCCAGATGTACAATTGCCAACTTTTGACTCCATTTCCAAAAGACACAGGTCAGTGGGACAATATCAAGAAGTTCAGTTATAGATCATCAATTAAGAGCTCTAAAAAAATACAGTTCAAAGGTTAAATATTGCAATAAAAAGCATAGCTATTACTTCAAAACACACAGATACCATACTGTCTCTGCTCCTATACTTGTGCTTTATTCTAGGTTATTTTTTCAAAGTAATAAAATGTTTTTCCAATCATGTGGAGCGTGAAACAGAAGAAAATAGAAGTGAAGTTCTACATGCTAACCATGCTGTAATAGGCAAAGAAAAAATAAAAATATTTTTGGGATAAAGTGAATATATGCAGATTATAATTTAATACGTAGTATAATTTAGGAAAAATGCTTAATCATTTTTATGTTAATCATGTGAAAATATGAACTAGAACTGCATGCTTCCGATTAGATTCCCCCCCGCCTTTAATCTCAGTCCCTATAGCAGCGGTTCTCAACCTGGGGGTCACGACCCCTTTGGGGGGTCAAACGGCCATTTCACAGGGGTCGCCAAAGCCCTCTCTCGCCCCCCGCCACGCCTTCACTCACCCTCACTCTCTGCTCTGTTGGATCGCCGGCCTTTCGCTTACCCCGCCCACTCCCAATCTATTGCTGCCTCCTGAGTCCCAGCTGATGGCTAGAGGGAAAAAAACTGCTTAAATTCTTGCCGCGGGGCTTCAAAGGACCACCTTATAGCCAGTGGTGGGATTCTGCCGGTTCCGCCCCACCCCTTGCCCTGCCCCTCCACACCACTATTTATTGCCAATAAATAGTGGTGGGCGAGGGGCGGGCGAGCCAGCAATTTAACAAATGGTTCGGTGTTTTTTTGTAATTTTATTGGCCCACAGAGCTTCAGCATAGGCAAATTAGCCCTTGATTAGATCAGCTCCTGACTCTCAGCTGATTTGCTCTCAGCTGTTTTGCTCAGGGCTCTGCTGCTTGCTGGAGCAGATTTTTTTCCCCTAGCTATGCTGAAAAACGAAACTGAAACTGCTTTGCTGTTGCTGCAACATTGGAAAATTAGACAGGCAGATTTCTTTTCTTTTTCCTCACCAAAAAAGGTAGGTGCAAACAATGGGAAATTTAGGGAAAAAGAGGAGAGTTCAAGATTTTAAAACACAAAAGAAAAGAAAGCTCTATTTAACTAGGGAATTGTAATAATTGAGATACTATTAATTGTATATTTCTGGAAGCAGAAATGGTTAAGTTGTGGTTTGGAGGAATATATGGGGGAAATTATTTGGTTTATTATTATTGGTAAATATAATTAACTGATTTGTAAGAAATTGGATTGCATGGAAATAATTGGAATATTCATGTTCATATTGATTAATATACAAAAAAGGTAGTTATATAACTAATTGATTTATATTAAAATGTTGAATTTATATTAAACATTAGAGCCTTGATAGTACAGTGGTCTACGCACCCTGTTATTAACACAGCTGCCTGCAATTTACTGCTCATTCGAATCTCTCCAAGGCTCAAGGTTGACTCAGCCTTCCATCCTTTCTAAGGTAGGTGAAATGAGGACCTAGTTTGTGGGGGCAATAAGCTGACTTTGTATAAATATACAAAAGTATGAAGGCTATTGCTTAACACATTGTAAGCCGCCCTGAGTCTCCGGAGAAGGGCGGCATATAAATCAAATTTTAAAAAAAACAAACAACTGTAATATTACATAATTAACCAATGTGAGGATGGATATAAAAATAGATGACAATGGGAAGGGGTATAGAATAGAAGGGAAAAATTGAATTTGATTAAGATTAGAGATGAGGATGAAGGGTAATATTGGTTTTTTACAAAAATAGATGAGGAATAAATATGGCAAAAAGGAAATACAGAAATTGTAAATTTAATTGAAATGACTAAACACTGTTTAAATTTGTGAACCAGCCAAATACTCTGTTCAAAGAAAATACATTGTATGTTTGTATGTGTGTTTCTAATTATTGTTATTTATTCATGTTTGTTCTCTTTTATTCTTTAAAGTTTAACAATTCATTCTTTATCTTAATATCTTTATATTTGTTTGGGGTTGGCTTTCTTCCCTTTCATCTTTTTTATTGTACAGCAATCTTTCTCCTCAAACCTACCACCTCTCTCTTTTCTTTCCTTCTTACTTTCTCTTCCTCTCCCTCTTCTTCTCCTCCCTACTTCCTCTTCCTTTCTCCTTCTCCTCCTCTCTTCCTCCCTCTCTTACCCTCCCTCCTACTCTAATTTCCCTTCCCTTCCTTCATCCCTCTCTATTGCTGTATCCTTTTATGCATATGGACTACTCAGAGGGCTGAAAAAGTTATTTTTGACTGGTCCTTGCACTTTTGACCAGTCCTCGAACTTACGACTGTCCTCACATTTTACATTATTGCCCTATCTTGTCACCATGGTGAAGAGAAGCAGTTGTGAAATGAATGACATGGTTGTTAAGAATGCTACAATGGGCATAAATGATGACCAGTCATATGTGTGAAGACCAGTCAAAAGTGCGAGGAACTGTCAGAAATCACTTTTTTCAGCCCTCTGGGTAGTCCTTTTGTGCATATGGACTACTCAGAGGGCTGAAAAAGTTATTTTTGACTGGTCCTCGCACTTTTGACCAGTCCTCGAACTTACGACTGTCCTCACATTTTACGTTTTTGCCCTATCTTGTCACCATGGTGAAGAGAAGCAGTTGTGAAATGAGTGACACGGTTGTTAAGAATGCTGCATGGTGAATTGGCGAAATCAAAGTTTGACTTTTTGAATCGAAAGATTTTAAATACAGCTAATGGTCTATCAGACTTTCTGATTCGATTGGATGCAAAGACTAAATTATTACAGTCTAAAATGAAGGAAACTGAGGAGAATTTGGATGACAAGATTCAAAAAATTAAAAAGGATTTGGTAAACATTCAGGATAATAGCTCAGAAGACAAACCTAAAATGGAGGTTGACCAAAAGACTGGTAATGAAGAAAATGTGCAACAAAGGATTGAAAGAGAAGTTTTAATGATTCAATATAATTTTACAGAATATGCAATTAGACTGAGAAGTCTGCAGGAAAATAATAGAGATGACTTAAGGAAAATATCTTCTGAAATTCTGGCTGGGATTTTAAAGGTTCAACCTGATGAAGTGTTTTGCAGGATTGATAGAATTTATAGAATAAACTCCTGGTTGGCAAAGCAAAGGCAATTGCCTAGAGATGTGGTGATCTATTTTACAGATAAAGAAATTAGGAATAATATTGTGCAGAACTCTTTTAATTCTACTTTGCAATTTCATGGAAGAAAGATTTGGATTTTTAAGGAGCTCCCGACTAAGATGCTAATGGAGAGGAAGTAATTTGGCTTTCTAGTGACTGAGTTAAAAAAAAGAAATATCCTATTTAGGTGGGATGCCCCAGTTGGTTTAATATTGAGACACCAAGGAGTAAGATATCAACTGAACACTGTTGAAAAAGCGGAAGAATTTTATCAAAAAATTTTAAAAATGAACTTAACATCTTTAGGCACAATACAGGATAAGCAAAAGGAGTTGGAAATAAAAGGAAAATATCAAATTACAGAGGCTGTGGTGGATAAATTGTCTTTGGACTCCCTGGATACCCCAGCTGGACTGTCTATAAATAAGAGAGCAGTGTCATCCGACTCCAATGTGATGAACCACCAAGTCACAGACAAGTGCGCAAATCAACCAGTTGATATACAAGTGATGGAGAAGAAAGATGAGATGACAAAACTAACCCAACAAGATCAACTCATAAAGCAGAATGAAAATCGATCAGCCGACACACAATTGGTAGGCACGAAACGAGGATGGAAATTCAACCCGCAAAAGAAAAAGAAAAGAAATAGATCTCATAGAAATAGCAGTTTCTAAACCAAGCAACAGTGAAGCTAGGGACTTTAAAAAATGAATGAATATCTGGAAAGATAGTGGAGGCGAACAATTGTTTAATACTATCCTGAGGATTGTGGCAGATCTCTGTAATGCCGTGATTTTGGGATGTGAAAAGAGCCTTACCTTGTTGGATTTGAATTATCTACTCTGGATTTCTTTTACTGGTAAATATATTATAATTATTTTGAGTTACAAGGCAGGAGAGTTACGCTGGGGCATGCAGAAGATCTGGATGTTACCCATTAGGAGGATGGGAATCAACAATCCTGATGAACACCACAACTATAACTATATGGATATAATTATAATGTCACTCGGGTGGTTGTTTTTACTTTTATATATATACGAGGATATCTACTACTGATGGGGGCAGAAGATGATTGAAGATTTTGAACAAACTGTTGCACCAGCATGTTATTTTACCCTATTATGGGTGATGGATTTAACAATCCAGTGGAAAGACACCAAAGAAGATATTATATGGATTATAAATTTAAAGTTATTGTCTTTTTTCTTTTTACAAAATGGAATGCATATATAGATATGTGTATATCTTAGTAAAGTGGGCAGTGGATTATATTTAGAATTGTATTGCATGATTTTGTAGGAATTGAAGGGTTGAAATAGGTTAGTTTACTGATTGATTAGTCTAAGAAAAAGGATCTTTAAGTCATATATTTAGGGGAGTGGAGGAATTGGATAGAACTGAATAAATGTTAAATTTGGATGTAGGGAGAAGGCCGCTTTAAAATGTTATATTAATATATATAAAAGATTAAATGTTAAATTGTAATAATACACTATAAGTTTAGGGGAGGAGAAAAAGGGCAGATTATCGTAAAAATGGGAGTTATAAGAATAATATGCTAAGGGTCAGTATTCTGAGGAGGGAGTAAGGGAAAGGAAAGATATTAAGTATGTAATTAGTTATGAAATAGCCTATTGTTGTGAAGAAGTCACGGGGGGGATGGGTGGTGAGGGGGGGTTAGGGAAGAGGGGGGGAAAAGGGGGAAAAACTTGTATTTGAAAACTTTTTCAATTAAAAAAAAAGAATGCTGCATGGGCATAAATGTGAGGATGGTCATAAGTGTGAGGACCAGTCAAAAGTGCGAGGACCTGTCAGAAATGACTTTTTTCAGCCCTCTGAGTAGTTCCTATCCACATAGCCATGGCCATAACATGACCAGCTAGCCACACCCACCCAGTCACATGACCTCCAAGCCACACCCACAAAATAAGCCACACCCACAGAGCCGGTAGTAAAAAAATTTAGAACCCACCCCTAGTTGGGGGTCACCACAACATGAGGAACTGTATTAAAGGGTCGCAACATTAGGAAAGTTGAGAACCACTGCCCTATAGCCTATGAGGAATGACCTGGGGATGAGGACTAGGGTGTCCCGGATCCCTCAAGCCTCAGAAAAGTACGCAGGGAGGAAGAGCGGGTACAGGCTTACCGAGGAAGGGGGGAAGGCAGGCAGTGGAGCACAGGAGCAGCAGTGCTTCAGAAACAAGCAAATGCCTCCCCTGCTCAAACCCTGAGCACAGAGAATGGAAAGAAGGCAGAGTCAGTACAGGGCGAACTGACTACTTGATAAGAGGATGCCCCATCCCTCCTCATGAAGTTCACCTAAAGAGTAGAATTTAAGGAAACACTGTGAGGAGGGGCTTTTGCTAGGAACAAGTGTTTGTTTTCGGATTACACTCCCCCAGCTTTGACTCAGACCTTTTGCCTTGCTTTGAATGTCGAGGACATTGTTTGCCTTGAACACTGTTTTTGCCTTGCTTTGAAGACTGTTCTTGTCTTGCCCTAGCCCTGAGGACTTTGCCTTCGAAACTGTCCTTGTCTTATGCCTGGATTTTTGTCTTGTGGACTTGCCAGCTAATCTATGGGCTGCTGTTTGGGGGACTGAGGGTTGAGCCTTACTGGATGGTGGAAGGCCATTTGTTTAACCGTTCCCAAGAGAAATAAATAACTTTCTGGAGGCCTGCCTAACCTTGACCACCTGGGTCATAAGAAAGTATTCAGACCGGGAAGAAACCTGTGGGAATGGCTTGGTAGGGGGGTAATGTGACTGGGTGGGCAAGGCCAACTTTTTTTTTTAACTTTTAAAAGTATTTTTTCTACAACCTCTTCAGCTGAAGAGGTTGTAGAAAAAAATGCTTTTAGAAGCCTCTGATGATCCCAGCTGAGCTGCACGATCATCAGAGGCTTTTTTTTTAACTTTTAAAAGCATTTTTTTGGCCAAAGAGGTTGTAGGAAAAAAATACTTTTAAAAGTAAAAAAAACAGCCTCTGATGATCTTGCGGCTCAGCTGGGCATGGGGGAGGGGCCGTAGGGATTTTTGCTACCGGTTCTCTGAAGCACCCGCCACCATCGCTACCGTATCAGGTGATCCGGTCTGAACCGGGAACATTTCACCCCTGATTCAGACCCCTTTCAGTTCTGTCAATTTTATTATGCTGCAGCCTGATTTTACAGTTGTTGAAATTCTTTTTTTTTCTCAATAATCTATACTCAGTACCCCATAATGACGAAGTGAAAGCAAACTTTTAGACATGTCTGTAAATTTATTAAAAAGAAAAAACTGAAATATCACATTGCAACAATACTTGAAATTTAGCTCAGGTGCCTCCCATTTCTCTTGATAATTGCTGACATGTTTCTACACCTTGGGAGTTCACCTGTGGTAAATTAAATTGATCAGATGATTTGGAAAGGCACACACCTCTCTATAGAAGGCATCACCACTAACAATGCATACTGTAGTAGAGCAAAAGCCATGAGGTCAAAGGAACTGCCTGAAGAGCTCAGAGACAGGATTATTGCAAGGCACAGACCTGGGGAAGGCTACAATAAAATTTCTGCTGCACTGAAGCTCCCTAAAAGCCCAGTGGCCTCCATAATTCTCAAATGGAGAATGTCGAGTGTGTCCCCATTCAAAACTCAAGGAAGAAAAACCCCAACTCCATGTTTGTAGAGAAAGGTACTTTTTATTGAGCATGAACTGATAGCAGTGAAAAGAAAGCATGATCTGAGGCAAAAGGTGCAAAAATTACATATTGAAAGTATTCCCGGCTTCCAGCGGTGATGTCTGAGCGGAGTGGGTGAGGGTGTGAGTGATAGCTCCTGAAAACCCAACTAATTCCTGGAAAGGAGCCCTTTAAGGGCATTTCCAGACCCAGAGGGTGTGGAAAACAAAAGGGGAAGGCTTTGAGATCTGGGCGAGACGCTAGCGCCCAGGAGAATAAAAGCCAAATCCCTTAAATCCAGCAGGAAAAAATCTGTCTTCAGGGCAGATCGATGGCGATGGCGGCCACGTAGCAAGAAAGCAAAGAGTGTTATCAGTGTTGGTGGTCGTGAAGGATTTGGATTCGAGAAAGTGAGAAGACTAATAAAAGAAAGTGCGAGTGAGAGAGACGCAGAAAGCAAAGAGAGCGGCGAGTGGGAGGAGAGCACTTAATTTGAGATGATCAAACAGAGGCAACAAAATAACAAGCAGCAGAAGGGGTAATCAACAGAGAAGATACAAATAATATTTGGACTTGAACTCACTGTGGAGAAAGGGGGGAAAAGGAGTACAATTTGATCGTGAGGAAAATTAGAATTACAATCTGTGGAACTAAAGTTTAAAAAGTTTCTTCGTTTTTCCAGTCAGTTGGTGGAATTGACAGACCTGGTGGATTGAGGAGGGGGTATTCTGGAAAGAATTTTATAGACGGACTTGTGGAAAATTGGGGATTTATAAACTATAAAAAGAAGAAAGAGTGGACAGAGTGAACTAAAGGAAAAATAATAATAATAATAAAAGGGACACAGGATAAAGGAGGAGTTGGAAGAATCCAGAGACTGTGTATAAGAAGTGGAGTGACTAAGCGGAAATGGTGGACAAGAATGATCTGATGCAATAAGGAGTGGAAGCAAGAATCTTAAAGGAAAGAGTAGTTGGAATCTATTATACTTAATGTACTGATAAAAATAGTAATTGAAGAGGGGTATTGTTGAATTGAATATTGTTTGGTGGATAATATTTGAAAAAGGGAAAATATAGAAGATATTATTAAGATTATTCTGACTTAATTTAAAAAAAAGAGATCCTAATAAGAGATAAAGGGGAGGAAATATCTTGTTTATTGTTGTAGTCGATACTATCTGATACTATATAACAATTATATAACAAATATAGTAGAATTATCTGAAAAAAGATTAGAATACCTGATCAGTTAATTAACAATTTGGTCTTGGGGTGGGGGGAGGGCTGTGTGGGAAAGGTTGTTAAGGAGTATTTGAATGGTAAAAGTTTACTTGAGTGGTGGTGAAGAAATTGAAGGATTTGATATAGAAGAAATATTTGTAAAAGGTAAAGAAGGATAATTCAGAATATACAATATTGATATAGGTGGAGAAATAGATTAGTTTAAAAAAAAGAACAATTGGAAGAGTGTCTTGAGTTAAATAGAAGAACATACGTATATGATTTTGTGGAGGGACTTTACAAGAAGTTTAATAATGTCAACCACAACAACAGTGACAAAAATTGGAAAAAAACCAGCCTCTAATTTAACGTTTATAGCCTTCCCAGCTACACAATGGTCAATTGAAAACATGTTAGGAAAAGAAAAAGATAAAATGGAGCCGACAATGAACAGCATGCAAATTATGCTCCAAACGATTCAAGAGACATCAGTGAAGTCGCAAGAAAGAATGGCAGAAAATCAAGAAGAGGCAAGAAAACACCATCAAGAAATTAAAAGTGAAATAGGAGAAGTAAAGGAAGACCTAAAAAATATGAAGGAAAAGATGGAAGATATTCAACAAACAATTGCAGAAAATGCGCGGAAAGAGAAAAAAAATAGAAACTAAAGTAGACCAACTAGATTATAAATTAAAAAGGGCAAAGCAGAGGACACTGCAATTGAACAAAGAATTATCAGATTCAATTATCCTCCTGGAAATGGAGAAAGCCTCATTTTTCTTGCACTTCCAGAATGTTGAGGAGGAGAAAGAGGACAATTTGGGGGAGAAAATGATTGAAATAATTGCAGATTTAATACAGAGACAAATTGGAAATACGAGACTCCATAGATGAAATTTACCGAGTCCACAACAATTACATAGGAAGGCACCGTCTAGCACGTGAAGTATATATAAGATTCACGAAAAAAACAATGAGAGATGAAATTTATAAAAAATCAAGGGAAGAGATGGTTACATACAAAGGAAAGGAAATCATAATTCTAAAACAAATCCCACGAAGAATTCGAGAACAAAGACAACAATACCATTTCTTAACATCACACCTCATTAAATATAAAATAATGTTTAGATGGATTATCCCTGAAGGAATTCTTATTACATGGCAGAACAAGAAATATAAACTTGATTCGATAGAAAAAGCTGAAGAATTTTATAAAAACTTCCTGGAAGAAGAGCAAGAAAGCAAGGACGAATCAGAAAGTAAAAGTCAAGAAGAGGATCAACAAGAAGAGATAGAAAGAGAAAAAGAACTTAAGAAAACCCAAGAAAGAGAATGAGAAGATAAAGAAGGGGCAAGAGGAAGAGTAAAAAGGGAGACCAGAAACACCAAAAAACAGGCACAGTAGGAGATGGAAGAGGCAAGATCTCTATTTTCCGTGAACATCAATGGTTTAAATGCACAGAAAAAGAGGACACAAATATTTACAAAATTAAAAAAATTAAACACTGACATGATTTGCTTGCAGCAGGTTCATATAAAAATAGGATTTCAAAAATTATTAGAAAATAAGAAATTGGGAAAACTATATGTATCGTTATCACAACAGGAAAAAAGAGGAATAGCAGTTTATATAAAAGAAAGAATAAATTCAGAATTAGTTTATGCAGATGAGGAGGGTAGAATTTTAATGATAAAACTAAATACGGAACATAAACAAATTCTATTGATAGTAGTATATGCCCCAAACAAAAATCAACAGGAATATTACAAAAAAGTACATAATAGAATATTGGAACAAGAGATAGAAAATGTATGTATGATAGGAGACTATAACGCTATAGTTGACAGTAAAAGAGATTATTACAGCAATAAGAAATTTTTTTAAAAAAGGAAACACTTCCTAAGGAATTTTTCAACATGGTAGCAGAACTAAGTTTAAGGGATACATGGAGAGAAATCAACAAAGAAGAAAGACAATATACATATTTTTCACATCCGCATCAATCCTGGTCCAGGATAGATATGGCCTGGATGACAACACAACTACAGTTAGAATTAAAAAAAAAATAGATATAGGAACAAATGAATGGGCCGACCATAACCCCATAATTATTCAATGGAAGAGACAGAAATTGTCACAGCGTTTTTTTTATTTCCCAGCTGAGCTTCACTATTTTTGGACTAATAGACTTACTGTAGTTTGCCAAGTTCCTTATCAGTACTTTACTACGCATGTCCGCATTCCTTCACTTGCTTCACACTCTTCCCTTTGTTCTCTTGCCAGAGGTCCGGCTGGACCGGCAGGAGATCTCGATTGCCAAAATGTAACAATTAATTTTTTCTTAGTTAGTGAGGTGTTTTATTTTCTTTATAACAAATAAATGAGTTTTATTAGAAACCTTTCCTTCGCGTTTTTCTTTATCAGAATATTGCAACTTGGAATAAGCCACGATCCATTTCCTCTAAACCAGGGTGATTTTTCCCAGAGCCAAACATGGGATTAATTGATGCCCTGACATCTGGTAGCTCTCGGACGGTTGATTTATGGCTTTTTTCCTTGTTTTGTTATTTCTGATAAGAGCGCATAGGCAATTAGTTTTTAGCTACTGAGGTACGCTAATTATATTGCTGAGATGCCAAAACAGAAGAAAAAAGGCAAAATGAAACTAAGACCACTCTTCGTAAATGATTTGATTGATTTTTCCAACGAAGAGGTGGCAGACAGGAGATTTTCAGATTTCCAGCCCCTTACTTCAGCCACATGCCTGGAACAAGAAAAAGCCATGGGAACAGAAATGGAGGGAGATAATACAGAAGCTGTTTTTGAAGGAGAAGCACTACGACTGAGGTCAGTAACTCCCCCTTCTAATTATGCCAGCTCTCAACCTGTCTCCCCAGAACCTTCTGAATTTGTAACGCTCGGTGCAAGGCTAAAGCAAACTGCTGAGCAAAATTCCTCCCACGCAAAGAGAGAAACAATTCAGTATTCTCCTCGAAGCTCTAAGCTCACCCTGGATGAGCTGGCTATGAAAGCCTATCGTGACCGTATAAAACTCTATGAACAGCAGCTATCCCAGGCAAAAATGGCTATATCTATGCTTGAGCAAGATAAGGGAGATAACTTAAGATTTTCAAACAGCGCCATATTGTCTTCTTCCTCAGAGCCAAAGACACTCCCCCTGGTGGATTTTGTGTCAGGCCAATTAAGACAGAGGGCCCTGCATACGTCACATGAAAGTCTCCCTGATCAAGTTACATATAAAGCTGCCACGCAATCATTCCTTGTAAGTGAAAAGCTGCCCGAAGCTAAAGGTGCAGCACCATCTGCTGGCAAAAGTAATTTACTACAGGAAGCTGAAATGCCACAAGTGTCTCCACGGGCTCAAACTCCAACACCCCCTGGTGGTGATGGTGCCTTTTTAGATGGAACACAGGCACGCTTTATGAAGCAAAGGCAAATGACTGCATCTCCAGCAGGTCATGCCAATATTGCAGATCAAGCACAAATGGCAACTGGAATACAGCAGATTCCAGTGCATCAGCCACAGCAGCCACAAATGCCTGCAAATGTGCCCCAGCCACAAGTGCAAATAGGGCCACCTCCTGGCCCACCTCCAATGGCACAACCAAGACCATTTTTAGGTCCACAACAGGCACAGCAAATACCACAGGCATTTCTGCCAGCACAGCCAGCATACCAAGTGCAGGCTCCTTACCAGGCATTTTCTGTCTCTCCACTAACTGGTGAGTCAAAACTAAAAATGTCAGGACACAATTACAAAGCCTGGGTCAGTGAGATTACACTATTGCTTCTTAGAGAAGGCACTCACTGTATGGTATTTAACCCTCCTGCACAACCATGGGATTTTGCAATACGAGATTTAGAGATAAGGGCTCGCACAACATTATTGATGTCCATGGATACTGAACTGCAGGTCACTTTTCCACCAAATACAACAGCCCGACAAATTTGGGCTGAATTGGAGAATTGCTACAGGCCTATCTCAATTGAATCTTCATGTTTACTCATGTCTGAACTCCACGGTTCGAGATTGAAACCTGGTGAACAAATTGGAGGACATTTGACCAAACTGAAAGGTCTGAGAACAGAATTGAGAGAAAGAGGCCATAACATTGAAGATATTCAAATGATCAGCATCATTATTAACTCTTTGAACTATGAATGGAAAGATGCTGTTACAAAAATTAACCAAGTCCCAATTGCTCAACGCACAGTGGACAATGTCTGTAGACTTTTAATTGAAGAAGAGGCATTCATGTTGGCCACACCACATTTGAGAGGACCACCCGCATCAAGAGCTCCAGCTAGGCGCCCCTTCCGAGGAAGGACCTACGCTCCAAGGATGCCAAGATGCAACACCTGCAATCGCGTGGGACATGCCACCCGGGATTGTCCCCAACGAGTTCCAGCTCCCGTCTCATACCAGCCCAGAGGAACAGATTCCAGAGGCAGAAGCAGAGGCGGAAGACAAGGTCGTCGTGGTCCCCGGCGTGATCCACAAACTCCACTTGCCACATTGGCTTTAACCAATGATCTACAACCTCAACCAGAGTACGACAGACAACTCCTGTGGACTTTGGACAGTGGTGCAGCATTGCATGTTACCTACAGAAAGGAACTTTTCACAGAGATGCACGAACCTGAACCTGAACTACGTGAACTTTATTCTTTTTCCAATCATCCTTGTCAGGTCAAAGGAAAAGGAACTGTTTATGTTGAAGAGCTCGATGCATTCATTCCTGATGTTTATTACATACCAACAGCAACCAGTAATTTGCTTAGTCAGTATCACTTGTCTAGAATGTTAAAGTTCCAAGTTCACCACCTTGAAAAAGCAAGTTACATAGTTAAAGATGGAGATATTGTTGCTGAAACCATATTAATTGGTGGTGTTTATTACTTAAAGCCAAAGCCTAAACCACAAACACAGGCAAGTATGCAAACTCCAAAAAGGGAGAGCGCAGGCCCAGAGAGAGATCCTGTTGCTATTCCTAAGGCTCCTAAAGCCAACAAAAATAGAATTGGTAAACAGGTTGCTCAGAGCAAGCCTGAGGTTCCGCATAAAAATGTTAATGTTGAGAATTCACTAACAGGTAAACCTTTGCATTCCAGGTGTATCCACAAATGGCATAGAAGATTGGGGCATGCCAGTTTCTGTGTTCTTAGGAAGATGCCGGAGTTCGCAAAAGGTTTGGATCTAAAGGGGTGTAAGGTGTTTCTGGATTGTGCTGTATGCAAAAAAGGCCAAATCCAAAGCAGCAGCCATTCCCAAACGCGCTACACGCCTGTCAACACGCATTTTTGATTTGGTTCACATTGACATAGTTGGTCCTTTCCCGCCATCATTTGGTGGTAGAAAATATTTTCTAACAATTGTTGATAATTACTCTAGATATGGATATGTATATCCTATGAAAGAAAAATCAGAGACCTTTCAGATCTTTAAAGACTTTGCAACCCTTGTTTCTACCCAACACCAAGTTCGCATCGCCAGAATCCAGAGTGATCGTGGTGCCGAGTTCATGTCTCAGCGTTTCCAGGACTGGATGCGTAAGAATAGAATTATTCATCAGACTTCACCCCCTGACACATCGGCTCACACCGGAGAGGTACTGCAAACCATGATGCGTTGTCTCCTAGAAGACGCCAACCTTGATATGATATACTGGGGTGAAGCTATCAAGTATGCAAATTACATTGTAAACCGTACTTGGAGCAGTGTAATAAATCAGACTCCTTTCTTCATGTTGTATGGCTACAAGCCCGATCTTAAAAACATCCATATTTTTGGTTCGTATGCTATGGTGAACATTCCCTTAGCTCAAAGGAGAAAAGGAAGTCCAGCAGCAAAGAGACTGAGATTTATGGGTATTGATGATAACTCAAAATGGAGCAAATTTATTGACTCTAAACATGCAATTGTGATTTCCCAATCTGCTAATTTTGAGGAAGATATTGACTGGTCCAGGATTCATTCCAATGATCCTGGAGTTTATTTTCCCAGAGATGATACTGCTGATGCTACGCAGATTGATGATCAAGATTCCACTGATTCTTCTCAACCCGATGTTCCGTCTTCGCAAGCCGCGGATGCTGATGCAAGCGACGAAAGTGAGGACGAGGACAAAGAAGAAGAAGATTGGACAGTTGTTCCGAGACGTTCCAAGAGGGCCACAAAAGGAATCCCTCCACAACGATATTCTTGGCAACTGACAAAAGCACCCTTGCCTTTGATTTGCAATGTTACACTTCCACCTGATAATTTCACACAAATCAAGCAGCTCCCTGATTCAGAGCAAGACAAATGGTATGAAGCAATGCAGGTTGAAATGGACAGTCTGAAGAAACTTAAAGTATTTACACCTGCAAAAACCTCCAGCAAACAAAAAGGTCATTGGCACTCGATGGGTCTACAGAATCAAAAAGAAACCAAATGGTGAGTCATTGTACAAAGCCAGACTTGTAGCTCAGGGTTTCGCTCAACGTTATCCTGAGGACTACACAAATACTTACTCACCGACTGTCAGAACTGAGAGTGTAAAAATTGCTTTAGCAACTGCAACTATTCTTGGTTTAGAAGTTTTCCAATTTGATGTTGACACGGCTTATCTACATGCAGACCTAGATGAAGAGATCTACGTGAGAAGTCCTCCAGGATTCCGACAGCAAGAAGGGGATACCTGGTTCCTAAACAAAAGTCTTTATGGTCTGAAACAATCTGGTTTAATGTGGTACTTATGTCTTACTGACAAACTAAATTCAATGGGCTTTATTAAGTCCGAAACTGATGAGTGCGTGTTCACAAAAAGATCTAACAATGCATATGAGATAGTTCTTGTTTATGTTGATGATATTGTTTATATTGGTCCAAATAAGCAAATGAGTGAGATTTTTGCCAAAGCTTTGCAGAGATACTTCACATTGAAATCATTAGGTCACATTAGCACTTATTTAGGTGTTCAGATTGAAAAAACACAGAAGGGGTTTAGTCTTTCACAAGAAGATAAAATTGAACAAATTTTGCATCATTGCAACATGAAAGATGCTAACACAACAAAGACACCCATGCAAACAGATTTTCACAACTTGACACAAGAAGAAAGTCCTGAGTTCGAGGATCAAACACTTTATCGTTCAGTCATTGGGTCACTGTTATACATTAGTAGTTGGACCAGACCCGACATTGCACTTAGTGTTAATCTCTTATCACGACACGTAGGTAAGGCAAAACAGTTTCATTGGACATGTATTAAGAAATTACTGAGATACCTAAAATACACCAAACATTTGAAGTTATTGTTAGAACCAACACATACTGATTATGCAGAATTATGTTGTTGTGCAGATTCTGATTGGGCAAGTGATAAGAAATCACGTAAAAGTACTTCAGGTTATATGATGTTCTTAAATGGATGTCCTGTTTATTGGCAAGTACGTAAACAGAATTTTGTTTCTTGTTCATCTACTGAAGCTGAATATGCTTGTGTTTCAGATGCATGTAATTCTCTAACTTGGTTTGATGCTTTAGTCACAGATATCTGGACACACCCGATCCGACCGATCACCGTGATGGAAGACAATGAATCGGTGGTTTATATTTCTGAATCACATTTTACAGGTTCTAGGTCCAGACACATTGACATCCGTTATCAAAATATAAAACATTTAGTGAAAAAAGGTTTTGTCAAAATGCAGTATGTATCTACACATGATCAAATTGCTGATATGCTCAACAAACCACTTCCAGCAGCTCAACACGAGTATCTGCGTGAGAAGATGTGCCTTATTTGATGATGTACTGATATTCGCTCAACTGGCAAAAGAAGGGGAATGTCACAGCGTTTTTTTTATTTCCCAGCTGAGCTTCACTATTTTTGGACTAATAGACTTACTGTAGTTTGCCAAGTTCCTTATCAGTACTTTACTACGCATGTCCGCATTCCTTCACTTGCTTCACACTCTTCCCTTTGTTCTCTTGCCAGAGGTCCGGCTGGACCGGCAGGAGATCTCGATTGCCAAAATGTAACAATTAATTTTTTCTTAGTTAGTGAGGTGTTTTATTTTCTTTATAACAAATAAATGAGTTTTATTAGAAACCTTTCCTTCGCGTTTTTCTTTATCAGAATATTGCAACTTGGAATAAGCCACGATCCATTTCCTCTAAACCAGGGTGATTTTTCCCAGAGCCAAACATGGGATTAATTGATGCCCTGACAGAAATGATATAAGAGATGGACTTTGAATCAAACTATATGTAAAGAGAAAGAATTTAAGCAGTTCTTAGAAAAAGAATTAAAGATATTCCTAAGAATAAATAAGAAAGAGGACACATTGACCCAAAATTTATGGGATACATTGAAAGCATACATTAGAGGACTGACGATCGCATATATGGCAAAGAAAAGAAAAGAGAAAAAGTCCCAACAAAATAAATTACAGGAAGAACTTAGAAAATTAGAATGAATTCTACAGAAAGACCCTCAAAATAAAAAAGTAAAAGAGGATTAGAGAATGATTAAACACAAACTAAATTTGATAACCCAAGAGGAAATTGCTATGAAAATAAGGATGGCAAAACAAAATTATTTTGAACATGCAAACAAAGTAAGCAGATGGTTTGCCTACAAACTAAAAAAGGAAAGGGATAAAAGAATGATACAATGTTTAAAAGATGAGGAAGGGAAAACCCAAGATAAAAAAGAAGATAAGAAAAGAATAATTCATATTTTTTTCTTCAAACTATATACACAGGAAGAAATAATAGAATCAGAAATTAAAACATATTTAGAGGAACTAACCATAGGTAAGCTCACGGAGGAACAGAAAGATGCAATAAATCGATCAATCTCGGAAATAGAATTTGGATTTGCAATAAAAGGGCAAAAAAGCAATAAAACACCTGGACCAGATGGAATACCAGTGGAACTATACATGATAACACAAAAACAGACAGGAGGACTAATGATGGAAATATTTAATGAAGCATTACAACAATCCAATATTCCCCAAACATGGACAGAAGCCTTAATTACACTTATACACAAGGAAGATTCAGATCAGCAATTGGTACAAAATTATAGGCCTATTTCACTATTAAACTCCGATTACAAAATATATATGTCAATCATTGCTGCAAGGTTAAAGACAATTCTAGATAAGTTTACACACCCAGACCAAAATGGCTTTTTGCCTGGCTGATAGATTAAAAATAATTTACGGATTATAATTGATATTTTAGAGTTCTACGAAGTCCACCCAGAGAAACAGGTTTCACTGGTTTTCCTTGAAGTCCAGAAGGCCTTTGACAATTTGAATTGGAATTTTATGTTACAACAAATTAAAAAGATGGGATTTGGATTAAAATTTGAAAAAATGATTGAAAAAAATTACTCAAAACAAACGGCAAGGGTAATTATGAATCAGGATATAACGGACAAATTTGAAATTACTAAAGGCTTCTCTTTATTCTATCATTGGAGCCACTGTTAACAAAAATTAGGGAAGATTGAGAGATGATCAAGGGACTGAAGATTAAAAACGAGGAGTATAAATTGCAAGCCTATGCAGATGATTTGGTTTTTGTAATCGAGGAACCTCTACAATCAGGCCCCAAATTGATTTAAAAAATAGAGGAATTTGGTGTAGTGGCAGGACTAAAAATTAACAAAAAAAATCCAAATTGCTAACAAAAAACTTTACTAGAAAACAAGAGATAAAATTGGAGAACATTACAGATATTAAGATAACAAGGAGAATAAAGTATTTAGGGATTTGGTTAACAGCAAGAGGTTCCTCAATCAAAAAAGATAACTATGATAAATTAATGCTGCAAATTGGAAAAGATTTAGAATATTGGAAGAACCTTCAAATTTCATGGATGGGAAGAGTGGCAACAGTAAAAATGAATGTCAGGTATGCTTCCCTCAAAGTCCAAGAAAAAATTACCCAAACTCCATTGTGTATAGGTACTTTTACTGGAAAATGAAGTGATCACAACCAAGGAAAAGCAGAATCTGATGCAAGAGCACGAAAATTACAGATAGAAAGCATTCCCTCCCACTGTCCATTGTAAATCATCCAATCCAAGGGTCTCCCAGAGGTCAGGTGAGAGCACACGTCTGGCATCATCAATCAGGAATGCCACGACCATTGACCCGATAGCAGCTTCAAAGATGCAGCCCAGTAGTTTAATTATCACTTTCGTTTCTCTATCTCTCCAGCACACTTCCCCACTCCATGCTAGCTCCCCCTCTCCCCGTTACTATGGCAGCCAAAGCAGCAAAGGCGGAGGCTGACATTCGGCCCTCTTCAGAAGAGATGTTAGTCCTAAAAGGGAAAAGAAAAGGGGAAAGGAGATAACAGCACAACATATAAATTAAGGTTTATCAGGATATTTGCTGTGAAACAACTGTACTTTCTTTGGCGCCTGGACATCACGTTTGTTCACCCATTCAGCTTTAGACAATGGGAAATGCTTCCAGGCCACCAGATACTGTATCTTACCGTGATGCTTCCTACAGTCCAAGATCTCCTTAACCTCAAAATGTTGTTCCCCCTCAATCAGTATGGGGACAGGAGGAGATTCCTGGTCTGGACGTAAAGGGGACGAATGTTCTGGTTTCAGCAAGCTGACATGAAACACAGGGTGGATTCGTCACAAATTTTTTGGCAATTCCAATTCAACTGTGACTGGATTAATGACTCGACTAATTGGGAAAGGGCCCACATACTTGGGTCCGAGCTTTTTTGATTTCTGGGGAGTATGTAAATATTTGGTGGAAAGGTAAACCATATCACCCACTTTGTAAGCGTGTGCCGGGCACCTCTTTTTGTCGGCTTGGGCTTTATGCGCTCGGTGTGCTTCATCTAGAGCTTTTTGTTACTGCCTCGTAACTGTTCGATCCACTCAATCAAAGAAGGGTTCTGTGAGGTAGCTCTGGGATTGGCACAAACTCTTGGCCAGAAGCCACCTTGAACGGAGTGAAGCCTGTGCTGCTATGTATGGAGTTATTATATGCAACCTCCGCAAATGGCAATAAGTCCACCCAGTTATCTTGCTGATAATTTATATAACATCTGAGATACTGTTCTAACACGGAATTGGTTCTCTCACAAGCCCCATTTGTCTGGGGATGGTGGGCGGAGCTTAACCCTTGGGTGGAGCCTATCAACATCAGGAATTCTTTCCAAAATTTGGAGGTAAATTGTACACCCCTGTCTGAAATTATATCTTTTGGAGCACCATGTAACCTATACACATGTTGGATAAACATTTTTGCAAGGATTTTAGCTAAAGGGATATTAGGACATGGGATAAAATGCACTTGTTTGGAAAACAAATCAGTTACTGCCCATATGACTGTGCACCCCCCACTATCCGGCAGGTCTACAATAAAATCCATGGATATCTCTTTCCAAGGGGCATTCAGCCTCGCCACACTCTGAAGTAGACCAGGTGGCTTCCCCGGAGGTCTCTTAGCTGAGGCACACACTGGGGAGCTAGCTACATATGCCTCTGTCACGAGTGTTTCCAGGATTGCTGTAGCTACTTGCCTACTCACAAACAGTATGGTTTTAATCAAGCCATCTCCTGTTTGCAATTACCTGCAAGCCTTCCCCACCCTAGTTAATTGCAGGTTAACTCCCCATATAAGCAAGGACCTTTTCGCTTGCTACTCAGGCCTAGACTCCGGTTTAGGCCTAAATGCACAGCTTCTGCAGGAAGCTAAGTGCAAATGCCGCAGATGGGAGAAGAATGCAGATAAGGACCCCAGACGCCGTTGCAGAGAAACTCGCACGGATGCTTGCCTTTTGCTGTTTTGTAGCACGCAAGCTATCATCGGGACTGCTGTTGCTGGACCTTCTTCCTCCCACAAGCTTCAAGCAATGTTTGCTGTTTGAACTGTTTTTACTTCAGGTGACTTTTAGCTGTGAAGTTTGTGCTGCCGCCCTTCTACTACCTCGATGATGTATCGACACCGAAGCTGCTTATCTTCATGTTAGCTTTATTCTCTTGTGAACTGTTTCGGTATTGTGGAGAAGAATCTAGGGAGATAGCCTTGCTTCACATAACCAAGATAAGACTTTATCTTGTTTTTAATGTGCTTTCTTAAAGACATAGTGCTTTTTAAACATTTTAAAGTACTGTATTTTCCGGCATATAAGACGACTTTTTAACACATGAAAATCTTCTCAAAAGTCGGGGGTCGTCTTATACGCCAGGTGTCATTCTCCTGTAACCAGGCAGACCAGCCAGAAAGGCTCTGACGAGCCTTAAATGGCTCTGGCGATCCAAGCTCTGACGATCCCAGCTTTGCCTGCTAATCAGGCAATTCAGCTGGGATCACCAGAGCCATGGAGAAGGGAAAAACTTTTCCCCCTCCGGCTTGCTTACCTTAGCTCAGTGGTTGGGGGTCAAACAACCCTTTCACAGGGTTTTTGCAGGTGGTGCAATACAGAAAAACGACGCAGCCCTCGCCATCCGGAATGAATGGTGCTGTTGTGGTGGTGGGGGAGGGGGTGGCAGAAGCAGGAAGAAGCGGCGTTTGCGATGGCTGGAAGCTGTGGGAGTGAAGCACTACTTTCATTTGTATGGCAACAGCATTCCGCCTTGGTATATTTGTGTCAGGAGTGGCGCAAGGCAGCCCTCCTCTCCTGTTGCCTGGGACTCAGAGTGGTAAATGGCGTCTGATCCGGAGAGCAGCTGGATTTTGCTCTCTAATCCGGATGCCAGATCGGCCCCCTGCAAACTCTTGTCTCTCGAGGAGCGCTCCCTGAAGCGGGGCTGGAAACTTTGGTTGGACTGCTTGAGAGGGAGAGCTTGCAGGGGGGCGATCTGGTGTCTGCAATGGAGAGTGGCACCCAGCTTTTTCTCTCTGCTGTAAGAGCGCTGTAAGAGTGGCAGCCCTCATCTCCTAATGCTTGGGACTCGGAGTGGTAAATGGTGACTGGTCCGGGGAGCAGCTGGATTTTGCTCTCATTGCAGACACCAGATTAGCCCCCTGCAAGATCTCGTCTCTCGAGGAGCGCTCCCTGAAGCGGGGCTGGAAACTTTGGTTGGACTGCTTGAGAGAGGAGAGCTTGCAGGGGGGCGATCTGGTGTCTGCAATGGAGAACGGCATCTGGCTTTTTCTCTCCACTGTAAGAGCGCTGTAAGAGTGGCAGCCCTCATCTCCTAATGCTTGGGACTGCAAAATCCAGCTGCTCCCCGGACCAGTCACCATTTACCGTTCCGAGTCCCAAGCATTAGGAGATGAGGGCTGCCGCTCTTACAGCGCTCTTACAGCGGAGAGAAAAAGCCGGATGCCGCTCTCCATTGCAGACACCAGATCGCCCCCCTGCAAGCTCTCCTCTCTCAAGCAATCCAACCAAAGTTTCCAGCCCCGCTTCAGGGAGTGCTCCTCGAGAGATGAGAGTTTGCAGGGGGCCGATCTGGCATCCAGATTAGAGAGCAAAATCCAGCTGCTCTCCGGATCAGACGCCATTTACCACTCTGAATCCCAAGCAGCAGGAAACAAAGGCTGCCTTGCGCTGCAAATATAGCAAGGCAGAATCCTGATGCTGCACTTTCAGCAGACAGATGAGGGCTGCCTTGGCCATCAGCTGGCGCAAATATACCAAGGCGAATGCTCATGCCGCAGAAGTTCAAGTAGTGCTTCGCTCCCACACTTCTTCCGGCCCTCAGTCTCTCAGGGAGATGCTTGACTTCCTCTCAGCCCCAAGACACTGGCTGGCCCATGAGATGAGAGAGAGAGAGAATCAGAATGAGACAGAGAGAGAAAGAGACAAAGAATGAAAAAGAGAATGAGAGAGAGAGAATCAGAGTGAGACAGAGAGAGAAAGAGAGAGAAAGACAGAATGAAAGAGAATGAGAGAAAGAGACAGAGAGAATCAGAGAGAGAGAGAGAGAATGAGAGACAGAGAAAGAGACAGAATGAAAGAGAATCAAAGAATCAGAGAGAGAGAATCAGAGTGAGACAGAGAGAGAAAGAGAGAGAAAGACAGAATGAAAGAGAATGAGAGAAAGAGACAGAGAGAATCAGAGAGAGAGAATGAGAGAATGAGAGACAGAGAAAGAGAAATAATGAAAGAGAATCAAAGAACCAGAGAGAGAATGAGAGAGAGAGAATCAGAGTGAGACAGAGAAAGAGAGAGAAAGACAGAATGAAAGAGAATGAGAGAAAGAGACAGAGAATCAGAGAGAGAGAATGAGAGACAGACAGAATGAAAGAGAATCAAAGAATCAGAGAGAGAATGAGAGAGAGAGAATCAGAGTGAGACAGAGAAAGAGAGAGACAGAATGAAAGAGAAAGAGAGAAAGAGACAGAGAGAATCAGAGAGAGTGAGAGAGAGAATGAGAGACAGAGAAAGAGACAGAATGAAAGAGAATCAAAGAATCAGAGAGAGAGAATCAGAGTGAGACAGAGAGAGAAAGAGAAAGACAGAATGAAAGAGAATGAGAGAAAGAAACAGAGAATCAGAGAGAGTGAGAGAGAATGAGAGACAGAGAAAGAATGAAAGAGAATCAAAGAATCAGAGAATGAGAGAGAGAGAATCAGAGTGAGACAGAGAGAGAAAGAGAGAGAAAGACAGAATGAAAGAGAATGAGAGAAAGAGACAGAGAGAATCAGAGAGAGAGAGAGAGAATGAGAGACAGAGACAGAGACAGAATGAAAGAGAATCAAAGAATCAGAGAGAGAATGAGAGAGAGAAAATGAAAGAGAATCAGAATGAGAGAATGAGAGGGAGAGAGTGGGGAGAGAGAGAGAAAGGGGGAGAGAGAAAGAGAATGAGAGAGAAAGAGTGGGAGGGAGAGAAAGAAAGAGGGGGAGAGAGAAAGAGAATGAGAAAGAGTGGGAGAGAAAGAAAGAGGGAGAGAGAGAGAGAAAGCGAAAATGAGAGAGAAAGAAAGAGAATGAGAGAGAAAGAGTGGGAGACAGAGAGAGAGAGAGACAGACAGGAGGGAGAGTGCCTGAAGGACCCCATCCCATACTGGGAGTCCAGGTGCTTCAGCAAGCGGTGCACTGGATTCGTATTAGTGGTCAGCGAAATTTAAAATTATGAAGTTGGTGGTCCCTGAGGTCCAAAAGGTTGGGGACCCCTGGCCTAAGACCATTGGAAAACACATATTTTTGATGGTTTTAGGAATAACTTTATCGTTGGGGGTCACCACAACATGAGGAACTGTATTAAAGGGTCGCGGCATTAGGAAGGTTGAAAACCACTGCCTTAGCTGTTTGCCTTGCTTCGCTTGCCTGAATCCATTCCATCAGCAAGCAACTCCCTGCCTGCAATCAAGCAGGCAGGGAGTTGTGGACTTCAACTCCCAGAATTCCTCACCAAGCAAAACAAAGCTGACTGAGGAATTCTGGGAGTTGAAGTCTACAAGTCTTAAAGTTGCCAAGGTTGGAGACCCCTGTTCTATTGGGTAAGTTTTTTTCCCCTTTGGGATCTTAAAAAAAAAATAGTTAATTGGGGTTTTTTTTAGTTGTTCTTTTTTAGACCTAGCCATTTAAAGTTTAGGAAGTTTTAAATTTAGCTTTCATATAAAAATAAAATAAAATAAAATAATATTTGTGCAGCTTTCTGAGATTTAGTGTGTTTCTGTAGTGTTTCACTCTAACTACACAAACACACAAAATCTCACAAAGCTGTATGTGGAATTTTGTGTGTGTAAAGTGTGAAAGTTGGGTTTTTGGGCTTTTTGTGGCTGTGTGAGGTTCCTGCTTGTTTCAGGGGCCATTTTGGGTCTAGCACAACTGCTTTTACATTGTGGGTGAGCCAGTTGATGTTTTTTAAATTTTTATTTGGTGTGCATTGGAAGAGGGGTAGTCTTATATGGCGAGTATAGCCCAAACCCTATATTTTAACAGGAAAATTTGGGGGTCGTCTTATACGCCCAGTCATCTTATACGCCGGAAAATATGGTAAATTATATTTTTACACAAGACGCCTCTGTTAGATTTATTTCAGTCCTAGCGCGTTTGCTCATGAGCTGGTTCCAGGTCCGGGGGACCCCCTCAACCCCATTCCCTAACAGTTGGTAGCAGAGGATGGTTTAACGAACCATCCATCCATTACCGCTCATGTGGTAATACGCTAGACTGGAATGTCTGCAGTTGAACAGATGTTGACTAGGGCAGTAGCAGCAGCAAAAAGTATGAAGTCACAAACTGGACTGTCTGGAGCTCAGGCCAAAAATGTTTTGGCTGAAGAACCCCAAACTCTAATTGACTTAGAGAGTAGTGGAGCTGTAGGTTTTGGAGCAGAGGCCTTAATTTCTAAAGTGCCTAAGATAGTGAGTAAACCATCATCACCTAAAGAAGTAGAGACTGGAAGAATGCCACTTCAGGTCTTGAAAACAAATTCAGAGGTGGATGTTGAATTTAGGAAGGCAATCCTTCAGTTTTTAGGTTTGCCCATAGTAAGTCAGAACCCGACTGCTGATTCTAGTGAATTATTAAAGAATCCAGCCATGAAAGGAAAGAAGATCAAAGTCCTAGAAAACACCGGATTGGTAAGAGACTTTCAATCTTTTCCTAAAACCCCTACCTCAGACCATAAGTGGAGAATGGGGGATAGCAGACTGCCTGATTCGAATGTTCCTGCTTCTTTGTTAAACCAGCATGGCCAAGTTGATATTGCGCCACCTGCTGTTGAAGCCATCATAGATCAGGCCATAAAGACTTTAGCTCCCTTGATGACATCAATGACTTCTGCTAAAACTTTAAGAGACTCTCATGTTGAGCGTAAGGTTGCAAGTGTGATAGAAACTTTGGCAACCATTTTAGGCGATGGTTTGCAGGCGCCATGGGCTCAACAAATAGTAGCTGCCCGTACCAACTTACCCCTGATGTCTGCGACTAATTCAGCACACGCCACGAGTGGGATATATCCATCCGTGACGACATCGACATCCAGGACGGTTCTGGGGGCTGCCTCAACTGAAGATAGGAATTTGGGAGCGCGTCCAAAAATTCCTAGAGATGTGCACCAGAGAGGACCCTCGAGCTTTTGTGATCAAACCAGGATGAGCTTTGCATCCGCACAACGTGAAGTTTTAATCCCTCCCATTGGGGAGGAACAATCGTCAGAATGCCAGATGGAAGACACTGTGCTGTGTGCTTCCATTCCAATGCCTTATTGCCCGTTCCAGGACGGACCACATTTTAAACATCAATTAATGTCTGTTTCCATGTTTAATAATGTACAGGTTCTTCCTCCTAATTTTAAAAGTTTAAGTGTGGGTGGAGGAAATTTTAAGGAATGGGTTAAAAGTATTCAAGTAATCTTAATGAAAGAGAATGTTTTATCGTTGTTGTTAAAACCCCATGGTCCTTAGAAGTTGATCTTTTACATCATAAGGCCTTTTGTATCTTATTGATGTCTATTGACCCTGCATTATATCCCAGTATATCTTGTAACCTAACCATAACAGAAGTCTGGGTAAAACTGCATAAGCTACTTTGTTCAAAAAGCTCCCATGTTACAAACAGAGTTTATAGGGAGTTCTATTCCATAAGGTTGAAGGCGGGAGTAGATATTAATGAACACTTATGTGAGTTAAACAGGTTAAGGCAGGAATTGATGTTGAGAGGGGAAACAGTGTCTGAACAAACCCTCATTACTGTTATACTCAATTCCCTTGATCCTAGCTGGGATAATTTTATATCACAACTGGATAATGTTGATTGTAATAACTTATCTTTAGAAGTGTTATCTGGCAAATTGATTGCAGAAGATAACTCGCAGGACGGCTTTTCACAAAAACCTTTAAGAAGGCCTGATAGTTTAAATAGAGCATATACTATCGGAGAATTTAATTTAATTTATTTAATTTATTTTGAATTTGTATACCGCCCTTCTCCCTGAAGACTCAGGGCAGTGAACAGCCAAGTAAAAACATCAAGTACAAATATTAAAATACAATTTTATATATATATATATACATACATACATACATACTCCCCATTAATTAAAAACGATAAACAAAACAATTAAAAATACTTAAAAAATTAGGCCAGCCCGGCTTGCTGGAAAAGGAAGGTTTTAAGGGCACGGCAGAAGGCACTGAGGTCTTGGATTCTCCTTAACTCTGGGGGCAATTGATTCCAGAGGGTAGGTGCCCCCACAGAGAAGGCCCTCCCCTTGGGGGTCACCAGCCTGCACTGTTTGGCTGATGGCACCCTGAGGAGGCCCTCTTTGTGGGAGCGCACGGGTCGATGGGAGGTCATCGGTGGCAGCAGGCGGTCTCGAAGATAGCTAGGCCCTATGCCATGGAGCGCTTTAAAGGTGATAACCAACACCTTGAAGCACACCCGGAAGACCACCGGGAGCCAGTGCAGCTCACGCAGGAGCGCCATGCTGCTCCCGTCACTACCCACGCTGCTGCGTTCTGGACCAGTTGGAGCATCCGGGTGCTCTTCAAGGGGAGCCCCATGTAGAGACCATTGCAGGCGAGAGGTGACGAGGGCATGAGTGTCTGTGCACAGGGAATCCCAATCAAGAAAGGGCCGCAACTGGGACTTCCGGTTTCCTTGTCTTCGGCGGCGACGGTGCTTTCTTTTGGCACCGCCACCCCCGCCGCTTGTAGAGCCGCTTCCTGATTGCGAAACGGCTCGAAATCTTCGAAATCCCTAGGATTGCAGAAGAAGAGGCAGCAGGGCACAGGTAGAGCCCCTGCAACCCCCCCAGGGAACTGTTTCTGGGGAGGAAGCAGGCGCGGCTCCCTTACAACCTGCTGAAACTCCGGGCGGCGTGGGACGTCTTCTGCCTGTGCGGAACAAGCCGACCTCAGGAAACCTTTAAAGAGCGAGGAAATAACTCAAATAAACATCCGCAATCCACTTGAACCCTGAAACTTTGAACTGCAAGTATTAGACCTTTGCTGAACTTTTTTACTGAAGTGAAAGTCTCGGAATGAGTGAAAGTGATTGAAAAAATATGGCGCTCAGCAAATGAATTAGTGGGTGTGGATTGGTGAAGTTATCTTGTCTTGCTACAAAGTTAAAAAGTTGTTACAGAGCTGCTCCGGCTGCAACAGAAATAAGAGGAAAATCTCTCCCTTTTACTTGTCTTTGCTGCATTATAGCTTTGCTTTGAGTAACTCTGGGGGACTTTTTTAGAAGGTATTGTGGAGGTGGCAGAAGAGGCGGACCCTCCCTTTTTAAGAAAGCTAGCTTACGTGGCAGGATGGCTTCAAAAAAGCAGGAAGGCAAAACAGGGGGGGGATCCCCCCCACGTAAGCAGGATACGCAGTCACAAGCCCAAAAAAAAGATTTGGATATGGGAGAATTAAAAGCATTCATTTCAAATATTTTGGATGAGAAATTTCAAGACATGGATGACAAAATAAATAAAATAGATGAAAAAATTCAAAAGTCACAACAGGAAATCATGCAGGAAATGCAGCAGAGCCAAAAGATGGTGACCAAAAAAATAACGGATGTGGCGTCTGGTCTGGCAGGATTTATTATGAAAGTTGAGACAAAAGTGGATGAATTTAAGTTAGAAGTTAATGCTAAGATGAAAAATAATGATCATAAATTTTTTGATGTTGATGACAAGATGCAGAGAGTTGAGAATTATATTGTTATGATGCAATTTCGTGCAATGGAATTTGCTATAAGGCTTCGAGGAATTAGAGAGGAGGAGAGACAAGATTTGAGACAGATCTGTGCTGAAGCCCTAGCTGTGATTTTAAAAGTTGAACCTGAGATGGTTTTTTGCAAAATAGATAAAATCTATAGAGTCAACTCGTGGGTGGCCAGACAAAGACAACTGCCTAGAGATGTGGTCATATATTTTACAGATAGAGCAATAAGAAATGACATTTTGCAAAAATCTTTTCTCACTTCTGTGCAAGTGAGTGGATCCAAGATTACAGTTTACAAGGAGCTCCCACCTAAGATGTTGAAATCTAGAAAAGAGTATGGTTTTCTTGTTAAAGAACTGCAGAATAATCAAATCCCATTTCGTTGGGACGCCCCAACTGGCATAATTTTGAGATACAAGGGAGAGAAACACCGTCTGAATACTGTGGAGAAGGCGGAGCAATTTTACAACGACATCTTTAAAGAAAGAACTCCATCCCCACGCACATCTACAGTTTTGGAGATTAAAGAACAACAATCTAAGCAGGAACTAGCAGAGCTGAAGGGTGCTGAAGGAGGCTTTTTGGATGAGCCTTTGCTGGAACCTTCTCCAATCTCGGAGCTGGCTTGGGCGGCTGAAGTTAAGGATCAGCGTATAACTCGAGCAAAAGCCAAGGAACTTAAAGAAAAGTTACAGCAGGAGAGTCAAGACAAGGCTGGGGCTGTGGGAAAAGCAGGACAGAGGATCTCAGATGACATCCTAAGGTTCTGCGCTTCGCTCCAGAAGGAGAATAAGGATGATTAAATGTCTATCTTGGAATGTGAATGGGTTGAATGCAACACAAAAAAGGAAGAAAATATTTGCATATTTAAAACAACATAATAATGATATAATTTGTTTACAAGAAACGCATATTACAGTTCAAGATCAAAACTATTTGAAAAATTCCAAATTAGGAACACATTTTATATCCTCAACTAATCAAAAAAAGAATGGTGTGGTTATTTATGTAAACAAAAAATTAACAGCCAAACTTATAGAAGCTGATCAAGATGGTAGGTTTGTAGCAATTGAATTACTTTCTGCTAATAGTCAAATTCTTCTGATAGGAATTTATGCTCCTAATCAACAACAGGACTATTTTTATAAAATGCTGCATACTAAAATACTTCAATGGGATTATAGATCTATTTTAATTATGGGAGACTGGAATGGAGTAATTGACTCTAAATTAGATAAAAAGACTTTGGCAAAATCAAGAATTAGATTACCACAGACTTTTTTTGATATGAAAGAAGACTTGGAATTAAAAGATATTTGGAGAATACATAACCCAAAAGAACTGGACTATACTTTCTTTTCTGACAGGCATAGATCCTTTTCCAGGATTGATTTTATTTTGTTGTCTGATGACTTACTTGTTAGGACAAAAAGAACAAAGATTCTGCCAAGAACTTTGACTGATCACAGTCCAGTCTGGATAGAAATTGAGACATGTAAGAATGAGAGACGCTCTTGGAGATTAAATGAAAACTTGTTTAGATATGAGAAAAATATAATAGAACTTAAAAAGCATCTGAAAGAGTTTTTTGAAATGAACTTGAATAAAGGCACCCCAATGGAAATTGTGTGGGACGCAAGCAAAGCTTATATGAGAGGGGTGCTTATATATATGAACTCTAAACATAAGCGGATTCGACAAAAGAAAAGACTTGAATTGGAAGCAGAAATAAAGGATAAAGAACAGTTACTTATTAAAAACCCAACAGATGAAAGAATACTTAGTGTTATAAAACTTCTGAAAGACCAATTCCAAATGCTTATAGCGGAACAAGTTGCAACAAACTTACAATATGCGAAGCATAATACATTCTGCAATGCTAATAAACCAGGCAGGTGGTTGGCTTACACATTAAGGAAGAAACAAAGCATACGGACTATTGATAGTGTTGATATTGGGGGGAAAGAAGTTTTTCAACAGAATTTAATAAAAGAAGCCTTTCTTCAATATTACACTAAACTATATGCCAGAGAGGAGGTGCAGAATGGACTTATAGAAAAATATTTGGATATCAAAAGAGTTACAAAAATCACTGAACAACAAAAGGAAAGAATGGATTATCCCATAACAGAGGAGGAGATAATAGCAGCAATAAAACAATTAAAAACAGCCAAAGCTCCTGGAACGGATGGTCTGACAGCAGTGTATTATAAAATTTTACAGGCAGAAATGGTGGAACAACTCAGAGACTTATTTTGCAACATACAACAAGGGGGAAAAGTACCTCCATCGTGGACTACAGCTTATATTTCTTTGATACCAAAAGAGCAAGCAGGTCCCAAAAAACCGGAGAATTACAGACCAATATCTCTTTTGAATACGGATTATAAAATTTATGCAAAAGTATTAGCCAACAGACTGATGCCAGTAATTCAAAAGGTGATTCATGATGACCAAGCGGGATTTATTGAGGGTAGGCATATGAAGGACAATGTAAGGCAAGTAATAGATTTATTGGAATATCTTGAGAAGAATAAACAGATCCCTGCAGTGCTGGTCTTTCTGGATGCAGAGAAGGCCTTTGATAGAGTGGATTGGAATTTTCTACTAAAGATATTAAAAAAGATGGACTTTGGGGACCAATATATACAGGCGGTCTCAGCAATTTATCAAGAGCAAAAGGCACAGATCATTATCAATGGAAGTCTGACAACAGAGTTTAAAATTGAAAAAGGTACAAGACAGGGATGTCCATTGTCCCCATTGTTGTTCATTTTAACACTAGAAGTCTTGTTAAATACAATAAGGGATTCTAACACATTGAAAGGTATAATGATAAGGCAAGAGGATTACAGAATAAAGGCATTTGCAGACGATCTGGTTGTTACCCTAACACAGCCAATGGAATCGATAATCCAGATGAAGGACATTATACAAGACTTTGGTAAAGTTTCAGGTTTCAGATTGAATCAGAGAAAAACTAAGATGGTAGTTAAAAATATGACACAAGATCGTAAACTGGAGTTAGAAAGAAGGGCAGGTTTTGAGATTGTACCAAAGGTAAAATATCTAGGAGTTCAGGTTGCAGAATCAAATATGAAATTGTTTCAAAATAACTATGAGGCGTTGTGGCGAGAGGTGCAAAAAGATATGGAGATTTGGAAAAAACTGCAGCTGTCTTTACTTGGAAGAATAGCAGCAGTTAAGATGAACATTTTGCCAAGATTTCTTTTTTTGTTTCAAATGATTCCGGTGCTCAAAAATGATAAACAACTAAAAGCATGGCAAACTGGTATCAACAAATTTGTCTGGAACGAGAAAAAACCAAGAGTAAAAATGAAAATTATGCAAGACATCCCAGAAAGGGGAGGTCTCAAACTTCCAAACCTACAATTATATTATGATGCAACAGCTTTGACTTTAGTAAGTGATTGGTTTGGAGGAAAAAAGACTGGAATATTGAATGCAGAAAGTTTTGATTTGGAATTTGGATGGCACGCTTACTTATTTTATGACAGCAAAGTGGATAAAGTATTTAAAAGCCATATACTTAGAGATTCTTTGCTGAGAGTTTGGAAGAAGCACCGAAACAACTGGAATTACAAAATACCGCTATGGCTGGATCTTGGTCATACCTTGTGGAATACAAATATAATGTCACTCGGGGGGTTTTTATATAAAGAGGTTCTTTTTGCAGATGCGGGCAGATGGCAGCTGAAGACATTACAGACATTGTTGGCTGAAGGGATTAATTTAACTTGGTTACAATATAATCAATTGCAATTGAGATGGAAAGAGGACCAAAAAACTGGTATTATGATGTATGAGGAAGAATTAGTTAGACATATAAAAGAGAAAGGCCCAATGCATATTAAAAGACTTTATAATGTTTTGTTAGAAAGGGATTCAGAAACTGAACTAGTTAAAGACTGTATGGTTAAGTGGGCACAAAATTTTGAGGAACCAGTGATGTTGGAAACATGGGAAAAAATTTGGGTTCAGAATGTTAAATTTACACAGTCGCAGAGTCTGCGGGAAAATTTCTACAAAATGTTTTATAGATGGCATTTAGATCCAAAAAAATTGTCGTGTATGTACCCTAGTGCCCAGCCTAAATGTTGGAGATGTGACTGCTTAGATGCTACATATTATCATGTTTGGTGGACCTGTAAGAAAGTTAAGGCTTTTTGGATAAAAATTTGGTGGGTCATGCAGAATGTTTTGAAGAAAAAAATTCAGTTTTCTCCACAACTGTTTTTATTGGGTATAGTTAAGGGTTTTACATTGGGGGAAACAAAAATGATATTGTACATGATAACTGCAGCAAGATTGTTGATAGGTAAATACTGGAAAAATGAAGCGCTGCCTTCGATTGAGGAATGGATTTTGAAGATGGCCAGTTTTGCGGAGATGGCGAAGATTTCAGCATATTTAAAAGACTGTTCTCAAGAGACTTATGAATGGGAATGGAAGAAGTGGATAGATTATGTTCAGAACAAATATCAAACTAGGAAGTACCAAATAGCTTTTATTTGAAAATGTTATATTAAGATAGAAATATTTTAAGGTTGAGGATGAAAATTTATTTGAAAATGTTATATTAAGATAGAAATATTTTCAAGGTAATCAGGATGAAAATTTATTTGAAACTGTTATATTAAGATAGAAATAGGTTAATGTAATGAAGATGAAAATTTGTAAGGGGAGGGCGGGGTTCAAGTTTTATATACAAAGGAGGGTTTTTCCTTTTATTTGACATGACTATATTGTGAGGAAGTCTGGGGGGAGGGGTGGGTTAGGGTGGGTTAGGGAGGTTGGGAAGTTTGGGGCGGGTTGAGGGGGGGGAAAAAGGGGTGAAAATGTAATTGTAAAACTTTTGCAATAAAAAAAAAAAAAAAAGAAAGGGCCGCAACTGGCGAATCAGGCGAACCTTGACAAAAGGTCCCCCTGGTTACAGCCGTCAGATGTTCCTCCAAGGACAGCTGCGTATCCAGGAGGACTCCCAGATTGCGAGCCCTCTCTGTGGGGGCCAACGACTCGCCCCCAATAGTCAGTGATGGAGTCAACTGACTATATCGGGATGCCGGGAGCCACAGCCACTCAGTCTTGGAAGGGTTGAGCCTGAGCCTGTTCCTCCCCATCCAGATCCGCACAGCCTCCAGGCATTGGGACATCACTTCAAGGGCATCGTTGGGGTGGCCTGGGGTGGAGATGTACAGCTGGGTGTTATCAGCGTACTGGTGGTATCTCACCCCAAAGCCACAGATGATCTCGCCCAGCGGCTTCACATAAATGTTGAACAGGAGGGGCGAGAGGACCAACCCCTGAGGCACTCCACATATAAGAGGCCTCGAGGTTGACCTCTGCCCCCCTGCCAACAAAAACTGCGACCGGTCGAAGAGAAAGGAGGAGAACCATCGTAATATGGTGCCCCCCATACCCAACTCTTCCAATCGGTGCAGCATGATACCATGGTCGATGGTATCAAAAGCCGCTGAGAGGTCTAACAGGACCAGAACAGAGGAGCAACCCCTGTCCCGAGCCCTCCAGAGATCATTAACCAACACGACCAATGCCGTTTCCGTGCTGTGCCCAGGCCTGAAGCCCGACTGGAATGGATCTAGATAGGATGTTTCCTCCAGGAATTGCGGAAACTGTCACGCAACCACACTCTCAACAACCTTCGCCAGGAAGCGAAGGTTGGAGACAGGACGGTAGTTGGCCAATATTGCCGGATCCAGGGACGGCTTCTTGAGGAGAGGCCTCACCACCACCTCTTTCAAGGTGGCAGGGAAGTGACCGTCACTCAACGAAGCGTTGATAACACCCTGGAGCCAGCCTCGTGTAACCTCCCGGGAGGCCAGTACCAACTAAGAGGGACACGGGTCCAGTAAACATGTGGCTGCACTAAGTCTCCTCAAAATCCTGTCCACATTATCAGGAGTCACAGCATCAAACTCCTCCCAGGTAACATTCTCAAGACTATTCCTCGTCACCCTGCCCTGATCTACCCAGTCAAAGTCCAAATCACCCCGAATCTGAGCGATTTTGTCATACAGGTATTGTCCGAAATCCTCCGCCCTGCCTTCCAAGGGATCCTCCCGCGCTCCTGGATGGAGCAGGGAGCGAGTTATCCTGAACAGGGCGGCCGGACGATTCCCTGTTGACGCAATAGAGGCGGAAAAGTAATTAAACTTTGCTGTCTTTATCGCCACTAGGTAGGTCTTAATATGCGACCTTACCAGTGTTCGGTCAGATTCAGCAAGACTGGCCCTCCAACCACTCTCTAGGTGTCTTTTCTGGCGTTTCATCTCCCTCAGCTCCTCGGTGAACCAAGGAGCCGCAAGGGATCGACACCGGGTCAGAGGCCACAAAGGCACGACTCGATCCAAGGCCCCACCAGCCGCCCGATCCCAGGCAGCTACCAGGTCCTTGGCCGAGTCGTGTGCCAGATCTTCAGGAATTGGCCCAAGTTCCATCTGGAATCTATCAGGATCCATCAGGCACCTGGGGCGGATCCATCTAATTAGTTCCGCCTCCCTGCGGCGGGGTGTAGCGGTTCGAAGGTCCAGACGAAGGAGTGAGTGATCTGACCATGACAAGGGTTTCATGTCTATATCCCCTATAATAAGACCACTCAACCACTGGCCAGAGACAAAAATCAGGTCCAGCGTGTGTCCCCCCCTGTGAGTGGGACCATGAACTAACTGGGTCAGGTCCATGGCCGTCATGGAAGCCATGAACTCCCGAGCCATCTCCGACGTTTCACCAATGGACAGCAGGTTGAAATCACCCATGACCATAAGCCTGGGTGTATCAACTGCCACCGTGGCTATCACGTCGAGTAGCTTGGGCAGGGCCGTTGCCATGCAGCAGGGAGCCAGGTACGTAAGCAGCAAGCCCATCTGAACCCCATGACCCCATCTCACAAAGAGGGACTCACATCCGGCAATCTGTGGCACAGTGGTCTCCCTCGGACCAAGACCTTCTTTAATAATAACCGCCACCCCCCCCACCCCTCCCTTGGGCCCTCGGCTGATGGAATGCTCTGAAGCCTGGTGGGCACATCTCAACCAGAGGGACCCCTCCCTCCGGGCCCAACCAAGTCTCTGTAATACCTGCCAGGTCCGCTCCCCCCTCTTGAATAAGATCATAAATGAGGGAGGGCTTATTTACCACGGACATGGCATTGCACAGCATCAGCCGGAGGCCCAGGTCCTGAGTATCTGAGCCACCTAGTATCCGAGGGGAGCCTTGAGGACCGGGGTGCGCAATCGCTCTCAAGTAGTGAGTGCGCACCCCCGGCACAAGATAAGGTCCTCTGCTCCCACCATATCTGCCCCTCCCATCCACCGTGCTGATGATATCCCCAAACCCTCATCCTGCACCCTCCAAACCGTTATCCTGTGCCGGGCTGAGCCCTGACCTAGGTGGATTACCCCCCCCCCATCTCCTTTGGTCACCCTCCCAGTTCCCCTTAAAAGATTATTAAAAACCCTAGTTAAAAAACTCAATCCCTGCTTTAAAACATGCCACTTCTCGAGGCTCCAAAGCCCGTCCTTAAGGTAGGCCTTCGATAAAGTGGAAGGCCATCGCCGTGAGAGGGGGGCATCTCGCAGCGCGAGCAAATCTGCCGAGGTATAAGCCATACAAGTATGATGAGATGGAAAAGGGGAACTTTGGATGTCAGCAATATTTAAAGATAGTCACTGAGGTGAGAGATGGCAAAAAAGGCTGGCCAGGATGAAGCTGGGGCCCCTTCACTCTCTCACAAGTGATGGGGCGACCAGATCAGATAGTTGCAGTGCAGGTGGATGGCCACAGCCGTTCTTTCACAGCGGCTGGATGTCAAAGGCCAACAATAGTCACTCTCTCCCTGCAGATGGAGCAGCAGTCCTTGACCTGAATGCTTCAATTGTGGTTCAAGAGAACATTATAGAAGGGATTGCCCACAAAATGTGAATGCTAGGGCATGCTCAAAGGTACCTTCTGATAATAAATGTAAAAGGAGGCCATTACCTCCTGGCAGAAAGCCAAGTGGAGATGTTCCATGTATTCAAAAATAAAAAATTTTTATAAAAAGAAAGAAAATAAGTATTCCCAAATCCCTCCCCCCAAGGGCCCTGGCTGAATGTCCAATCCCCAGCTCCCCAAGGTGTTGTATGAGGTGCATCTTCAGATGGCCCCATTCATCTGGTATACCAAAATGATTGACCTTGACTGGCTATCAACAAATCCATTCAGCTGTGCAGAAGACAATGAGAGCATTCCTCCCTTTTCCTCCCTTTTTGGTAACATCATGAGACATCTTCACCAGCTCGCTTCCCTATATGGCAGCATATAGCAAGCAAGCATTATGGAGGCTGACAGGAAGAAATTTGGCACAACCCCAACTGTTCCAAGAACTGGTTGCCCAGTCAAACTGAATAATTGGGGGAGAAAGGCCCTAGTCAGAGAGGTGACTAACAATCTGATGTTCTCTCTGACTGAGCTCCAGAGATCCTGTGTGGGACAGAGTTCCAGAAGGACAACCACCACTGCAGCCCTCCACTGATCTGGTCTTTATGGCAGAGTGGCTAGACAGAAACCTTTCCACAGTGCAAAATACATGAAAGCCCACTTGGAGTTTGCAAAAAAGTACCTGAAGGACTCTCAGACTGTGAGGAACAGGATTCTTTGGTCTGGTGAAACGAAGATTGAACTGTTTGGCCTCAATTCTAAACATTATGTCTGGAGGAAACCAGGCACCGCTCATCACTTGCCCAATATCATCCCAACAGTGAAGCATGGTGATGGCCATGATGCTGTTTTTAGCAGCAGGGACTAGGAAATTGGTGGTTAGAGTTGAGGGAAACTGAATGGAACAACATACACTGTCGAGCCCCAGCCGAGTCTCGCCACTCACGGGACTGGAGGGGAGGAGGATACCAGCTGTTCGAAGGGCCCACATGAGAGGCGGCTTGTCACACGGTCTCGGGGCGTAGCAGCACAGCACAGAGAATGGCACAGAGCAGAGACTGAGGGCGCGGCGCTCTCCTATGACATCAGGGAAGCGTCGGCTTTTTCACCACCAAACAGCTGTTGGGAGGGATTTTGCCTTTAACTGCCGGATGGTGGTTAGAGTGGGGAGATATGTATAAATAGCGCTACACAGCGGCTGCATGTAGCACTGACTTTACACTTGTGATCCGGCTTGTTCTTTTCTGCTGGCTGTGTTGCTGAAACGACCAAAAGTAAAAAGCATTGTGAATCGCTCTTTCGTCTGGTTCTTTTGTTGCAATCCGGGCTGGCTGGGTGACGAGCCGAGAGTAAGTCAGCGCTACCCTCTTCTTTCTAACTTTTTGACTGACGGTTTGGAGCAGGGCTGAAGGGACAGTGCCAGGAGGGCTAGAGTCAGAGCTGGCGTTTGAGGCTACCGCGGAGGAAGTACTTGCAGAGGCGGAGGCACAAGAGACCATAGAGCAACCAGCGGTTAGACTCAAACTACGCATACCATGTGGGGATGACAGTCGTGGGATGGATGGCACGCAGGGTCAGGACCCGGGCTGCCTTGGACAGTCAACCGGTGGAGACTGGTGGCCTAGCTCTACCCTCGTCGGCCCCAAGGAGCTGACCCCTCCCCCCATGGGTCCGTCTTTCTGGGGTTGGAGGGAGCCCCGTTGGACAGACGAGGAAGAGGGGGACTGGGGTTTTGCTGCTACTGGTCCCGGACCCAGTACGATGGATACCCTTCAGGACCGCTTTGGGGAGGGGAGTTTCCATGATGCCCATGCCTGGCAGCCGTGGGCCACTGGGCTGGATACATCACAAAGCATGTCCTGGCAGCAGACTGGGTTGCCCAGTTCGAGTTCACATTTTCGCATTGCTAGTCCTAAGTTCTGGATGGAACAGGAACCAGGTCGAGAGGATGACCATGGGGGATCCTGGGACCAGAGATCACCTGTGGGAGAGAGCATTGGTTGAGCCCCAGAACAGCAGCCACAGAGGACGGAGGTCGGAGCTGAAAGGAGGACACAGCGACCAGTGATGGATCGACCTCGGCCAGAGAGGAGGGTAGGAGGTGAGCGGAGGAGTGCTGGAGCGAGCAGAACCCCAGATCCGGTACCAGTGTGGGGCCCCGTGCCAGGGATGTGGGGTCCTCAGCCCACCTGGGGTCCTCCTGCATTGCAAGCCATGTTTGAGGGAAGCCCAGACTGAGTGGCATTGTTCTTAAGCCAGGTGATAAGCTATCTAGACCAATATGGGCATTGGTACCCCTCCCAATGGGCCATGGTTGTGGCCATTACAGCGGTGTTAACTGGTGACCCTGCTGATTGGGTGGCCAGCTTGCATCAGAACCACGCTAGAGAACTGGTGGACTTAGGACAGTTTTTGGAGGCCCTTTGCTCCACTTTTGAGGACGAGTCCAGTGTGCAAGTGGCGGAAGGTGATCTAGTTGCACTCAAACAAAGGGGTGGCCCTGCAAAGGACTATGTACAAAACTTCTGGAAGCTTGCCAGTCGTTTGGTGGACTGGCCAGAACAAATGTTGGTGCAGCAATTCCGTATGGGGTTGGACTGGGAGCTGAGACAGGCCTGTGTGTACCGGTGTCTGGCTCCGCGGTTGGCTGTTTGGTTCAAGGCAGCAATAGAGTTGTGGGCCTCTGAGAGTTTCGTGCCAAACCAGAAGCCACCCTTGGACAACAGCGGTCCATGGTAGAGAGGCCGCTGGAAAAAACCCCAACAGTACGAGATCCTCCTGGGGGTTTTATGCCACCTGGTCAGTCCCAGGACAGAGCCCAGAGGCCGATCTTTCATTGTTATAGGTGTAATCAGGTGGGTCACAGAGTGGCCGATTGCCCCATGCTGCCACCACGACCACAGCCCCCAAAACAAACTGCTGGAGCCCCCATGAGAGGATGTCCGAGACAACCAACAGAGCGAACACAGGCGCTCCAAGGCCCAAAAGTGACCGTAAGTACCCAAACTCGAGACATCAACCCAACATCAACAGTGGAGAGGTTTCCAGTGGTGTCGGGAGACAGTGACGATGAGGAGCCAGAAGACCCAATGGTGAGCGACCCTGTTTATCCCTTTGTTATTCCGGTGGTGCTGAGAAACCCATGTTGTCCTACTGGTCTCCAGTATGGGGCTTTGATCAATACTGGGTGTACCCGGTGCCTTATCCGTAAGGCTGTAGTGGATGCTCTAAGTCTGAGAGTGAGAAGACTAAGAGTCCTGGTCAAGTTCAAACAAATGGACGGCACATTGTTGGGAGGTCGCCCGCCACCCATGTGACAGAGATGACGTCATTGGAGATAGGATGTCACCAAGAAACCATTCGTTTTATTGTGATTGAGACGATGATAGAACCGCTCATATTGGGACTGACATGATTAGGCAAATGGCGGCCTAACATTTGGTTGGAGGGGTTTTTTCAGAAGCTCAGGATACCACTCGATTTGGAATCGACCACCCCGAGCCCTATCCCATCTACGCCCCTGGTAGCAGGGAACAGGAACAGTAGCAGTGTCTCAACAGAGTCTTCAAACACTAAAGGATTTCCTAGTGTGTAGAGGACCTGGCAGCCATGTTTAGTGAAGAGGAGTGCGAGGTATTACTTCCCCATCGATCCACCAACTGTGCGATCCAGCTTGTACCTGGAGCCAAATTGCCAAAACCGCGAATGTATGCAATGACACAACTGGAATTAGCTGATTTGAGACAGTACATAAATAAGAACTTGGCCAGAGGTTTCATCACCCCCAGTAGGTCCTGTATGGCAGCCCCTGTTCTCTTCCGGGAGAAGAAGGACGGCGGGTTGCGTCTCTGTGTTGACTTCCGGAATTTGAGCGCGGTGTGTGTAGAACATTTGTATCCTCTCCCTTTGATGAAAGATCTTCTAGCCACATTATCAACTGGTCGAGTCTTTACAAAGCTTGATTTATGAGAAGCCTATTATCGTGTTCACATTAAACTGAGGGATGAATGGAAGACCACTTTCAACTGTTCTCTGGGTAGTTATCAGTTCCGAGTAATGCCGTTCGGTCTCTAGGGCGCGCCAGCTATGTTCATGCAGCTGATTAATGAGGTGCTGCATGACCATTTATACAGAGGGGTTTTGGTGTACCTGGATGATATCCTAATCTATACCCGCAACATGGAAGAACATACTGCTTTGGTACGCAAGGTCTTGAAAAAATTACTGGCTGCTAAATTGTTCGTAAAACTCTCTAAGTGTGAGTTTCACAAAACAAAAATCGACTACTTAGGATATAGGATATCAGGGAACGGTGTAGAAATGGATCCGCGAAAAATACAAGCGATAGTGGATTGGCAAAGCCCTAAAACGAGAAAACAACTCCAAAGCTTTCTCAGGTTTGCAAATTTTTATCGTCAGTTTATCCCCGCCTTCGCCAGTATTGCTCTACCATTGACAGACCTTTCACGGACTAAACCAGCCACGGCAAAACCAAGGCCCAATCAAGTGTTGAACTGGACCACGGAGTGTCAAGTCGCTTTCGACTAATTGAAACACCTGTTTACAAGGGAACCGATTCTTATGCATCCCGACCCTGCGCGAGAGTACATTGTTCAGGTGGACGCTAGTGATGTCGCTGTGGGGGCAGTGCTACTGCAAAAAGATGAACAGGGCTATGTACAACCATGTGCCTATACCTCCCGCAAATTGAGTCCCACGGAGAGGAGGTGGGCAATTTGGGAGAAAGAGGCATTCGCTGTCCGATGGGCGCTGATGACGTGGCATCATTTCCTTGAAGGGGCAACTCTCCCGTTCGAGGTGTGGACGGATCATAAAAATCTAGAGGCCTTACAAACACCAAGACGATTATCCCCAAAACAGCTAAGATCGGTGCTATACTTCCGTCGGTTTTTGTTCCGACTGAAATACGTCCCGGCAGGAAGGAACTTCCTGGCAGACACTCTGTCCCATATGCCACAATACAATAGCAGGCGAGAAGATGTAGTAGAGGCTCTTATACCGCCCGGTCGATCTGTTCAGACTCTATCAGCAGCAATTCGATCAGAACCATCTTTTCTAACTGAGCTGAAAACAGGCCTTGATAAGGACGGCTTGGGTTGGACGGCTTAGGTTGGAATGGAGACCGGTTATATGTTCCGGAAAGTCTTCGGGCAACTGTTCTTCGTCAATGTCACGATTCCAAACCAGCAGGACATTTTGGATTTTTAAAAACGCTTTATTTAATCAGACGACAATTTTGGTGGCCACGGATGCGAGGTGGCATCGAACAATATATAAAAGAATGTCCCATATGTGCAGCAGCCAAACCATGGTCTGGAAAACCGATAGGGTTATTACAACCAGTGGCTGACCCCAGCTGACCATGGGAGGAGGTCGTTATGGATTTCATAGTAGACCTCCCTATCAGCAACGGTTACACTGTCAGAGATAATTGTAGCTTTTTCCAATTTTCCATTTCTTTCTGCACTTTTTGCCAAAGAACTTCATAATTGTTTTTAAATAATTTTGTATTTGAAGCTGCAATATATACTCCTAGATATTTAACCTTTTTAACTATTTCAAACCCCGTTATTCTCCCTAAATCCTCTCTTTGAGGTATGGACATATTTTTAGTTATCATCTTTGTCTTATGTTGATTTACTTTAAATCCGGACACCTTACCATATTGACCTATTATGTCCAACATATGTGGAGCCGATTCTATAGGTTGAGATAAAGTAACAACCAAGTCATCTGCAAATGCTCTTAATCTATAATCTTGCTGTCTAATTACAATTCCTTTTATTTTATCAGAGTCACATATCTTATTCAACAAAACTTCTAAAGTTAAAATAAGCAACCATGGAGACAAAGGACAGCCCTGCCTTGTACCTTTCTCAATTTTAAAAGCATCTGTTAAACCTCCATTAGCTATTATTTGTGCTGTTTGCTCCTGATATATTGCTCTAATTGATTGTGTAAAATACTCCCCTAAATGCATTTTTTCTATTATCTTAAACAAAAATTGCCAATTCAATCAATCAAATGCCTTCTCTGCATCCAAAAATATGAACGCTGCAGGGACCTGGTTGTTTTTTTTCCAAATATTTCAATAAATTTACAATTTGTCTAACATATTTCATTTGCCTCCCTTTTATAAAACCTGATTGGTCATTATGAATTGTTTGTTGCATAACTGGCATTAACTTATTCGCTAATATCTTGGCAAAAACTTTGTAGTCAGTGTTCAAAAGTGATATTGGCCTAAAGTTTTCAGGTTTGGTACAGTTTTGATCTTCCTTCGGGATCAGTGACACAAAAGCTGTTCTCCAAGAGGGTGGAACTCTTGAATATAGAAGATTATGATTTGTTATATGGATGGCATGCTTATCTGTTATATGAAAAAAAAGTGGATAAAGTGTTTAAGGGTCATATACTTAGAAATGCGTTGCTGAGGGTTTGGAAAAAATATCAGTATAAGCTAAACTACAAGATACCTATTTGGGCAAATCCCAAACATGCAATAGAAAATATAAGTATAGAACAAAAAATGGAGGTGATTACTTATAAAGAGCTTCTTTTTATGGAAAGGGGTAAATTGCAATTGAAATCTTTAAATGTATTGAAAGAAGAAGGGATAATTTGTACTTGGTTTCAGTATGGTCAGCTCCAAGCTAGATGGAGGGAAGATCAAAAAATTGGTGTTATGCAAAATGAGGAAAACCTGGTAAAACAGATTAGAGATCAAAGTCAGATGCATATTAAAAGGTTGTATAACGCTTTATTGGAAATAGATTCAGAAACGGAATTGGTTAAGGATTGTATGATAAAATGGGCACAAAACTTTCAGGAACCAGTGATGATGGAAACATGGGAAAAGATTTGGGTCAGAAATGTTAAATTTACGCAAGCACAAAATTTGAGAGAGAACTTTTATAAAATGTTTTATAGATGGCACTTAGATCCTAAAAAATTATCATGTATTTATCTGAATTTTCAAGCTAAATGTTGGAGATGTGAATGTGATGATGCAATTTATTATCATATATGGTGGACTTGTAAGAAAATCAAGGCATTTTGGATAAAAATTTGGTGGGTGATGCAGAACATTCTGAAAAAAAGGTTGAAATTTACTCAATTGTTTTTATTGGGTATAACGATGGATTGTACAGTATTAGAGACTAAACTGATCTTGAACTTAATATCAGCAGCTAGGCTGTTGGTAGCACAATATTGGAAGAAGGACTCTTTGCCTACTATTGAAGAATGGACATTGAAAGTAGTGAACTTAGCGGAAATGGCGAAAATTTCAGCATATCTGAAGGACTATACACAAGAAAGATACATATCGGAATGGAGAAGATGGATTGATTATATTCAAAATAAGTATCAGACAAGAAAATATCAAATAGCTTATGAATGAATGTTAAACTTTACTTTAGAATATTATGTTATCCATAGTGGAATTAAGGTTTCAGGGGGGGGTTAGGTAGTTTAAGAATAGTTAGGCTAATTTAGCTTATGATTGTTAATTGAAATACCCTGTATTTTGCTCTGGGAAGTCTGGGGGGGCAGGGTGGGATGGGAAGGGGGGAAGGGGTGTGGGGGTGGTGGGGAAGGAAAAATGGTGGGAGGAATATTGGGGGGGGGGTTCTTTGTAAAACTTTTCAATAAAAAAAAAGAACAGAATTATTTTTAAACCTGAAACCCCCAGCGTAAAATAAGCGGCTAACGGGCATGGGGGGAGAAAAAGAGGATGCAAGCGGAATTTAAAGGGTCAAAAACCCAAAAAGAAAACTGACTTTTGAATAAAATTATCTGGAAAACTTTCAAGAATTAGAAGAAGTAACCCCAAAATTGCCTAAAAGGATTGGAAAGAAAATAAATAGATCCTTTCTTTTTGAAGGCTAAGAAAAATAAAAGACAATTGGATATTAGCCCTGCAACAGAAATGCTGTATACCTAAAGATAAAATAAAGGAGAGAAAAGAAAGAGAGGGGAAAAGTATTGTTTAATTTGGACTGGACTATAAAATTGATTTGGTATTTTCAAAGTTAAAAAGAAGAAAAAAGAAGCTAGATTGTGAACGAGGACTGATACAAAACTTTGCTAAACAATTAAGAGAATTGTGGATTGTAGAGAGACATCTTCAGGAGAAAAAAGAGCATTGCAATTTGGAATCTGTTTTGGAAAATTTTGAACTACATCAGTGATAATAGTCGTGAGAATTTTTGGGGAGGATTGCTTTGTTTGCAAGCAGCTTGACTTTAGAAAAAAAAGAAAAACAATGTAACTTTTAAAACTGGAACAATATTAACACAGAAAGAACAAAATGGCGCAGGAAATTAGAGAAATGATGGAAATGATGTACTCGTTGTGGAAAGCAGAAATAAGAGGAATAATTACAATGTTACATGGAGAATCGAAACTTGAGGATCCAAAAATTGAGACAGAGCATGCTCAAGCTAACAAGGAAACAAAGACAGAGAAGCAAGATACAGAGACTGAATATAAAGAAGAGTACAAAGACAATGAAAATAATAATTGAATATGTAAATAGCAATAATAAAAAGGAGGTTTTTAGAGATTATATTGGGATTAACAATGGAAAAAACAGAAAGGGCAGAAAGAGACAAAGAAGGAATGAAGGGTGGCATAGAAAGAATATAAAAAACTTAAATGATTACAGTTGGATTAACAGTGAAAAGGAAAAAAAAAGAGGAAAAGGATGGAAAACAACAGGAAATGCAGGGCCAAATAGAAGAGTCCAGATTTATGAAATACAGAATGATTACATTGGAATAAACAGTGGGGAGATAAGAAAAAGAGAAAAGAGATGGGAAACAAGGGGAAATTTAGGGCAAAAGAGGAGAGTTCAAGATTTTAAAACACAAAAGAAGAAAAGGGTAAAGAAAAAGGCAAAAATAAAAATGGGAAGGGAGAAAAAGAAAAAGAAATGAAAGAGAAAGATATATATATTTAGAATTGAAATATGAATAGTAGTAAGAAACAAATGGAAAATCATATGACTGTAAAAATGAAATGAATAATAATTGGAATATTTGTTTTTGTATCTTTGAAATCTAGATAATGATAAGTTTTTCTTTTTTAAAATTTCTTTTAGAAATATGAATAACCATAAACTGTAGCAATCAAAATACCTGTAATGGTAAATTTAATTAGGGAAATTGTAACAATTGAAATATTTTTAATTGTATATTGTGATGAAAGTAGAAATGATTAAGTTGTGAATCGGAGGATTATATAGGCAAAACTATTTGGTTTATTAGGAGAGTTTAATGAGTAACATAAGGGGGGGAATTATTTGGTTTATTATTATTGGTAAATATAACTAATTGACTTGTAAGAAATTGGATTGCATGGAAATAATTGGAAGATTTATGTTCATACTGATTAATATACAAAGAAAAAAGATAGTTATATAATTAACTGATTTATACTAAAGTGTTGGATTTATATTAAACAATTGTAATGTTACATAACTAACCAATGTGAGGATAGATATAAAAATAGATGACAATGGGAAGGGGTACAATATAGATTGAAAGGAAACATTGAATTTGATTATGATTAAGATTAGAGATGAGAATGAAAGGTAATATTGGTTTATTTAAAAAAATAGATAAGGAATACATATGGCAAAAAAGAAATATAGAAATTGTAAACTTAATTGAAATGACTACATATTATTTAAATTTGTGAACCGGCCAAATACTCTGTTCAAAGAAAATACATTGTATGTTCGTATGTGTGTTTGTCTAAAAAAATAAAAAAAACTTTTATAAAAAAAATGTTCTAGAAACACATAATTTTTATAAAAGTTGTGATAATCATGGGTAAAAATATGTCTTCTCTGCCATTTCCTCTGTGGAATATCCTCTCCCACTCCCAGGTGAGACAGCCCCCCCTCTCCTAACCTTCCACAAAGGAATTAAAATGTAGAGGAGGAGCATGCAGCTAAGCATGAAACACAGTGCTTAGTGGCCTGAGAGCCTCACCTTTTTAACTAATTTCTAACATTTCTAAATTTTAAAAATAATTGCCACCTTTTAAATTCTAAATTTTCTAAATTTTCAGTTTTTATATGCTATTTATGTCAGCTCCGGCATGCCAGTCAGCCCAGAGCTGCAATTCGGAGGAGAGGCAGCCACTGCTCTCCCTGGCTGTCCTGAAACATCCTGGATGACTAGCCAGGAAGGGTCCTCCTGTAAAGGCTGACTGGCAGTAAAGGCTGACTGACAGCGAAGGAAGAGGACTAGTCCTCCTTAAAAACTTACTGGCAGGAGGAAGGAGGAAAAGAAAGGCTGTACTTAAGGCGGATGCTGACTTCATCACATGTCCCCTGCTCATCTCAGGGTCACGTGGGAGGGAACTGCGCATGTGAGTGGGTGGTGCTTATAGTGTAAAAGGTGGTGGGGAGCCCTAACAAGAAGTTCCTTTTGCAACTGTCAGTGCATGCCAAAAAAAGAAGTAAAGCAGGCAGCAACAAACCAAGTTTGTGTTTGGCTGTGTTTTTCTTTTTCTCTTTGTTTGGAACCTGACAGTTCCGCTGGGACATGGTCATGGCAGCGGTGGCAGTCATGGACGGGCCATGTCCTGACAGCCTGGCCTTTCCCTGCTTCGGCACCTCCTTTGGCGGTTGCAGAGTGGGCTCTGCCCGCAAGACCGGCTATGACATGGTTGACTGGAACAGAGAGCCACAGACTGCACCGACTAAGGTCCCAAGACATCACTGTGTCCTACCAGCATGAAACAGGCGTCCGTCCAAAAAACCATCCAAACCATGCCAGAGAAGTCCCGTGGGACATGCCAGAGGGTCCAGGCCCAGTCATCCCTAGTGGAGATCTCTGCTCCCGTCGACAGCACCGACACCAGCGAGAGCGATGGGGAAGCTGACCCGATGGTTTGTATGTCCATAAAACTCTTTGTCGTGCCAGTGGTATTGGAGGCCAGCCGGCATCGGAAGTGCACCACCCTCATCGACTCTGGGTGTACCCGGTGCCTGAGTGCGGCAGTTGCTTCCGACCTGGGGGTAAGCCTACACAGGTTAGCTCAACCAATTAGGTTTGAGCAGATGGACAGGTCGTTATTGGGAGGCCAACCAGCAATGCACGTCACCGGAAAGGTAGCATTGGAGCTAAACCAGCATAGGGAAACATTGCAGTTTGTAGTGGTCCCTCGGATAACTGAGGAGATAGCCTGGTTGGACAAATGGGGCCCTACTATATGGTGGGGGATGGTTGCCGACACCTAAGAATAGGGATAGGGCCTGATCCACCACCCCACGAGAGCCTACCCCACACTCCAGAGGACACATGCAACAAGAGGAGTGGTACCCAGTGCAAAGACGGCATTCTCATATACACCAGAACAATGGAAGAAGATATCCAGCTGGTGCGACAAGTGCTCTGCAAGCTGTTGAATGCACACTTGTATGTCAAGCTCTCAAAGTGTGAATTCCATAAGATGACCTTGGACTACCTTGGGTTCAGGATCTCACCAAAGGGCGTGGAAATAGATTCCATGAAGGTCAAGGCAGTATTAGACTGGCAAGCCCCCAAAACATGAAAACAGGTGCAAAGCTTTTTGGTGTTTGCTAATTTTTATCACCACTTTATACCATCCTTTGCCCAAGTGATGCCTCCGCTGACCAACCTGTTAAGAACTAAACACTTAAATAGAAAACCACGTCCGGGATGTCCAATCCAGTGGACAACCGATTTTCAATGGGCCTTCAAGCAGTTAAAGTCCCTGTTTGCGAAGGAGCCACTGCTAAAGCACCCAGACCCGTCAAAACCATTTGTACTGCAGGCAGATGCCAGCAAGGTGGCAGTGGGGGCGGTGCTCCTCCAGGTCAATGAGAAGGAGCCCTCCATGTGCGTACAGATCACAAAAGTTGAACAATACTGAACACAATTGGCCACCTGGGAGGAGAAGGCGTTTGCGGTTTGGTAGGCTCTATTCATATGGCGGCACCTGTTGGAGGAGGGTAGTATCCCCTTTGAGGTCTGGACGGACCACAAGAATTGAGAGGCTCTCAAATCTCCACGTAGGTTATCCCCAAACAGGTACAATGGGCGCTATATTTCTAGAGGTTCAACTTCTGGTTGAAATACATCCCAGGGGGGGAAAACTTCTTAGCGGACGCCTTGTCCAGAAAACCACAATACGACAGTGGCTGGGAGGAGATGGTCCAGGCAATGATCCCTGTCAGTTCGGCCCAACCAACCACAGACCTACCCACTGAAGCTACTCCGCTGAGCCGCCTTGTTGAGGACATACCCCAAGCTATCCGGGAAGCCCTTGCCACTAATCCGTGGTTCCAAGGGAACCAGACATGGCTAACACAAAGAGAGGGGTTTGCCTGGAAGGGATCCAAGCTGTATGTGCCTAGACCTGTGCAGCTGACCATCCTATGGCGTTGCCACATCTGTCCAGCCGGTCATTTCGGGTTTCTAAAGACTTTGCATTTAACAAACCGGCAGTTCTGGTGGCCGCACATGTGGAAGGACATGGAGGAGTATGTGCACAGCTGTGCTGTGTGCAGCACCATGAAGGCCCAGCCTGGGAAATCTCCACACCTTTTAAAACCAGTGGCCGATCCGAGCCAATCAATACAACAGATAGCCATGGACTTCATAATCGACTTGCCAGAGAGCCAGGGAAATACCGTCATATGGACGGTTATCAACCTGTTCTCAAAGCAGGCACACTTTATTGCCTGCTCTGGCCTACCTTCAGCTAGGAAATTGGCAACGCTGTTTATTGTACATGTCTATTGGCTCCATGGTATTCCACAAAGAATAATCTCAGACAGAGGGGTACACTTCACCGCCACGTTCTGGCAGAAATTCCTAGAGAGGGTGGGGACCAAACAGGGTCTAAGCTCCGCCTTCCATCCAGCCACCAATGGAGCAGCTGAGAGGACCAATGCAATGGTGGAGAGGTATTTGTGTTGTTACACGAACCATCAGCAAACAGATTGGTCTGACCTACTCCCTTTTGCGGAGGTGGTGTACAACAACGCAGTACACAACAGTACCGGCTTCACCCCGTTCAGGGTGGTTACTGGAAGGGAGGTCGTGCCCATACCCGAATGCCCACAAAATACCACAGAAGATCCAGATGTATGGGAATGGATGGCTGAGCGCAACAAATGTGGAAGACGGTTACGGAGGCTTTGCAGCACAGAGCCGAAAAGTATAGGCAGCAGGCTGATAAAATCCGGAGGCCCCAGGTCCCTTTCTACATGGGTCAATAGGTATTCCTGTCCACCAAATACCTGAACCTGCATCTCCCATGTAAGAAGCTGGGTCCTAAGTACATTGTTCTGTATTGTTCTGCCCCAGCTACGGACCCCAAAGAACACAGCACACACAAACTCTGTACAAACCTTAGTTTACTAAATTAAATCAGTCTTTTTCAAACAAAGGCTGTTAATTAAATTTCTTAACAGCCTATAAGAATCCAAAGAATAAATAATGGTAATCTTAATATAGTTGGCAGAAAGCCCAGAAGCAATTTGCAGGAAACTGATAAGAGAACTAAGATCAAGACATGAAGGAGAGTGAACAAAGTTGTTCCCTGTAAATTGCCTCAGTCGTCCTTCCTTAAATAGGCAGAGTGGCCAATTAGCCCCAAGCCTTACTCTCGAGGAGACCGCCTCCTGAGGAGCCACTCCTGCCTTTTGGCAGCTCTGCGCGCCCGTGCATGGAGAAGAGGCTCCTCCTCTTCTTCCTCTTCACTTATGGGAGCTTCTGGGAGTTCTGAAGGCCTTGGCTGAATCCCCGCCTCTGGCACCACATCTTCTCCAGCCTCCTCATTGTCCAACTCGAGTGTCAGCTGCACAGACTGCTGGCACAGCACCACACCAGCCTCCTCGCTGTCAGAATCAACTACTGGCTGCACAGGCCGCTGACGGGCCACAACAGGTATGGGTGATTAACCCCATTTCGGTGCAGCTCCAGCTACTCCATCTGCTGGGATAAACACATCCTGTCTTCCACTGCAGTCTCCTTCGCCCAGCCCGCTCGTCCCCCCTCAGGGAGCCAATCCCTCTGCCTCCTCTGCCACTCATGGTGGATGGTGAACAGCACTACGAAGTAGAAAAGGTATTGGACACCCAATGGGACAGGGGAAAGCTGCAGTACCTTCTTCTGTGGAAGGGATATCCCCTCTCTGAGGCCTCATGGATACCCAAAAGAGAGGTACGAGCCCCCCGGCTGGTCGCTAGGTTCCACCAGAAATATCCAGGGAAACGGGGGGATGGCATCCCCACCACCCTCCACTTATCATGTTCTTTCTGTTACAGATGCTGTCTCCATGGTAGAGGGGGCCACATGTCAGCTCCAGCGTGCCGGCCTGCCCAGAGCTGCCATTCAGAGGGGAGGCAGCCACCGTTCTTCCCTGGCCATCCTGAAACGTCCTTTATGACTGGCCGGGAAGGGTCCTCCTGTAAAAGCTGACTGGCAGTAAAGGCTGACAGACAGCAAAAGAAGAGGACCAGTCCTCCTTAAAAACTTATTGGCAGCGAAGGAGGAGGAAAAGAAAGGCTGGACTTAAGGCGGATGCTGGTTTCTTCACATGTATTATCCCCTGCTCATTTCAGGGTCACATGGGAGGGAGCTGCGTGCGTGAGTGGGTGCTTATAGTTTAAAAGATGATTGGGAGCACAGGCGGTTAGCCCTAACAAGAAGTTCCTTTTGCAATTGTCAGTGTATTCCAAAAACGAAGTAAAGCAGGAAGCAACAAACCAAATTTGTGTTTGGCTGTGTTTCTTTCTTTTTCTTTTTGTTTGGAACCTGATAATTTTTATATTTTAACATTTCATTGTATATCTCTTAGAGTCCCCCCACCCCCAAAGGAAATGGGCAATCCAAAAACATGAAAAATAAAATAAAATATAAATAAATAAATATATTCCTACTTTCACTGAATTGCAAATAATGCAATATACCTACAAGTATAATGGTATATTACAGTAAGTAGTAGTAAGTATAATACACTATACAGTATGCTATAATATAGTATGCCAAAAGGGTTTAGGAAATGTTACTGAGAACAATGTGTGAATCCTCTACATAAAGTTATGGTAGACCTTTTTTGCTTGACATGTGAAAAACTAATGCACAAGCAATTAAAAATACAGAAGTATTTAAATATATTACAGGCTTCTATTTATATTACATTCCAACTTGCAAATTCTATGCTGTTGTATCAAGTGACATATTATATAGAAGGCCTGCTATGCAGACATTCATAGTATGATCTCAGAGCATCTCATCATAGTCTTTCTTTCTTTCTTTCTTTTATTAGATTTATATACCACCCTACTCCCGAAGGACTCAGGGCGGTGAACAGGCACAAAATAAAATACATAAATACAAAAGTTAAAAGATATAATTAAAACCAGATTAAATAATTTAGCCCAAGACAATTAGAAAACCCAATAATTTAAAACAAATTAAAATTTCGATGTAAAAAAATTTAAAAACAGGGGAGAAAATTAGGCCAAGCCGGCTTCCTGGAATAGAAGAATCTTAAGAGCACGGTGGAAAGTGCGTATATTCGGGATCCTCCGTATCTCTGGGGGGAGCTCGTTTCAGATAGTGGGTGCCCCCACAGAGAAGGCCCGCCACCTGGGGGCTGCCAGTCGCCACCCAGAGGAGCCCCTCTCTATGAGACCGTACCGGCCGGTGGGAGGCTGCTTGTGGTAGTAGGCGGTCCCATAAATAACCAGGTCCTAAGCCATGGAGTGCTCTAAAGGTGGTAACCAGTACCTTGAAGCGCACCCGGAAGACCACCGGGAGCCAGTGCAGCTCGCGCAGGAGAGGTGTCACACGGGAAAGCCATGTTGCTCCCATAACCACCCGCGCAGCTGCACTCTGCACCAGTTGGAGCCTCCAGGTGCTCCTCAAGGGGAGCCCCATGTAGAGAGTGTTGCAGTAGTCCAGGCGGGAAGTGACAAGGGCATGAGTGACTGTGTGTAGGGAGTCCCAATCCAGAAAGGGACGCAACTGGCGAATCAGGCGAACCTGATGAAAAATCCTCCCGGTCACGGCCGTCAAGTGCTCTTCTAAAGACAGCCGTGAATCCAGGAGGACACCGAAGTTGCGAGCCCTCTCCGTGGGGACCAGCGATTCACCCCCAATAGTCAGCGATGGCATCAACTGACAATATCGGGACGTCAGAAACCACAGCCACTCGGTCTTGGATGGGTTGAGCCTGAGCCTGTTCCTCACCATCCAGATCCGCACGGCCTCCAGACATCGGGACATCACTTCAAGGGCATCGTTGGGGTGGTCCGGGGTGGAGATGTACAGCTGGGTGTCATCAGCGTACTGATGGTACTTCACCCCGAAACCATGGATGATCTCGCCCAGCGGCTTTACATAAATGTTGAACAAAAGGGGCAACAGGACCGACCCTTGTGGCACCCCACATATAAGGGGCCTCGGGGTCGACCTCTGCCCCCCTGCCAACACAGACTGCAACCACTCGGAGAGAAAGGAGGAGAACCACCATAATACAGTGCCCCCCATCCCTAACTCTTCCAACCGGTGCAGCATGATACCATGGTCGATGGTATCAAAAGCCGCTGAGAGGTCTAATAGGACCAGGACATAGGAGCAGCCCCTGTCCCGAGCCCTCCAGAGATCATCCACCAACGCGACCAATGCCATTTCCGTGCTGTACCCAGGCCTGAAGCCCGACTGGAACGGATCCAGATACGTAGTTTCATCCAGGTACTGGGGGAGCTGTCACGCAACCACACTCTCAACAACCTTCGCAACAAAGGGAAGGTTGGAGACCGGACGATAGTTAGCCAACACTGCCGGGTCCAGGGAAGGCTTCTTGAGGAGAGGCCTCACCACCGCCTCTTTCAAGGAGGCGGGGAAGTCACCCTCACCCAATGAAGCATTTATAATCCCCTGGAGCCAGCCTTGCGTCACCTCCCGGGAAGCCAGCACTAACCAGGAGGGGCACGGGTCCAATAACATGTGGTCGCGTTCAGTCCACCAATAATCCTGTCCACGTCATCAGGGGTCACAGGATCAAACTCATCCCAGATAACATTATCAAGACCTGCCTCAGTCAACCCCCCTGGAACTACCCAGTTGGAGTCCAGATCTTCCCGAATCTGAGTGATTTTGTCATACAGATATTGAACAAAATCCTCGGCTCTACCCTCCAAGGGGTCCTCCTGCACTTCCTGGTGGAGCAGGGAGCGGGTCACCCTAAAGCGATTATCTGATGATGCAATAAGAGCAGCAAAATATGTACATTTTGCTGCTTTTATTGCCCCTAGCTAATTCTTAATATGAGATCTTACCAGTGTCCGGTCGGATTCAGAAAGACTGGCCCTCCAACTACTCTCTAGGCATCTTTTCTGGCGCTTCATCTCCCTCAGCTCCTCAGTGAACCAAGGAGCTAAGTGAGATCGGCACCAGGTCAGAGGCCGCAAAGGCACGACCCGATCCAGAGCTCCAGCGGCCGCCCTATCCCAGGCAGCCACTAGGTCACTAGTCGAGGCATGTGCCAGAGCCTCAGGAAACGGCCCAAACTGCATCTGGAATCTATCAGGTTCCATCAGGCGCCTGGGGCGGAACCATCTTACCCATAATGTCTTGGGATTTTTAGCAATATGCCATGTTGATGCTTCCATGAGAAACCTACTAGCATATAGTTTCCTAGGCATCATGCAGGTTTTTAGACATTAATAACTTGGACAGCATATCTAGGTAATCTAAATAGCTAGATTATTTTCTTACCTCCTACCACTGTTTTTCTCCTTTGTTTTCTTAAGGACACTTGTAAATTTCCTGTGTAACCTTATATCTATTTATAGTACAGGGGCAATCTTAAATGTGAAGAGATTGTTCTCTACAATTCCCTGTTAGCAGAGGTTTGGCTAATCTTATTTAACTCTTTAAATCTTTCACAAATTCAGGAAAAAACTGGAGTGCCGTATCTTCACCAAAGTAAAATACAAACAATAATCTTGAGCATTCAAAAATAATCCCTTCTCCTAGAATGAAAAATGCAAGAACAGAAAATGTAACTTTTCTGCAATACATTTAGTAACGTATTACACACACACACACACACACACACACACGGCTCGTCAACTAAGTGGGATTAAAGTTAATAGAATTGTAAAAGTAAAAGAGAAAATAAGATCTACTTGATAAGTTAAATACTAAGATTAATAACAAAATATCAAATAAAACTGAAAAATATCTGATTTTGAAATATACAAACACAGAAAATAACAGAGTTGGAAGGGACCTTGGAGATCTTCTAGTCCAGAGTTCCCCAACCTTACTGGCTTTGTGGACCGGCAAGGGGGAGAGGGGGAGGGGGAGAGGAGAGGAGATGGTTCCACACAAACAGCTGGCAAGCGTACACATGCAGCTCCATTTGCAGGACTGGCCAGGACATTTGTTTGCCACTCACACAAATGGAGTGCATGTGCATCTGCTCACCCACTGATCACACAAATGGGGATATGCGCACACATGCATGCTCACCCATTTCTGCAGTGCTGTTCCGAATGACTTACGGACCACTAGTGCGCTGCAGCCTGAGGGTTGTGGCCCCCTGCTCTAGTCCAACCCCCTGCTTAAGCAGGAGATCCTATACCCGTGATGGTGAACCGGTGGCACGCGTAGCCATATCAGTGGGCATGCCAGCTCAGCTCTGGCGCGCATGTGTGTGCCGGCCACCTGATTTTCGGGCTTTCTGGGCTCACCAGAAGTAGGGAAACAGGCTGTTTCCTGCCTCCGGAGGGCCTGGGGTGGGTGGGGAAGGCCCGTTTTTCTTTCTCACCTGGCTCTAGATCCTCTCTATGCATCTGGGAAGGGCGAAAACAGCCTTTCCCATTCCCTCGGAGGCCCTCCAGAGGCCTGAAACAGCCTATTTCCCAACTCCCGGTGGGACAGGAAGTGACATTTTTTGCTTTCCCCAGCCTCCAGAGACTCCTAGAGAGGCCCATTTTAGATGCCAGGTAAGTGCAGGGCGCATGCGGAGGCTCTGGGAGGGCAAAAAATGGGCCTATTGGGAGTCTGGAAATGGGCCTCCCCAGGGGAGGCCATTTTTGCCCTCCTGGAGGCTCCAGGAAAGCCTCTGGAGCCCGGGGAGGGCAAAAAATGGGCCTACTGGAAGTCCGGAAATGGGCCCATTCCAGCCTCCAGAAGGCATCCAGTACCCGAGGGAGGCCATTTTTGCCCTCCTGGAGGCTCAAGGAAAGCCTCCAGAGTCTGAGGAAGGCGTAAAGGCTTGTTGATGGTATTGTCCTTCAGTAGGTGTTGCAAAAAATCAGTGACCTTTTTCTTGTAACTGCTGTGAGGGTCTCTCTTCAGAGTCTCATATGTAGCAGTGTCCTTCAGAAGACTGTTCACCTTGGCCTTGTAAACCATCCTGTGTCCTAAGATGACTATGCATCTTCCTTTATCAGCTGGTAGGATGGTGATGTTTGGGTCTCTTCCTAGAGATGTCACTTCTCTCCTTTCTTGAACTGTGAGATTGGAAGGGGGAGTTTTGGCACTGGCGAGGGCTGCAGATACCTTCATCCTTAATTGTTCTACTTCTGGTTCTGCCAGTTTATTGTTCTGGTTCTGCCAGTTTATTGTTCTCCTATTGTTCATAGGAGAACAAACACATCAAGACTAAATTCAGCAGTCCATCTGCATTTAAGAGATACAGGTCACTCTTTTGAAGACAATGAACTCCATATTTTGGACAGAGAGGATTGCTGGTTTGAAAGAGGGGTTAAAGAGGCCATTTATGTCAAAATTGAACAGCTCACTTTCAACAGAGAGGGATACAGCATCATCTATCTCCAATCTACAACACAGTCCTTTTAACAGATCCAAGAAAGCGTCACACCAATTTGCACTACTCAGGTGACCCTGATGACACAGATAAACCTCCAGGTGACCATAAAGACTTGCTAAAAGAATGCAAATGACCACCTGTTTGCAAGGAGTATAAATCCTTCCGTTCCCCACCATCCAGTCAGAGCTGAAGAAGCTTCTTGGATGAGAAGCAAAATGTCTTCAAAGAAAAACTAGAAAGTCCAGTTGCCTCTTGAAAAAAGCACCTTTGGGACAGTAGCCAGATAATTGTGAGAAACAATTTATTGTACTATGTGATCAATATATTTTTTTCACATGTAATGTTAATAATCTCCATTTATGGGATATTTTGTATAATTTTACACTCACAAAACAAAATGCTTCCTGCATACCTATAATCTCATTTTAAAACATTTTGAACAACATATACAACTCTACAACGCTTAGTAATACTGATTGTGAAAACTTGCCAAGCATAAAGTAGTGTATTCAAACAATTCTGTTAAAGTAAGCTTTATTTTAAAATTAAAATTTTCAAACCAAACTTTAGGGTCAATAAAGCTATTCAATATGTTCCCATATGGACTAGCTCATACATTACAGAAAGTACAATGGGGTTAATATCTCCCTAAATATTTAGCATGGACTCTTCTAAACTCCTGCCCATCTAACCAATTTTCAAGACTCCCCTAATATGCTTTTGGTCACATATTCAAGACGCAAAACACCTGGGAAAAGTTACAATGTTGCCTCACAATGCTCTGCATTGTTCATGGGAATATTGCTGCTTGATGCAGAATTATGTTGGTTTCCGTTGTTTAATATGGAAAGCACAGGGTTGATTTGCACCTAAAAACAACTGGGCATCAAATTGCTGTGGTAGCAGCACCACAACCACATGGTTGGCTTTCAAAATTCATGATCTGAGCACACCCATCCACTATGAAAAGAATGCTAGCCAGTGCTAAATATAGCTTTTAAAACAAACCCCACATTTACCAGCATTCCAAAAGGGCTAGGGCTTTATACTTTTTTTGACTATGAGGGATGGTCTTGTTCCTTGACTTCATGCAGGCAAATTCTGGAACCCTGCAACTGACAAGCACATATAGCTGCAGTTCTCAGTCATATAGAAGCACAGTGTTTTAAAGCCAAGACCATAGGGACTGAAAATAAAAGTGAATGAGAACAAAATCGACCAATGGGGAAATGAAGATAAAACTACTTTATATAAAATTAAACTAAGTAATAATAATAAAATCAAAGTAGGGCTAACACAAACTTAATGATGATAGGGATAATAGTGATGACACTGATACATAATGAGGGCTGAGCTACATATTTTGGAAAGATTTTGAGTTAGAATATTTTACAATAAATAATAGAAGCAGCTAATGTAATTTATGTGTTTTTTAGTGCAAGCTTAGCACAAAAAAGGAGAATGTATGACATACTTTTCAAAACAACTGATTAATATTTTTTCATTGGTTTTCAAAACCATCCTCTTTTGGCTCCACTCGTCTTTTCATTGTTAGACACATCCTCTTTTGATAGTGCAGACACAGTTCAGAATATTAAATGCTGTCAGTGATCTCAAACAGTTTGCCAAGTCGTGCACTAGTCATGTTTGAGTCTTCTTTGGGAGACCCACTTAAGTAAAATAAATGCTAATTATATACTCATTTGCACTGTTTTCCTTTGAAATGCATAACTCTAAAAGTTTAAGCAAAGAATCTTATTTTCTCGAGCCTTCTAAAAATGTTACATTAATTTAAGCTGTAATGCAATTGCATTATTTTAATGTCCTATTTCTGACTGAATACTTTTGGGATTATCTATTTACATGATTATTTGTTTTCTTAAAAATGACATTTAAAAAATGTTTATTTGATCCTCTGAATTGCAAACAGTAAACTGATATCACTTAATTGCAAGTCAATATTTCTTAAAGTAAAAAAGTCAGGTCATTTTTTTGGGTTGAGCTTGACCTAACTGAATATGTCTATAGATGTGTTTGAAAACAATATAGAAGTTATTTGCTATTACCTTCTTCCAATAGTTACTGCTGAGAATTAAATCTCATTTGATAAGACTGTGCTTATTATCAAATAAATACATATTGTAATACAGGGGTATACTATTTATCAAATGGGGATGTACTCCAATACTATTTCTTCATAAGTAGCTATAAAATTTTGCATTGTTTTAAAATCTGCTTTTATAAATTTGTACTTTTCATGAATATTCACACACATAGAGAGAGAAACCTTACAATATTATGCTTTATTTATTTGAATGACAAGCAAAATGGCAATATTGGAATTCAGTTCTTGGCTCCTGGTAAAAATTCTGTTACCAGTAACTATTTCAATAGATTTGGAGTTATTTATTTTACACTTACTAATTACTAAATTATTAACTGAAAGAAAATATAACCATATTTTACTTTTCTGTTCTTTAGAATAGCAGTAACACTAATTTGTGGCATATATATCCTAAAGGTGCTTACAAAGAAGCTTACATCCTTTCACTGATGAATGAACACTTATTAGGCATGTAATTGGTGTCAAGTTTCGAGGTCGTCTCAAATAAATTGCATTTCAAACAAAGTCTTTGAAGAAAAGACTTTTCTGTCAGGGCATTGATTAATCCCATCTTTGGCTCTGGGACAAATCACCCTGATTTAATTAGAGGATGGGTCGTGGCTTCTCCAAGTTGCAATATTCTGAAAAGAAAACCCGAGGAAAAGTTCTCTAATAAAACTCATTTATTTGTTATAAAGAAAATAAAACACCTCACTAACTAAGAAAGATAATTGCTACATTTTGAAATAGTTCGGGCCAGTTGCTTTCTAGCAACCGGCATCCATGGCAAGAGAACAAAGAGTGTGTGAAGGAATGTGGGTGGATACGGAAACACGTAGCTTACTGATAAGAAGTTGGCAAGCTACGGAAAGTCTGACAGTCCAGAAATGATGAAGCTCAGCTGGTAAATAAAATAACGCAGTGACATTCCCCTTCTTTTGCCAGTTGAGCGAATATCAGTAATTTGATCATGTGTAGATACATATTGCATTTTGACAAAACCTTTTTTCACTAAATTTTTTATGTTTTGATAACGGATGTCAATGTGTCTGGACCTAGAACCTGTGAAATGAGATTCAGAAATATAAACCACCGATTCATTGTCTTCCATCATGGTGATCGGTCGGATCGGGTGTGTCAAGATATCTGTGACTAAAGTATCAAACCAAGTTAGAGAATTACATGCATCTGAAACACAAGCATATTCAGCTTCAGTAGATGAACAGAACAAAATTCTGTTTACATACTTGCCAATAAACAGGACATCCATTTAAGAACATCATATAACCTGAAGTACTTTTACGTGATTTCTTATCACTTGCCCAATCAGAATCTGCATAACATAATTCTGCATAATCAGTATGTGTTGGTTCTAACAATAACTTCAAATGTTTAGTGTATTTTAGGTATCTCAATAATTTCTTAATACATGTCCAATGAAACTGTTTTACCTTACCTACGTGTCATGATAAAAGATTAACACTAAGTGCAATGTCGGGTCTGGTCCAACTACTAATGTACAATAGTGACCCAATGATTGAACGATAAAGTGTTTGATCCTCGAACTCAGGACTTGCTTCTTGTGTCAAGTTGTGAAAATCTGTTTGCATGGGTGTCTTTGTTGTATTAGCATCCTTCATGTTGCAATGATGCAAAATTTGTTCAATTTTATCTTCTTGTGAAAGACTAAACCCCTTCTGTGTTTTTTCAATCTGAACACCTAAATAAGTGTTAATGTGACCCAATGATTTCAATGTGAAGTATCTCTGCAAAGCTTTGGCAAAAATTTCACTCATTTGCTTATTTGGACCAATAGAAACAATATCATCAACATAAACAAGAACTATCTCATATGCATTGTTAGATCCTTTTGTGAACACGCACTCATCAGTTTCGGACTTAATAAAGCCCATTGAATTTAGTTTGTCAGTAAGACATAAGTACCACATTAAACCAGATTGTTTCAGACCATAAAGACTTTTGTTTAGAAACCAGGTATCCCCTTCTTGCTGTCGGAATCCTGGAGGACTTTTCACGTAGATCTCTTCGTCTAGGTCTGCATGTAGATAAGCCATGTCAACATCAAACTGGAAAACTTCTAAACCAAGGATAGTTGCAGTTGCTAAAGCAATTTTTTTGCCTGGGATAGCTCCTGTTCATAGAATTTTATACGGTCACGATAGGCTTTCATAGCCAGCTCATCCAGGGTGAGCTTAGAGCTTCAAGGAGAATAATGAATTGTTTCTCTTTCTGCGTGGGAGTAATTTTGCTCGGCAGTTTGCTTTGGCCTTGCACTGAGCGTTACAAATTCAGAAGGTTCTGGGAGGACTTTTTGAGAGCATGCATATTCAGAAGAAGACGTCACTGACCTCAGTTCCAGTACGTTATCTTCAAAAGCAATTTCTGTTATCTCCCTTCATTCCTTCTCCCATGGCTTCTTCTTGTTCCAGGTGTGTGGCTGTAATAAGGGGCTGGAAATCTGAAAACCTCCTTTCTGCCACCTTCTCAGCAAAATACATTTTGTATTTGTTTTTCTTCTGTTTCGGCATCTTAGCAAAATAATTAGCGTACTTCAGTAGCTAAAAACTAATTGCCTATGTGCTCTTATCAGAAATAACAAACAAGGAAAAAAGCCATAAATCAACCATCCTCTGCTACCAGATGTCAGGGCATTGATTAATCCCATCTTTGGCTCTGGGACAAATCACCCTGATTTAATTAGAAGATGGGTCGTGGCTTCTCCAAGTTGCAATATTCTGAAAAGAAAACCCGAAGAAAAGTGCTCTAATAAAACTCATTTATTTGTTATAAAGAAAATAAAACACCTCATTAACTAAGAAAGATAATTGCTACATTTTGAAATAGTTCGGGCCAGTTGCTTTCCAGCAACCGGCATCCGTGGCAAGAGAACAAAGGAAAGAGTGTGTGAAGGAATGTGGGTGGATACGGAAACAAGTAGCTTACTGATAAGAAGTTGGCAAGCTACGGAAAGTCTGACAGTCCAGAAATGATGAAGCTCAGCTGGTAAATAAAATAAAGCAGTGACATTTTCTTCAAAGCACGACATTCTAACCTGACTCCAAACAAAGCCAACACTGACTTCTAGCCCCCAAACCCTCCCTTTCCGTTCCCCACTCCCCTGCACTCATTGGCCATCTTCCAAGTCATTCTACCCCAATCTACACCAGTGCAAAGGAATTCCCCCCCTCCCATCTCATCTCCTAGGGCAGCGGTTCTCAACCTGGGGGCCGCGACCCCTTTGGGGGTCGAACGGCCACTTCACAGGGGTCGCCAAAGCCCTCTCTCGCCCCCCCACGCCTTCACTCACCCTCACTCTCTGCTCTGTTGGATCGCCGGCCGTTCGCTTACCCTGCCCACTCCCAATCTATTGCTGCCTCCTGAGTCCCAGCTGATGGCTAGAGGGAAAAAAACTGTTTAAATTCTTGCCGCGGGGCTTCAAAGGGCCACCCTATAGCCAGTGGTGGGATTCTGCCGGTTCTGCCCCGCCCCTTGCCCTGCCCCTCCACACCATTATTTATTGCCAATAAATAGTGGTGGGCGAGGGGCAGGTGAGCCAGCAATTTAACAAATGGTTCAGTGTTTTTTTGTAATTTTATTGGCCCACGGAGCTTCAGCATCGGCAAAATAGCCCTTGATTAGATCGGCTCCTGACTCTCAGCTGATTTGCTCTCAGCTGTTTTGCTCAGGGCTCTGCTACTTGCTGGAGCAGATTTTTCCCCCCTAGCTATGCTGAAAAATGAAACTGAAACTGCTTTGCTGTTGCTGCAACGTTGGAAAATTAGACAGGCAGATTTCTTTTCTTTTTCCTCACCAAAAAAGGTAGGTGCAAACAATGGGAAATTTAGGGAAAAAGAGGAGAGTTCAAGATTTTAAAACACAAAAGAAAAAAAGCTCTATTTAACTAGGGAATTGTAATAATTGAGATACTATTAACTGTATATTTCTGGAAGCAGAAATGGTTAAGTTGTGGTTTGGAGGAATATATGGGGGGAATTATTTGGTTTATTATTATTGGTAAATATAATTAATTGATTTGTAAGAAATTGGATTGCATGGAAATAATTGGAATATTCATGTTCATATTGATTAATATACAAAAAAGGTAGTTATATAACTAATTGATTTATATTAAAATGTTGAATTTATATTAAACAACTGTAATATTACATAATTAACCAATGTGAGGATGGATATAAAAATAGATGACAATGGGAAGGGTATAATATAGAATAGAAGGGAAAAATTGAATTTGATTAAGATTAGAGATGAGGATGAAGGGTAATCCTGGTTTTTTACAAAAATAGATGAGGAATAAATATGGCAAAAAGGAAATATAGAAATTGTAAATTTATTTGAAATGACTAAACACTGTTTAAATTTGTGAACCAGCCAAATACTCTGTTCAAAGAAAATACATTGTATGTTTGTATGTGTGTTTCTAATTATTGTTATTTATTCATATTTGTTCTCTTTTATTCTTCAAAATTTAACAATTCATTCTTTATCTTAATATCTTTATATTTGTTTGGGGTTGGCTTTCTTCCCTTTCATCTTTTTTATTGTACAGCAATCTTTCTCCTCAAACCTACCACCTCTCTCTTTTCTTTCCTTCTTACTTTCTCTTCCTCCCCCTCTTCTTCTCCTCCCTACTTCCTCTTCCTTTCTCCTTCTCCTCCTCTCTTCCTCCCTCTCTTACCCTCACTCCTACTCTAATTTCCCTTCCCTTCCTTCATCCCTCTCTATTGCTGTATCCTTTTATGCATATGGACTACTCAGAGGGCTGAAAAAGTTATTTTTGACTGGTCCTTGCACTTTTGACCAGTCCTCGAACTTACGACTGCCCTCACATTTTACGTTTTTGCCCTATCTTGTCACCATGGTGAAGAGAAGCAGTTGTGAAATGAGTGACATGGTTGTTAAGAATGCTACAATGGGCATCAATGATGACCAGTCATAAGTGTGAAGACAGGTCAAAAGTGTGAGGACCTGTCAGAAATCACTTTTTTCAGCTCTCTGGGTAGTCCTTTTGTGCATATGGACTACTCAGAGGGCTGAAAAAGTTATTTTTGACTGGTCCTCGCACTTTTGACCAGTCCTCGAACTTACGACTGTCCTCACATTTTACGTTTTTTGCCCTATCTTATCACCATGGTGAAGAGAAGCAGTTGTGAAATGAGTGACACGGTTGTTAAGAATGCTGCATGGGCATAAATGTGAGGATGGTCATAAGTGTGAGGACCAGTCAAAAGTGCGAGGACCTGACAGAAATGACTTTTTTCAGCCCTCTGAGTAGTCCCTATCCACATAGCCATGGCCATCCAGTCACATGACCAGCTAGCCACACCCACCCAGTCACATGACCTCCAAGCCACACCCACAAAATAAGCCACGCCCACAGAACCAATAGTAAAAAAATTTAGAACCCACCCCTAGTTGGGGGTCACCACAACATGAGGAACTGTATTAAAGGGTTGCGACATTAGGAAGGTTCAGAACCACTGTCCTAGGGGATATTATCTCCAGGGAAAATAAGTAGGTGAAAAGTCAAACGTCCCTTTCCAGACGCCTTCGCTTCTCCTTCTTATGTCAGCACTAGAGTAAATGCAGGTTGAAGTGCTGACATCTTGATTAAAAAGTAATTTGATTTAAGCCATTTAGATATGTAACAGGGTAAATGTTACCTATATTCATTCAACATAAACTATGCAGAAGAAAGCACTCTTACACAAAAATTAAAGAATAGTTCAATTCTAAAAGAAAGGTGTGTCCTTGTTCTCTATTCAACTGCCAAAGTCATAGGTGAAATTAGCTTTCCTTTTGCGATTTCCAGGTCGCTGGGTATGCTGCTCTACAGTCACCTCTGATCAGAATAAAGAGGTCACAATTCATAAGGCCAGTTACATAAACATACTTTCCTATCTCCTGCTGTTTAACTCTATCCTTCAGAACAAATGGTTTAACAACTTTTTGTTAAAGCATATTTATTTATTTATTTATTTTATTAGATTTTTATACCGCCCTTCTCCCACTGGACTCAGGGCAGTGAACAGCCAAGAATAAAAACATCACGTACAAAAATTTAATTTGTTTTAAAAAAAGAATTAAACAAATTTTGGCCCAATAAATTTAAAACACCCCAACTAAAATCAATTAACAATTAAAAATATCTAAAGGGGGGGGGGTTAAGCCAGCCCGGCTTGATAAAATAAAAAAGTTTTAAGGGCACGGCAAAAAGCACGGAGATTTGGGATCCTACGTATCTCCGGGGGCAGGTTGTTCCAGTGGACAGGTGCTGCCACCGAGAAGGCCCTCCCCCTGGGGGTCGCCAGCCGACATTGTCTGGCCGACGGCACCCTGAGGAGTCCCTCTCTGTGGGAGCGTACTGGCTGGTGGGAGGCTATCGGTGGCAGAAGGCGGTCCGTAAGTACCCAGGCCCTAAACCATGAAGCGTTTTAAAGGCCACACCCGGAAGACCACTGGGAGCCAGTGCAGCTCGCACAGGAGGGATGTCACCTGGGAGCGCCCCATTGCTCCCATAATCCCCCATGCGGCTGCATTCTGTACCAATTGGAGCCTCTGGGTGCTCCTCAAGGGGAGCCCCATGTAGAGAGCATTACAGTAGTCCAGGCGGGAGGTGACAAGTGCCTGAGTGACCGTGCGTAAGGAGTCCTGATCCAGAAAGGGATGCAAGTGGCGAATCAGGCGGACCTGATAAAAAGCCCCCCTGGCCACGGCCATCATATGCTCTTCTAAAGACAGCTTTGCGTCCAGGAGGACGCCCAAGTTGCGAGCCCTCTCCATGGGGGCCACTAACTCGCCCCCAATAGCCAGCGATGGCACCAGCTGGCTATATCGGGATGCCGGAAGCCACAGCCACTCGGTCTTGGAAGGGTTGAGTTGGAGCCTGTTTTTCCCCATCCAGACCCGCACGGCCTCTAGGCACCGGGACATCACTTCAAGGGCATCATTGGGATGGCCTGGGATGGAGATGTACAGCTGAGTATCATCAGCGTACTGATGGAACTCCACCCCAAAACCACGGATGATCTCACCCAGCGGCTTCACATAAATGTTGATCAGGAGGGTTGAGAGGACCGACCCCTGTGGCACCCCACAAACAAGACGCCTCGGGGTTGGCCTCTGCCCCCCTGCCAACACCGACTGTGACCAGTCAGAGAGATAGGAGAACCACCGTAAAATGATGCCCCCCAACCCCAACCCCTCCAACCGGTGCAGCATGATACCATGGTCAATGGTATCAAAAGCCGCTGAGAGGTCTAACAGGACTAGGATAGAGGAACAACCCCTATCCCGAGCCCTCCAGAGATCATCCACCAATGCGACCAATGCCGTTTCCATGCTGTGCCCAGGCCTGAAGCCGAACTGGAGCGGATCTAGATAGACAGCTTCATCCAGGTACTGCAGAAGCTGTCGTGCCACCACACTCTCAACAACCTTTGCCACAAAGCGAAGGTTGGAGACTGGACGGTAGTTAGCCAAAACAGTGGATCCAGAGAGGGCTTCTTGAGGAGGGGCCTCACCACCGCCTCTTTCAAGGTGGAAGGCAAGACACCCTCACTCAAAGAAGTGTTAATAATCCCCTGGAGCCTGCCTCACGTAACCTCCCGGGAGGCCAGCACCAACCAGGAGGGACACGGGTCCAATAAACATGTGGTCGCATTCAGCCGTCCCAGAATCCTGTCCACGTCCTCAGGAGCCACAGGGTCAAACTCCTCCCAAATAACATTCTCAAGACCTGCCTCCATCATCCCGCCTGAGCCTACCCAGTCAGAGACCAAGCCTTCCCGAATTTGAGCAATTTTATTGTGCAGATACTGACAAAATCCTCAGCCTGACCCTGCAAGGGATCCTCCCACACTCCCAGATGGAGAAGGGAGCGGGTCACCCTAAGCAGGACGCCTGGGAGATTATCTGCAGATGCAATAAGGGCAGAAAAATAATTACATTTTGCCGCCTTTATCGCCACTAGGTAGGTCTTAATGTGAGACCTCACCAGTGTTCTGTCAGATTCGGAACGGCTGGTCCTCCAACCACTCTGCAGGCGTCTTTTCCGGTGCTTCATCTCCCTCAGCTCCTCGGAAAACCAAGGAGCCAAGTAAACTTGGTGACGGGTCAGAGGCCGCAAAGGCACGACTCGGTCCAAAGTGCCAGCGGCCGCCCTGTCCCAGGCGGCCACCAGCTCTTCAGCTGAGCCGTGAGTCAGAGCCTTAGGAAATGGCCCAAGCTCCATCTGGAACCTATCAGGATCCATCAGGCGCCTGGGGCGGAACCACCTAGTCTGTTCCACCTCCCTGCGGTGGGGTGTGGCGGTTAGAAAGTCAAGCCTAAGAAGGGAATGATCTGACCATGACAAGGGCTCAATTGCTATATCCCCTATCTCAAGATCATTCATCCACTGACCAGAGACAAAAATCAAGTCCAGAGTGTGTCCTCCCGTGTGAGTAGGGCCATGAATTAATTGGGTCAGGTCCATGGCCATCATGGAAGCCATGAACTCCCGGGCCACCTCAGACACTTCGCCGACAGATGGCAAGTTGAAGTCCCCCATGACCATAAGCCTGGGCAATCACGTTGAGCAGCTCAGGCAGGGCCGCCGACACATGGCAGGGAGCCAGGTATGTAATCAGCAAGCCCATCTGCCTCCCATGTCCCCACTTCACAAGGAGGGACTCACATCCGGCTATCTGAGGTACAGTGGCCTCCCTCGGAACAAGTCCTTCCTTTACAAGAACCGCCACCCCCCGCCCCTCCTCTGGGACCTCGGCTGATGGAATGCATAGAAACCCAGTGGGAATGAGGGGAACCCCCCTCCTGGCCCAACCAGGTCTCCATAACACCCACCAGGTCCGCACCCCCCTCCTGAACCAGATCACAAATGAGGGGGGCTTTATTTACCATGGACCTGGTGTTGCACAACATCAACCGAAGGCCCGGGGCCTGAGGGCTTGCACAACCTGGGGAACGAGAAAAGCATTGGGGGCTGGGGCATGCCAAACAGCAGGGGGCGCGCCCCCACAACAGGATACGGCCCCCTGCTCCCACCATATCTGCCCCTCCCACCCACAGTACTGATGGAAAAACCCTCATTGGTAAAACTCTAGCCCCCTATGTTAACAAACCTGTGGGAATATACAATATAAATCACACATCTCATTCACTGCAACTATGTCCAAAAAAGTCAAGATTTTAGATTTAAAAAGCAGGTGTCTGTGTTTTAATAGGAATAACTCAGCCCTTTTAAATCTTTTAAATCTCAAGCACCATGATTCAACTCAAGTATTACTTATTTGTGGAAGACATGCATTGCTTATTTAATACAGTTCTATTTGCAAAATAAATTTCAACTTGGTTTATCCCTAACAAATGTGTTCAGGATAGCAGACGAAGAACTCTATTCAAAATTTCACATTTAAAATTAAGAAACTTTTAAATGAATTTCAGCTATATATACTTATGTTAAAGCACTATTAACTAGGACCATTTGATTGCACACTGGGATGGAAATACACAAAAAACATTATGGCTCAATAAAAATGAAGCCTGTGAGCTGAATTAGAATAAGAAGCAATAAGTTATTGTCTTCTAATTTGCTTGAAGAAAGCAAAACTTTTAAAATATTATTACTTTTGAAATACATGGTACATTATTCTAAATATCAATCCTAAACATCAATAACCAAATTTTACTCTAATATAAACATAACTGTGCTTCAGTTATCACCTGTTGATTGTTGATATGGCTTTGTTGAATGTAGAGCATTAACTTTGCAAAGACTTTGCACAGAAACTATTTCAAAGAAATAGACATCCAAGCATTTTCTATACAAAAACTCTACAACACAAAAATGTTTCATTTACTATACATTAATTCTGGAGAGTTTAACTTCAGATCAGTTGGATCTTCAATCCATGGGTAGCATGAAGAGAAACAATCTTAGTTACTATAAATTTTAGAACACTCCAGTCCTGAAAAAATAAAACAATGCACATGTCCTTTGGTTACATTCTACAGATACACTTAAATGTAGTATTTTCTAACTCAAGGACTCTCCTTCCAAAACCTGATTTTTTCCCCTTAAAAATATTTTTTAGAAGATATTTAAATGACTTAAAACAGGGAGATGTTTACAGCAAGTTTTGTTCAAAGCCCCAGAGCCTGATAAGTGGCACTCACCAGTAGGCAGGTTTGCTGAATTAAAGATTTCCATCTGCCATGTCTACAAGTGCAAGGGAAATGCAACTCAATCCAACATAGGAGCAGCAGCAGAAACAATGAAGCCCAGAGTTCACAGCATTCAGAGGAAGGGAGCATCAGCAAGTTGTCTGCCTGCCCACCACCCACTTCCACAATGTGGGAGGAAATACCCTACCAAACAACATGACCCATCTCTTATCAGAGGGTTGCCCACGCTGGCAAGTATACACAGGGCAAATTTGATGCTATCACTTGATCTCAGAATGATTTGGAATTGAGAAGCAAAAATGAATGGCTTCCATACCTTACACTACCATTCCATACATTATATTTGGTCAGTCCCCTGAAAGCCTTTCCCTGCCTTTTAATCAACGTTTAACGTTGATTTTCATCTTTGCCTCTTTCTTAAAATTTTAAACACTGTTTTTACGTTTTAATATTTTATTTGTATACCGCCCAGATCCTCTCTGTGAGAGAGATGGACAGTTTCAAAATTCGATAAATTTATCTTCTATCCAAAAGTCGCTCCTAGCTCTAGTTTTCTTAGAACAACTGGCACTTTCGAGGCTAAAGTCTTCCCCTCCAGCCCCGGCCCGGACTTGTACACTAGATAGAAGCATCCGCGTTTCAATTCCAGGGAGGATGACCAGACTTCCTTGGGGGTGGTAAGGCAGCTCTCTCACGCCTCCAGGGTTATTCCAGCTCAACCAAGAAAAAAATGAAACGTATTCCCCCACCTGGTTTCTGGAAAGGCTCTAGCCCACGGCAGCCACGACTCCGCCTTCCCATGAGAGAGTACTTGCTCCTGAGTTCAATCAGCCTCGCGCAAGACTTTTTCTCGAAGGCTCACCTCCCGCTCCTGCGCACAGCCAGCCTCAGAGAACTCAGCTCTCCGCAGCCCCCGGGGACACTAGAGAGGCGCGCGCCTGTGAGAAAGAAGACACAACCCAACGACGCCTCCTTTTACAAGCACAATGGCCACCCATTCTGCTCCTCCCCGACATGGACCTTCTGAACCCTTACTAAAAAGAAATCCGCCACCGTCCATACTACTCTCTGCCTCTTCAATGTTACTTCGGATGAAAATGAAGGGTACGGCTGGAAAGCGCCACGTCCATCACACGCCTCTCGGCATTCGCTTTAGGAAGGGACCGCAAGGAATGGTCAAGAAAAAAGTTCGCGTCTTCCTTGCAGCCATTGCGGCCCTTGAAAGAATAGGAGCCGAGCCGAACTTCTCCCCTCGGCCTTTCTGACACTTCCTCCGTGTCTGCCAGCTTCTTGAGAGCCTTTCTTAGGCGGCTACCTTTGACTATGCAGTTTCTTTCCTGTGGAATGGGGTGGGGAACCACTTTTATGTCAAATTTAAAACGAAAGGAAGTATCTCTTCTTTTCGGCTCCGGATGTGAAAAACAGGCAATCTCCCAAGGACCGAGGCTTAAGAGAGGAGAACCGAGGTTTGTTTGCTCCAAAGTCTAGCAAGTATTTTCTGGAACTGAGGGCAATTAAGAGAGCAAAACGGAGAGAACGTTTGCAGGGAAATATCTATTACCGTGTGCACATTAATGAACATAATTTCATGAACATGAACCTACCCCCTAACTCCAGCGTTGGGTAGAGAAAACCCTCCAGGCTACAAATTAAAGGCTTTGCTACTTGACCTCTAGGCAGTTTCTAATTCCTTAAGCAGTAGGCAACACTACAGACCAATCATAGATGATGCTAATGCCCCACGTTTCAAAGAGAAATATTAAATTCAGAGAGATGGAATCATTGGAAATTTTTGGATTCTAGAGAAGAGCAGCAAAAGAATGTGCCAGGAAGTAAGGCAAATAAAGTTAAGCACTACTGTAGAAAAAGGCACTCTTCTAAAAACAAGAATTGGAAAAACCATAAAGACATCAATGGAAAAAGGTGCTACAGATTCCTTACATTCAGGTATACTTGGCTGATACAGTGCTGGAAGCTTCTATCCTCTGCAGTCACACTGCTTTCAATGAAACAGTCACTACAGTCTGGTACACAGTTCTTAATAGCACCTAATCTTGGTGCTATAAATTAATTACAAATTATGAGTATCCGAATGTATGACTAAAGAAAGAGATATCTAAGGTATAGTACTGAGGCTTTAAAAGCACTTAAAACATTTCCTAGAAGTTGGATATAAAAATTACCTGAATAAACATTTCCATCTAGCTGAACAACAGACCTCATTGTAAGATTTAATGTAGCACACATTCAGCTGTATAAACTCAGTAGAAGTAGGTTTCTATGTACTAACAAGAACAAGAAAATAATTCAGACATGGTTGGATACTTGCCAGTGTTAAATCAACTTGATGAATTTTCAAAATGGGAAGAATTATTGACATGGCTGTTGTCTCTTAAGGGGAGCCCTTTTCCCCAGTGTTTCTTTTTTAGAGTTTTTTTTTAAAGCAACAGTGCCTATATGTCTCCAATAAACAGCATATGATTTCAGTATACTTAGCATGAAACTCTAGGAGAAATGTTAAGATATCTTTGTGAATTGCATTATGTTTTATCTAAATGTTGCAGTGTAAATATTCTCTGCTTAAAAAGGAATTCAAAACGTTTCAAAGAATATACTTTACAGCAGTGGTGGGATTCAGCCAGTTTGCACCACTTCGGGAGAACTGGTTGTTAACTTTCTGAGCAGTTTGACAAACTGGTTGTTGGAAGAAATCATTAGGGTAGAGAACCCTAATGTGTTGTTAAATTACTTGAATCCCACCACTGCTTTACAGACATATATTCTAATGTATTTTTTTAAAAAAACTATATTTTGTATTTAAACATCACTAATGTTATGGAATATATCAAAATTATTTTTTAAAAACCTTTTATTTTGGAGATCCCTTTTGTGAGTCAAGGATGTGTGTGAGCTCTAATGCTGTTCTCTTCTATAGAATAAAAGAATATATTTGTAATTTCAAGCCAAGCATTTTTCTGTTAACCCAATTTACCCTACTTTATATTTAAAGTACCACACTTTAAAATCCTAGAACATGGTCTGCAAATCTTAATCTGGAGAATATATTCAGAGTACATACATTTGTTTACTCATTTCTAAAGATTAGTGAAGTTTGTTCTTGAAATAGTTTTATTTATCAAAATTATTTGCCACCCATCTTGCTGTTCAAGGCAACTCTGTTAATACAATAAGTATTACTAGAACCAGGGTGGATAAAAATCAATGATTTTTTTAAAAAAATCAAAAAAATCAGATTTTTTTGATTTAAATCGGATTTTTTGATTTAAATCGGATTTTTTTTATATTTATCAAATTTATTTTAATAAAAAACTTTTGGGGTAAAAATCTATCCTAAGATAGTTTTCTATTTAAGATACATAAATAATTTAGTTTATTCAGCATGAAATGGAGCTTAGTTATGTAGCATGAGGCTGTATATTCTGCAACACTGGGACTATCGGTGAGTCAACAGTGGGTCAAAGGAGTAGCAGAGATGACAGTTGCTCTTTAAAAATTATGATTTAAATCGAGTTGATTTAAATCAAGCCTTTTTACTAGTGATTTAAATCATGATTTAAATTGTGATTTAAATCAACTCGATTTAAATCAAATCCACCCTGACTAGAACAATGATTATTAATATACTGTATATAGGATGATGAGAATTTGGACTGTATATTGGAAAAGGCATGCCAAGACTGAATTTGGCAAGATGTTCAAATGACAGTTTCCAAAGAGGGCATTATTTTGTTCCTTCCAATTTCTAATTCACTTTATTCATTTTAAAAGAAAAGGGATGGACAGAAATATTTTGGTTATACAAATTACTGAAAAGGTCAGCAACAGATATACTGAGAACTGGAAAGTAATACATTTTTCTCTCTGTTGCAATCTTTTTTCTTGGGTAAACTGGAGAAGTCTAGAAACTATTAAGTGCTTCCTATAAGATTAAGTTAAGAGTGAGACAGACTTCTCCACAGGGTACTAAGAAAACTCAATCATGTCTGAAAACCATTGTTATTCTGTGGTGAATCCATTCTATAAAGGAAAAGAACTGACTCACAAATCATGGAGAAGGAAGATTAAGTGGCTCCCAAAAGTGATTAGTAGGAAGTATTTGTTTTATCAAGAGCCACCTATTTCTTTTTGGCTGTAGCAGTTAAGAATTATATTCGTGCCTTATAGAAGAGATATCAAGAAAACAAAAATTTGATGATTTTTATATATTTGCGTGTGTGTATTTGGGTATGATACTTAGTGAAATGTAATACAATTTAGCAAATAAAAATATTTTTCTAAAGTAATTTTATTTATTTTAGAAAATTTATATTGCTGCTAAATTGCACATGACAACTCAAGGCGACTTTCATGTGTATAAAAACACCATATAAAAGAAATAAAAAGAATAAAGAGAAAAATAATAAAATAACCCCCCACCTCACCCCGGTGACAACACACATTCATACAAACCATTAAATGGGCTCCATCCTGCTCTAGATTCCCCAGACCCACTGGCAGAACCACATTTTCAGCGCCTACTGAAAGAGTGTTAGAGTGGAGGCCAGTCTAATCTCTGGGGGAATGATGTTCCAGAGAGAGAGAGCCACCATGGAGAAATCCCTTCTTCTGGATCCCACCAGATGTATCTCCCTAGGGGATAGGACCCATAACATTCCTTGCCTCCCTGCTCTAGTGGGTTGGGTAGATGTGACCAGCAAGAGATAGATGTCACCATCTGATTACCTGGTCCCAAGCCATGAAGAGCTTTAAAGGTGACAACCAGCACTTTGAATTGCACCCGGAAGCAAATTGGCAATCAATGCAGATCCTGCAGAAGTGGTGATACATGTGCACACAACCATGCGGGCCACTGCATTTTGCACCAACTGGAGCTTCTGGATGCTCATCAGAAGCAGCCCCATGTAGAACACGTTGCAATAGTCAAGATGGGAGTAAGTATTGTTGGTCCAGGAAAGGGCATAACTGTTGTGACCCAGGCCCAAGTAGTTAGTATTAAATGCAAACAGTTCGAAAACAAACAGACTTTGTTCGAAAACAAACAGAACAGTTGAGAATTAACTCATTCTCAACATAGTCCAAACTAAATTAAAGCAAATTCTTCAAAACACCATTCCTCAGTTTATCACCAACCTTGGTATAATTAAGCAAACTGCCAAAGGCTTTTCTTGGCAAAAGTTCAGAAGCAGAAGACGCCAACACAAAATGAATACAGTGAAACAAGAAGCAATTGTCTCAACGTTGTTTTCTGGCAAAGAGGTCAAGAGCCTTTGCTGGTCTTTTAAGCCTTATGGGAGGGGCTAATCATCTCTTGGCCCTACTCCTGAGTCATCCTCTCTGTTTTATCTGCTCCTGCCTTCTGGCAGCTCTTCTCATATGTGCATTAGGAACAGGCTCCTCCTGTTCCTCTGCCTCTTTATTGTCAGACTCTGGAGGCTCCGAAGTCCGCACATCACTCCCTGATGGCCCTGGCCCCATCTCTGCCTCCAACGCAAAGCCCTCATCCATGCCTTTCCCAGCCTCCAGGACTGGCCCATGTTCTTCCTCAGCCTCATCGCTGTCTGACTCTGCTGCCAGCTTCGCAGGCTGCTGGTGGACCACAATAATAATTGGTGTATAATCTGCAGTTACGGGCAGGAGTTCCAGGAGAACCCCAGATTATGCACAGGGTCTGTTTGTGGCTGTGCCACCCCATCCAAAACCAAAGGTGGCAATTCTCCATGGGCCTTAGAACCCCAAACCCAAAGCCACTCGGTCTTGCCAGGATTCAATTTTACCACGTTGCTCCCCATCCAGCCCTTAGCAGCCTCCTGGCACTGCAAGAGGGAGATCATGGCATCACTTAACTTACCATGGACTGAGACATACAGCTGAGTATCACCAGCATATCTCAGTCCATGGTGATGGATGATCTCACCCAATGGCTTCATGTAGATGTTGAATAGGAACGAAGATAGTACCGAGCCCTGTGGGACCCCGCAAAGCAGTGGGCGAGGGCTTGATCTCTCACTTCCTATTAACACTGACTTCCGGCCATAGAGGAAGTGAACAAGGATAGCACAGGGGCCCCCACTCCCAACCCCCCCAAAGCTGCTCCAGTGTCAGCCCTGGAGGCCATCTTTGTCTTTGGATCTTCAGGGCTGCCACATTTAGTGCTGTGGGAAACTGGGAGGGGGGATTGCATGGAGTGGTGGAGATATCTAGCCATAATAACATTCATTTCTCTAAGAGTCAAGGATATTCGGCCTACACCTGGAGTGGCGTGACTTGGAGGCATCTCCAGTTGGGACCGTGCATTGATTGGACCATGTGATGGACATGTGGGTGCAGGGGAAGGGACTTGGACTTTTGGGTGGGGACTTTTGGGTGGGGAAAACCTGGAAGCTTTTAGATTCAGGTTTCCCCAGATGTGCCAATATGACATCTCTAATAAAATGGAACTTTGAGGAATTTCTAGCCTTAGAGTCTTCCTTCGTTGGGGGTGTTACTTGGAACCCTGACATCCAGAAGTATATCATGTTCGATCGTATTGAAAGCCACTGAGAGGTCAAGTAGAGCAAGGATGGATGTACCACCCCATCCTGCTCCTGCCAGAGATCATCAAAAAGCATGACCAATGCCATTTCTGTCCCATATCCAGACCTGAATCATGATTGGTAGGAATTTAGATAATCTGTTTCATCCAGAAACCTCTGAAGCTGCTGTGCAACCACCTTCTCAACAACCTTCCCCAAAAAGGGAAGATTGGAGACAGGTCAGAAATTATCCAACAGGGTGGAATCCAGCAATGTTTCTTGAGAAGAGGGTAGACCACAGCCTCCTTAAAGTGCTGAGGCAATTCCCCATTCTGTTTTTTTTAATAAATAGTTTTTTTTTAATTTTTTTAGACAAACACACATACAAACATACAATGTATTTTCTTTGAACAGAGTATTTGGCCGGTTCACAAATTTAAACAATGTTTAGTCATTTCAATTGAGTTTCATCTGTTTTTTTTAAAAGACCATTTCAATTAAGTTTACAGTTTCTATATTACCTTTTTGCCATCTTCATTTCTCATCTATTTTTAAGAACCAATATTACCCTTCATTCTCACCTCTAATCTTAATGAAATTCAGTTTTTCCCCTCTCTTCTATATTTTGCTCCTTCCCATTGTTATCTATTTGTATATCTATCCTCACCTTGATTCATTATGTAATGTTACAGTAGTTTAATTATCATAATAACCATGTCCGCTTATTTTATATCATGAAAATACAAATCCAACATTTTAGTATATATCACAATTAAACATTTCTACTTTCTTCACATTATAATAATTAACTTAAAAATATTCTAGCTGTTATCCATTTCAATTGTTACAATTTAAACTTATTCATATTTCTTAAAAGAAAAAAAAAGAAAAACACAATATAAATATTCCAATTGTTATTCATTTCATTTTGCAATCATATAGTTTCCCATTTTTATACTACAATTCATATTTCAACATTACAATTTATTGTAATACTAATTATTTCAATTGTTACAGTTTCTTATTCATTTCATTTTTGCAATCATATGGTTTTCTCTTTCATTTCTTTTTCTCCCTTCCCATTTTTATTTTTACCTTTTTCTTTCCCCTTTTTTCTTTTGTATTTTGAAATCCTCTTTTGCCCTAAATTTCCCATTGTTTCCCATTTCTTTTCTCCATTTCCTACTTCTCCAGTATTTATCCCAGTTTATCCAAGTGTAATCATTCTGTGATTCACAAATCTGAACTCTTTTATTTTGCCCTGCATTTCCTGTCATTTCCCATCCTTTTCCTCTCTTTTTTCCTTTTCACTGTTAATCCCAGTGTAATCATTTAAATTTTTTGTGTTCTTTCTATTCCTCCCTTCTCTCCTTCTTCTCTTTCTGCCTTTTCTGTTTTTTCCATTGTTAATCCCAATGTAATCTCTAAAAACCTCCTTTTTATTATTACTATACATATATTCAATTAATTTTCCAAAATTAATCTCATTGTCTTTATCTTTTTTTTTTTTGGTTTGTTTTCAGTCTCTGTGTCTTGCTTCTCCGTCTTTGTTTCCTTGTCGGCTTGAACATGCTCTCTCTTAGTTTTTGGATCCTCAAATTTCAAGTCTCCATGTAGCATCGTAATTATTACTCTTATTTCTGCTTTCCATGACAAATACATCCTTTCCATCCTTTCTCTACTTTCCTGCACCATTTTATTCTTTCTGTATTAGTATTATTCCAGATTTAAAAGTTCCATTGTTTTCCTTTTTTTTTTTTCCCAAAGTCAGGCTGCTTACAAACAAAGCAATTCTTCCCAAAAGTTCTCATGGCCAGCACTGATATGATTCAGTTTTCCAAAACAAAAATTCCAAATTGCAGTACTCTTTTTTCTCCTGAAGATGTCTCTCTAAAATCCACAATTCTCTTAATTGTTTAACAGAGTATCCATTTTGTGTCAATCTTTGTTAACAATCTAGCTTCTTTTTTGCTTCTTTTTAATTTAGAAAATACCAAATCAATTTTATAGTCCAGTCCAAATTAAAACAATACTTTTCCCCTTTTTTTCTTTTAGGTATAAAGCACTTCTATTGCAGAGCTTAATATCCAATTGTCTTTTGTTTTATTTTTCTTAGTTTTCAACAAGAAAGGATCTATTTATTTTCTTTCCAATCCTTTAGCCAATTTTAGGGTTGTTTCTTCTAATACTTAAAAATTTCCAGTCAATTTTATTCAAAAATCAATTTTCTTTTCGGGTTTGTCCCTTTAAATTCCGCTTGCTTTCTCTTTTCTTCCCCTGTGCCCGTTAGCCGCTAATTTTACACTGGGGGTTTCAAAATAATTTTTGTTGTTGTTGTTGTTATCTTGCTTGTGGGTTGGCTGTCACTCACCCAGCTTCAAAAACTCCATTGCTTCACTGCTCCTACTTGATACTTAGTCCGGTTGATCCAGCTTCTTGACAGCAGTAATGGCTGCTGCCTCCGCCGCCAAATTGGAGAGAGATTCCTCTGATCTTTGAGGAACTTGCCTGTTCCTCTTGGTCTTCCGAGGTATCTCTCCTTCTTCCCCGTCCCTACAGGACAGTTCTGGTCCGAAGACCACTCGGCGGCAGTTCGTCAGTCCAGGTTTTCGCAGAGGTCATCAGAGCCCGCTAATTCCCCGACTGTCTCGCTGCGACGCTTCCAGTTGAATCCAATTCCCCATTCCTGTAGGGAAGCGTTAATCACAGTCCACCCGCCTGTCACCTCCCAGGAAGCTTTCACAAGCCAGGAGGGACATGGGCATGGGTCTAAAACACAGGTGCTTGCATGCATACTCCATAGGATCCTGTCCACTTCCTCAAGAACCACAGAGTGAATCCATTCCCAGATAAAAGGGCAAGAACCTGCCTCAGAGGCCTCCACCAGACCAGCAACTATGCCAGCTGGGAACAAAGTTGAGTGATTTTGTCTTCCAGAAACTCCTCAAATTCCTCAGTGTGCCCCTTCAAGTGGACCTCAATCTCCTCCTTCCCCAGGAGGAAATGGCTTAAAGAGGGTCGCTGGTTCATTATCTGCAGATGCAATTAGTGTGGAGAAGTATTTACACTTTGCTGCATGAATCACCACAAGGTAGGCCTTAATAGCGGCTCTTACCCATTTGATTGTTCATCCCTTGTCTTCTGCCAGCTGTGCTCTAGACATCTCTTCATCCATTTCATCCCACTCATTTCCTCTGTATATCACAAAGGGCAGAGAGGTCTACAGATGAGGAGAGGTTGAATGGGTGCAATCCTATCAGACCCTCAGTCACCTTCCTATTCCAAACAATGACCAAGAGCTCTGCTGGCATAGCAGATCTACAATTATAACCCCCAGTTCCTTCTGGAACCCATCTGGGTCCAGTAGTTGATGGGGGGTGGACCAAACTAATAGGTTTTGCCTCCCTGAGGGGGGGGTACAGCTCTCAAGAAACTCATTGCCACCAGACTGATCTGACCATGACAGGGGGACCAAAAATAAGTCCACCAATTCCAGGTTATGTAGGCCCTGCTCTGACAAAACCACCAAATTGGGTGTGTGACCACCATTCCTAGTTGGGCCCTGGATAACCTGGAACAGGTCCATGGAAGTCACGGTTTCCATGAAATCTCGGGCTGCCTCTGACTCCAACCCCAGGGATGGTAGTTGAAGTCCCCCAGAACTATAAGCCTGGGGAACTCCACTGCAAGCCCCACAGTGAGGTCCAGGAGCCCGGGCAGAAAAGCTTCCACATAGCAGGGAGGCTGGTACAGCAACAGCAATCCCATCTGATCCCTTGAGCCCAACCTAAGAAAAAGGGTCTCATAGCCAGGCATTTGTGGACCTATGCCCCTGGAGGCTGCCAGAGAGTCTCCGATAAAAACAATCACACCCCCACCCTGGCCCTGAGGTCTAGACTGGTGCCATGCTCAAAAACCTATTGAGCACATTTCTAAGAAGGGAACATCTCCCTCTGGGCCCAGCCAGGTCTCAATTATACAAGCCAGATCAAGCCTTCTCTTCAAGGATCAAATCAACAATAAGACTAGCCTTATTGCAGGCTGATCTGACATTTAAAAGTGACCAGGGACACCACAGACCTGCTGACCAGGTAAATGAGGTGAGTACAAGGAAGCAGAACATGAAACCGGTACTAAACATCAGGGTCACATTCCCCGTAAATGCCCCCCTTGCCTCCCGTACCTCCCATTACCCAACACCACTGAAATAGACCACCCTCTTTTGCTTTCCCTACAAACCATTCCACCCCCTATTTCTCACACTCTTCCTTAAAAAGCGGGTACCTCCTCTATCTGACAAATGGTCAGGGCAAGATGAGCCCTACAGGCACTATAGCAGCGGTTCTCAACCTGGGGGTCGTGACCACTTTGGGGGTCGAACGGCCATTTCACAGGGGTCGCCAAAGCCCTCTCTCGCCCCCCCCACGCCTTCACTCACCCTCACCCTCTGCCTCTGTTGGATCGCCCAGTCGCCGTTCACTTCCCCCGCCCACTCCCAATCTATTGCTGCCTCCAGAGTCCCAGCTGATGGCAAGAGGGGAAAAAAACTTTAAATTCTTGCCGCGGGGCTGCAAAGAGCTAGCTGCAAAGAGGTAAATTCCTGGAGCAAATTTTTTTTCCCCCTAGCTATGCTGAAAAGCGAAATTGAAAGTAAAGAAGGGTCTTTGCTGCAACGTGACAAAATGAGGCAGAGAGATTTCTTTTTCTTTTTCCTCACTAAAAAAGGTAGGTGCAAACAATGGGAAATTTAGGACAAAAGAGGAGGTTCAAGATTTTAAAACACAAAAGAAAAAAAGCTCTATTTAACTAGGGAATTGTAATAATTGAGATACTATTAATTGTATATTGTGTTGAAAGCAGAAATGGTTAAGTTGTGGTTTGGAGGAATATATGGGGGAAATTATTTGGTTTATTATTATTGGTAAATATAATTAATTGATTTGTAAGAAATTGGATTGCATGGAAATAATTGGAATATTCATGTTCATATTGATTAATATAAAAAAGATAGTTATATAACTATCTATAACTATTATATTAAAATGTTGAATTTGTATTAAACAACTGTATTACATAATTAACCAATGTGAGGATGGATATAAAAATAGATGACAATGCAAAGGGGTATAATATAGAATAGAAGGGAAAAATTGAATTTGATTAAAATTAGAGATAAGGATGAAGGGTAATATTGGTTTTTTAAAAAAATAGATGAGGAATAAATATGGTAAAAAGGAAATATAGAAATGGTAAATTTAATTGAAATGACTAAACACTGTGTTGGAAGAAATATCCTTCTGGGTTCTGCTCCAAGTGGGGAAAAAGACACTGGAAACATGGAGACTGCTTGGAAAGATGGTTTAATGGTGGACAGGATCACATGGCTTGAGTTCCTGAACAGAAAAGGGACAGATATAGTAAATCCTCGGGTTTTTATGCTCTCTCTGGCTTGCTTGGGGCCCCAAAAGAGTATCCTGATTGGTTGTCAGACTCCCAGCTAGCCTTGCTGGCTGATGGTCACATGTGCTTCCCAGGTCACATGCTTCCCAGGTCAGGTCTGGTGAGTTTCGGCTGCTAGATGGGGCCCATTGTGTTAGTTTCTGCTGCTATTGTGTTGCAAATGTCCTTTGACAAAGGATTGACTTTCTGCCTCTGGCCCATTAACAAAGGGTGGGGGGCAGGAAGTTGGGAGCTGCTTTGTCTGTAAAATATGCTTCTCCATTTCTCTTCCAGGGAAATATGATATTCTGCCTTTTTAATATTTCCCAAAATATTTCATTCTTCTAGGAAAGGGGTGGGTGCTAACCTCCTACAACTGTTTAGATTTGTGAACCGGCCAAATGTTCAAAGAAAATACATTGTATGTTTGTATGTGTGTTTCTAATTATTGCTATTTATTGCTATTTGTTCTCTTTTATTCTTTAAAGTTTAACAATTAATTCTTTATCTTAATAACTTTATATTTGTTTGGGGTTGGCTTTTTTCCCTTTCATCTTTTTTATTGTACAGCAATCTTTCTCCTCAAACCTACCACCTCTGTCTTTTCTTTCCTTCTTACTTTCTCTTCCCCCCCTCTTCTTCTTCTCCCTACTTCCTCTTTTTCTCCTTCTCCTCCTCTCTTCCTCCCTCTCTTACCCTCCCTCCTACTCTAATTTCCCTTCCCTTCCTTCATCCCTCTCTATTGCTGTATCCTTTTATGCATATGGACTACTCAGAGGGCTGAAAAAGTTATTTTTGACTGGTCCTCACACTTTTGACCAGTCCTCGAACTTACGACTGTCCTCACAGTTTATGTTTTTTGCCCTATCTTATACCATGTTGAAGAGAAGCAGTTGTGAAATGAGTGACACGGTTGTTAAGAATGCTGCACAGGCATAAATGTGAGGATGGTCATAAGTTTGAGGACCAGTCAAAAGTGCGAGGACCTGTCAGAAATGACTTTTTTCAGCCCTCTGAGTAGTCCCTATACACATAGCCATGGCCACCCGGTCACATGACCAGCTAGCCATGCCCACCCAGTCACATGACCTCCAAGCCACACCCACAAAATAAGCCACGCCCACAGAACTGGTAGTAAAAAAATTTAGAACCCACCCCTGGTTGGGGGTCACCACAACATGAGGAACTGTATTAAAGGGTCGCGGCATTAGGAAGGTTGAGAACCACTGCACTATAGCATTTGCTCTCAGTGCCCTCAAACTCACACCACCCTTTCCTCACGGCTACAGAGGGATCTCATCCAGCACCCCCTTATCCAGTGGTGGAATTCAAATAATTTAACAACCGGTTCTCTGCCTTAATGATTTCTTCCAACAACCAATTCACCAAACTGCTCAGAAAGTTAACAACCGGTTCTCCTGAAGTAGTGCAAACTGGCTGAATCCCACTACTGCCCTTATCCCCCAACACACTCATAATACATTCACTCAATGAACAAACAGCACAATGCCAAATCGCTCTCACCGACCAAGTAGGGAGCCACACCTTCTCCCCCAGTTCTCACCCAAGGGACAGGGACAGGGACCTCTCACCCAACTTTCCTCTTCAGCCCCAGAGTTCCCCAAACAGCCTTCCCAGGCCAGATTACAAAACATTCCAAAGATTGCACAAAGTAGTCAGGAGCGGCCACTTTATACTTCAATAAGATGTTACATTTGTATACCAGGTTTAATAATTATACATGGAGCTCATTTCTATGTAGAAGCCCTCCTCCCAAATCCCAATTACATATCATTGATTCTCTGTACCAACAGTATGCTCCGGCCCATAGTTGGGTAGACTAGGTTGCCCTGATAGACTGATCCCACCCGAAAAAACAATCTCTCTCCTGATATGGCCAGCAAAGTAAGGAGACTCCGTGGCTTAGAGATTAATACATCTACCTAATATACAAGTAGCCTGGGGTCAAATTCCAGTAAGATTATGGTTAGCTGACAAGAGCTAAATAGCTTGAAACAGATCTATACTAGTCTCTCTTTATTTATTTGTCGATAAAATATAAATTCAACTCTGTACCAACAATTAACAAAAAATTCTGGGAGTATGCATTCAAGAAGGATCCCTCTACAAATATGCATTTTATTTGCCTCTATCAATACTTCTAGATAAGTAGATCAACTGAAGTTTATGTCACAGTGCCACATGATAGTTTAGCATTAAAGCATATATAAGGTACTGCATTTCAAAAAGGATTGGGAAATCTATGCCCAGAAATCCTCTCAATTTTTTTTTTAATTTGTCCAATTTATTCAAAGTTCTTTTCCTTTTTATTGCCGAATTTAGTCCATTTATATTTATTGATATTGCTTTTATTTCTTCTTCTATAATTTACTTGTTAAGGAGCCTGTCCTTTACTTGTAAAGGAGCCTAAGTGGCGTAGGAGGCTAATGCCTCCTACTAAGGCAGCATTTAACATCCAGCTGCCTGCAATTACTGCGAGTTCAATTCTCACCAGGCTCAAGGTCGACTCAGCCTTTCATCCTTTCTAAGGTGGGTAAAATGAGGACCCGGTTTGTGGGGGCAATAAGCTGACTTTGTATAAAATATACAAAAGTATGAAGGCTATTGCTTAACACTTTGTAAGCCGCCCTGAGTCTCCGGAGAAGGGCGGCATATAAAAATAAATAAATTAAAAAAAAAAAGCCTTTGCTGATCTTGTTGTTCTTATCTCTCTTTGAACTTTAACATCTTTTAGCCATCTTTTATACTTACAAGAAGCTCATATTAGAAAACAACATAAAAAACTTTTGAAATACCCAAAATTGGGAGAAGTATTGACCTCACTGGCAAATCAAAGCAAAAGAGGTGTAGTACTATACATTAAAAAGACATTAGAGTCTAAACAAATATTTGTTGATGAAGGGAGGGTTCTTATGGTGGAAGTAACAATGAACTATAAACAAACACTGTTAGTGGCGATATACGCCCCAAATGATAACCAAGAAGATTTTTATGGGAAATTACACATGAAAATTGTTACTTATTTGTTTATTCTGGTTAGGCCCAGTTAACAGACTTGAGTCTTCTTTATAACAAAGGTATTTATTTGTTTCTTATCTTCTACAGAATTACATTTGGTCAGCAACTGCTCTGACAGGAGCATCAATTTATATACAGAGGAGGCGGGGCAAAAGGTAAGTAGGGACCAATGGGAAGGAGCATAGTGACATCATACATTTAACTCATATACAAATATACATATATACAGAAAACAGGTTAGGTATTTTCAGTTGTAACAAATCCCCCTCTAAAATACCTAACTAATAATAAATCACTGGTTTTAGATATGTACATTAAATTTAGAAGTCAGATATACATGTTGTTTGGTTGCTAAGGGTTTAGTAAGAATGTCAGCAATTTGTTCACTTGTATCGCAGTGAATAGCCTTAATAAATCCTATACTTGATAATTGTCTCACATGTTTATATTTAATATCGATATGTTGAGATCTTTGGCCTATTGCCTCGGAAGCTGATATATCTATTGCTGCTTTATTATCTTCATTGATAATAATAGGATAAATGGGTTCAGCCCATATATTGGACAACAAATCATCAAACCAGGTCAGGTTATTGGCTGCCTTAGATAGGCAAATGTATTCGGCTTCTGCTGTAGAGGTGGCAATTAAATTTTGTTTGCCAGTATACCAATGTACCGTACAACCATTTATAAGGAAAACATAACCGGAGGTACGTTTTCGACTTTTTGGGTCTCCAGCCCAATCTGCATCAGCATAACAAGTCAATATGGGCTTTTCTGAAATAAATGGTTCTAGATATAAACATACATCAGCACTAAATTTTAGATACCTTAGAATTCTTTTGATTCCTTCCCAGTGATATACACTAGGGCTGCTTACGTGTCTTGACAATAGATTAACAGCAAGAGTGATATCTGGTCTGGTCCAATTAGAAATATACAGTAATGATCCAATAATAGATCTATACAAAGTGTTTTCTTTAAATGGCTCGTATTCATTGTGCATGTTTCTAGTGAAGTCAGTTGACATGGGGGTCTCGCAAGTTTTTGAATTTATCATATTGCACTTTTGTATAAGTTCTATAATTTTTTCTTTTTGGGATAATTTGAATCCCTTATCGGTTTTATCAATTTGGACTCCTAAATATTTATTTATTTTTCCTAATATTTTTAAGTTGAAGTGTTTACCCAATTGTTCAGCAAATTCATCACATTTGATTTTATCTTGTCCAAAATACAATATGTCGTCAACATAGATTAGTACATATTCAATAGAATTATTCTTTCTTTTAGTGAAAAAACATAGATCCGATGAAGTGGCTATAAAACCCATATCTTTAAGTATTTTTGACAGACATTCATACCATCATTTACCAGACTGTTTTAATCCATATAGACTCTTATTTAACAACCAAGTTTCTCCTTTTTGAGTATTCTTTCCTGGGGGTGCCTTTACATATATTTCCTTATCGAGATTGGCATGTAGGTATGCAGTTTGTACATCAAACTGATACACGTCCCAATTCAAAATGGAAGCTAGTACTAATGCAGTCTTTACGCTCTCTGCTCTAACAGTAGGTGAATATGTGCCTTCGTAGTCATCAGGGAATCTTTGGGCAAATCCTTGAGCTACTAACCTAGCTTTATACAGGAATTTGTTATCTTCTAGCTCTTTGATTTTAAATATCCATTTAGTACCAATGGGGGACTTATCTGCAGGGGGATCTGCTGGTGTGTACACATTTAGTTCCTTCAAACTATCCAACTCCTTTTTCATCGCTTCCTCCCACTTTGTTTTCTCTTCCAGAGGTAATTTAAGTATGTCATCATATGTATTGGGTGTTAATTTTTTGGCATTGAGAGATAGTATGTAGTCATCAAATCTTTTTGGAATTGTACCCCTATTTGATCTAATGGGTCTATCAGGAGGAGATTCATCATCTTGCATAAACTTTGCTTCCTTCTCAGTTAGTGGGTCTACTTTCAAGATAGGATGCCCTTTTTTCCATTCCTCATTAATTACCTTTTGATAATTGTGTTTGCCTGTCTTTATGACTTTGGGCTCAGTAACTGGTGAATTGTGTTTTCTGTGAGTGGGTGTTGTGTTCTCTGACTCGGGGCACAATTTGTTAAGGTGTATTTTGGACCAACTAGAGTGTTCATGGAACACAGCAGATCTAGACACAATAAATTGTAGCTATGAAACGATATCCCTTAGTTCCTGATTCGTACCCTATGAATCTTAGTCTTTTAGATACTTTTTTGCCTTTGTGTCTCAACTGTTTAGGCACATACACATCTGCAGTTACGCCAAATATTTGTAGATGTCCAATTTTTGGTTTTTTGTTATACATGAGTTCATATGGTGTTTTGTTAATTTCACTGGACCATAATCGATTTAGGGTATAATTAGAATATGTAAGGGCTTCAGGCCAGAAAGATTGATTTAAACCAGCATTGTCTAGCACACATCTAACCATGGTTTGTAATAAACCATTTTTTCTCTCTACGACCCCATTCTGAAAGGGTGAGAAGGGACAAGATTTAAAATGTAATATTCCCTGCATCTTTAGCCAATTGGAAAATTCGTTAGACAAAAATTCTGATCCTCTGTCGGTCATTATTTGCTTGATCTTTACATTATGTCGAGTTTCTACCCTTTTAAAGAATTCTTTGAATTTTTTGAAAACTTCACTTTTATGGTTAAGAGTGTACACGAACCCAAACCTGCTGTAATCATCGACTATATTTAGGAAATATTTTTTCCTATATTTGATTGATGGTTTCATTGGCCCTACGACATCCATATGTACCAATTGGAAAAATATACATATATACAGAAAACAGGTTAGGTATTTTCAATTGTAACAAAAATAATAGAATTTGCATATGAAAATATCTGCATGATGGGAGATTTTAATGCAATAACAGAAGTTGATTTGGACTACAAAACTACAAAGATAAATAAGAAGTCCAGGAAAACTCTTCCAAAAGCCTTTTTTACAATGGTGGAGGAATTAAGCATTCAAGATGCTTGGAGAGGAAGATATCTGAAAGAAAAACAATACACTTTCTATTCAAACAGACGTATGTCATGGCAGTGGTGAAATCCAAATTTTTTTACTATTGATTCTATGGGCATGGCTTGGTGGGCGTCGCTTGGTCATGGCAGGGGAAGGATACTGCAAAATCCCCATTCCCTCCCCATTCTGGAGCCAGCCAGAGGTGGTATTTGCCAGTTCTCTGAACTACTCACAATTTCCACTACTGGTTCTCGGAACTGCTCAAAATTTCCTCTACCTGTTCTCTAGAACCTGTCAGAACCTGCTGGATTTCACCCATGTCATGGTCTAGAATAGACATGATGTGGATATCAACCAATTTATTAGCTAATGTACAAGATATAAATATTGAAGCAAGCACATGGGCAGATCATAATCCGATCACCATTATATGGAAGGAACAAAAGAGATTGTGATGGACATTAAATCAAACAATATTAAATGAAAAAGAGTTTCAACAGTTTATGGTGAAAGAATTGGTTTTCTTTTTCAGAGAAAATAAAAAGGAAGATACCTCACTACAAAATGTGTGGGACACAGCGAAAGCATACATTCGAGGATTGACAATGACTTATTTGGGAAAAAGGAACAAAAAGAAAAGACAAACTCAAAAAAAAATTGGAAGAAGAGTATAAGAAATTAGAGATGGAACTGCAGAAAGATACACAAAATAAGAAGATTAAAAATCAAATTGACCTAAAAAAACATGAATTTAATTTAATTGAAAAAGAGGATTTGGCACTTAAAATAAAGACTTCTAAGCAAAAAAAAATTTGAAAATGCAAACAAGCCAGGAAGAATGGTTGGCATATAAAATGAAAAAGGAGAGAGAAAAAAGTTAATTAATCAACTAACACAGAGGTTCTCAACCTGGGGGTCGTGACCCCTTTGGGGGTTGAACGGCCATTTCACAGGGGTCGCCAAAGCCCTCTCTCGCCCCTCCATGCCTTCACTCACCCTCACCCTCTGCCTCTGTTGGATCGCCCAGTCGCCGTTCGCTTCCCTCGCCCACCCCCAATCTATTGCTGCCTCCGGAGTCCCAGCTGATGGCTGGAGGGAAAAAAAACTTTAAATTCTTGCCGTGGGGCTGCAAAGAGCTAGCTGCAAAGAGGTAAATTCCTGGAGCAAATTTTTTCCCCCTAGCTATGCTGAAAAGCGAAATTGAAAGTAAAGAAGGGTCTTTGCTGCAACGTGACAAAATGAGGTAGAGAGATTTCTTTTTCTTTTTCCTCACTAAAAAAGGTAGGTGCAAAACTGCAAACAATCGGAAATTTAGGACAAAAGAGGAGGTTCAAGATTTTAAAACACAAAAGAAAAAAAGCTCTATTTAACTAGGGAATTGTAATAATTGAGATACTATTAATTGTATATTGTGTTGAAAGCAGAAATGGTTTATTTTTTATTTTTATTTTATTTTGAATTTGTATACCGCCCTTCTCCCTGAGGACTCAGGGCGGTGAACAGCCAAGTAAAAACATCAAGTACAAATATTAAAATACAGTTAAAAATATACATATATAAATTTGGCCCCGTTAATTAAAAACAATAAACAAAACACTTAAAAACACTTTAAAAAAAATTAGGCCAGCCCGGCTTGCTGGAAAAGGAAGGTTTTAAGGGCACGGCGGAAGGCACTGAGGTCTTCGATCCTCCTTATCTCTGGGGGCAGCTGATTCCTGAGGGTAGGTGCCCCCACAGAGAAGGCCCTCCCCCTGGGGGTCACCAGCCTGCACTGTTTGGCTGATGGCACCCCGAGGAGGCCCTCTCTGTGGGAGCGCACGGGTCGATGGGAGGTCGTCGGTGGCAGCAGGCGGTCTCGAAGATAGCTAGACCCTATGCCATGGAGCGCTTTAAAGGTGATAACCAACACCTTGAAGCGCACCCGGAAGACCACTGGGAGCCAGTGCAGCTCGCGCAGGAGCGGTGTTACATGGGAGCGCCAAGCTGCTCCCATCACTACCCGCGCTGCTGCGTTCTGGACCAGTTGGAGCCTCTGGGTGCTCTTCAAGGGGAGCCCCATGTAAAGAGCGTTGCAGTAGTCAAGGCGAGAGGTGACGAGGGCATGAGTGACTGTGCACAGGGAATCCCAATCAAGAAAGGGCCGCAACTGACGAATCAGGCGAACCTTGACAAAAGGTCCCCCTGGTTACAGCCTTCAGATGTTTCTCCAAGGACAGCTGCGTATCCAGGAGGACTCCCAGATTGCGAGCCCTCTCAGTGGGGGCCAACGACTCGCCCCCAATAGTCAGTGATGGAGTCAACTGACTATATCGGGATGCCGGGAGCCACAGCCACTCAGTCTTGGAAGGGTTGAGCCTGAGCTTGTTCTTCCCCATCCAGATCCGCACAGCCTCCAGGCACTGGGACATCACTTCAAGGGCATCGTTGGGGTGGCCTGGGGTGGAGATGTACAGCTGGGTGTCATCAGCGTACTGGTGGTATCTCACCCCAAAGCCACGGATGATCTCGCCCAGCGGCTTCACATAAATGTTGAACAGGAGGGGCGAGAGGACTGACCCCTGAGGCACTCCACATATAAGAGGCCTTGAGGTCGACCTCTGCCCCCCTGCCAACACAAACTGCGACCGGTCGGAGAGCAAGGAGGAGAACCACCGTAACACAGTGCCCCCCATCCCCAACTCTTCCAACCGGTGCAGCATGATACCATGGTTGATGGTATCAAAAGCCGCTGAGAGGTCTAACAGGACCAGAACAGAGGAGCAACCCCTGTCCTGAGCCCCCTCTTCTTCTTCTCCCTACTTCCTCTTTTTCTCCTTCTCCTCCTCTCTTCCTCCCTCTCTTACCCTCCCTCCTACTCTAATTTCCCTTCCCTTCCTTCATCCCTCTCTATTACTGTATCCTTTTATGCATATGGACTACTCAGAGGGCTGAAAAAGTTATTTTTGACTGGTCCTCGCACTTTTGACCAGTTCTCAAACTTACGACTGTCCTCACATTTTACGTTTTTGCCCTATCTTGTCACCATGGTGAAGAGAAGCAGTTGTGAAATGAGTGACATGGTTGTTAAGAATGGTACAATGGGCATAAATGATGACCAGTCATAACTGCGAAGACCGGTGAAAAGTGCGAGGACCTGTCAGAAATCACTTTTTTCAGCCCTCTGGGTAGTCCTTTTGTGCACAGGGACTACTCAGAGGGCTGAAAAAGTTATTTTTGACTGGTCCTTGCACTTTTGACCAGTCCTCGAATTTACGATTGTCCTCACAGTTTACTTTTTTTGCCCTATCTTATACCATGTTGAAGAGAAGCAGTTGTGAAATGAGTGACACGGTTGTTAAGAATGCTGCACAGGCATAAATGTGAGGATGATCATAAGTTTGAGGACCAGTCAAAAGTGCGAGGACCTGTCAGAAATGACTTTTTTCAGCCCTCTGAGTAGTCCCTATACACATAGCCATGGCCACCCGGTCACATGACCAGCTAGCCATGCCCACCCAGTCACATGACCTCCAAGCCACACCCACAAAATAAGCCACGCCCACAGAACCGGTAGTAAAAAAATTTAGAACCCACCCCTGGTTGGGGGTCACCACAACATGAGGAACTGTATTAAAGGGTCGCAGCATTAGGAAGGATGAGAACCACTGAACTAACAGATGAGGAGGGAACTGTATGTTATCAAAATGAAGAAAAGAAAAAAATAGTACAGAAATATTACAAGAAACTATAAACAAAACACAATATCAGAAGGATTCGACTGGAAGCATCGCAGCTTACTGTTGGGGAATTAGCGAGCTCCGATGAGCTCCGCGAAAACCCGGACTGATGAACCGCTGGCTGAGGGGTCTTTGGACCAGAACCATCCTGTAGGGATGGGGAAGAAGGAGAGGCACCTTGGAAGACTAAGAGGAACAGGCAAGTTCCTCGAAGGTCAGAGGAAACTCTCTCCAATTCGGCAGCGGGGGCAGCAGCCATTGTGGCTGTCAAGAAGCTGGGGCAACCAGGCTAAGTATTGAGAAGGAGTGGTGAGTGACAGCCAACTCACAGGCAAAATAATAAGAAAAAAAACCTTTTAAATCTGAAAACCCCCCAGCGTAAAATTAGCAGCTAATGGGCATGGGGGGAAGAAAAGAGGATGTATGAAGCGGAATTTAAAGGAACAAATTAGGAGGGACACGGGTCCAGTATGCAAGTGGTCGCACTCAGCTTCCTCATGAGCCTGTCCACTTCCTCTGGGGTAACAGGGTCAAACTCTTCCCAGATAACAAGACCCGCTGCCTCCCCATCGTCCAACTCTGCCCAGTCAGAGTCCAAGCCATCCTGAATCTGAGCGATCTTGTCCCGCAGATGTTGACTAAACTCCTCGGCTTGCCCCCGCAAAGGGTCCTCCCCCGCCCTCTGATACAGGAGGGAGAGGAATACTATAAACAGGGCAACCAGGCGATTATCTGCGGATGCGATGAGGGCAGAGATGTACGCTTCGCCGCCACCATCGCCTCCTGGGAAGACCGCGTAAACGATCTTAGCTGGGCTCGGTCAGATTCAGAACGACTAGTCCTCCAACAGCTCTCTAGGCCTCTTCTCCTGTGCTTCATCCCCCAGAGCTCCTCAGTATACCAAGGGGCAAGCTGGGGTCTGCGCCGGGTCAGAGGCCTCTAAGGCATGACACAGTTGAGAGCCCCAGCGGCCGCCCTATCCCAGGCCTCCACCAGGGTCTCAACCGGGCCGTGGGAGAGAGAGAGAGGGATCATCCCAAGCTCCATCTGGAACCTCTCTGGGTCCATCAGGTGCCTGGGGTGGAACCAGATGGTCAGTTCCGCATCCCAGAAAGGTGGGGTGGCATTCTGGAAGTCCAACTGGAGGAGATGGTCGGTCCATGACAGGGGGGAAACGACAAATATCCCCCCACCGAGCATAACACGCCACTGCTCCGAGATAAAAACAAGATCGGGTGTGTGCCCTCCCTCATGAGTCAGTCCCTGAATAATCTGAGTCAGGTCCATGGCCGCCATGGATGCCATGAACTCCCAAGCCACTCCTGACCCCCCGCCCAGGGAAGGCAGGTTGAAATCCCCCAGCACCATAAGTCTGGGGAGTTCCACCACCAACCCCAACAGGGCATCATGTAGGCCAGGCAGGGCCGCTGCGACGCAGCTGGGAGATAGGTACGTGATCAGCAGGCCCAACTGACCCTGTGGACCCCATCTCATGAGGAAGGTTTTGCATATTAATAAATATTAATATTAATAAAATATTAATATGTTAACAAAGAGAAGGATGTTAGTTGTAGAAATCATATGTGAAAATACTGTTTAATGTAAAAAAAATCAGTAGATGAAATGTGAAAAAAATGAACTATGTTTTTGATGTTGGAGGAAGCACTAAGTGGAGAGAAATAAAAGCAACAAAAGAATTAATTGAAATTAAGATGGGAATTGAAATTGAAATGTAAAATTGAATGAAAATGAAATGTTAGTAAATGATGTAAATGACAGACTTGTAAGAAGTACAACGGAAGAAATACATTGTTAAAGGGAAAAAAGCAAGAGTTGGAAGATTTCAAAAGGTTTCAAGGAAAAAATGCAATAAGTTGAAATATGTGTTAATAATTAAAAAGAGGAGGGGAATTTCGAGTAATATTTTTAATGAATGAGAAAGATCAGGGTTGCCTGGAAACCATAGTGGAAAATATTAAATTGAAAATGATAGGTAAGTTTTCCAAGGATCTTGCCCAATAATCACAGATACGATAGGCTTTGAGTTCAATGTATTTATTTACTCTATTTCTTTCTATTCAGGTACTCATTTGGAACTGGTCCTGGACTTCTGCGCACAGCCTTATATATGGAGGAGGTGGAGTCAAGGTAAGGAGGGGTTATGGGAAGGGCTAAGTGAGGGAGGAGAGATCAGTGGGTCAGTCTATGCAATGGTGTATACACAGTTAGGCATTTACTCGTAACAAATCCCCCTCTAAATGCCTAACATTCGGGGTTGATTCTGTACCCAGCATGGTCACCCCTAGTTTTGATGTGAGATATGTGTGATGCTTGTTTGGTAATGGTTTCGTTAGAATGTCTGTGACTTGCTCAGAGGTTTCACAATGTACGGCCCTAATAAAACCTACATTTGATAACTGCCTGACATGCTTATGCTTGATGTCGATATGTCTGGACCTCTGACCCACTGCTTCTGCGTTGGAGATGTCTATGGCTGCTTTATTGTCCTCGTGGATAGTTATAGGGTAAGCCGGTTCGGTCCATATTTCAGAGAGCAGGTCATCGAACCACACTAAATTGTTAGCTGCCTTTGACAGGCAGATGTACTCTGCTTCTGCCGTGGATGTGGCAACCAGGTTCTGTTTGCCGGTATACCAGTGTACCGGGCAGTTATTGATGAGGAACACGTAACCTGATGTGCTTTTCCTGCTCTTGGTATCACCTGCCCAGTCAGCGTCCGCATAGCAGGTCAGCGCCGGTTCTTTGGATTTGGATGGTTCCAGGCATAGGTACGCGTCTATGCTATGTTTCAGGTACCTGATTACTCGCTTCACCCCTTCCCAGTGGTATACCTTGGGTTCACTGACATGTCTGGATAATAAATTAACAGCTAAGCTGATATCGGGCCTTGTCCAATTGGCAATATACAGGAGGGATCCAATGACAGATCTATACAAGGTGTTGTCCTTAAATGACTCCCCCTCTTCGTGCATATGTTTCAAGAAATCTGTTTGCATGGGGGTTTCGCATAACTTAGCGTCCCTCATCTATGTATAAGTTCTAATATTTTCTCCTTTTGAGAAACCTTGAACCCGTTCTCTGTTTTCTCGATTTGTACTCCTAGATACTTATTGACTTTCCCTAGGGTCTTGAGTGTGAATTGTTTCCCCAGTTCTCTGGTGAATTTATCGCAATTTTGCTTGTGCTGCCCCATGTACAGGATGTCGTCTACGTAAACGAGTGCGTATTCGACCGATGTGCCCTCCCTCTTGGCGAAGAGGCAGAGGTCTGCTGATGTGGCGGTAAAACCCATGTCCCTGAGTGTTTTGGCTAGGCATTCATACCATCTTTTCCCAGACTGTCTTAAACCGTACAAACTTTTGTTTAGTAGCCAAGTGACTCCCTCTTTCGCGCCTTTCCCTGGGGGTGCCCTGACATATATTTCTTTGTCTAACTTTGCATGGAGGTATGCGGTTTGAACGTCAAATTGGTAGACTTCTAGGCCTAAGATAGATGCAACTACTAGGGCGCTTTTGACACTTTCTGCCCTAACTGTGGGTGAGTAGGTATCCGTGTAGTCGTCTGGATACCTTTGGGCGAACCCCTGAGCTACGAGTCTAGCCTTGTAGAGGGCCTTGTTGTCTTCGAGTTCCTTGATTTTGAAAACCCACTTCATGCCTATGAGTGTCTTATCGGCTGGGACCTTAGAGGGGGTGTACACGTTCAGTTCGCGCAGGCTAGCCATCTCCCTTTCCATAGCTTGCTCCCACTTATCTCTCTCTACCTGCGGCAGACTAATGATTTCTTCGTATGAGTTGGGTGTTGTTCTATTTGGGTGAATGGACATGACATAATCTTCAAATCTCTTGGGCATTTTGTTTCTGTTGGGTCTGATAGGTCTCATGGGTCTTGTGTCGGTGTCGTGCCTGTATTTGGCCTCCTTCTCTGTGACTGTGTCTACCTTGATGATGGGGTGGTCTTCCTTCCACCCCTTGGTGGCTACCTCATGGTGTCTTGGTCTTTGTCTGTCTTGTGTATTTGCTTCTAAAGTGATGGGTTTGCTTTTGTCCCTTGATTCGTTTGTGTCTTCCTGTCTGATGAGTGTCTCGTTGAGGTGTATCTTAGACCAGTTGGCGTTCTCGTGGAACACCGCTGTTCTGGATACGATGAACCTGTTGTCCCTGTCAATGAATCTATAGCCTTTTGTGCCTGGTTCATACCCCATGAACCTTAATCTCCTGGAGACCTTGTCTCCTTTTCGCCTCAGTTGCCTGGGGATGTGCACATCCGCCGTGACTCCAAATATGTGCAGGTGCGCAATCTTTGGTTTTCGGTCGTACATCACCTCACAAGGTGTTTTCCCTATTACGCTAGACCAGAGTCTGTTCAGCGTATAATTTGAGTAGTTGAGAGCTTCCGCCCAGAATGGCTGTCCTAACCCCACATCCTCTAGGGCGCATCTCATCATTGTTTGTAGGACTCCATTCCTCTTCTCTACGACTCCATTTCAGAACGCGGAAAAGGGGGAGGTCTTGTAGTGTATTATCCCGTGCATCTTTGACCAGTTCGAGAATTCCCTCGATAAGAACTCAGACCCCCTATCTGTCATTATTTGCCTTATCTTTGTGTTGTGTTGTGTTTCCACTCTCTTATAAAACTCTTTAAATTTTTGGAATACCTCGTCTTTATGATTAATGGTATACACAAAGCCATAGCGGCTGTAGTCGTCTACTATTGTCAGAAAATATCTCCTTTTGTATTTTATAGAGGGCTTCATGGGGCCCACAATGTCCATATGTACCAGGTGGAAGATAGAATTGGTAGTACGGGTGGCTTTTCTAGGTCTGGGTTTGGTTTTTAACTTAGATGATTTACATATAGAACACTCTAAGTAGTTTTTGCAGTTTTTTATTTTCAAATCACTGGTACATTCTGTCATTTTTTGGATGACTGGGAAGCTGGCATGGCCCAATTTTCTATGTAGCAAATGGGCGCAGTTATCGTGAATGGGTTTGCCTATTAGCAATTTCCCTCTGTGTGTTGTGTTGTCTTCGGTGGGGTCGTCTTCCCTGCCCCCCTCTGCCTCAACATGGGTGTTGACTTTATTTTCAGTGTTTTCTAGTTGGGCGATAACTTGGGTCTGGTTATTCTTTTTAGGGTGGAGGTATGTTAGCCCTCCATTAATGACTATTTTGCCGATGCTTTCCCTGTCTCTGGTCAGGTAGGCTTCTCCCTCTTTGAAGGTGGTCTCTATGCCCATGTCCTTGCTCAGTTTAAGCGGTGCTAAAATGTTGTGGGGTATTTCGGGTATGAGTAATACCCCCTCTACTTTGCCTATTCAGCTTATGAATGTGTTTCCTCTCCCTGTCACTAGGACCTTGTTTTGATTGGCCACCTTAATGTGGTAGTTTTCCTCTGTGAATGAGGTCAGTATCTTTATGTCATGAGTTGTGTGGTTGGTGGCTCCCGAGTCAATGAGCCATGCTTCTCCTTCTCTGGTTTGTGAGTGTGTGTGTGTGTTCTCCCCGATCCCATACATGGACCCTGGTCGGCTCTCCCTAGAGCTGTCCCTACTTCCCCTTCTGTTCCTTGGGTCGGGGGAGTCTCTGCACCTGTATCTGTTGTCTGTTGGGGATCTATCGGGGAGCCCCGGCCTCCTGCCTTCCCTTTCCCTTTGGTAGGTGTGGTCCCTTCCCCTTGAGTTTCTTGGGCAATCCCATTTGTAGTGGTTCTTTGAGCCACAAGTGAAGCATTCTGGGTAGTCTAGGTTCCTGGTTTGGAACTCAACTTTCTTAGTTGGCCTGCTGTCCCTGCGGCTGATGGAGCGGTCCCTCCTTAAGCTATCTTCTGCTATTATCCTATTTGTCAGTGACTCGAGTGTGAGGTGGCCTAAGCCTATGCTATCCAGCTGCATTATAAAATTGTCCCAGCTGGAGTCCAGGGAGTTAATGACAATGCTCTTCATGCTCTCTTCGGATATATCCTCCCCCCTTTGTATCAGTTCAGTTCTTGTGGCATTCAGGTTCAGTATATGAGTCCCTGCTTTATGCCTGGCAGAGTGGAATTCCCTGGATATCCTTGCTGTGGTGGCAGCACTTTTACTATAGAACAGATTAAATATTCTCTGCTGTATCTCAGACACAGTCAGATAATGGCTTAGGCTGGGGTATACACCTGGTGGGATGCTTGCTATAATTAAATAGTAAGCCCTGTGATGCAAGCAATCTGTTTCTAAAATCCAAGGTTTTGTGGGGGGTCATCAACTAAAAACAGTAGATCCTCTTTTAAAAATAAAATCTGGAGTTGGTGATTCCACTGCATGAGGTTTGATCCATCTAATTTAAGAGTGGGAAAGTTAGCTGGTAAATTCCCTGAGTTGTGTGATGAATTACTCACAGTCTGTTGCTGCCCATGGTGTCTCAGGTGAGGGAACTCACAATATGGCTTGGGTATGCAGTTTGCAGCTCTGTACAGACTTGGATTTCTGTTCTCTCCTTCTCTTCTTGCAGGAGCCGACTGAGCATGTGCGAGGCCCATTTTGCTACTGTAGCCGATGGGGGAGTAGCTGGCCGTTGCTGCTCTTAGGCCTCGGCCTAGGCCTCCAGTTGGGGGTCCCATCTCACTCCTGGGGTGTCCGGCTTCATCTCTGGAGGCAGGCATCCATTGCTGGGCGTCCGGATCCATGCAGGGGGCTGGAGAGAGCCGAGGAGGCGAGGCGGTCGTAAGTCGAGGACTTCTGGGGTTCTGAGGCGTGGCGGCTGCGGTGGGTCCATATCCTTGATTGCTGGTCCCTGGGCACGTGAGTAGGCCGGGCGGAGGCCGCATGGGGGTTGAGTAGCTGGTGTGGCCTCTTCCCCTCGGGCCTCTTATGCTTGGTGCTGCGGGTGCTGGGTTCGAGTCCTGCCATCTGCATGATTCAAACGTAGTTGGTGCCCTGTGGTTGTCTTCGTGGGGGTTGGTCATCGTGTGGAGTATCTGGGTGTGTGTGCTATCATCGATGGCCCCCCCGTAGCCCCCTCAGTTCACGGCAGTGTCTCTGAGGTGCGTGGCTGGCGTGAAGGGGTTGCGTGCAGGGCCTATCGTGGCTGCTGGGGCCTCTGGTGTCTTTCTGGCTTCGAGCTCGGGAGGCAAGCTCCAGATGCCTTGGTGTGTCCCTTCTGGGGTGACTTTGGCTGTTCCCCCATTTGTTCTGGGGTTTCTTTCATTTGGCGCCATTGGATTTGAATCCTGGCTCCCTATTGGTTGGTGGCCATCCCAAGATGGCCGCCGGGTGCATGGCGCGAAACTGGAACCGTTTGTGTCTTGGGCCTCTGCCAGGGGGTATCTCTGTCTTACCGGTCTGGCAGCCTTGTGGTCTTCCTCCTGCGGGCTCATCACTGCTCCCTGGTCATCTAGAAGGTCCTGGAGCTTCACGATGAGTTCATCCTTGCTTATGGAGGCGTCTATCATTTTCTGTATGATGTCCTTTAGTTCATCTCTCTCGGGTGATCTGTCTCTGGCGTGCCTGGCTGCACTTTCTTTTGGCCTCACGCTTCTGTTTGTTTGGTCCAGTTCCTCCATCTCCAAGGCAGTTGGGATTCTGGCGGTGGCACCTTCAGGTTCCCCCAGCTCTGCCATCAGCCTGATGGTGGACCTTGTGTTCATCCTTCCTTCCGTTTCCGATTTTGGTTCTATTTATTGGGCATAACCGTCCTCTGCTGCCATTTTGATAAGTAAGTTTTCCAAGGATCTTGCCCAATAATCACAGATACGATAGGCTTTGAGTTCAATGTATTTATTTACTCTATTTCTTTCTATTCAGGTACTCATTTGGAACTGGTCCTGGACTTCTGCGCACAGCCTTATATATGGAGGAGGTGGAGTCAAGGTAAGGAGGGGTTATGGGAAGGGCTAAGTGAGGGAGGAGGGATCAGTGGGTCAGTCTATGCAATGGTGTATACACAGTTAGGCATTTACTTGTAACAGAAAATGAATACAGCAATAGAGAGAGATGAAAGAGGAGTAGAGAGTAGAGAGATGGAAGAGAAGGGGAGAAGAGAGAGGGATGGAAGAGAGGGGAGGAAGGAAGAGAGGGGAAATCAGAGTAGGAGAGAGGGCTAGACAGGGAGGAAGAAAGGAGGAGAAGGAGAAAGGAAGAGGAAGTAGAGAGGAGCAGGAGAGGAGGGAAAAAGAAAGTAAGAAGGAAAGAAGAGAGGGAGATGGCAGAATTGAGAAGAAAGATTGCTGTACAACAAAAAAGATGAAATGGAAGAAAGGCAACCCTGAACATATATAAATATACTAAGATAAAGAATGAATGGTTAAAAAATAAAAGAGAATAAATATGAATAAGCAAGAAAATTAGAATTTGAGGGCGAATGAAGATGTTGTTTATATAAGTAAGCCAAGAAATATTGAGATATGATTTAAAAAAGGGGAAAAAGAAAATTGTGGCAAAAATTGTAATTGAGTAAAATGTATTTGATAAATTGTATAAGATAAGATATGATATGGCCAATACTCTGTTCAAAAAAGATGTGGGTGAATGTGGGGGGGAAACACCCAATAAAACTTGATTTAAAAAAAAAGGAAGAAGGACAAGATTACTAACATTTTCATTATAAAGAGTATTAAGTAACACTTCTGTGATCAGATGATACTCACTGGAGTTTCCTAAAACCTTTTATAGCTGCTTCAGTGTTGGCTACTTCTTGTTTCTTCCTGGGGGAAAAGATACAGGAGGGGACAATGATACAGCTTGATCATACAGGCCGTGAATTTAATGCATGTGTGGTCCAGAGAGCTGTATTGCTTCTGCTGTGAAGCACCCAATTTAGAACATAGAGAACATAGAATAATAGAGTTGGAACAGTTAATGGCTTTTGGCAGCATGCCCAGGCTTTCAATTAGCCTGAGCAGCTGCTCTTAGTTTCCCTCTCAGCTGCTGCGTTTGCTTTGGGTTTGACTTTTTTTAAAAAGGGGAATAGCTGTTTTAAGTTTTCTGCATTGTTTTAGTGGTTCCTGGCACTCTCCTTTTGGGGTGTACTTCCCTCACTCTTTATGAAAGCCTCCAGTGATGGAGCACCCACAACTTCTGAAGGCAAGCTATTCCATTGGTTGATTGGAGAAATTTCTCCTTAGTCCTAGGTTGCGTCTCTCTTTTGTTAGTTTCCATCCACTGTTTCTTGTTGTGCCTTTTGGTGCTTTGGAAAATAGACTGACTCCCTCATTTTTGTAGGAGCCCCTCAAATTTCCTGACAGAACAATTAATCAGTGAAACAACTTGCCTCCAGAAGTTGTGGGTGCTCCAACACTGGAAGTTTTTAAGAAGAGATTGGATAATTATTTGTCTGAAGTGGTGTAGGGTTTCCTGCCTAAGCAGGGGTTGGACTAGAAGACCTCCAAGGTCCTTTCCAATTCTGCTATGCTATACTGTGCTGTGCTGTGCTATGCTATTCTAAATATTGGAACAGTGCTATTTTATTGTGCTATTTTATTGTGAGTTGGACTAAGGAGAAATTTCCTAACCAATGAAGTTGGCCATGCCCACCCAGTCATGTTTCCCACAGAAAACACCGGGAGCCACAAAACCTGGGCAAGTGTGGCTGGGGGAGGGGGGTCATGTGACTGGATGGGAGTGACATTGAGTTGGCCACACCCACCCACCCAGTCACATGACCAAGCCATACCCATCAAGCTACGCCAACCAAGCCATGCCCACAGAACTAGTAGGGAAAAATTTTGGATTTCACCACTGGATTTCATAGCCAATTTTTTAAGTCTCACAAATAGCTAACAGGGTTGGAGCCATTCTGATCCAAGAGGGAGGATGTTCGATAGATCAGGGGCTGCTGCATAAAAAAAGCTCGCCTTCAGGTCCTCACCAGACAACATTCTTTGGCTGGTGGGATCTACAGCATGCCCATTCTGCTTGACTTTGTAGGATGGGTAAAGACTTTTGAAAAAAGGTGATCCCTTAGGCACCCAGTTCCAGGGTGCCTAAAGGCTTTATAGATGACTACTAGCACCTTTAATTGCACCTGGAAATACACCGGTAACCAGTGCAGCTCACACAGGCATGGTATTACATGCGCCATACATCTGGCACCATTTACTACCTGCACGGCCACATTCTGCATCAGTTGAAGTCTTCAAGGGCAGCCCCATGTACAGCATGTCATAGTGGTCTAAACTGGAGATTACAAGAGCATGAGTTACTGTGAGCAGGGCCTCCCAGTCCAGTTATGGGTGCAACAGATGCATCAACTGCTGTACAAAAGCCCTCCTAGCCAAGGCTGCCATCTACTCTGAGCAGGAGCCACAAATTCAGGATAATCCCCAGATTGTATATTGGGTCAATGCAACCACATCCAGAACCAGAGATGGAAGAACCTTGTCTCCAAGCGGTCCAAAAAAAACAAAGTCATTCCATCTTGCTAAGGTTGACTCACAGCCTGTTCTGCCCCATCCAATCCCTAACCACACTCAGACAGTAAAATAGGATATCCATAGCATTATTCAAGAGGCCTGGGATAGACATATAAAGCTAAATGTCATCTGCATACTGATATCTCACCCCAAACTGATGGATCACCTTACTCAGCAACTTCATGTAAATGTTAAATTGAACGGGGGAGAGAAAAGAGCCCTGAGACATCTTACAAAGTAGGGCCTGTGGGCTAGACCTCTTTTCCTCTATCAACACTGATTAGGACTGGCCCAAGAGGAAGGAGAACCAGCACAATACAGTGCTGCCCAACCCCAGTTCCCAGGGGCAGTGCAGAAAGACATCATGATCAATGTTACAGAATTTTACTCAGCAATATGTGTGGCCTTAACCATTATAAGCAATATTTTTTTTAAAAAAAGTTTTTTATTTTAAACACATTAAAACACATTAAAAATCAAACATATACATACAACAAGAAGTAACACAAACAAACAAAAATATCAATTTTTTTTCAGCTACATACAGCAGTCTATTCTTTCTATACATCAATATTTACAGATATTTAAATATTAACTTAATTGACGTTCATTTTCTACTTTATATCATTTCTTCTTTACTAACAAAAGATCATACACTTCCCCCCTCCTTTCTTCATTCATTTAACTTATTTCCTTATTTTTCAACCATTCATACCATCTACTCCAAACCTTATAATACTTTAATTCTTCTTTCCCCTTAATTTCCTTAGTTAATTTATCTAATTCTGCACATTCCAGAATTTTTTTAATTAAATCCTCTTCCGTTGGTAATATTTCCTTCTTCCAATATTGCCCGTATACAATATGTGCTGCTGTCAATATATGCAATATAAGGTACTGTATTTCTTTAGTATAATTTTCTATTGAAATTCCTAACAGAAACTGTTCTGGTTTTCCCTCTATTGGATTCTGAGTTATGTCTATTATCCAAGTTTTAATTTTCTTCCAAAATTTTTGTGCCATTGTGCAGGTCCACCATTGATGATAGTATGTTCCATAACTAGTCTTGCATTTCCAACATTTTGGGGAGTTGGTGGGGAACATTTTCGCAATTCTGGCCGGTGGAAGGTGCCATCTATGAAACATTTTCATCTGGTTTTCCTTGTATGCCGTCGCGATTGTCAGTTTCATGTTCGTTTTCCACATCTTCTCCCACTTCTCTAAATCTATCACATGGCTAATATTTTGTGCCCATTTGATCATCGTGTCCTTCACTGTTTCCTCTTCCATTTTATACCATATTAGAAACTTGTATAATCTACTTATTAGTTTTCGTTCATTCCCTGATATGATTTTACCTAATTCTGTTTCTTCTAGTCGAACTTGATCTTTTTTTATATCCTCTGTATACTTGAACTTATCTGCAGATATGTCCACCATTGCACTTCTCTTCCTAAATCCAGTTCCAATTCGTTTCTGGTTTTTAGTATTCCCCTCTTGTTTATTATATCTCTATATCTAATTAATTTTGTCCAGTCTACTAAATTTGGGTGTGTTAAAGTTTCCTCTGGGGAGATCCAAGACGGGATTTGTATATAATGTTGTTTTTTAATTTTATTCCAAATTACTAGTAATGAATTCCTAATTGTGTGTCTTCTAAGTATCTATAAATATTTTGTTTTCCTCCCCACAAATATGAGCGCCACCCTTTAGTTAAATCATATCCTTCTAATATTAGCAGTCTTTTATTTTCCAATTCTATCCACTCCTTTATCCAAACTAATCCTGCTGCTTGATAGTAGGTCTCCCAATCTGGGAGGGCAGCTCCTCCTCTAGTAATGCCTCGTGACCTAAGGCAAGCCTGTGTATATCGGGGCATGCCACCCCGTTTGTCTGAGTGGTGTAAAGCAGCTATTGACCTGGACGTGGGACTAAGAGAGTTCCGGGTTAGGGGAGGTGTGAGTACGATCCCCATCCGACGCCAATCGGACCGGCTGGGTCCTGTCAGAGCAGTGGGGCGAGGGGAGCCTGATCCTCGAGTAGTTGATTCCACACGGCAGCTGTTACGCTGTTTCCGGTGTAATCAACCTGGCCATAGGGCTCTGGAATGCCTGCTACCACTGGCTCACCCACCTGGACTGAATGCCCTGACAGTTAGTGGGAAGGCCCGTGGGCGACCAACCCCGGAAAGGACCAGAGGTCTATCGCGACCGGGACAGAGCCCCAATGGAACCACAACAAAGGAACCGGGTCCTGCTGTGCATCCTGGGATAGTTCCTGTGGTGCTAGCCGATAGTGATGAGGAAGAGGACACCAATGACCCAATGGTAAGTGAGCCCATCCGTCCCTTCCACATACCCATAACCCTGACACCATTACAGGGGCCAACACGAGTACAGCATGAAGCCCTTATTGATTCTGGGTGTACAAGGTGCTTGATAGGGCGAACTGTAGCCACCCGTTTGGGTATACGGTTATGGTTGTTAAAAACCCCAATACCATTCGAACCGATGGATGGAGCTACCTTAGGGGCAGCCCCAGCAACCCAAGTGACAGAATTAGTAAAAATGGAGATAGGAGCTCACTCCTGTCAGAGCAGCGGGGCGAGGGGAGCCTGATCCTCGAGTAGCTGATTCCACACGGCGGCTGTTACGCTGTTTCCGGTGTAATCAACCTGGCCATAGGGCTCTGGAATGCCTGCTACCACCGGCTCACCCACCTGGACCAAACGCCCTGACAGCTAGTGCCTGGGAAAGCATGCGGTTTGTGGTGGTGGACACAATGATCGAACCCGTGATTTTGGGATTGGCTTGGTTGGATAGATGGAAGCCCACGATCTGGTGGGAGGGGGCTGACTGCGCTATTGAACTAATACCTGGGGTAAAGCTGACAAAACCACGCATGTATGCCATGACCCCACGTGAGGTGGAAGAATTACGTAAATACATACCAAGGGGTTCTAGTGTATCTAGACAATATCTTAATATACACCGAGTCTATGGAGGAACATATTAGTTTAGTCCATACCAATGGGGCTGCAGAGAGAGCAAATGCAATGATAGAGCGATACCTTCGTTGCTATGTTTCATATCAACAGACCGATTGGTCTTCACTGCTACCGTTTGCGGAGGTCGCCTATAACAATGCAGTTCATAGCAGTACGGGTCTCACTCCTTTTCGGGTGGCAATGGGACGAGACTTCGTAGCGATACCCGAGTTAGATCAACCACCGACAACGTCGCCAATGCCCCATGAGTGGGCTGAGAGGATGAATACGGTATGGCCCCAAGTCAGAGAGGCATTAGATAAAGCAACTCTCGCATATAAAAGCCAGGCGAATAAGAAACAAGCACCGTTTCAACCATTCAAGGTAGGGGACATGGTATTTCTCTCTACCAAATACATCAAATTAAGGCTTCCTAGTAGGAAACTGGGACCAAAATATCTGGGCCCGTTTCCAGTGATACGAATAATAAATCCTGTGACTGTAGTACTAAAGTTACCTCAGTTATTGGGGAAGATCCACCCCATATTTCATAGTAGTCTTCTCAAACCCGCCAAACATATCCAAGTATTCGACCGTCCTGGTCCGGTCATGGAGGGCCATTACGAGATTGATGAAGTCCTAGATTCTAGATGGACAAGGGGGGGTCCTCTCTTACCTTGTTAAATGGAAGGGTTATCCAGTAGAAGAGGCTTCTTGGATACTGCATAGTAATGTAAAAGCAAACTGACTGATTCGACGGTTTCATAGAATGTATCCTCACAAACCATGGTTATCTACTAATACGTATAACTTATCTCTTACAGAAGGACACGTGGTGAAAGGGGAGCCGCCTGTCGAGCCTAGCAACCTGCTCGACATCGCTAACGCGTGCTGAAAGCATCCAGGGACATATACATACTTGGTGGTGGTGGCACTGGGTGAAGGCGGCCGTATGCGGGGTGTGAGGTGGTGGTATCGGGTGCGACGGGATTAGGGCCGTTCCGGAGGACACAGCGGCAGCACCTTCCAGAACATGCTGAAGACCAATTACGCCCTTAAAAGAGAGGCGTGGTAATAAACAAGGGTGCAGTCTACGGCCCTAAAAGAGGGGCATAGTAGCAAACAAGGGCGCGGTCCTAATGAGTTAATGGAAAGATGGGCTATATAAACGCCCCATTCTTGGTGTAATGTAGCGCCGATTTCAATCGTGTTTACGAATCACAGTGTGTAGCCGGATGCGGATGCGAATAAACCAGCGTGCCAAAAGAGCTGAATAAGGCTGTAGCTGTGTTTTGATTGCGTCCTGCACGGCATTCCTGAGAGGAGGAGCCGCCCCCCTCCAGCATTACTAGAGGAGGGCCACAAGCTCCCCCTCAGCTACTTCGCCCCGGAGGGGGGCGGCTCCTCCTCTCAGGAATGCCGTGCCGGAGTGGGGCGAAGCGACCCAGACGCTGTCCGCTGTCTTGTAATACTTTTAACCTAATTCTAGGCTTCTTTCCTTGCCAAATAAATTTTGTGGTCAATCTATTTAATAAGTCAAAAAAAAATTTCTCCATTTTTATTGGAATAGTCTGGAAGAGGAATAAAATTTTAGGTAAGATGTTCATTTTTATTACTGCCACTCTTCCCATCCATGAGATCTGCAACTTTGTCCAGTTTTCCAAATCTTTCCTAATTTGCTCAGTTAATTTATCATAATTTTCTTTTTTAATTGAGAAACTTCTTGCCATGAGCCAAATTCCCAAATATTTAATTTTTTTTGTTGCTTGAATATTCATAATCCTTTTTAATTCTGTCTCCTGGTTTTTTGTAAGATTTTTAGTTAGTAATTTCGATTTATTCTTATTAATTTTTAAACCTGCTACTTCACCAAATTCTTCTATTTTTCTAATCAATTTGGGGCCGGATTCTAAAGGTTCCTCAGTTATAAAAACCATATCATCTGCATATGCCTGAATTTTTAATTCTCAGGCCCTTTATTTCTTGGTCTTCCCTAATTCTATTTAAGAGTGCCTCCAGTGCTAGAATAAAAAGAAGTGGGGAGAATGGGCAGCCTTGTCTTACTCCTTTTGTTATTTCAAAGCCTTTTGTCATATCCTGATTAACCAATGCCTTTGCCGTCTGTTTTGAATAAATTTTCCCAATCATTTGTCCAAATTTTGTCCATAATCCAATTTCTTTATTAATTGTATCATGAAATTCCAGTTCAAATTGTCAAAGGCTTTTTGCGCATCAAGGAAAACCCATGAAAATTGTTTCTTTGCATGTACCTCATAATACTCTAATATGTCTACTATCTTCTTTCTTTTATATACACTGCTATTCCTCTTTTTTTCTGTTGAGAAAGTGACACATATAGTTTTCCTAATTTCTTATTTTCCAACAATTTTTGAAAGTCTTTCTTTATATGGACCTCTTGTAGGCAGATCACATCCATGTCTAATTCTTTTAATTTTGTAAATATCTGGGCTCTCTTTTTCTGAACATTTAAGCCATTAATATTCACTGAGAATAGAGATATTTTTTCTTCCATCTCTTACTGTACTTGCCTTTTGGTGTTTCTTATCTCTCTCTTAACTCTTCCTTTTGCTCCCTCTCTTTCTTCTCGTTCCTTTTCTTGGGTTTTCTTTTGTTCTTCCTCTCTTTCTATTTCTTCCCGTTGTTCCTCCTCCTGACTTTTATCTTCTATTTCTTCCTTACTTTCTTGTTCTTCTTCTAGATAGTTTTTATAGAACTCCTGCGCTTTTTCTATTGTGTCGATTTTGAATTTTTTGTCTTGCCATGTAATAAGGATTCCTTCCTGCATAATCCAATGGAACATTACTTGGTGTTGAATTAATTTGGATGTCAGGAAGTAATATAACTGTCTTTGGTTCCATACTCTTTGTGGGGTTTGCTTTAAGATGATAAGCTCTTTCCCATTGTACGTTATTTTTCCATCCCTTGATTTTTTATATACTTCATTTCTTATTTTTTTTTTGAAAAATCTGATACGTACTTCTCGTGGCAGTCAGTGCCTTCTAATGTAGTTGTTGTGTACTCGGTATGCTTCATCTATCGAATCTTTTACTTCTATTTTATCTTTCTGTATCATTTCTGCTATTATATCACTCATTTTCTCTTCCAAATCTTCTTCTCTCTCTTCAGTAATGTTCCGGGAGCGTAGGAAGAAGGAGGCTTTCTCCATTTCTAAGAAAGTAATTGAGTCAGCCAGTTCTTTGTTTTGTTGTTGTATTTTCTGCTCTGCCATTTCTAACTTTAAATCCAAATGGTCTACTTTATCTTCTATTTTTTTTACTTTATGCTCATTCTCTGCTACTGTCTGTTGAATATTCTCCATCTTCTCTTTCATACTTTTCAAATCATCCTTTAACTCTCCTAATTCATCTTTAATTTCTTGGTGATATCTTCTAGCTTCCTCTTGGTGATCTGCCATTTTTTCTTGTGATTTCAATAAGGTCTCTTGAATTGTTTGTAGCATATTTTGCATGCTGCTCATAGTTGGCTCCATCTTATCCTTTTCTTTTCCCAGCATGGATTCAATCGATCGCTGCATTGTAGGTGAGGGCATCACAGTTGGATTTGCTATAGGTTTTTTCCCCCTGTTTTTGTTATTGTTGTTGTTGTTGACATTATTATATTTTTGGTCCAATTCCTCCACAATATCATAAATTTTTAGGTGTTACTTTGCTTTGCCACGTTAGTACTCAATTAAAATATCGCTACCTCTCGCAAATGTAGCTTTCAAACAACAATTATCAACTGTTATACCTCTTCTCCCCACTCTTAACACTGTACTGTTTAAAGCAATCCCTTTTTCACCACTGTCTGATCTCATTTAATCCTTATTCCTTTCTATAAAGCCTATAATTTTTGTTCATACAATCAGCAAAACAGATTCCCCCTTTTTCCCAATTACAAAATTCTTTTGGAAATATTACTTAATAATAATTACTTAATAATTACTTAAGATTACTTAAATCAAATTCGAAACCGGAAGTTTTTTTTTCCAAACGCCTTCCTCCGCTCCTTCCATTCCTTATTGCATCAGATTGTCCAGTTCAGATTTTTTCCCCCACTCTTGACACCACCGTTCAGTTCTTCCTTATTTCCAGTCCTACACAGTCTCAAACTTTGTTGTCATTCTTGTTATTTATAAATCCAAAATCTCCTCTCCAAAACCAAATCAGATAGATCGTTCCAAAATCACCCACCAAAAGTTTCCATTAAAGCAAAGTCATCGTTTTACAATTATTCTCTCTCTTCTCCACCGTCTCCTCTGTATCAATCCAGAAAGTCCAGGGTAATTACTTTGTATCTTTTTTTGTTGATTCTGCTCATTTCCGCTACGTTGTTAACTTCTTTTGATCATCTCCGCTGAGCGCCCTTCTCCATAGTCGCCTCTTTAAATACACTCCGCGACTCTCTTTTCAACACCAATTTTAATTTTGCCATCTAACTAGTTTTCCCTTCTTCTTTCCTCCACCTTCGATCGCTGTAGCTGAAGTCACTCTTTACTTCCTCTCTGAGGCGGCCGCCATCGCTTTCAATCTGCCTAACAGGCAGATTTTTCCCTGCTGGATTTAAGGGGTCTGGTTTTAATGCTCCAGGACACTAGTGCCTCGTCTGAAGCTTGAAACCTTCCCCTTTAATGTTCTGGACCCTCCGGGTCTGGAACTGCCCTTATGGGGCTCCTATACAAGGATTAGCTGGGTTTATGGGAGCTGTCAAACTCTCTCTCGCCCACACCACGTGATGTCACCACCGGAAGCTCTATAAGCAATATTTTTATAGGTGAAAATTATGTCCACTAAGCCAGTATGATGAAAGAAATTGCAGCTTTTTAAAACTGGTTAGTATAATTAATTTTCATTTACAACTGGATTTGAAATGCATATGCAGGTAATCATCGACTTACGACCACAATAGAGCCCAACATTATTGTTGTTAAGTGAGGCATTTGTTAAATGAGTTTTGCCTCATTTTATGACTTTTCCTGTCACATTTATTAATTGAATCACTGCACTTGTTAAGTTAGTCATATGGTTGTTAAGCGAATCTGGCTTCCCCATTGACTTTGCTTGTCAGAAGGTTGCACAAAGTGATCACATCAGCCCAGGACATTGCAACCATCATAAATACGAGTCAGTTGTCAAGCATCTGAATGTAAATCACGTGACTGTGGGGATGCTGCAAAAGTCGTAACTGTGAAAAACGGACATAGGTCACTTTTTTTCAATGCCATTGTAACTTTGAACAGTCACTAAATGAACTGTTGTAAGTCGAGGACTACTACCTGTATTAATTATAGCGGTAATAGTGATAATAACCACTGGTGGTGCAGTAGTTAAAATGCAATATTGCAGGCTGACTCTGCCCACAGCCAGGAGATCCTGACCAGCTCAAGGTTGACTCAGCCTTCCATCCTTCCGAGGGCAGTAAAATGAGGACCCAGTTTGTTGGCGGCAATATGCTGACTTTGTAAATTGCTTAGAGAGTGCTGTAAAGTACTATGAAATGGTATATGAATCTAAGTGCTACTGCTATTGCTATATTACGTGAAATATTATTTGCAACACTTTTCTTGGCTTGACAATAAATCTATTGAAAATATTCATTCTTGAATTCATTTCCTCTATTAGTTCAGTTCAGCACAGGAAACATTCTACCATTGTTGTCTACAACAATGGCATCCAACCTTTTGGACACCAGTTCCATGGAGACAGGTTTTTCCATGGATCAGAGGTGTGTGTGTATTTTGCATGCTGCCGGCTTCCCATAGATGGAGCTTCATTTATTTGTATGGCCCGGTTTCTAGCATTCCGTGACTGGTGCTGGTCCATAGACCCCTACTCTACACCTGGAATTTCCACTTTGAGGACTTTAGTACACATATTAACATGATCAATTAAAAAAGACTACCTTTTTATAGTCCTCCCTTAGTCTTCTGATGCAGCATCATTTCCCTCTTATTATTTTCCTATTCTCACTTTGATGTGCCTTCAATGACTTGCTAATGTGTTTCACAACTCTTCCTAAACTGAATACACATCAGCAGCAAACCAGTTGGCCACATGGGCAAAGGCTAAATGCACTTTCAATCAGCTGCCAAGCTCCCTTGGGGCTTTCAGTTGCTGTAAGTTTATTATGCGAGAGAAAGCAGGAAGTGCATTTCACACCATAGAATTGCTTCTAATTGTTTTCAGTTCTACTGGGGAAAGAACCTCCCAAAACCTCAGGCTACTCCATGGGAAGGTGGGATCAAGGAAAACAAACTGAATGTAACAACATTGTTGTCTTGTTTAATCTATATATATATAAAAGCAAAAACCATTCATGCTGTAATCACGAAATCTCCAGAACCATAAAGCCTACAAAGTTGAAATTCGCCATGTATGTTCCTCTTGGCTTCTAGGTGCTCACTAAGAAAGGATTTTTCAAAATGACCATCAGAGCATTAGTATTTCCTATATTATGCTGTGCTATATGAGAGAAAGCCATCTCTGACACATTTAAGGGTGTTTGGAAGCAATGCAGGCTGCATATTCCAAAAGCAAGCAAGAGAAAAGATCAACCAAAGACTAGAAAGCTCAGGTTTACAGGCTATGAGCCTGGCTCAAAGGGCTATCGCTTTAGCAATGGAAGCAAAAGAATAGTGATTTCCAGGTCTGCTAGCTTTGCACAGTAAAATTGGAACAGTATTGATGCCAATTTTGGGAATGACCCACTTAGTGATGGTTACCCACTCAGTGACAGTAACTCACTTAGTGATGGTGTCAGCATTCAGGGAGGAGAAGCAAAAGAAGCTTGAAAAGATATGAAGCAAGAGAGGGTTGAACCACAAGAGCAGTCAATGCCACACAGATCAGAGTGATGGAACAATGGGATTCCACCTGACAGGTATTCTGCTAATGAAGTAAAGGTGTTTAATGTGAGGTATGAGCCAAGAAACTATCAGGTATTGGCACTACCCAAAATTGAACAAGTGAAGTGGAAAGAAGCCATGGACAAAGAAATGAAATCTATGGGTGAACATAAAGTGTTCACATCTATGACTTTGCCACAAGGTTCTCATCAGGCTCAAGGTTGACTCAGCCTTCCATCCTTTCTAAGGTAGGTAAATTGAGGATCCAGTTTGTGGGGGCAATAAACTGACTTTGTATAAATATACAAAAGTATGAAGGCTATTGCTTAACGCATTGTAAGCTACCCTGAGTCTCCGGAGAAGGGCGGCATATAAATCAAATTAAAAAAAAAAAGTTCCAAAGCCGTAGAAGGTAAATGTGTATACAAAAAGAAAGTACTACCTAACAACGAGGTACAATATAAGGCAAGATTAGTGGCATAAGGTTTTTTCACAAAGGAAAAACATGCACTATGACAAGGTATTCATGCCAACTGTAAAGAGTGAATGCATAAGGTTGATACTAGCATTGGCAGCGGCACGTGGCCATACAATTCGGTATTTTGACATAACCACAGCATTCCTCAATGCAGAATTAGAGGAAGAAATGTACATGGTTCAAGCACCAGGGTATGAAAGTAAAAAGCCTAACACTGTGTATAAATTGAACAAGGCCATTTATGGGCTGAAGCAGTCAGACAGGAATTGGAATATCTGTTTAGCTATGGCATTGAAGGGTCTTGGGTTCAAGAGTTGCAAGGCTGACTTCCGGTTTGGTTCCTGTCGCCGAAAGACGGTCTTTTTTTCGGACCACCAGCCCCGCTGCCTGTTAGAGCCGCTTCGAACAAGAGAAGCGGCTCGGAAGTTTCCGAATCCAGAAGGAATCATGAATAGAGTCGGCGAGAGGCAGGTAGAGCCCCTGTGAGCCCCCAGATAGCACTCCTTTGCTTCTGAGGAGAAAACAGGCGCGGCTCCCTATTCAGCTCGCCGAGACTCCGGACAGCGTGGATGAGTCTACACATCGTAGAGCAAGGTGGCAGGACCAACCTTTCTACTGAGAACAAAGCGAATTCAAACAAACAGGGTGGAATAAGAACTTGAACCACGAAACTGCAAGTATTTACTAGCCCTGTGACTAACTTTAAAATAGAAGAGTGAAAGTCTCTTGAAAATGGCGCCCGGCTTCAGCGTTAACGAGAGCTGAAAGTGAGAGTGGATTTGTATAGCTACTTCAATCAGTTACAAAGTAGCATTGCCTGTAAAAAGTGAAAGAAAAGGGAATTTCTTTTAAGACAAGCCTGATTCTGATTTAATTTCATCTTTAACTTGACTAAACCTGGGGGAATTTTTCAGAGGATTCTGTGGAGGAGGAAAGAGAAAAAAGACTTCCTTTTTTGGAAAAGTTAGATTACGTGGCAGCATGGCTTCTAAGCAGACTAAACAGGATGGGAAGGCGGCAGGGGGGGATCCCCCACACATAAACCTCAACAACAGCCTCCCAGCCAGCAGAGCCAGAAAAAAGAGATTGATCTTGAAAGTCTAAAGGATTTTATTTCTCAGGCTTTGATGAGGCAAGATGAATGTTTGGATGAGAAGTTTAAAAAGTCACAACAGGAAATTAAGCAGGAGATGAAAGAAATCAAAGAGGTGGTACAAGAAAAATATGACAAGGTGACCAAAAAATTAATGACTGTTTTGACTGGATTGTCAGAAGCAATTATTAAAACTGAAGAAAAAGTGGAGGAATTTAGACTAGAAGTGGATGTCAAAATGAAGGAGGCTGATCATAAAATTTCTAATGTGGACAATAAAACGCAAAGACTGGAAAATGAGATAACAATGATGCAATTCAGGTCTATGGAATTTGCTATAAGGCTTAGAGGCTTAAAAGAGAATGATAGGGAAGATTTGAGAAAGATCTGTGCTGATGCACTAGCTGTGATGTTAAAGATTAGTTCTGAAGAGATTTTTTGTAAAATGGACAAGGTGTACAGAGTGAATTCCTGGGTGGCCAGACAAAGACAATTGCCTAGAGATGTGGTGATATATTTTACAGATAGAAAAAATAAGAAATGATAACCTGCAAAAGTCCTTTGTCTCTGCTGTGCAAGTGGATGGAAAGGAAATTGGAGTTTATAAAGAACTGCCACCTAAGATGTTAAAAGACAGGAAGGATTTTGGATTTCTAGTGAATGAATTAAAAAAACAACAAATCCCATTTAGGTGGGATGCTCCAACTGGCATAATTCTGAGATTTAAAGGAGAAAGATATTGATTAAATACTCTTGAAAAGGCGGAAGAATTTTATTCTAATTTTTTCAAAGTGAGCTCACCATCCCCACGTACATTTTCTGTGCTGGAGACAAAGGAGAGTGACAAGGAGAGGCAATTTCAGCAAGAGATTGATGAGCAGTCTAAGCAGTTGGAATTGGAAGCAATGGAAATGCAGGGAGCTACAGGAGGATTTTTGGATGCGCCCTTGATAGATCTTCCCTCAGAAATTGTAACTGAACCACCTAAGACTACAAGAGAAGTGGCCTTGGACCTAGCCCGGATGTGTGAAGCCAAAGATCAGCGCATAACTCGAGCAATCGCTAAGCAAATTAAAGAAAAGCAACAACAGGAAAGGACCAAGCCACAGCAAGGCAAGAAAGGAGTTAAGGGCAATATACAAGAATGCGAAGCCATGGGAGGAGCAAGGCCGAAGACTACCAATTTGGAGACCCTTCAGCATATGTTCTTATCGCTTCAAGAAGATTCAAATGACAACTAAGTTCTTATCTTGGAATGTGAACGGATTAAATTCACCACAGAAAAGGAAGAAATTATTTAATTACTTGAGACAATTTAACAATGATATTATTTGTTTACAAGAAACTCATATTCGAATACAAGACCAAAAATACTTGATAAACTCAAGATTAGGAACACAATTTATAGCCTCGAATTTGGAAAAAAAGAATGGTGTAGTGATTTATATAAATAAAAGATTGTCAACTAAAATTATAGAAGCAGATGACTGTGGCAGGTTTATAGCAGTTGAACTCTATACAGCAAATGGTCCAATTCTGGTGATTGGAATTTATGCTCCTAATCAACAGCAAGAAAATTTTTACAAAACTTTGCATTCCAAAATATTGCAATGGGATTATAGATCTATTATAATTATGGGAGACTGGAATGGAGTAATTGACTCCAAAATAGATAAAAAGAGTTTGGCAAAGTCAAGGATTAGATTACCACAGACTTTTTTTGATATGAAAGAAGATTTGGAATTAAAAGATATTTGGAGAATACATAACCCAAAAGATTTGGACTTTACTTTCTTTTCAGATAGACACAGATCCTTCTCTAGGATTGACTTTATTTTACTATCATCTGATTTACTTGTAAAAACGAAAAGAACAAAGATTTTTCCAAGGACTTTAACTGACCATAGCCCGGTATGGATAGAAATTGAGATGGGAAAGAGTGAGAGAAGATCATGGAGAGTAAATGAAAATTTGTTTAGATATGAAAAGAATATAACAGAACTTAAAAAGCAAATGAAAGAATTTTTTGAAATGAACTTGAATAAGGGTACCCCTATTGAAATTGTGTGGGATGCGAGTAAGGCATATATGAGAGGGGTACTCATCCATATGAACTCTAAACACAAATTAAATCAACAAAAGAAAAGATCTGAAATGGAAGCAGAAATAAAGAATAAAGAACAGTTACTTATAAAAAATCCAACAGATGAAAGAATATGAGGAGCTATAAAACTGTTGAAAGATCAATTTCAAATGCTTATGGCAGAACAAACAGCAACAAATTTACAATTTGCGAAACATAACACATTTTGTAACGCTAACAAACCGGGCAGATGGTTGGCTTATACATTAAGGAAGAGGCAGAGCACACGGGTCACTGACAGTATTGATAGTGGAGGGAAGGAAATTTTTCAACAAAAATTAATTAAAGAAGTTTTTTTAGACTATTATACCAAATTATATGCTAAACATGATATACAGAATGGACTTATAGAGAAATATTTAGAAAAAAGAAGAGTTACAAAAATTTCTAGCCAACAAAAGGAGAGAATGAATTATCCTATAACTGCTGAGGAAATTATTGCCACAATTAAACAACTGAAAACAGCTAAAGCACCAGGAACGGATGGTTTAACTGCGGTGTATTACAAAACTTTACAAGCAGAAATGATTGAACATCTTAAAGATCTATTTTGTAGTATACAACAAGGGGGTAAAATACCCCCATCATGGAAAGAAGCTTATATTTCATTGATACCGAAAGAGCAAGCAGGTCCTAAAAAACCTGAGAATTTTAGACCAATATCTCTTCTGAATAATGATTATAAAATATTTGCAAAAGTATTAGCCAACAGGTTGATGCCAGTTATTCAAGAGGTGATTCATTATGATCAAGCGGGATTTATAGAAGGCAGATATATGAAGGATAATGTAAGGCAAATTATAGATTTATTGGAATATCTTGAGAAGAATAAACAGATCCCTGCAGTGCTGGTTTTCTTGGATGCGGAGGAGGTCTTTGATAGAGTGGACTGGAACTTTCTATTAAAGACTTTAAGAAAGATGGACTTTGGGGATCAATTTATACAGGCGGTTTCAGCAATTTATCAAGAACAAATGGCACAAATTATTATTAATGGAAGCTTGACAACAAATTTTAGTATTGAAAAAGGAACAAGACAAGGTTGTCCGTTATCCCCATTATTATTTATTCTAACATTAGAAGTCTTGTTGAATATAATACGGGACTTGAGTACCTTGAAGGGAATAGTGATAAGCCAAGAGGATTACAGAATAAGGGCATTTGCAGACGATCTGGTTGTTACCCTAACACAGCCGATGGAATCAATAATCCAGATGAAAGACATTATAGAACAATATGGTATGGTATCAGGATTTAGATTGAACCAGAAAAAAACAAAGATGATAGTCAAAAATATGATACAAGATCGAAAACAGGAACTTGAAAGCAAGGCAGGTTTTGAGATAGTACCAAAGGTTAAATATCTAGGAGTTCAGGTTGCAGAATCAAACATAAAACTGTTTCAAAATAATTATGAGGTGTTGTGGCGAGAGGTACAAAAAGACATGGAGACTTGGAAAAAACTGCAGCTGTCTTTACTTGGAAGAATAGCAGCAGTTAAGATGAACGTTTTGCCAAAATTTCTTTTTTTGTTTCAAATGATTCCGGTGCTTAAAAGTGATAAACAACTGAGAGAATGGCAAAATGGAGTGAACAAGTTTGTATGGAATGAGAAAAAACCTAGAGTTAAGCTGAAAATTATGCAAGATGTCCCAGAAAGGGGAGGCCTTAAACTTCCAAACCTACAATTATACTATGAAGCAGCTGCTTTGACGCAAGCAAGTGACTGGTTTGGAAGGAAAAAGACTGGAATATTGAATATAGAAAGTTATGATCTTGAATTTGGTTGGCATGCATACTTATTTTATGAGAATAAAGTGGATAAAGTATTTAAAAGCCACATACTTAGAAATTCCTTGATGAGAGTTTGGAAGAAGCACCGATTCAAATGGGATTATAAAATACCGCTATGGCTGGATCTTGGTCATATCTTGTGGAATACAAATATAATGTCGCTCGGGGGGGGGGTTATATAAAGAAGTTCTTTTTACAGATGCGGGCAGATGGCAACTGAAGACATTAGAAACGCTGTTGGAAGAAGGAATTAATTTAATTTGGCTACAGTATAATCAACTCCAACTGAGGTGGAAAGAGGACCAAAAAACTGGTATAATGATGCATAAAGAAGAATTGGTTAGACATATAAAAGAGAAAGGTCCAATGCATATTAAAAGGGTTTATAATGTTTTGCTAGAAAGGGACTCAGGAACTGAATTGGTTAAAGATTGTATGATAAAGTGGGCACAAAATTTTGCAGAACCAGTGATGTTGGAAACATGGGAAAAAATATGGGTTCAGAATGTTAAATTTACACAGTCGCAGAATCTGAGGGAAAACTTTTATAAAATGTTTTATAGGTAGCATTTAGATCCTAAGAAATTGTCATGCATGTATCCTAATGTTCAACCGAAATGTTGGAGATGTGATTGCTTAGATGCTACATATTATCATATATGGTGGACATGCAAGAAAGCAAAGGCTTTTTGGATAAAAATTTGGTGGGTTCTGCAAAATGTTTTAAAGAAAAAAATTCAATTTTCTCCTCAATTGTTTTTACTGGGTATAGTTAAGGGTTTTTCAGTGGGTGAAACAAAATTGATATTGTATATGATAACAGCAGCGAGATTGTTGATAGGTCAGTATTGGAAAAATGAAGCTATGCCCACTATTGAAGAATGGACTTTGAAGATGGCTAATTTTGCAGAGATGGCGAAGATCTCAGCATATCTAAAAGATCGGACACAAGAGACTTATGTATGGGAGTGGAAAAACTGGATAGATTATGTGCAGAATAAATATCAAACTAGGAAATATCAGATAGGTTTTAACTGAATGTATTATACAGGAATAGAATAAATGAATTTTGTGAAGATCTGAATAATATACAGGGGTGGAGGGGTTCAAGTTTTATAAAATGTGACTTTGATTTCGATTATATCTTGTGGAAGTCCCGGGGGGGAGGGGAGGGTTAGGGGGGGTTAGGGAGGGTTAGGGGGGTTAGGGAGGGTTGGGGGTGGAAATGGGGGTGAAAATGTATTTGTAAAACTTTTTCAATAAAAAAAAAGAGTTGCAAGGTTGATGGTTGTATATGTACTGGAAAGTTATAAGGTGGAGATTGTCAATTATTAGCATTTGTGGATGATCTTTGTTTCATTGCAAAAGGTCTGTCACGGGTAAAAGAATTTGCTAATCAATTACAGAAAAAAATTGAATTGAAAGATCTGGGTGAAATACAAAACTATCTTGGTATAGAGATACAAAAAACTGAGAAGTTGGTTATGTTCGCAATCGAAGAAAAATTGAACAGCTGTTGGAGAGATACAACATGAAGGATTATAATTCTGCTCCAACACCTAGGAGCACAGATTTTCATAATAATTTGAGTGAGGACAAAAGTCATTAAGAGATATATCAGTCTGCAATAAGGAGCTTGTTTATCAGTCACAGAGGTCCAGACCAGACATACTTGTGCAGTAAGTATCTTAAGTCGCTTTACTGCTGCACCAACACAATTGCATTGGATGGGTGTAAAAAGGATTCTCGGGTATTTGAAGGGAACTGTCAATTTGGGTTTCTGAAGAATTAAAATTGAAATGTTATGTTGATAATGATTATGCCAATGAAGTAAAAACCAGAAAGTCCAATTCTGGGATTGTGGTATTATTTGGAGGGGCTTTAATTGGTTGGAAGTTCAAAAAACAACTGTAGCCATTTCTACGGCAGAGACAGGATTTATTGCTCTATCTGAACTTTGTTCAGCGGTAACTTGATACATACAGCTGTTAAAGGATTTAAACGTAAAAGTAAATGAAGCTGTAACGGTGTTTGAGGATAATGCTGCAATGGTCGTAAGTGTGAAAAATGGTCATAAGTCACTTTTTTCAGTGCTGTTGTAACTTTAAACAGTCACTAAATGAACTGTTATAAGTCAAGGACTACCAGTATATTATACTAAGATGCATAAGAATGAGTATTTGATAAAAAGTAATTAATTACAGTCACCTAAATTTTACTGACTATTGAAATTCACATGCAGTGGAGGCGGGATATGCATGTACGCACTTAAAGGATACATGACACTTCAGAGGGAAGAAAGCAAGCATGCCATATCAGCAAGACAGAGTACCTTGATATGTCAAGGTGAAGCATCTCATCTCAATAATGGCATTTTGTATAAACACTCCTAATACTCAGATGCAACTCACTTTAAGAGCAATCTCTTATTCCATTCGTTCAGCTTTATATTCTGTCCTATATTTTTGGCCCATGCTAACATCGGTTCTTTAACTACTTCCTCTGCCATATCGTACTCCAATAAGTAATTATATAATTTAGCTAGAATTTTGTCATCCGTACCCATCCATATCTTGTCAAATCCATTTATGCTCGTTTCAATGCCAAATTCCTCCTTATCTTTTTTATATCTAGATTTAATTTGATTATATGGCCACCAGTCTATGGAAATACCTTGTTCCATCAATTCTTCCCTTGTTTTAAGATTCCCTCCCCCATCTAATAATTCATTGTATCTGACCGTTTTACCCATTTCTAATATATTTGGATATATTATAGCCTCCATGGTGGAAAGCCATCTCGGAATTTTCCTATAGTGCTTCTGTCTCATCTCTCCCCATATTTGTATCAAGATCTCCCTTATTTTATGCCTATGAAAATAAGTTTTTTGTCTTCTTCCCAGTATCCCAGAGATATGCATGCCAGCCCTTCTGGAGATCATGCCCTTCTAAAGTTAACAGTCTTTTATTTCTCAGGGTTGCCCAATCTTTCAACCATACTAGGTTTGCAGCTTTTTGATATAACTCCCATTTAGGTAATCCGAAACCCCCTCTTTCCTTCTTGTCCTGTAAATTCCTAATTGCTATTCTTGGTTTCTTTCCCTCCCAAATAAATTTCCTGATGATGCTATTGAGCTCCAAAAATTTTTTTTTATCTAATTTAACAGGGACTGTTCGGAATAAAGACAATAACTTGGGTAATATACTCATTTTTATTGCCGCGATTCTACCTAATAATGATATCTGTAGTCTTCCCCACTTTTCCAAATCCTGTTTAATATTTCTAATCAATGGTAAATAATTATCCTCTCAGAGGGCCGAGCACCTTGATGAAATCCAGACCCCCAGGTATTTTACCTTCTTGGAGGTTTGGATCTCCATTGATTCTTCCAGTACTTTTTTCCTTACCTCTGTCATATTTTTTGTTAATAATTTAGTTTTGGATTTATTTAATTTAAGGCCTGCTACCTCCCCGTAATTGCCCAATTCTTCCAAAATTTTAGTACCTGATTCTAATGGTTCTTCCATGATTAATACCACATCATCTGCAAATGCCTGTGTCTTATATATCTCTTTTCTGATTGTCAAACCCTTTATTTCATTATTATTCCTAATCTTTCTCAAGAGTACTTCTAGTGCTAAAATAAATAAAAGTGGGGATAGAGGGCACCCTTTTCTAATCTGAAAAGCCTTAGTTAATTCTCCATTCTGTAATATGTTAGCTTTTTGTTTTTGATAAATTGTGGATATCGTGTTGACAAAATTTGATCCGAATTCCATTTGGATAATTTGTTGCTTCATAAATTGCCAATTAAGATTGTCGAATGCCTTTTGGGCGTCGACAAAGACCAATGCCATTTCTTTGTTCGGGTGTTCCTCATAGTATTCCAATATATCTATTATCATCCTTGTATTATTCCTGATTTGCCTCCCAAGGAGGAATCCATTTTGATCACTGTGTATTAATTTATTCAAAATTATTTTTAGCCTTCCTGCTAAGATACCCATATAGATTTTGTAGTCCGTATTCAGGAGGGAGATCGGTCTATAATTTTTAATTAATTTTGGGTCTTCTCCTTCTTTTTGGAGGAGAGTAATATACGCCTCTCTCCATGATTCTGGAATTTTGGATTCAGTTAGGGCCTCATTATAAATTTCTAACAACTTTGGTAATAAAATTTCCTCCAAATCCGAATTTTTGTAGAATTCCCCTGGAAGTCCATCTGGGCCTAGGGATTTGTTCTTTTTAAGTTTTGATATTACCATCCTTAATTCTGTCATCGTTATTTCTTTATTAAGTATTTCTTTATCCTCTTCCCTGATCTTTGAAAGACTTTCTTTTGACAAGTATTGGACCACCTTTTCATTAGGAATTTGTTCTTCCGCATACAGAGCCGCATAATACTCTCGGGCAATCTCCAATTTATCTTCCTGTTTATTGTTAAGGTGGCCTTCCGGGTCTTCCAATTGATGAATTATACCTTTCTCTTTTTCTTTTTTTAACCTGTAGGACAGCCACCTGCCCAGTTTGTTTGCATTTTCAAAATAATATTGTTTGATTCGTTTCATTTTGTACGCCAATTTCTCTTGATCTATAACATTTAATTTGTGCCGTATAACCATCCAATTTTCTTTAACAACCTTATTATCTGGTTTGTGTTGTAGTTCCCTCTCAGCTTTCCCTAATTCTTTTATCAGTGCCTTCTGCCTCTCTCTTCTTTCCTTCTTCCTATGTGCACTATACGATATTGCTAGTCCCCTTACGTACGCTTTCATTGTATCCCATATGATACCTCGAGATGTTACTTCCTTTTCATTTACTTCAAAAAATAGATTTAATTCTTTTTTTACTTTCTCAACATTTTGCTTGTCCTTTAGAAATTGATTATTTAATCTCCATCTTGTATTTCTTCTCTTGTGCGTACATTCCCATTTAACCTCTAATGGATTATGGTCTGCCCAAATGTTGGGCATGATTTCTGTTGACTTAATATCTAACCCTATATCTCTGCTTATCCACATCATATCAATCCTAAACCAAGATTTTTTAGGATTAGAATAATATGTATACTGCCTCTGATGTGGGTGCAGAACCCGCCAAATATCCACTAGATTGAGTTCTTCTACCATATCAAAAAATGGTTTTGGTAAATTTTTCCTCTTTTTCTTTTTACCTTTGGTCCCCTTATAATCTCTATTCGAATCTATTACCCCATTAAAATCCCCAATTATGCAAATCTTGCTCTTATCCATCATGCTTAATCTCTCTCCTAATTTTTTATAAAAGTCTCCTAAGTTTTCATTCGGGGCATAAATTGCTGTTAATAAAATTGGATAATTGCCTCTTTTAACTTCCACCATTAATACCCTTCCCTTCGGGTCTGCATATTTTAGTTCGGCTTTTATTTCCTTCTTGATGTACAATGCTACTCCCCTTTTCTTTTTGTCAGCTAGAGATGCATAAAGATTCCCCAATTTCTTATATTCCAAATATTTTTGATTTTCCTTTTTAATATTAACCTCTTGAAGGCACACTATATCCATATTTTGTTTAGCTAATTTTTTTAAAAAAAATTTCTCTTTTTGTTATCGTTTAGGCCATTTACATTAATCGATATCAATTTCCAATCATCCACCTCTTAATTTTTGTATACTATCCTAATACTTCTTGGCGCATGTGACTCTTTGTGGACTTTGGTCTTTCTTTGTCTCCTTACTATCCTTCTCTTCCTCCTCCTTTTCCTTCGATGTCCCTTCTTTTTCTCTTTCCTGCTGGGTTGCTTCTTCTTTAGATGTTATCGCCTCTAACTCCTCTTTACTGCTTTGATCCTCTTCAGACGCTTGTAATTGATCCAAGAACTCTTGTGCTGCTACTAAGCTATCTATCTTAACTTTATTCCCTTGCCACGTGATCCACATGCCTTCCGGTAAAATCCACCTGAAGAGGATATTCCTTTTGTTTAATTGAGTAGCCAAAAACCTATAATCTCTCCTTATCTCCCTTACCCTCCTTGGAATTTGTTTCAATATAATCACCTCCTTTCCCTTATACATGACTGGATCATCTCTTGCCATACTATAGAAGATATCCTTTACCTTCTTCCTTGCGAATCTTATATGCACCTCCCTTGGCAATTTATTTCTTCGTGCATAATTTGTCTGGACCCTATATGCCTCATCAATTTCCTTTATAATATCCAATTTATCTTGTTGCAACACCTCAGCGATTAATTCTGCCATCACCTGGCACAGATCTTCTTCCTTATCTTCCGCAATGTTTTGGAAACGGAGATAAAAGGAGGCTCGATCCATTTCCAATTGGGTAATTGAGTCTGTCAATTCTCTGTTCTGTGCCATCAGTTTTAGGTCAACCGTATCTAAAAATTTTTCCTGTTGTTCCATTTTAACTTCCATCTTTTTAATCTTCTGTGTATTAGTTTGTTTCGATTCCTGTATGCCAATCATTTTTTGATCTAATGCCCTAATATCTGTCTTTAATTCAGTATGATTACTAGACATTTTTTCTTGCAACATAATCATCATGTCCTGTATTGCTGTCAATGTTGATTGCATTGCTTGCATTGTGGGTAGCATTCCTGATTTCTCCCTTTTAGAGAGACCTTCAGTCGATTTCTGTGTAGCAGGTGATGTCGTTGTGATCGTGGGATTTGAGGGTGTTTTCTTTCCTATTTTTGTCACAGTGGATGAGAGGCTCGTCATCTCCTTTAATACCTTTTTCTGTTTTCTTATTATCTTTTCAATGTTTTTCCAGATTGTCATCCACCAATATTTAACTGCCTCTATCAAATGTATTTATATTAAATCGTTCCCTTCCGTTCCACTATTCAATATTGTTTAGTAATACGATAATTCAATTTTTTATCTGTTACACAAATCTATCTTGTAATAAGTCACTTATTAATCAATTAATAGTTAAACTAATTTGAACTAAGATAACCTTCTCACCTGCTACCACTACTTAAGCAAATAATCTTTATCTATCCTTATTTAACACTTAAGCACTGATGACTTTCTAATATATCTTGAGCAATCTAAGTACACGTATAGATAATTGATTATGCAATCTCAATATTCAATATTTTAAGTTATAAAAAGCTAATCAAAATTAAGAATCAATAATTGAAAGAAGAAGAAAGGAGGAGAAGAAAGGGAAAAATTCAATTATAGAATATATAAGGTTATAGCGTATATAGATTCCTTAATAAAAAAATCTAAAAAGTACTTAATAAATTTTAAATAAGTTCACAATTAATTTAGATAATCTGAAATGGAATATGTATTATATATAATATTGATATAGCTATATAAGATATATAATTGTAGATATATAAATTTTCTAATGTTTTTTTTGTTGTTATTTGCCCAACTCGTTAATTAATTGATTGCTCAATAACTTCTCTCAATCATAAAAGAGCAAAAGGGAGAAGCAACCAAAATTATAAAAAAGTTCTTTTACAATGATGCAGCAGGTACGCTTTGCTGTATGATCCGCTTTGCATTGCTCTTAAGTTCAATCACTCTCCATTTGCATTGTCATTCAGATTTCATCAGCCATATTATCTTCCCCAAGTGCTCCTTCTCAGTCTCTCAGCTCAAGACAGTCTTATTATTAGTCCTGACAATTACCGCACTTCCGAAATCCAGTTCCCTTATTCAAATAGTCTATTCCACACTCTTAACTTTCGAAGTTTATTTGCTCAAAATAAAGTATCAATCCAATCCACTGAAGGCGCCGTCTCCCTTTCCAAAAGTATCCTCAGTCTCCCCGCACGTCTGCGATTTAGCCTCCCACCAATCTCCTCCAGCCTCACAATCGCCGCCAATTCCTTCCAGGATCCTTCTTATCCGACGCAGCCAGCACAATCCAATTGAACTCACTCCGAGTGTGTTCAGGGGAGAGTAGTACGAATGATCATAGGCACCAACTTCACCGAAATCTTCTTGCTTCCTGTCTTTTGTTGGCTATCACAGCTTCAAGTCTGCCATTTAAAGCAGACGTGCCGCGTTAGTTTGACAGCGGTAGTCGGTCCAGCAGAGAGTGCTTGCTCCTCACCGCTCTGCCTGCTGACACCCCGCTATCATCCGCGGAGCTCTCCGAGCTCCCACGCCTCGAAGGGACCCCAGAACGCAACGAAAAAGTGGCGCTGCAAACAGCGATCGCTGTCACAGTGCCATTTCGCTGGGATTCACCAACCGGAAGTCCTCCACATTGGTACTTCCATATAATGTTTTTCTTTTACTCTTTCCCATACTACCAACAAACCATTCCTTACACAATGTCTCTGGAAGTATCTATGTATCCTATTTTTTCCATACCATAAGAAAGCATGCCATCCTAGTTGTAAGTCATGTCCTTTCTCAATAAGATCCATTCTTTAATCCAAGTTAACATCGCTGCTTGGTTATACAATTCCTAATCTGGTAGACTAAATCCTCCTGGAATCTTGAAGCAAGTTAAGGTTAATTCTCATTTTTTTCCCCTTGCCATATATACTTCCCCATCATTTTATTCAAATTTTCAAAGTATTTTTTCTCCAACTTTATCAGAATTGTTTGAAAGAAAAATAACAATCTTGGCAATACATTCATTTTGATTAATGCTACTCTCCCCATTAAACATAATTGTAAATTTTTCCATTTTTCCAAATCTGTTTCAATTTGGTTTCTTAGTTTATAATAGTTATCTTCCTTCACTGTAATACATATTGAGGTTAATTGGATACCCAAATATTTCACTTTCTTCACTATTTGAATATCTAACTTTTCCATTAATTGTTTCTTTTCTTTTTCTCTCATATTTTTAACTATGATTTTTGTTTTATCTTTACTTATTTTCAATCCAGCTACTTTTCCATATTCCTTTATTTGCTCAATTAATTTTGGACCCGTTTCTATTGGTTCTTCCATAATGAATACTAAATCATCCGCAAATGCTTGTAGCTTATACTCTTCTTTTTTAATTCTCATCCCTTTTATTTTTTTATCTTATTTTCCTGTTTAAAATTTCTAGGGTCAGAATAAATAATAGTGGACATAACAGACATCCTTGTCTAGTTCCTTTTCTTATATCTACTTTCTCTGTCATTTCACCATTTATTATTACCTTAGTCGATTGATCTTTATATATAGTCTTAACCATATTGATAAATCTGTCCCCAAAATCCATCTTTTGTAATTGTAAAATCATAAATTGCCAATTTACATTATCAAATGCTTTCTGCGCATCTAAAAATAACAATGCCATTTGTTTCTCTGGATGTGCCTCATAATATTCCAATGTATCCAAAATAATTCTTATATTGTCTCTAATTTGTCTTTTCGGAAAAACCAATTTTGGTCTGGGTGTATAAATTCATTTAACAGCCTCTTCAATCTTTCCGCCATAATTGATGCAAATATTATATAATCTGCATTTAATAGTGAAATTGGTCTATAATTCTTTATTTGTTGTAAATCTGTTTCTTCTTTTGGTATAAGAGTTATATATGCCTCCATCCATGAGTTCGGTGCCTTGGCTTCTATTAATAAATCTTGCCAGTTTCCAAAACATCCCAAGGCCTCTCCACTCTCATCTTTTCCTTTGTCCAATATATCTCTTTAATTTCCTCTGCAATCCAAAATAGTCTTAAAAAAGAAAAAAACTAACGGACTTATGGGTCTGGAGCTGCGGCGCTACAGTCAGGGAAATAGAGGGCTCTAACGAGCCCGCGAAAACACTGACTGACAAACCACCGTCCGACCGGTCTTCGGACCAACCCCCAACTTGTAGGAATGGGGGGTGAAGAGGAGCGCCTCGGTGTGCCAAGAGGAACAGGCAAATTCCTCGGAAGCCAGAGGGAATCCTCAAAGTCGGCGGTGGGGATAGGCAGCCATGGCGGCTGCCACAAAGCCACGGCAGACCGGGACACAAGATCATGCAGGAGGGAAGAAGAAGAAAGAGCGAGTATCTCGAAGCTGGGTGAGTGACACCAACCCAGGCAAAACAACATGATTATTTGGATTTAAAAAAAAATAAGACCCCAAACTTTAAATAGCGGCTACAGATCTGTGGGGCTTGAAGATCAAAAGGGAAAAAAAATGGAAATAAAGACCCAAGACAGACTTTGCTTTAGTAAATTTGGCTTGGAAGAATTGGCTTTTAATAACTTAGAAAATTGACTTTTCTTTTATTTGGAGTGGATAGGAGAAATGTCTCTTTGGGAGTTTACACCTTTGAAAGCTAATGAAGCTAATGAAGCTAATGAAGAAAGACAGACGGATGGCTACATAATTGCCACGGAGTCTGCGGTGACTAAGTAGGAGAGTGGATTGAAGAGATTTCCTTTTCCGTTTGGAAAAGAAACATTTTAAATGGCTTTTTACCTTGGATTACTTTGAAATTAACATTAGATCTATGGATTTTGGAGATCCCTATTCTGTCCTGGATGATTTCAAGAAGAAAGAAGGAATATTTTGGACATTTGACAATGGAAATTAACAAGCTAAGCAAAAAATAAAAATAAAAATAAAAATAGGTGTGGCGTAGGAACAAAAGACAGGAAGTTGATGCATCACACATGGAACAGGCATTATAAAAGCATTAAAGGGACATACAGAATTTTTTAATTTGAACAGATGAACTTTGAAATGGAACATTTATGGACAGGTAGGAAAAGGAAGAAATAAAATAGATAAATTTAAATGTAACTAAACTGAAATGTAAAGTTTAAAAGCCTAAAGGTATATATGATTTTTGGATAAAAACATGAGGGTTTTTGGAGTAATAAAAATAGAAAATAAGAGATGGCAACTAAAAAAGAAAAAAACTAACATTTTCCTTTTCTTCTTTCAGCTTTAAACCCCCAGCTTCAAAACTCCAAACTCAAATTTTCAAATTATAGTTCTTTAGCCAAAAATGCTTTTCCCAATCTGCTTTCAATTTGTTAAGTTACTTTTTCAGCTTTTGTTAATTAGCTTTTATTAATGGCTTCTGCTTCTTCACCGCTGTTCTAGAGGTGGGGAGGTAGCCTTTTTCCACTCCCTCCCCTCTTCTCTTTGGCAATTTTCTTAAGTAAAATAGTTTTAAAAGTTCAGGAGTTAAATATATAAAGGAATCTTGTTTCCAAGACCACAGTTTCTCACCCAGATGATCACCTCGTTCTTTTTTCCTCCTCTTCTTGCGTGTGGCCACCCAGTTTTGACAGCTCCTAATGACTGTCTTCCCTTGCTGCTGGGTCGGAGGCTGATGCCGATACTTCAGGGATTTTTTTTTTTAAATTTGATTTATATGCCACCCTTCTCCGGAGACTCAGGGCGGCTTACAATGTGTTAAGCAATAGCCTTCATTCTTTTGTATATTTATACAAAGTCAGCTTATTGCCCCCACAACTGGGTCCTCAATTTACCTACCTTAGAAAGGATGGGAGGCTGAGTCAACCTTGAGCCTTGGCGAGATTTGAACCTGCAGTCATTGCAGGCAGCTGTTCTTAATAACAGGGTGCTTTAGACCATTGTACTACCAAGGCTCTTTTGCAACTTCCCTGTTTGTGCCTGCCTGTGCCTCCATTTTTCACTGTCCCTACAGGACAGCTATGATCCCTGGGGATTCCCTAAAGAAGCTGAGATATCGGCATTTTCCAGGTGGCCTGGAATTTGCCATACTGCTGCTGGCACTGATCACACCCCCTCCTGTCACATGACATTTTGTGATGTTTTTCCCATTCATGGAGCTGGGGTGGGTGTGGCCTGCATGTGACGCATCTGGCCCACAGGTTGCCAGTTTGACACCCCTGCTGAAAGTGAAGCATAGACTTTGATGTTCTTTCCTCTTATTCAAGACAAAGCACATTATAGGCCAATAAGGAAGAAACTGTACATTCCTCTGAATAACATATAATATTAGGAATTCTTTAAATTTCTTTATTCATTTGGTGACTAAATGTGACACACTTTTATAATGCAACAATGGATATGAAATAATTTGGACTCAGTTGCAGAAGATCACCAAGAGTTTCAGCTCCCTGTTTTCAATTTTATGTTGTTTGTTTTGAGTCCTAGTGATTGCCTGAACAAGCCTCTGAAATTTTCTTAGTAAGGTTTTTTGGAAATGGTGCGCCACTGCCTCCTTTGTGAGCTGAGAAAGAATGACTGGCTCAAGGTCACTCAACTGGCTTTGTATCTGTAAGGAGGGACTAGAACACCCTGTCCAATTATAGCAACAATTAAAAAAACATCCATCCAATAGGATGATTGAAGAAAAATCATGAATAATTAATTGCTCAACTGAATATGCATTCAGAAATATCTTATTCCTTACTTAAGATATTAATCCAACCTACACCATGATATTGTACATGATTCAAATAATAAATCTGTCGAGCCCGACATCAGCTCGACATATTTGCCGGAAGAAGAGGCATCCAAGGCCGTCCAGCAAATCCACAGAAAGGGAAAGGGGACGTTTACCAGACATTCAGGTTAACAGTGGTGATGGGTTCGGCTGATTCTGGTGGTGGTTGCCACTAAAACGTGCACCTAGGCTGTGGGTCAGGGTCGCATGAGAAACAATAGTCATCTGCAACGCCCAAACGCGGAAGTAATAAAGCGGCATAAACCACAAACTACTGCTGTCAGCTACGGAAAGAACAAGGAACAGCTGAGAAAGAAGAATGCATGTGGGTGGGGCGTGGGCACGGTTGGCGTGCTGCTTTAAAAAAGTGCTGACGAAACTCAACATTCAGCGCTGACTTTGATACTTCCGTACTTGGTTCTTCTTGATACCTGGTTGTTGCGGATTAAAGATTGCCTGTTTAAACCCTGGTTTCCATTTGGTGTTTCAACTGAAGACCCGCCCAGGTGAGGATCAGAAGAGCCGAGAGAAAGTCAGCGCTGACATCTTAACCCTTTTCTGGTTTGTTGTGTGGCAGTGGAGAGCCATGGTTGAAGGAGTCAACATGACTGTGTTGGAGGAAGTAGAAGGTGAAGTGATGGAGGAGGGGCTGCGGACAGAGGAGATAGTCATGAAGGAGTGTGAGGAACGTGTGTCAATGTCCAGTGGTTGGGTATGACACTCTCTCCAGTAGATCGTTGCCTGGACAGAAGCAGGGGGAGTCCTCTTGGGGCATGGGCAGAATAGCAGATAGTGGCAGAGCTGCTGGGCACCTACCTGTATAGCCTGCAGGGGTGTGGCCACCTCAACAACCCCACTTCTGGGGCCCACCTCCCATCCAGCCCTCATTTGATGGAAGCCCAGACGGGGTGGCGCTATTCTTTATAGGTCACTTCGACCTATATGGTCAGTTTTACCCTTCCCAGTGGTCCATGGTGATAGCTGTTATCACAGTGTTAACTGGAGAAGCGGCAGATTGGGTGGCCAACTTGCACAGTGAGCACGCTAGGGAGTTAACTAACATAGGTATATTTCTGGAAAGTCTGCGGAGCAGGTTTGAAGATGGAAACAGAACACTGGCAGCAGAGGGACAAATAGTGACTATGAAGCAACGAGGTCGACCTGCCAAGGAATATATTAAAGAGTTCAAAAAGGCAGCTGGCCGATTGTGGGCATGGCCAAAACAATTGCTGGTTCATAATTTTCACCTGGGGCTTGATAGGGAATTATAACAGGTGTGTCTTTACAGAGGTCTACCCCCTCGCTTGTCCGAATGGTTCAAAGCAACGGTGGAGTTAGATGTTGGCCTGAGAGAGTTCATACCTCGGGGGGAGAACAGAGTACCCTATCAGCCCGGGCCAGTGGACAGGTTACCAACAAAGTTACCTAGTGTCCAAACCAACCTGTTGGTGAGACCAGAGGGACCGGGACGACATCCTATCTTCCGGTGTTTCCGTTGCAACCAGGCTGGACACTGGGCAGCTGACTGTCCTATGACACCACCAAGGATGGCAGGGCCACAAGCCCCAACAATTGGAGAGAAACCTCAAGACCGAGGTCGGCCTAGATTAAAATTGGAAAAAACACGACTGGCTGCTCACATCATAGTCAGGAAGACCGGTACCTTTAGGAACAGTGGCGGAAAGTCTCTTGCCACATGGGGAGACTCGTTACCAGAGGAACCAGAGGGGAGTGACGAGGACGATCCAAACGACCCAGTGGTAAGCAAACCCATGCAGCCATTCATCATCCCGGTAGTAATCCGTAATACACACAAGGGAGTGAGTAGTAACCAGGGGGCTTTAATTGATTCTGGGTGCACACGGTGTTTAATACGCCGTTCTGTTGTGGATGAACTGTCTATCTGGGTTGTAGCATTAAACACGCCCATCCGGTTCGAACAAATGGACGGGTCTATCATGGGGGGTGCCCCAGCTACCCACGTCATGGAGCTTATTAGGGTGGAAATAGGAGAACATTGGGAACCCCTGCAGTTTATAGTGGACAGAATGATTGACCCCTGATTCTGGGTCTCACTTGGTTGAATAAGTGGCAACCTATGATTTCGTGGGAAGGGGGATTCAGAAAGCTCAGGTTCACTGTAGGCCCTGACCCACCTGTGACAGACCAGGCAAAGGCAATACCAACTGGAACACTTCACCCCATGGAAGACCTTTTCCCTAGTGTTTACGAAGATTTGGCAGAGGTGTGTAGCGAGGACAAATGTGAGGAATTACCACCCCATCGTCCGACTGATTGTGCCATAGAACTGATACCAGGGGCCACACTGCCAAAACCCTGCATGTACTCTATGACTCCAGGGGAACTCATAGAAATGTGAGAATACATCGATAAAAATTTGGCCCAGGGTTTCATTCAACCCAGCAGATCTCGCATGGCAGCTCCAGTTCTCTTGAGAGAGAAAAAAGACGGTGGGTTACATCTGTGCATTGATTTCTGTGGTCTCAATGCCGTGTGTGTTGAACATTTGTATCCTTTATCGTTATTGAAAGACCTGTTATCCACATTGGCAATCGGAAAAATCTTCACAAAGCTGGATCTACGGGAAGCATACTACAGGGTATGCATCTGACCAGGGAACAAGTGGAAGACAACTTTCAATTGTTCCCTGGGAAGTTACCAATTCAGGGTGATGCCATTTGGCTTACAAGGGGCACCTGCTGTTTTTATGCTAGTAATAAATGAGGTTCTCCATGAACATCTTTATCAGGGGGTTCTGGTGTATTTGGATGATATTCTAATTTATACGAAAGACATGGACGAACACATACGACTTGTGCGCCAGGTTTTGGAGAAGCTGTTAGCAGCCAAACTGTTCATCAAACTCTTGAAATGTGAGTTCAACAAGACGGAAATTGATTATTTAGGGTACGGTATATCGAGCAAAGGAATGGAAATGGACCCCAAGAAGGTACAGGCTGTCCTAGAATGGCAAGCCCCGAAAACAAGGAAACAGTTACAAAGTTTTCTTGGATTTGCAAATTTTTACAGACAGTTTATCCCCTCCTTTGCCCGTATTGCATTACCACTGATGGATTTGTTAAAAATGAAACCCAGTACCACAAAACCAAGACCAGGCCAGGTCCTCATGTGGTCACCAGTGTGTCAACAAGCATTCGAGCAACTGAAAAGACTGTTTGCCTGCGAACCAATACTGAAACATCCAGATCCATCTTTCCCTTTCATAATCCAAACCGACGTGAGCGATGTGGCTGTTGGAGCAGTATTGCTTCAAGAGAACTCCCAGATGACTTTACAGCCTTGCGCCTATACCTCGAAAAAACTGACAGCAACAGAACAATGATGGGAGAAGGAGGCGTTCACGATACGTTGGGCGTTACTAACCTGGAGACATTTACTTGAAGGAACAACACCTCCTTTCGAAGTGTGGACGGACCACAAGAATTTAGAGGCCTTGCAAACCCCTAGACGAATGTCACCTAAACAAGTCCGGTGGGCACAGTATTTTTCCTGCTTTAAGTTTACTCTAAAATATGTTCCTGCTGGATGCAATTTTTTGGCTGACGCCCTTTCCCGGATGCCCCAATACGACAGCAAGAGGGAAGAAATAATACAAGCCATAATACCATCAGCACAGACAGCAGGCCAGGTATCGCCCGACTGAACAACGAACCCGTGGCATAACTTAGTGACACAGGCTCTAATGACAGATCAGTGGGTACAGAACAACAGAACTTTGATCACCACAAGGGACAGTCTAGCCTGATGGAATGATAAACTGTATATACCAGAGACAGTCAGGATGAAGGTATTAAAGGAGTGTCATGATGTCAAACCTGCCGGTCACTTTGGTTTTCTTAAAACTTTACACCTCACACGGCGGCAGTTTTGGTGGCCTCGCATGCGCAAAGATGTTGAAAACTACATCAAATCCTGTAAGACGTGTGCCACATATAAGCCATGACCAGGAAAACCATTGGGGCTATTACAGTCAGTTGCTAATCCCGGGAGGCCATGGGAGGAGATAACTATGGACTTTATCATTGACTTCCCGGAAAGCAATGGACAAACAGTAACATGGACTGTAATAGACCTTTTCTCAAAGCAAGCCCACTTCATACCCTGTAAAGGGCTTCCATCGGCACGAAAGCTCTCACAAATGTTCATCCACCATATATACCGATTACACGGAGTACCCCATAGAATCATTTCAGATAGGGGAGTACAATTCACCGCCCGGTTTTGGCGAGATTTCATAAGGTCGATAGGGTCATCACAAGCTCTCAGTTCAGCTTTCCATCTAAGTACAAATGGTGCGTCTGAATGAGCTAACGCCATGATTGAACGGTACTTGAGGAGTTATGTCTCCTATCAACAATCAGATTGGGCTGATCTGATACCGTTTGCTGAAGTGGCATATAATAATGCTGTGCATAGGAGTACAGGTCTAACCCCTTTCCATGTAGTAACAGGTAAAGATTTCCCAGCCATACCAGAACTGGATACTCAGACTACAGATGGCATGTCTCCAGCCGCCTGGGCTGATAAAATTCGAGTGAGTTGGCCAAACGTAAAGTAAGCATTAAAGAAAGCCAAAGAGGAATATAAACACCAGGCAGACAAGGGGAGGGCAGAACCCAAACCTCTCAATGTGGGGGACGGTGTGTTTCTGTTCACCAAATATATCAAACTATGAATCCCATGTAAAAAACTCAGCCCAAAATACCTCGGACCGTTAGACTGAAAGTCCCTTCTTTACTAGGGAAAATACATCCAGTATTTCATGTCAGTTTACTTAAACCAGTGGAACATACCACCCCTATCACCCGACCAGGTCCGGTTACGCAAGATGAATATGAACTGGAGGACATCTTAGACTCCAAGATAAAGTGGGGAGACTTAAATATTTAGTGAAATGGAAAGGGTATCCCTATGAGGAATCATCATGGGTGCATGCGCAAGACGTTAAAGCACCTCATTTAGTATGACGATTTCATAGAAAATACCCACATAAACCACAACAAACCCCTTAAGGACTGTTACTAACATGTTTTTATTTCTTATAGGAGGGCATCTGGTGGAGGGGGGCTGCCTGTCAAGCCCGACGTCAGCCCGACATATTCGCCGGAGGGACAGGCATCCAAGGCCAGCCAGCGAATCCACAGAAAGAGAAAGGGGATGTTTACTAGACACTCGGGTTAGTGGTGGTGACGGGTTCAGCTGATTCTGGTGGTGGTGGTCGCTAAAACTTGTGCCTAGGCTGCAGATCAGGGTTGCATGTGAAAGAATAGTCATCTGCAACGCCCGAACGCGGAAGTAATAAAGCGGCACAAACCACCAATTACTGCTGTCGGCTACAGAAAGAACAAGGAACAGCTGAGAAAGAAGAATGCATGTGGGTGGGGCGTGGGTGCGGTTGGCGCACTGCTTTAAAAAAGTTTCTACTTAAAACCAAAAACTACATAATTCTTGTAAAGCTGCTACAGTGTTCTACTTTTTTCGTTTCACATCTCAGAAAGTAAATGTAGTTTTATTTTCAAAGCAGGGATTTGAATTATTTAGAATTAGAAGGATTTCAGCTCTATCATTTTCTACTAATCATCATAAAGTGCAGACAATACACTGGATCCAAGTCAACTATGTAATCTAACTATGTTAGTTAAATAAGCTTACTAAAGATTTGATTTAAAAAGGTCATCATCAATCAGTTATCACGGATTTCAATGGAACCCAATAATTTAGTTCTAATGGGAATCCAAAGATGCAGCTTCTTATGGTAAAAAAGGATCCAAGCAGGTGACTGCACCAACTACTATAGCGATAGAGTTTGAGTTTGAGTTTATTTAGATTTATATACCGCCCTACTCCCGAAGGACTCAGGGCGGTGAACAGCCAAAGATAAAACAGATATAATATAAAATTTAAAAAACAATTTAAAAACATAGCAACCTTCACCACAAAGCGAAAGTTGGAGACTGGACAATAATTTGCTAACACTGCCGGGTCCAGGGAAGGCTTCTTAAGGAGAGGCCTCACCACTGCCTCTTTCAAGGCGGCGGGAAAGTCACCCTCACTCAATGAAGCATTAATAATCCCCTGGAGCCAGTCTCATGTAACCTCCCGAGAAGCCAGCAGCAACCAGGAGGGACACGGCTCCAATAAACATGTGGCCATGCTAAGTCTACCCAGAATCCTGTCCACGTCTTCGGGAGTCACAAGATCAAACTCCTTCCAGATAAAGTTCTCAAGATCTGCCTCCATCACCCCTCCCGAATCTACCCAGTCAGAGTCCAAGTCTTCCCGAATTTGAGCGATTTTATCATACAGATACCGTACAAACTCCTTGGCCTGACCCTCCAAGGGGTCCTCCCACGCTCCCAGGTGGAGCAGGGAGCGGGTCATCCTAAACAGGGCGGCCAGGCAATTATCTGATGACGCAATAAGAGCGGAAAAATAATTAAATTTTGCCGCTTTTATTGCCACTAGGTAGGTCTTAATATGAGACCTCACCAGTGTTCAGTCGGATTCGGAAAGGCTGGCCCTCCAACCGCTCTCCAGGCATCTTTTTTGGCGCTTCATTTCTCTCAGCTCCTCGATAAACCAAGGAGCCAAGTGAGACTGGTGCTGAGTCAGAGGCCGCATATGATAAGTTAATGAAGTTGGTAGTTATTCCATGTATTTTTGGTATATAAAACATCAAAGACTCACTCAAATTCTGTGATGAATGTCTTTTCATAATTTTTTCTCTACTGTGTGTCGTCCTGTATTGCCAAAAGTCAGATATACTCTTAGGCACCAGTTTTTACTACAAGACCTTTCATCTTCTGTTTTCTAGGCTGCAGTACTGCTATTGCCACTTAGGTGTCAGTATAAAAAAATGTGTTAATATTTTCAAAACAACCTTTATATTACAAGACCAAATAATCTAGATTTTAATATTTGTATAATGAGAGCTATAATCTTAAAACATTTTCACAGAATTTATTTCCAATGCAACTAATTTTGAAACAAATGTTCAGGTTCAAACATATATCTTTGACAAAGAAAACCACACACAAATATTCATCTACTAGTCATAATCAATTCAACATCTGAAGTGTTAAGTTGGGTGAATGAGGACGCAGCAAGCCAGAGTAGTCAGTGACAACAGCTCTTTATTATATAGTGAGACTCCAGCAACTGACCCAGGGAGCCAGCTCCCTTTATATACCTTGCAGCTGTGGTGGTCAGCCAATCAGCTGAGGGTCAGTTAATTCGAACTTCCCACCAAGCAAACCTATTTACATAACATGAAGAGTGTTTTTCCTCTTACTCATTAAGTATTTATGATCATATGCTCCCTGTATTCAACAAGTATGTTCTCACTGCTTTTGCATTTATTCATGTTATATGAGGTGGAGTGGAATGATAATTCCCCCCCCTCAATTCAATGCAATAGTTTACCACTTTCAAAAACCATGACATTCCCTCCCTTCCTTAGACAGGGAGGGAGGGGAGGAGAGGAGAGGAGAGGAGAGGAGAGGAGAGGAGAGGAGAGGAAGGGAGAGAGAGAGAGGGAGGGAGGGAGGGAGGGAGGGAGAGAGAGAGAGAGAGAGAGAGAGACTGCTGATATTGTAGTTTTAATTTTATAAAATTGCTTCTAGGCACAAGACATGTTACTTTCCATTTTTTATACTAACTATAATTAAATTAATGCATCACTCTTATTTTGAGTTATTTCCAATTTTTTAAGAAGCAGTATATTATTTAATTTCCCCAAAGGTAAGTCATTCAAAAGGCACCCATCCCCTAATTTGAAATTTTATACATTTTTTTAAGTCTTCCAATTATACTCTTATATACTCTTTTGAATTAGTTTAAACAAGAATCAAATTATTAGCTTAGGGAACATCCCCCAAGGCTATCCTGGAATGTGTTAAGAGGAATAAAAAAAGAGTTCTGTCATATGCAGTGTCAGCCATCTAAAAGGCAAGGATACTTCTGTATGAATTGCCATGCATAGCTCTGAATTCATTTCATCCTAAACATTATATTGAGAAGATGACGGAGAGAGATGAAAAAAACAATCTAAAGCAACAACAGTAGAATTAACTGTAGTTAAGAGAAGTTATGCCAGGTCAGACTATTTGTCCAACAAACCTAGTATTGTCTAACTGGCAATAGACTTTCCCATAATTCTTTGTCTGATGTAACCAGTGGTGAAAATCAAATGTAAGTGATACTGTGTTTAACATATCTGCTTTTAAGTTTTGGTCTTTCTGAAGAAACAAATGAATTTTTCAATTCTAATAAAGGAAAAAAAAAACAATTTATAACCTTGGTTAACTGGAATGAAGATACATTTACCAGATGACAAATACATTTCAGACAAGATGTGAAATTTTGAACCTTCACCTTCAACCTTCTATCATCTTCATCATCTCTCCTCTCTCCAAAATTAAAAGTTAAAGTTCCATTAACTAGCAAATATCCTAGAGCAACTCACATACACATACACTGCAAAGGTTAGGAATTGTTATCTGTACAATTGATCGCATAGGTTTCTAATATTACAGAGAAGTAGATAAACCATCCTTCACAATGATACCTTATTATTTAAAGCAACATCTATTTTAAAATTCAGATGCAATGTTCTTTAAAAATACAGCAATATGTGTTTTAATAGAAATAGTCAATATTCTATCTTCTCAATAAGTATCATTCTACTCTGATGTTTCAAGAGGAGAAAAAAAAACAGCTTCTAGATTTGTCTATGCTCCATACAAAATGAAAAATAGGGAAGTGCAGATTTCAGAGGTCTATCCATATTTACTTCTCCCAAGAAACTTGTTGTAACTACTCTTATTTATCATTCTATGGTATATTATATAAAAGTAGTTTAAATGAAAATAAAGGCTCACCTAACAGGCCTCATATACTGTATATATAAAATAGAAAGCAATCATTATAGCCATTCATCTAGATCTATTTTTCTCAGTAACTTTAAGATGTGGGAAATTCTGGAACTTGAAGGTCACACATTATAAAAGTTGTCAAATTTGAAAAATTTGATCTGAAAATTGAACTTCTTGCCTTCTAAAATATGAATTTGTTTCAACAATTTGCACAGATTCTGAAAAAGTAAACTAATATTTGTAATGTTTTGTTTATGTAGTAAGTATTAATATTTTCCCTTTTGAATTGAACTGTTTTAAAACTCTATCAAATTGGAATTATCTCCCAGAGAAGATTCCTAGATTGTGACTAACCTTTGGGGGGAAAAAAGTCATTCATTCTTTGTAGCAACCTTTTTTCTGCCTTTGAAAGATGTATTTTCATACTACCAGACACAATTATACTTTAATCTTACAGTATTTGAAACACGATCTGTGTTAGAAGCAGTATGGTCTAAGCCAATTTGTTTTCAATACTCTGCTCTTAAGATAATTCAACAAACCTGAGTGTGTACCCTGTTATCTACATTTGCGCAGAGGTGAGAGAAAGGCTTGTATTGAAAAAGCAGTCTGAACTTTAAATGTTACAAACACATCAAACAATAAAAGTTAGGTATTTTTATCGCATCACTTGTTACTTATCTGACGTGATTCTTCTCAGTTCAAAAGGTCAATTTCACACCAGGATACCAGTATTTATCAGCTAGCTCAATTGTAAAGAGAAATCTTGTTTCCAACTGGTATGACAATAGTGCAATCAAACAAGCACTTCAAAAGATATGGACTATAGAGATACTTTGAACTGACCACAGTCACCAATGCTAATTTCCACTGGGCATTCTACATGCAGAAGTCTGAAGATTTATACTGGCCTGTATGTGAAAAAATGCATAAAGTCAATGTCACACAGCTATGTCAAAATAAATCTGGGGTTCACAATCCACCCAACCATTATAGGGGTAGAGTGTGAAATGCCCAACTGCAGTCATTATTTAGCCATAGGAAATAATGTAGGGCACAAAAATGTTGCAGGTGAACTGCTTTTTATAACAATTTTGCTTTGGTTTTATACATCAAAACAAAGTATCCATAACCACCTTCCCAACCATTCCCTCACAACTAAATCATGACCCTATTGTAATTGTTGCAGTAAACATCCATTGATCTTTCCAAAATAGGATACTTAACTGAGATGCAGTGACTATAAAAAGTAAGTGCCAGAGTTGGCCATTTCATTGCCTAATACTTTCTTTATTTGAACAGGTTTCTTTTTTGAGCTCCCAAGTAAACACAACCTGGAAGAATGCCATTCATTCTTTCTCTTCCCATGTCTTTTTTTTCTCAGCTATCCTACTTATCCAACTTTAGTTTGACCAAATATCTATCTTATGTCAGCATCCAATAAATATGGTATTATTAAGTTTTCTCAAATCAATTAAAAGTATGGTTTTATAACCCAAATTCCTCCAAACTACTTAGGAAGTAAAAAAAAGTTAGAACCTTACCAGGAAATCAGTGATTCTCCTTGTAGAGATGTATTAAACTAATAATAATTAGAGGAGCTCTGGTGGCTCAGCAGACTAATTAACATCCACTTACATCTGCTGCCTGCAATTACTGCAAGTTCAAATCTCACCAGGCTCAAGGTTGACTCAGCCTTCCATCCTTTCTAAGGTAGGTAAAATGAGGACCCAGATTATGGGGGCAATAAACTGACTTTCTATAAATATACAAAAGTATGAAGGCTATTGCTTAATGCATTGTAAGCCGCCCTGAGTCTCCGGAGAAGGGCGGCATATAAATCAAATTAAAAAAAAAAAAATCTTAGGCTCCTCTTAATGAATCAGTTTAGTATTTTTGAGCCAAAATTGTGACTGCATGCATTAAATACTCACCATATGTCCAAATTTATCTCCAAAGATATTTCAATATTATCCATCTATTTTATTGTCTTATTATATTTTGCTCAAGTGCTAAACATTCTGACATCATGTTTTATTTCTGAAGTCCATATGGTTCTTAAAATTGAACCATATGAAACTATCAGCTATGTACTTTGTCTCAAGTACATATAATTTTAAGTATATGCAGCATTCTATGAATTTGTAACAACTGTAATGACAAGCCAACAAGCTTGCAAAAGAAAAAAAAGAGCAATATTCAACTATAGCCACCCAGGACAAAAGACACCCAAGACAAAAGAACTAAATAGCACAGGTAAAAATAATACAAGTAGTCCAAAATTAAAACACTTTAATCATAAATTTAACACAGAATACATTAGCAAGAGTGTGTATTGGACAGACCTGGCATTTCAGATCAAAAGCTTGAACCTTTCTAAGCATCTTGTTTGCCAGACCAGATGAAGTGCTACAAATCAAATCAAATCAAACCAAACAGTTCTCTTGATTCATTCAACTCTTTTACTTTTTCATAGACCTTCCTTATACCTTTCTAGTTATTATCATTTCGGTGTTTGAAATTAGTTTCGCCCATACAAATTAATGATACTCAAACAATTAGGAAAGGCTTTTTGTTATTACAAATTAATTTAGTAAATTACAATATATGTAATATCAGCATCATCTTATTATTATGCTTCTCTATTTTAAGACCAACAAATCTATGTGCATATTAAAAGCAGATATTCAGTTCTTATAATTCTATTTTATTCTTCTACTCTGAATTATTATGTTAACTTGAATATCAAGAATTTGTCAACATTTTAATGAAGTCACAAACTGACTTGAAAATAATTTAATCATGTTAAATTACAGAATAACCAGAGAATCAAGTTTATTCAGTTAAACTGACTATACTATTTTTTAAAGAAGCTAGAACATGGCATTACAGAGATATTGTTTCCACATCAGAAGCTTTTACTCACAGGCAAGCATCTCCAATGCCCACCAGCTGGTGTTTCCTGTCCTCTTGTTCTTTGCACCCCAAATAATAAAATATCACATAACTGACTATTGTAACCCTGTTTCATCAAGCGTTGCTCTGTAGAATTACCGCACCGAATATACCATATTTTTTGCACTATAAGATGCAGTCCCCCCCCACCCCAAATGGGTGGAAATGTCTGTGTGCCTTACAGAGCAAATATTATGGCGAAGAGAGGGGGCTTGGTGCCACCATTCACCGCTGCTGGGGAACGCTAGAGCCTTCACTGCTGAGCAGCTGAGCAGTGATTGGATTGGCCTCCCAGAATACCAGCGATCAGCTGTTCTAGGTGGCGGGCATTGCTGCTAATCATAGCGATTGGCGGTGGCAGTGGTAATTGGCAGCAGCAGTGATCAGCATGGTCAGCAGTGAACAGCGAAGGTGGTGATTGGGGCAGCGGCGATAGGCGGAAGCGATCCCACCACCTAGAACAGCTGATCGGTGGTGTTCCAGGAGGTCGATCCAACCGCCAATTAGCTGCTCGGCAGCAAAGGCTCCAACATTCTCCAGTGGCGGCGGCAGCTCAGCTTAGTTGACCGGTGGTGGGTGCAATGGAGCAGAGCCTTGTTGAGCCACGTGCTGGGGCTGCGATAATGTGCTGAAGCTGACCAGGCTGTTTGTGGTTTGCTGCAAGGACACTAGCCAGATGAATACTGGATGGATGGATGCTGGGAGGCAGAGGCAGATTTCTTTTTCTTGTTTTCCTCTTCTAAAGCTAATGTGTGTGTTATGGTCTGGTGCATCTTGTAGTGCGAAAAATACAGTAATTAATGAAAACAGCAGTCTTTTCAAAAGGAACAGTTGTCATGTCCAACCCACATGGTAATCAGGGCTAAGAGAAAAACTGCCTGGGAGGAAACCAGCCATTTGCTTTCACACATGCAAAACAAAATAAATCCTTAGCACCACCAGTATTCACTACCCATAGACATCTGGCCTATATTATATTTTTTTCTGGAATTTGGAAGGTTTAATCCATTACTTGGGATGGTTTCCTCTCCTCTCCTCTCTTGTTGCTATTATGGGAATTCAAAGAATTAAAATCTCCAGCAAACTACTCTTTTATTATTTAACTTCAGGGATCAAAACTGTCACTGCGTTATTTTATTTACCAGCTGAGCTCATCATTTCTGGACTGTCAGACTTTCCGTAGCTTGCCAACTTCTTATCAGTAAGCTACGTGTTTCCGTGTCCACCCACATTCCTTCACACTCTTTCCTTTGTTCTCTTGCCACGGAGGTGCCGGTTGCTGAGAAAAGCAGCTGGCATGAACTATTTCAAAATGTAACAATTACTTTTCTTAGTTAGTGAGGTGTTTTATTTTCTTTATAACAAATAAATGAGTTTTATTAGAAAATACTTTCTTCGGGTTTTATTTCAGAATATTGCAACTTGGAGAAGCCACGATCCATCCTCTAATTAAATCAGTGGTGATTGTCCCAGAGCCAAAAATGGGATTAATCAATGCCCTGAAATCTGGTAGCAGATGGACGGTTGATTTATGGCTTTTTCCTTGTTTTGTTATTTCTGATAAGAGCGCATAGGCCAGTGATGGCTAACCTTTTTGCCATCGTGTGCCAGGAGAGGGGGGGCAGGGGAGGGTCGCACACGCACGTGCCCATGCCCATGCGCATGTGTGCGCAACCCCCTCCCCCCCGCTTCTGGCACATGATGGCCTGGTAGGCCCGTTTTTCTTTCTTACCTGGTTCCAGATCCTCTCTGTGTATCTGGGAATGGCGAAAACAGCCTTTCCCTCTCCCTTGGAGGCCCTACGGAGGCTGAAAAAGCCCATTTCCCAACTCCCGGTGGGACAGGAAGTGACATTTTTTGCTGTCCCCAGCCTCCAGAACCTCTCTAGGAGTCTGTAGGAGCCTCTCTAGGAGTCTCTGGAGGCTGGGGACAGGAAAAAATGTCACTTCCTGTCCCACCGGGAGTGGGGAAATGGGCCCTTTGAGCCTCCGTAGGGCCTCCAAGGAAGTGGGAAAGGCTGTTTTCGCCGTTCCCAGATATACAGAGAGGATCTGGAGCCAGGTAAGAAAAGAAAACGGGCCTTCCCCACCACCTCAGGCCCTCCACAGGCAGGAAACAGCCTGTTTTCTTACTTCTGGTGGGCCCAGAAGGCCCAAAAATCAGCCGGCCGGCGCGTGCATGTGCCCCAGAGCTGAGCTGGCGTGCCCACTAATATGGCTCCGCATGCCAGCTGTGGCACGCGTGCCATAAGTTCGCCATCACGGGTATAGGCAATTAGTTTTTAGCTACTGAGGTACGCTAATTATTTTTGCTAAGATGCCGAAGAAGTAAAACAAATACAGAATGCATTTTGCCGAAGATATAGATATCTCTGCTCTCACTAATGAAGAAGTGAAAAGAATTCTACAAAGGCTTCAGGAGGAAAATAACAGAAGAGCTGCTTTTGAAGGCGAAGCACTACGACTGAGGTCAGTAACTCCCCCTTCTAATTATGCAAGCTCTCAAAAAGTCATCCCAGAACCTTCTGAATTTGTAACGCTCGGTGCAAGGCCAAAGCAAACTGCCGAGCAAAATTCCTCCCACGCAGAGAGAGAAACAATTCATTATTCTCCTCGAAGCTCTGAGCTCACCCTGGATGAGCTGGCTTTAAAAGCCTATCGTGACCGTGTAAAATTTTATGAACAGGAGCTATCCCAGGCAAAAATGGCTATATCTATTCTTGAGCAAGATAAGGGGGAATCTTGTGATTTAAGATTTTCAAAAAGCGCCATCTTGTCTCCTTCCTCAGAGCCAAAGACACACACCCTGGTGGATTCTGTGTCAGGCCAATTAAGGCAGAGAGCAGTGCATACGTCACATGAAAGTCTCCCTGATCAAGTTACATATAAACCTGCCACACAGTCATTTCTTGTAACTGGGCTGCCCGAAGCTAAAGGTGCAGCACCATCTGCTGGCGAAAGTAATTTACTACAGGAAGCTGAAAGAGAACGAAGCTTAGATGAACACTTTAAATTATTAAATTATTACAGCAGACCCTGGCAACTCTAACTCACTCAGAGATTCAAGCTGAAATGCCACAAGTGTCTCCACGGGCCCAAACTCCAACACCCCCGGTGGTGCTGGTGTCTTTTTAGATGGCACACAACCAAGCTTAATGCAGCAAAGGCAAATGACTGCATCTCCAGCAGGTCATGCTAATATTGCAGCTCAAGCACAAATGGCAGCTGGAATACAGCAGATTCCAATGCAACAGCAGCTACAAATGCCTGCATATGTGCCACAGCCACAAGTGCAAATAGGGCCACCTCCTGGTCCACCTCCAATGGCACAACCAAGACCATTTTTAGGTCCACAACAGGCACAGCAAATACCACAGGCATTTCTGCCAGCACAGCCAGCATACCAAATGCAGGCTCCTTACCAGGCATTTTCTGTCTCTCCGCTAACTGGTGAGTCAAAACTAAAAATGTCAGGACACAATTATAAAGCCTGGGTCAGCGAGATTGCACTATTGCTTCTTAGAGAAGGCACTCACTGCATGGTTTTTAACCCTCCTGCTCAGCATTGGACTTTTGCAATAAGAGATTTAGAGATAAGAGCTTGCACAATATTATTGATGTCCATGGATACTGAACTGCAGGTCACTTTTCCACCAAATACAACAGCCCGACAAATTTGGGCTGAATTGGAAAATTGCTACAGGCCTGTCTCAATTGAATCTTCATGTTTACTCATGTCTGAACTCCACGGTTCGAGATTGAAACCCGGTGAACAAATTGGAGGACATTTGACCAAACTGAAAGGTCTGAAAACAGAATTGAGAGAAAGAGGCCATAACATTGAAGATATTCAAATGATCAGCATCATTAATAACTCTTTGAACTATGAATGGAAAGATGCTGTTACAAAAATTAACCAAGTCCCAATTGCTCAACGCACAGTGGACAATGTCTGTAGACTTTTAATTGAAGAAGAGGCATTCATGTTGGCCACGCCACATTTGAGAGGACCACCCGCATCAAGAGCTCCAGCTAGGCGCCCCTTCCGAGGAAGGACCTACGCTCCAAGGATGCCAAGATGCTACACCTGCAATCGTGTGGGACATGCCACCCGGGATTGTCCCCAACGAGTTCCAGCTCCCGTCACGTACCAGCCCAGAGGAACAGACTCCGGAGGCAGAGGCGGAAGACAAGGTCGTTGTGGTCCCCGGTATGATCCACAAACTGCACTCGCCACATTGGCTTTAACCAATGATCCACAACCTCAACCAGAGTATGACAGACGACTCCTGTGGACTTTGGACAGTGGTGCAGCATTGCATGTTACCTACAGAAAGGAACTTTTCACAGAGATGCACGAGCCAGAACCAGAACTACGTGAACTTTATTCTTTTTCAAATCATCTGTCAGGTATGCTTCCTTCAGTATCCAGGAAAGAAACCCCCAAACTCAAGCATTTTTGAAGAATTTAGTACTTTTACTGAATATGAAATGATAGCAACCCAGGTAAAGCTGGAAGTGAGCAAAACGCGCGAAATGCATCTACTAAGCTTCTCCCCGCCTCGTGTTCATAAATCATCAGCCAATCCAAAGGTCTTCCAAAGGTCAGGTGGCGACACGTCTGGCAGCGTCATTCATCAGGAATGTAGGGCAGTTGGTCAGCCGTCTCCTTTTGAAGATCCAGTTTCGTTTTCTCATGAAGACACATCCTACCAGGAAAGAAAAAAAAAACCCATCTCCTGCTCCTTCCCCCCCTTTGCTCCATAACTAATCCCTCCTCAGTTTCTTATGGCAGCTGAAGCAGGAAAAGCTGAGGCTGACATTCGGCCCCCCTTGCAGAAGAGATGTTATTCCTAAGTAAAGGGAAAGAAAAGAGAGAGAAACAGAATATATACAATAATTATGGTTTATCTGGGTATTTGGTATAGAATTGCTGTACTTTCTTGGGAGCTCGGACATCTCGTTTATTCACCCATTTAGCCTGCGATAAAGGAAAATGTTTCCAGGCAATCAGATATTGGACTTTACCATGGTGTTTTCTCGAGTCCAAAATTTCTTTAACTTCAAAATGTTGCTCCCCTTCTATGAGAATGGGAACTGGAGGGGTGCTTTGATCAGCCCTTAAAGGAGATGAGTGTTCAGGTTTCAATAAACTAACATGAAATACAGGATGTATTCGTCTCAACGTTTTTGGCAATTCCAATTCAACTGTTACTGGATTAATCAACGTAATCACACGAAATGGTCCCACATACTTAGGCCCCAGCTTTTTGGACTTCTGGGTAGTCTGTAAGTATTTGGTCGACAAATAGACTTTATCACCCACTTTATACTTGTGAGCTGGGGACCTTTTCTTATCGGCTTGCGCCTTATGAGCCCGGTGTGCCTCATCTAATGCCTTCCGAGTCACTGCCCATGTGCTCTTTAGCTGTTCAATCCAATCCATCAAGGAAAGATTTTGAGGATCATCTTGTGGTAACTCGGGAATGGGTACAAAATCCTGGCCCGATGTGACCTTAAAAGGGGTGAATCCGGTGCTACTGTGTACCGAATTGTTATATGCCACCCAATTGTCTTGCTGGTAATTTACGTAACACCTCAGGTATTGCTTGAGTACCCCATTGGTTCTTTCACAGGCCCCATTTGTATGAGGGTGGTGACTGGAACTTAACCCCTGTGCTGAACCTATCAATTTCAAAAACTCCTTCCAGAAACTGGAAGTAAATTGCACCCCGCTGTCAGAAATTATTCTTTTCGGAGATCCATGTAGTCGGTAAATTTGCCAAATAAACAGTTTTGCAAGGATTTTTGCTGAAGGGATCTTTGAGCAAGGGATGAAATGTACTTGTTTGGAAAACAAATCAGTTACTACCCAAATGACAGTGCAGCCCTCACTATCTGGTAAATCCACAATAAAATCCATAGATATTTCCTTCCATGGGGCGTTCGGTCTAGTCACACTTTGCAATAATCCAGGGGATTTTCCTGGAGGTCTTTTAGCCAAGGCACATACTGGACAGCTAGCTACATACGCTTCTATGTCCTTTTTTAGTGCAGGCCACCAAAATTGTCTCTTAACAAGATGCAGAGTCTTGACAAACACAAAGTGTCCTGCGGCCTTAGCATCATGAGCATATGTTAATACGATTGTCCTTAAAGTGGCTGGAACATACAACTTCGATCCCACCCAAGCTAGTCCGTCACGAAGTGTGCATTCATTCGAGTGATTCTTAAACCACTCGTCGGTTTTTAGAGCTTCTCGCAATTTTTCAAGTAAATCTCCCGAGAGTTCTGGTTCGGTTTTACGCTGAGCTCTGGTAGTGACAGGTGTTGCTAATTGTGTCAATGGGATCATTGGTTGAACCACTTCCTTCTTGATGCTGTTGTACTGTGGCAATCTGGAAAGTGCATCCGCCATGAAGTTTTTCCCACCAGGAAGGTAACGTAAAGTGAAATTGAACCGCTTGAAGTGTTGGGCCCAGCGAGCCTGTTTTGGTGATAGTTTGCGTGGTGTTTTTAATGCTTCTAGATTCTTATGATCAGTCCACACCTCGAAAGGGTGTTTCGCCCCTTCTAAAAATTGTCTCCATGTTAACAGCACCCATCTAACTGCAAACGCTTCTTTCTCCCATATGGCCCATCTCCTTTCCATGTCTGATAGTTTACGGGACGTGTAAGCACAGGGTTGTAACATCCCATTCTCATTCTTTTGCAAGAGTATTGCTCCTACAGCGACGTCGCTAGCATCAGCTTGTACTACAAAAGGTTGTTCCATGTCGGGGTGTTTGAGCACCGGTTCAGCTGCAAACAGTTGTTTCAGTTTCTCGAAAGCAGCTTGACATTCCATAGTCCATTCTAGTGGTTTCGAGGGTTTGGGTTTTACTTCCCCTTTGGTTTTTAGCAAGTCTGTAATTGGCAGTGCGATTTTCGTGAAAGAGGGGATAAATTGTCTATAAAAATTTGCAAACCCTAAGAAACTCTGTAATTGTTTACGGGTGCGTGGTGTGGCCCATTCCATCACTGCCCGGACCTTTTCTGGGTCCATCTCTATTCCCTCATGCGATATACGATATCCAAGATAGTCAATTTTCTCTTGGTGGAACTCACATTTAGAAAGTTTGGCATAGAGTTCAGCTGCTCTGAGTTTATTCAAGACCGCTCGAACCAGTCGTACATGGTCGGCCATGTTGTCAGAATAAATTAGAATATCGTCCAAATAGACCAACACCCCCTTATATAGGTGCTCATGCAACACTTCATTGATCAACTGCATGAATACAGCCGGGGCTCCCTGTAATCCAAAAGGGAGTACTCTAAACTGGAAACATCCCAGTGGGCAATTAAATGCTGTCTTCCATTCATCTCCCTCTTTTATTCTCACTCGGTAATATGCCTCTCTTAAATCAAGTTTGGTAAAAAAATTTCCCTTCCCTAAATGGGCTAACATGTCTTTCATGAGTGGGAGGGGATAGACATTTTCTACACAAATGGCGTTCATGTTTCTATAATCAACCACTAAACGAAAGGATTCATCTTTCTTTTTGCGGAACATTACTGGCGCCGCCACCTTGGGTTTGGCTCGTTCGATGAATCCACGTTCTAAGTTTTGATCGATAAAATTCCGCAACTCCCCCAATTCTCGAGGTGTCATGGGGTAAATTTTTGGTTTGGGAAGCTTCAACCCAGGGAGTATTTCAATGGTGCAGTCAGTGGCCCTGTGGGGAGGCAGGGCATCTGATGCTTTTTCGCTAAACACTTCCTTGAGGTCCCAATATTCTTTAGGAATTTTTTCTTCTCCCTCAATATAGTTAATGGCTACTGCCACCCTTTCTGGCCTTATGACGTCCCTTGGGGGGGGGCTTCCTTTTCCAGAGTCGGTTCTGCCGTACGGATGCGCAGGACCCCCGTCTTCCAATTTACAAGTGGATTCCATTTACGAAGCCAGGGCAGTCCTAGAATGAGGGGCCTTTCCATTCCAGGTGCTACAATAAAGCTGAGCTTCTCTACATGATTCCCCAACTGCAGTTCAAGGGGTTCAGTCATAAAACTAGCTGGGCCCCCTCCTGCAATCGACCCGTCTAATTGACAAAATGCAGTGGGTCTTTTTAAAGTTTTCAGTCTCAGTCCCATTTCCTCCACTACTTTGGGGCTAATTATGCACCTAGTGCACCCTGAGTCCAACAGTTTTATTTGTAATTAAAGCATTCCACAGGAAGCATTAGATGCTGTCCTAACTGGGAAGCTGATACTTATAAGCTCAGCCCACATTGTGGAAATTACATGATTAACACAGCTCCCTAATTTTTAATATGGTACAATAGTGACTGCTAAAACATGTTAAAAGAATGCAATTGCGGGCTTCCGGTGGCACCACAGGCGCTGACAGATGCTCCTTTCGGACCGTCAGCCCCGTGATTTTGTTAAAACCACCAAGACAGCGCAAATCAGCTGTCTGGTGGCTTAGAAACCTTCCCCTTGGGAGAAGAGAGGAAGGAGAGCAGCCGGACTAAGGTAGAGCTCCCAAAAAGGCCTAGGAGCAATTCTGGGGCTTGGAGGGTGAGAGCTCCCTGGTAATCTGGCTGAGCTCCGAATCAGAGGCTTTTCTGCTTCAAGCAGAACAAGACACCGCGACCACCTCTGCAATCAACATTCAGATTCAAAATAAGCTCAAAGCAGGCAGAACAAAAACAGGAGTCCTAGCAACTGCAAGTACTGAACTTGAACTCTGTGTCTATACTTCTTCCTTTTAAGACTTTTAAAACGAAAGCAAAAATGGTGCCTGAACTGTAACAGGGCGTGAAAGTGAAAGTGATAGTTAACATCGTTAGAGCTTCCAAGACTTCTAAGCAGTGGTGGGATTCTGCCAGTTCGAGGCAGTTCGGCCAAACCGTTTGTTAAATTGCTGGCTCACCCTGCCCCTTGCCCCGCCCCTCCACACCACTGGGCGAGGGGTGGGTGAGCCAGCAATTTAACAAATGGTTCGGTGTTTTTTTATAATTTTATTGGCCTCGCAGCTGCCGTGGGACTTCAAAGAGCCACCCTACAGCTGATCAGTATTAAAAGAAAAGAAATGAGTAGACCGACGCCTGCAAAAATAAATGGGTAGACCCAGTGGTGGTATTCTACTTTGATAGAACCGGTTGTTAAGTAGTTAAGTAGTTAAGCCAGTGGTTGCCAAAGTGGGCGGTACAGCCCCCTGGGGGGCGGTGGAATGCTTTAGGGGGCGGTAAGAGGCAAGGGGGCAGCAGGAGGGGCTAAATGGCAAGGAGGGTGGCCCCCACCCTTTGCCCTGTGCCTCGCAGCACTTACCTCCTTGCAAGCAAACAGCAAGAAAAAACAGCCCCTTCAGCTTCAGCATCGGTTAATTAGTACAAGTTGATTAGATCGGCCTCCCGACTCTCAGCTGATTTGCTCTCAGCTGTTTTGCCAGGGCTCTATTGCTCTCTGCAAAGAGTGCTCGAGCAGATTTTTTCCCCCCTAGCCTAGCTATGCTGAAAAAGCGAAACCAAAAGTAAAGCAGGGTCTTTGCTGCAACGTGACAAAATGAGGCAGAGAGAGATTTCTTTTTCTTTTTCCTCACCTAAAAAGGTAGGTGCAAATAATGGGAAATTTAGGGAAAAACAGGAGAGTTCAAGATTTTAAAACACAAAAGAAAAAAAGCTCTATTTAACTAGGGAATTGTAATAATTGAGATACTATTAATTGTATATTGTGTTGAAAGCAGAAATGGTTAAGTTGTGGTTTGGAGGAATATATGGGGGAAATTATTTGGTTTATTATTATTGGTAAATATAATTAATTGATTTGTAAGAAATTGGATTGCATGGAAATAATTGGAATATTCATGTTCATATTGATTAATATAGAAAAAAGATAGTTATATAACTAATTGATTTATATTAAAATGTTGAATTTGTATTAAACAACTGTAATATTACATAATTAACCAATGTGAGGATGTATATAAAAATAGATGACAATGGGTATAATATAGAATAGAAGGGAAAAATTGAATTTGATTAAGATAAGAGATGAGGATGAAGGGTAATATTGGTTTTTTAAAAAAATAGATGAGGAATAAATATGGTAAAAAGGAAATACAGAAATTGTAAATTTAATTGAAGACTAAACACTGTTTAAATTTGTGAACCAGCCAAATACTATGTTCAAAGAAAATACATGTTTGTATGTGTATTTCTAATTATTGCTATTTATTCATATTTGTTCTCTTTTATTCTTTAAAGTTTAACAATTCATTCTTTATCTTAATATTTTTATATTTGTTTGGGGTTGGCTTTCTTCCCTTTCATCTTTTTTATTGTACAGCAATCTTTCTCCTCAAACCTACCACCCCTCTCTTTTTTTTCCTTTTTACTTTCTCTTCCCCCCTTCTTCTTCTCCCTACTTCCCCTTCCTTTCTCCTTCTCCTCTCTTCCTCCCTCTCTTACCGTCACTCCTATTCTAATTTTCCTTCCCTTCCTTCAACTCTCTCTATTGCTGTATCCTTTTATGCATATGAACTACTCAGAGGGCTCGAAAAAGTTATTTTTGACTGGTCCTCACACTTTTGACCAGTCCTCGAACTTATGACTGTCCTAACATTTTATGTTTTTGCCCTATCTTGTCACCATGGTGAAGAGAAGCAGTTGTGAAATGAGTGACACGGTTGTTAAGAATGCTACAATGGGCATAAATGATGACCAGTCATAAGTGCGAAGACCGGTCAAAAGTGTGAGGACCTGTCAGAATTCACTTTTTTCAGCCCTCTGGGTAGTCCTTTTGTGCATATAGACTACTCAGAGGGCTGAAAAAGTTATTTTTGATTGGTCCTTGCACTTTTGACCAGTCCTCGAACTTACGACTGTCCTCACATTTTATGTTTTTGCTCTATCTTGTCACCATGATGAAGAGAAGCAGTTGTGAAATGAGTGACACGTTTGTTAAGAATGCCGCAACGGGCATAAATGTGAGGATGGTCATAAGTGCGAGGACCAGTCAAAAGTGCGAGGACCAATCAGAAATGACTTTTTTCAGCCCTCTGAGTAGTCCCTATGCAGATAGCCACACCCACCCGGTCACATGACCAGCTAGCCATGCCCACCCGGTCACGTGACCAGCTAACCATGCCCGCCCGGTCACATGACCACCAAGACACACCCCCAACTAAGCCACGCCCACAGAACCGGTTGTTAAAAAAATTGAATCCTACCACTGCTTCTAAGGCTATTTAAGATTATTGGATTCTACACCAAAGAAAGAAAGATTTAAAGTGGAAAGACTACAGTCTGGACTTTAAATAAACTATAATACTTACAAAAGATTTAAAAACATTTGGATTTACTGATTTGGTTTCTGTAGGAAGTATAAATTGAAAGCTAAAAATGGCTTCTAAGCAAATAAAATCTGGTTTCAAAAGTGCTGGATCGCCAGCACAACCATCAAAATTACAATCTTTGTCTACTTCAAACCCACAAATATTGACTTTGGAGGTTCTACAGGAATCTCTGCAGGACACTTTGAAGCAACAAGCTTTTTTTTAGAGGGGAAAATTAAGGGAGTGTCTGAAGAAATGGCTGAAATTAAAGAAGTTATACAAACTCGGAATAAAGAAATAAGAGAAGACATAGTAATGGCATTTCAGGGTCTGGCAAAACACATTGAGTTGTTGGATGAAAGAGTAGAAGAAATTAATCAGTCCAATTTGAATTTGGAAAATAAAATGGATGAAGTTCAGACCAAGGTGGATAGGGCAGATGATGAAGTGGTGATGTTACAGTATATAGCGATGGAATTTGCCCTGAGAGTAAGAGGTTTGAGAGAACACAATCGAGAGAATTTGAGAGAGATCTTTGCAGAGGCTTTTTGCAAAGATAACTGGGGAGCAACAAGCAGATCTCTCATTGCAAATTGACAAAATATATCGTGTTAATTCCTGGTTTGCCAGACAGAATCAACTGCCAAGAGACATTGTGATTTACTTTACAATGAGGAGGACCCGAAATGAAATTTTACAAGCTTTTTATAAAAATAAACTTCAAAACAAGAGGTTTTAGATTGTACGGTTATAGAGACTAAATTGATTTTAAATTTAATAATTGCAGCTAGACTTTTGGTGGCGTAATATTGGAAGAAGGAAGATTTGCCTACTATTGAAGAATGGACATTAAAAATAGCGAATTTGGCAGAAATGGCGAAGATTTCAGCATATTTGAAAGATTACTCACAAGAAAGATATATATCGGAATGGAGAAGATGGATTGATTATATTCAAAACAAATATCGGACTAAAAAGTATCAAATAGCTTATGAATGAATAGAAAAATTAAGAGTATTGATGCTTAGTTAGTAAAAGGGGAGTTAAAGTGTGAAGGGGGGGATAAGAATCCTTAGTTTATTAGCTTAGTTTAGCATATGATTGTCAATTGTATACTCTGTATTTTGTTCTGGGAAGTTCGGGGGGGGAAGGAAGGGAGGGAGGAAGGGATGGGGAAATACTTGTAAATATTTTTTTGTTTTTTTTTCTTTCTGTAAAACTCTTAAATAAAAAAAAAATGCAATTGCAAGAAGCTTGAAAAAAAATCATTTCCCAATCTCCCAAAAGCTTTTCCTATTTGTATGATGGCATAACTAATGAAAACTGGGTTATGGCTTTATCATTCCACCAAGGTACATTAGGAAGATAGGTTTCAGCAGCACTTATTTTCTGATTTGATGACTAGACCTCGAACTGCACAAAGGAAACACTTTGCTTGATTGAAGAATTTGACTAATGTTTTACCCCAGGGATGTCAAACTCGCGGCCCATGGGCCAGATGCATCATGTACTGGCCGGTTTAGTGAAGGGGGAAAAAGTCCCAATATGTCACATGACACTGCTGTGATGACACACGTTTGACACTCCTCTTTTAGCCCAACAGCCTGGTGTTCAATTATCATTTAGATTTTAGAGACTGAGGATAATACCCAAGGCTACAGGAAGGAAGGCTTCCATAATAATATCAAAGAAAAAGACTCAGATGTGTGTCTTTCTTCTGAAGAAAAGAAATTTATCCTTGATTGAAGAGTTTAAAAAACTGCTTAGATGACAGGGTATCCAAAATTTGAGTTTGACCAGTGGCATTCTATCATAAGCATTTTTCATTAGAGGAATCCTGAGAAGAAAGGTCCTCCAATGAAGTTTTAAATCATCGTTTTTTCCATTTGTAAAAACTGTGAAGACAATTTTACAACATTTCCTCTGGAACAGCAGGGTGGATAGTTTCTTACTGGTAAGAACAACCTATTTCATCTGATTTTTGATCTTGGATTTCATCCCTGTATTGCAGTCAAGATACCATAACACCATAGCATATCTTCTCTATCCCTTCCAAGAAATAGACTCTTCCCATTCCCTTTCTGCAATCACTAGCTGCTCTTAAAAAACAATACTTTTTTTCACTTGGCATAAAAAGCAAATGTGGCAACAGACAAAGGTGGGACTAGTTGGCAGCATTCTTTTGGCTCTACTGTTGGTTAGCTGGCAACATAGGAGGACACAGTGGCGTTGTTTGTTCAGAAAAGAGTACAGAAGCAGAACCAGTGATCTGTTGACTATGTTTCATCAAAGGCATTGTCTGATTTTGTATTCCACAATTTTGTGGAATACAAAATTGTGCTAAAGTTCCATTGTAATGTTTACATACCACAATATAATCTTCATGTTGGTAACACATACTTTTGAATAGCCACAGTAAGCACAAAGAGAACCTTAGCATGTTGAGAAGAGAAGATTTAAATCTTTACTACAATTCTAATGAAAATTATAGATAACCCAATGAGTAACTGTTGTTTGGTGCCAAAGAGAAACAACAAAAAGTAAAAATGATATTAGTCTTCTAGACAGGTAGAACAGCTTCAGTAGGAATGTGTGAGGTCTGTGGCATGGGAAAAAAATGTTAAAAGTCCTATCTTCTATATCACAGAATTAACATTTTTGTACCTTAATTAATTGTTAAAGATTTTTTTTACAAAATAAATAAGCATCAACCTATCATATACCTCATGCAATTGGCCGTGGGCAAAAGTAGCTTGGTCTCTAGTTCCCATTGAGCTATCTGTACACAAACAACATGATGGGTGGATTAAATATATTTACAAGAAATGAAGAGTATTTTTCCCCACAAATTAATTTACCTTTGAAATTGGAAGGATCATCTTAAAATATCTGAAAAAGTGGCATTTAATGTAGAACACCTTCTCTTTGTGTATATATATTTAAAACAGGGATGTGCACTCAAATTTAATCTATTGCTCTTTATAGAATGGTAGTTCTTTATATGAAAAGATATGCACACTATACTGTGGTCTCATGGTTTCTGTTAGGGCAGGAAGTGGAAGCCAGGATTAGAAAAGTATTGGAGCCATCTGGCTGGTCTACCAGTTGCAACCTTTCCTGAGGCAGGTGCAACTAAAAAAAAACTATATCTCAAGTCAGAATGGCCATCATCCCTTTTCATAGGCATTTTGGAAGGGAAGGTCCTCAGCAATTAGCTGAGGAAGATTTTTAAAATTGTTTTTACATTTCAATGTTTTAAACTGCTTATAGTCCATTGAGTAGACAATAGTTGGAATGAATAATCCCAAAGCAAAAAAATAAAAAAATAAAATGATCTTCTCTTTCAAACTAAAGCTAAGTGTGGACTAGATTTCTTTCATTCTGAACAGTAAAGAAGGGTGATATCCAAATGCTGTTGAAAAATAATTCCCAAATTACCAACCCTATGTAGTAGGGTTTACACTGAGGGATAAGCAATCTTTCAACATAGGGATAAGCTGTAAGGATCACCTCTCCTTCCAACTTAAGAAAGTATGAGCTCTTGAAACGTAGTTGTTCAAAAGGATTCTTTTATTAAGCAGAAGTGAAAGCCATCCAGCTAAAGCACAATCTGAATGCCCTTAGGCAAAGCAGTAGGATTAAAGTGGTAGGGACCCCTCCCTTTAAATCAGAATGCAGATTTTAGCCAATACACAAGTGTGAAGATGTTTTCTTTACTATTTCCTTTGAGAACCCGAATAAACATGCAATCCCACCACTACCCTTTAAAGTGAGACAACCCACATGGCTATCATAAAAATTCCTGCAGGTAAAGGGAATCTCAGGCTTCCTTGGCGCCAGGATATAGGTTGTAAAATATCTGATGACACAGACCATGCTAGTAAATCGAATCCAAGTCCCCCCTTCCTCCACTTGAATGGCAGTATCACTTTTAGGGATCTGACCTAAGCAATCTTTCAGCTGTCAGAACCTGGACAGCTCCAAGTTTCCTATCAATAAAAGAAACACAAACAAAAAAAAGGCTACATTGCATATTATCACTACATGTATGTCTATGTTCAATGTGTTTTAAGACTACAGATGTATTTTATGTTTCATGTTTAAAAAAAAATAAAAAAACTTAAAAAAAAAGACTACATTTTATTATGCTTCCATTTAGGGAATATGTCTCAAAATGGATCCAGGATACTGTCTCAACTTTTTCCTATGATGGAATTACATGCTTGCATCTACTCTTCAGTATAAAACTAGTCTGAAAGCCAGTATGGAATGTATTTAATAATCAACAACCTCCAGGTCTACCTGGATTTTAAGACTTCATATATTCCAAGATCTTGCTTAAAAATGGATAGTTTTCAAATATCATTGCAAATCAAGACATTATCACTTCTAAATCAGCATTTGGAATCTACATTTCTACTAGGCTGAGCAAAGTAACACTTCCATATCTGTACTGTAGTGGGAGCAGCAGTGGTGGTATTCAGCCAGATTGCACCGTTTCAGCTGAACTGGTTGTTAACTTTGTGTGCAGTTTGGTGAACCAGCTGAATCACCACACCTGAGTCCACCTTGTGGCTCGCCACTTCCCTTCCAGCTACTCCTCGCCTCGCCTGAGGCCATTTTGGCATCTCAACACTCCTCTAACTGGCTCCCTGCCACCTCCAAGCAGCTCTGACAAGGCACTCGGAGGGAGAGGCTGCAGCTACTAAACAGGCAGCCAAGCTAAGTGCCATCCATCACCAGAAGTCTAGGCACCTCAGCAGGTGGTGAACAAAGCTTTGGCTGGGCTCTGTCCTAAGGAGGCTGGGGGCATTGTTGGGGCTCCTGGGAAGAAAGCCTCAGGCCCGGTCCCCACACGGTACCATGATCCACAAGCTGCTGCTGGTGTTGCACAGCTAGCCGGGCAGCCTCTTCATGGCAGCCTGTGGGGTGTGTGTGTGGCAGGTCAGGGGGGCTGGCCCTCCCTCCACAGGCATGGCCCAACACCCTTCCTCCTCCTCTTCCTCCTCCGAGCTGCTGCCGTTCCTGCACATGAGCAAGGCTGCCCTCCTGGCCTGTGTCTGCTGCCTGGGCATGCTCTATGCCTGCCTACATGAGTTCATTGAGCAGTTCGCCAAGCACACCCAGCCACCACTGCTGCTGCCCCACCATAGGTGTACTCTTTCTGGCCTGTATGGTGGACTGTGGCACTGGGTGAGCCCAGCGATACAGAGAGAGAGAGAGGGATGAATGGGCGAATGACATGTGGCTGACAGTTGGCTTCTAGCGCCGGAGCAGGTGGGGAAGGGAAATGGTCAGGCTGCTTTTCATTGGGGCACATGAGCGAGAAGGGGCACCTCTTGCCATCTCTTCTACCCCCCCCCTCACCAGGCATGACAAGGCTTCCTGTCCCTCACTTAGCCCCGTGCCCTTTATCGATGCAATTTGGGGGTGGCAGGTGGAAAGGGCTGGGGCGGGGGAAGAAGGGTATTCCCAACTTCTGGGCTGACTGGCTTCTTCCTGGCAGCTCTTTCTCTGCCTTTCAGTGACAACCATCAAAGATGATGTTTTTGTGGGCAGAAGAGCTGCACTGCAAAGCAGAAATGGGAAATGGAGCAGCTGGCATGAAGGAAGGAGAAGAAGCAGGGAAAGAGGAAAAGCGGCCTCCTCCTTCCCTCATGCTGGCTGCTCCGTTGCCCATTTCTCCATTGCAGCGTAGTGCTGTGGAGCTTGCTCCACTCCACCCACCAATGCTCAGATGCCCTTGCTTCCCCCAAGCATTTCTTTGCCTGATTTCCAGTTCCATCACGTTTCTCCATTGTGTTTCTCGCCATTGTGTGCAGGGAAACAAAAGTTTGTGGGACTAAAAAAAGTTCAATCAATCAATTCCAACCTTGCAAAAAAATCAAAAAGATTTTGTGAAGTTAGAATTGATTGATTGAACTTTTATTTTTTTAGCCCCACAAATTTGTTTCCCTGCACATGATGGCTAGGAACCTGGCAGAGAAACGCAATGGCCCTGGAAATCAGGTAGGCAAAGAAATGCTTGGGGGAAGCATGGGCATCTGGGCACCAGGTGTTGAAATGAGCCCGTCTCTCTCCAGCAGTTGCCCAGGCTCACCGGAGGGAAGGCCAGCATCTACCAGCACTTAAACGCAGCGGCATTCCAGCTCTGGCTGGGAAGGAGCAGCAGGCAGGACATGATGGAGAAACGTGACGGAGCTGAAAATCAGGCAAAGAAATGCTTGGGGGAAGCGACGGCATGTGGGCAGTGGACAGTGGTGGGTGGGGCAAGCTCCACAGCACTGCACTGCAATGGAGAAATGGGCAACGGAGCGACCAGCATGAGGGAAGGAGGCCACTTTTCCTCTTTCCCTGCTCGTCATTCCCTCATGCCGGCCGCTCCATTTCCCATTTCTCCATTGCAGCACAGCGCCTAGGATTCACTTTGATAGGAGGGGGGGGCGTAATTTAACAACCCGGCTCATGTTGCTCTGCTCACTGCATCTGCCCACAAAGGTAAGGCCAATGACGACCTGTGCCCGGAGTGTCCCCTAGGCCTAGGATGGAGTAAAAAGGCCCTGACCTTTACACAGGGGAAGGATAAGGGAATTTTTTTTGTCACAGGAGCATCACATGGGCACCCCATTGCCACCTGTCTCTGCCCATATGTTCTGTCTTTAATCCAAGGCTCCATGTTGGAGTTTCCTGCAATGATTTATTCTTTTTGTATATAGGATAAATAGTATTAAAGGCATTGGCATACTTGTTATCTAATTAGAGTTACTTGGAAATAAATTTTATCAATATTTATATTTCTTTTCAATTAACATATTTTGCATTATGGTGAATGCACACAAACAATTTAAAACACATACATGAAGAGCCCAACTTACACAATTTACAAGTGAAAATCAGGAAACCACTTAGAAGAAAATGTAAATGTTAAATCATAAAAATAAATACATTGAATTGTTTCTTTGTAACCAACAAGTTTATATAGTAGGTTATTATACGTACATCACTTACAATTAGTTTGTCTGCACCACACCTTAATTTGAATAAAAACAAACCTGTTGAATAATTCCTCTTTATCCATGATCATATTTTCAAAGTAAAAAGCATAGTAATAATTCAAACAAAAAATGCAAATTTAATTAAATAATGGTACAATGTTTCCCTTAAGATTTACTACCATTTTTACTTAAGACTAAGTTTTCTGTAAAACTTCAGATGCTAAATTGCTCCAGGAAAGTTCCAGTAATATTTTCTCTTATGCAAACTGTAAAGTTTGACTGCTTTCATACAGAACCTTTTTTGTTTATTTTGTTAATTTTCTTTGCAGACACTGGTTGATCACCCACTTCTGTCTTGGATACATTTTGGTAAAATGTCCATTCAATAGTGATACAGTAGTATTACAGTATGTTCAATGTTCACTTATGGAAGTCTCAATACATAGAACACTTTTAAAAATAGGCATGAAACACATAGCAGATATGTTATTTCATTTGGTTTTCTGCAACAAAACATACCTAATCTTAAATTAAGTTGCAAAACATTTTTTAAAAAGAGATTTAGGCAATTCCAGAAAAAGGATCTTGCAAGTGGAGACTCAATTTAAACACTAGTTTCTAGGGCCATGATGGCGAACCTATGGCACGTGTGCCACAGGTGGCACATGTAGCCATCATTGGACATGTCAGCTCAGCTTTGGCGCGCATGCATGCACTGGCCAGCTGATTTTCGGACCTTCTGGGCCCACCAGAAGTAGGGAAACAGGCTGTTTCCTGCCTCCGGAGGGCCTGGGGGTGGGGGAGGTCCATTTTTGTTTCTCACCTGGCTTCAGATCCTCTCTATGCATCTGGGGAGGGTGAAAACAGCCTTTCCCACTCCCTCGGAGGCCCCCCGGAGGCCTGAAATGGCCCATTTCCCAACTCCCGGTGGGACAGGAAGTGACATTTTTTGCTGTCCCCAACCTCCCCAGCCTCCAGAGACTCCTAGAGAGTCTGTTGGTATGAAAAGGGCAAGATACATAGCTAACGCATTGTAAGCCGCCCTGAGTCTCTGAAGAAGGGCGGCATATAAATCAAATTAATTAAATAAATAATTAAATAATTAAATAAATAAATAAATAATACTTCCAGACGCATCACATTAGAAATGCACTACTGCTAGCATGGACTAAAATTAAACAACAATACTATTTGAAAGTGCCAGTTTGGTTATCGAAAATGGAGGCATGGATATAACCCAATGTTATAAATATGGATAAAATTATATGATATAAGGACGTATTAAATGAAAGGGGAGAACTAAAAACAAATCAAGAACTAAAAAGATTAGGAGTTAACCTATCATGGTGGCCACAGTTGCAGATACAATCCAGGTATGAAAAGGACAGGAAGGAATATGGGTTTTATAATGAACCAAATGAACTTAATGGAAACAGATCAAAAACTAATTAAGAGGATCAAAGATCTGGCTCAGAATAAAGTAATTTAAATTAGAAAGGGGCTCTTTGCCCATCTGTGATCGGGTTTCCCTTCCATTACGGGGTAGTCATCGTTTTGGGGCCGCCATGACTGGCGCCGTCTTCCTAACCTGTGACAAGAGAGATCCGCCTACGCGCGTAGGATCGCCTCTCCACATGCGCTGTTGCTCCTCTCCGCTTACGGCCACCTCTCCGGGGCTGCCGCCGGCACGAAAGCCGCCCAGGTTAGAAAGTTTGCAAGAACAAGGCAGGAGCAAGCTCCATGTCCGTCTTGCTTTGCACGATGACATCACCGGAAACCCTATATAAAAATATTTTGATAATACTTGTTGTATGATATTGTGGAAGAATTTTACTCAAGTGTTAAAAGTGTCAAATACGGCAACTATAACTAAAGCAGTGAAAAAAACAGCCACAAATCTTTCTCCTATAACAGGATCACCATCAAATCAGAGAACAATAGAAAATATGCTGGGAAAAGAAAAATCAGAAGTGACAGTGAGTAGTCAGAGTATGCAGAGTATGCTGCAAATGATACAAGAAACATTAATGAAAGCATAAGAGAAAATTGCTGATAATCATAAAGAGACGAAAATACATAATAAAGAAATTAAAAATGAAATTGGAGAAATGAAAGATGATATTAAAAATATGAATGATAAAATAGGGAATATCCAACAAGCAATGATGGAAAATGAACAAAAAATAAAAAAAATGGAAACATATAAGGGCAAGGAAACTGTAATTCTGAACCAGGATACAGAACGAATGACGGCAATATCAATTCTTGACAAATCAATTAACAAGATATAAAGTTATGTTTAGATGGTTGATACCAGAAGGCATACTTATAACATGGGAAGAGAAAAAATACAAGGTGGACACATTAGAGAAAGCTCAAGAATTTTATAAACATAATTTTACACAGGAAAAAGAGCAAGAATCGAAGAGTAAAAGTCAAGATGAAGATCAAATAGAGGAAATAGAACGAGAAAGAGAAATAAGAAAGACACAAGAAAAAGAATGAGAAGAAAGAGAGGGCCTGAAAGGGAGAGTACGAAAGGAGACAAGAAACACAAAAAAACTACTCCAGTAAGAAATGCAAGAGGCAATTAAACTCTTCTCTGTGAATATAAATGGGTTAAATTCACCAAGAAAAAGAACACAAACGTTTACCAAATGGCGAAAGCTTGAAGAAGTTGTGATATGTCTACAGGAAGTACACATTAAAAAGGGGTACCAAAAGTTGTTAGAGAACCCAAAGTTAGGGATACTATATACATCATTAATACAAAAAAAAAAAGAAGAATCGCTATATATGTAAAAGAAAGAATAAAACCAAAATTAATTTATTCGGACGAAGAGGGTAGAATTTTAATGGTAGAATTAGAAATTGAACAAAAACAAACTTTACTTACAGTAATGTATGTGCCTAACAAAAACCAACACAAATTTTTTAAAAAGGTGCATAATAAAATAATAGAATTAGAATATGATAATATTTGCCTAATTGGGGACTATAACGCAATAGCGGATGTTAAAAAAGATTATAAAAGTAACAAGAAAAATAAAAAGAAGAAAGATACATTACCAAAAGCATTTTTTGATATGGCAACAGAATTAAAACTGAGATGTATGGAGAGAAACACATAGCGTAGAAAGCCAATATACATTTTATTCATACCCACATCAATCCTGGTTCAGAATCGATATGGCCTGGATGACAGCAGAAATTCAAACAGGAGTAGAAGAAATAAAGATAGGAGTCAATGATTGGACAGATCATAATCCAATAATTATAAAATGGAAAGGACAAAAACGGTTTAAGAGATGGACAATGAATCAAAGTATATGTAGAGATAAAGAATATAGACAGATGCTAGAAAAAGAGCTGACACTATTTTTTACTGTAAATAAAAAAGAGAATACTTCAATACAAAACTTATGGGACACTGTAAAAGCATATATCTGTGGATTGACGATAGCTTATAAAGCAAGGAAAAATAAGGAAAGGAAATGTCAACAAGGAAAATTACAAGATGAATTTAAAAAGGCAGAATGTAATTACAGGAGGACCCTCAGAATAATAAATTAAAAGAGGAATGGAATATTATAAAACATAAAATCAATCTGATAAATTAAAAGAAATAGCCCAGAAAATAAAGATGTCAAAAAAACATTATTTCGAACATGCAAACAAAACTGGTAGATGGTTGGCCTAAAAAAGGAAAGGGATAAAAGAATGATATATCAATTACAAGATGAGAATGGGACAATGCAATATAGAAGGGAAGAAAAAAAAATCCAAAAATTTTTCTCAAATCTATATTGTCAGGAGGCTATAATAGAAGAAAAAGTCAAATAATAGAGGGAACAAACTTGAATAAAATTACAGAAGAGCAAAAAGAAATATTAAATAGACCGATAACTGTGACAGAACTTGCAATGGCATCGAAAAAAACAAAAAATCCAACAAACACCTGACCCAGATGTGCTCACTGTGGAGATATATAAAAACACCCAAGAAACCCTGGGATGGATAATATTGGAGGTATTTAATGATGCTCTTGAGGAGGCTAAAATACTGATAACATGGACAGAAGCAATTATCACCCTTATTCCTAAAGAAGACACAGACTACCAACAAATTCAAAATTATAGACCAATTTTACTATTAAATACGGATTACAAAATATTTGCATCAATAGTAGCCTAGAGAATCAAAAAAATCTTGAACAAATATATCCACCTGGACCAAAACGGATTTCTGACAGGCCGGCAAATTAATAATAATAATAATAATTTTATTTCTATACCGCCCTTTATTTCTATACCGCCCTTCTCCCGAAGGACTCAGGGCGGTGTACAGCCTATTTAAAAACACAGACAAATTAAAAACAACATGACAAATTAAAAACAACATGAGAACTATAATAAATATTCTAGAACTCTATGAAACACACTCTGAAAAACATGCTTCACTGGTTTTCCTTGATGCCCAAAAAGCATTTGATAATTTGAATTGGAAATTTATAATAAGGCAATTTAAATTTATGGAATTTGGGACAAAATTTGAAAAGATGATTGAAAACATTTATACCAAACAAATGGCAAGGGTAATTATGAATGATGACACTACAGAACAATTTAATATAACAAAAGGAGTGAGACAAAGGAATGCCTACTCTCTCCACTTCTATTTATTTTAACCCTAGAAATGCTTTTGATGAAAATTAGGGAAGATCAAGAAATAAAAGGTCTAAAAATAAAGAAAGAAGAATATAAGGTCCAGGCTTTTGCCAATGATTTGGTGTTTATATTGGAGGAACCATTAGAATCAGGACCAAAACTGATACAAAAAATAGAAGAATTTGGTGAAGTAGAGGGACTCAAGATTAATAAAAATAAATCTAAATTAATAACCAAAAATCTTACAAAGAAACATAAAAAAGAATTGGAAGGTAGTATAAAAATACAAACAACCAAGAAGATAAAATATTTAGGGATTTGGCTTACAGCGAAATGTTCCTCAATCAAGGATTACAATTACCACAAAATTCTACAGCAAATAAAAAAAGATTTAGAAAATTGGAAAAACTTACAGATCTCATTATTGGGGAGGATTGCTACAATCAAAATGAACATATTGACAAAAATACTATTTTTATTCCAGGTTATCCCAATAAAATTAGAGAAGTTTTTTTGAAGCCTTAAATAAATAGTTACTAAATTTATATGGCAGGGGAAAGACCGAGAATTAGACTCAAACTTTTACAAGACACAAAAGATAAAAGGGGGATTAGCACTTCCAGAATGGGAATTATACTACCAAGCTTCTATCCTATCCTGGTTAAAAGATAGAATTAAGAGAAAAGAGTCTTAGCAATAGAGGGACACAACTTACAAGTAGGATGACATGCATTTCTTTGGGATGAAAAATACAAAACACAGTTATTTCAGAAGACACATATTAAGGAACGCATTGCTACAAATCTTGCTAAAAAAAAAAGCATTATACAAAAATACCAACCTGGATTTCACCAATGGAAGTATTAAAGCACCCAAATTTAATTGAGATGGATAAGATAATAAGGTATAGGGATGTGCTAAAAGAACAAGGAAATTTGAAATCAAAACAGGAATTGGAACAGGATTTAAGTAGGGAAATTGATTGGTGGACATATACACAAATTCAGTCTAAACATAAAGAAGATACAAAATTATATGAAATACAAAACGAGCAACATGAACCAGACAAAATTATACAAGGGGCAGAGGAGAAATTAATTAGTAGGATATATAAATTTTTATTGCGGTACAAGATGGAAGACAAGGTAGTTAAAGAAAAAATGATTAAATGGGCAAAATTTTTAAATTATAATATAGAACTGGAGAGATGGGAAAAAATGTGGCAAATAAATACAAAATTAACTATGCCTGCGGTATTCAAGGAGAACCAGTTGAAGATGTTTTACAGATGGCACCTCCCTCCGGCAAGGCTTGCTAAGATGTTCCCGAACAGCTCACCAATATGTTGGAAATGCAAAAAGATTTATGGAACATATTATCATCTTTGGTGGACTTGTCCGGCCGCAAAAAAAGTTTTGGCTAAAATAAAGAAATGGCTGGAAAAAATAACAGATCAACCTATTGATTGGAAACCAGAGACATTTTTGTTAGGAATATTCACTAGAAAATATACTAAAGAAATAAAATACTTAATTTTACATATCATAACGGCCGCATGAATATCATATGCACAAAATTGGGGGGAAAATATACCAACAGAGAGGAAGAATTGATAAAAAAAAATTAGTGTGTGCTGAGATGGACAAATTAACAAAAGAAATTAAAGAAAAGGATGATACGGAATACTATGTAATATGGAACAAATGGTACAATTGGCTGGAGATTAGAAATAGTGAACAATAATGAAAGGAGAGAAATCATAAATGTAAAATGTTTATAGGACAATGTATAAAATGTATAAAATTAATATTAAGCTTGTTAGGAATTATAGTGTAAATAAAGGAAAATGGGACAAGAAGGAAATGAATAGTATAAGGGGAATTGGGGGGAAATGTAAGTATTAGAAGATTACCATTACGAAACAGTTGTAAAAAGGGAATATATATGCTATGTGTTTTGTGTTTTGTGTTTGTTATATTGTGTTGTATTATAAATAAAAAATATATAAAAATTTTTTAAAAATAAATTCAATAGACCTGAGAGTTAGTTTTTGAACTGTATTGCATGAGAAAAATTTTGTTGGGAATTGTATGTTTACAAGTGGTTATTTTTTAACTTAACTGAATAATGGAGAATGTTTCTGCTGATGAATAAGGAGACTATATCAGGTTGTGAAAACAAACTCAGAACTAGCATGGATTTTATATACTGTATATAACTATCAAATTGATAGTATGCGTCAATTTGTATGAGTCAAATCGACTGTATGAGAGTGGGAAAGTAAACTCAGAATTAGCATGAATTTTATATTGTTGTGCAATTGCGCATGAGAGTGGCATCACCGCTGTGATGAATTTCACGGCGTCCTACTGCGAGTGGCTGCAGTGGCAAGACAAACCTTGCGGTGGTGCTGCCAGTCGTGCATGCAACCGCACAAGCCTTGTCACTTCCTGCCGCTCACGACTGCACAACAAGCCTCATGAAGACTCATTTCTGGCAGAGTTTGGGAGAGAGAAACAAGCCAAGCTCTCTGCTGCATTTGCTTTCCTTGCGTGCAGCCAAAAGTTCGCAAAAGGCAGGAAAGTGAAATGCCAAGCTCAACCCATACCAACACCTCACATATTAACTCCACTTTCTCAGCTTACTACCCAAGTGACCTTCCCCTCCTGCTGAGACTTTAAGAATATATTGCAAGTGAATTCACCCACCTGTCACCCCTGAAGCTGACCTGATCGAGGCTATTTTGAGGCTTCAGTGTTACCACACTGGAGCTAAGGGATAGGGAGGGGGGAATAGAGATACATATACAGATTAACAGAGTTGGAACGGAACTTGTAGGTCATCTACTCCAACCACTTGTCCAATAGACCCTACACCATATTTTTGATAGATGGCAGTCCAATCTCTTCTTGAAAGCTTCCAGTGATGAAGCTCCCACAACTTCTGAAGGCAAGCTGTTCCATTGTTTGATTGTTCTCACTATCAGAAAATTTATCCTTATTTCCAGGTTGAATCTCTCCTTGTTCAGTTTCCATTCATTATTCCTTGTCTGGCCTTCAGGTACTTTGGAAAATAGTTTGACCCCCTCCTCTCTGTGGCAGCCTCTCAAATATTGGAACACTGCTATCATTTCTCCCCTAGTCCTTCTCTTCACTAGATAAGCCATACCGAGTATTTGTAACCATTCATTGTATGTTTTAGCCTCCAGTCCCCTAATCATCTTTATTGCTCTTCTCTGCACTCTTTCTAGAGTCTCAACATCTTTTTTACAGAGTGGTGACCAAAACTGGATGCAATATTCTACTAAGCCTTTACTAAGGCTTTATAGAGTGGTATTAGTACCTCCCTTGGTTTTGATTCCATCTGTTAATGTAATTTAAGATTGTATTAGCTTTTTTGGCTGCTGCAGCAACTGTTAGCTCATATTTAATTGGTTGTCCACTAAGACTCCAAGATCCCTCTCTCAGTTACTACTATTAAGCCTGGTTTCACCCAGTCTATATTTGTACTTTTGGTTTTTCTTGCCTAAGTGTAAGACTTTACTTTTCTCTACCCTGAATTTCATTTTGTTAGATAGGGCCCAGTGTTCAAGTCTGTCAAGATCCATCTGGATCTTGGCTTTTAATAATAAATCATTAAATACTTGTAACATTACATTGCTTAATACATCTTGCAACATTTTGTATAGTTCTGCTGGCAATCCATCTGGTCCTGGTGTTTTACCATTCTTTTGTTTCTTAATTCCCTCCATCAATTCCATCATCGATATTCTTTCTAACAACTTCTTAAATTCTTCTGGAATTTTAGGTATTTTAGCTTTTTCTAAGTATTGTTTTATCTTTCCTTCTGCCGCCATCTCTTGCTGGTATAAACTTTTATAATACTTCTCAATTATTTTTTTCTTTTCCTCATTTTGATAGCATATTCTTCCATCTTGATCTAATAATTGATTTATCAATTTTTTTCTTCTTCTTTTTTCATTTTATATGCCAACCATTGTCATGGCTTGTTCGCATTTTCAAAACTTTTTGTGCTTTGTTAATTTTATTTTATTTGATAATTTTTCATTTTCCATTAAATTTAATTTATGTTTTTGCAAATCCATCAAGTTTTATTTTTTTTTTATTCTGTGGCTACTTCTGTAGTTCTTCCTCTAAATTCTTATATTCTTTTTCCAACTTTTTTTGTTTTTGTCTGTTCCATTTATTCCATTTTCCTAAATATGTCATTGTTAATCCTCTAATATATGCCTTACTAGAATCCCATACATTTTGCAGTGATGTATCCTCTTTTCTATTTTCTTTAAAGAAGAAAGTCTTGTTTTGGTTTAATGTCCATCTCATTCTTTTTCTCTTCCCCTTCCATATCATTGTTATTGGATTGTGGTCTGCCCATGTACTTGCTTCTATTTCAATCTTATATATCTTGGAAATTAATTCTGCTGACATCCACAATTCCGAATTCGTGGATGGAAGCATATATAACTCATATACCAAAAGAAGATCTACAATAAATAAAGAACTATAGACAATCTCATTATTAAATGCGGATTACAAAATTTTTGCATCAATTATGGCTGAAAGATTGAAGAGACTTTTAAATGAATTTATACATCCAGATCAGAATGGTTTTCTACCTAAAAGACAGATTAGGGATAATATGCAAATTATATTGGACACATTGAAATACTATGAAGCACATCCAGAAAAGCAAATGGCATTGTTATTTTTGGAGGCTGAGTTGCCTGATCGTCAGAGGCTTCTAAAAGCATTTTTTTCTGCAACCTCTTCGGCTGAAGAGGTTGTAGGAAAAAAAAATGCCTTTAAAAGCCTCCGGCGATCCCAGCTGAGTTGCCTGATCGTCAGAGGTTTCTAAAAGCATTTTTTTCTGCAACCTCTTAAGGTTGTACAAAAAATGCTTTTAAAAGTTAAAAAAAAAAGTTGGCCATGCCCACCATCACATTACTCCCTCCACCAAGGCACACCCACAAAATAAGCCACGCCCACAGAACCAGTAGTAAAAAAATTTAGAACCCACTCTTGGGTTATCATGGAAGAACCAACAGAAACAGGGCCAAAGTTAATTGAGCAAATAGAGGAATATGGAAAAGTAGCAGGATTGAAAATTAATAAAGACAAGACAAAAATCATAGTTAAAAATATGAGAGAAAAACAAGAAAAGCAACTAATGGAGAAGTTAGATGTTCAAATAGTGAAGAAAGTGAAATATTTCGGTATTCAATTAACTTCAAGGTGTATAACGGTGAAGGAAGATAATTATTACAAACTGAGAAATCAAATTGAAATAGACTTGGAGAAATGGAAAAATTTGCAATTATCACTAATGGGAAGAATAGCATAAATTTAAAATGAATATACTACCAAGAATCTTGTTTTTTTTCCCAAAATATAAATAAAATTGGAGAAAAAATATTTTGAGAATTTGAACAAAAGGATGTGGAAATATGTATGGCAAGGGGAAAAAGCAAGAATTAAACTGTTTCAAGATTCTAGAACTAGAGGCGGGTTTGGACTACCAAATTGGGAACTATACATCAAGCGGCAATGGTAACCTGGGTTAAAGAATGGATTTTATTGAGAAATATGAGAATATTGACTCTGGAAGGACATGATTTGCAACTAGGGTGGCACGCTTTTCTTTGGTATGGGAAAAATAGGATACATGGGTATTTTCAGAGACATTACATAAGGAATGGTGTGCTAACAACATGGGAAAGAGTGAAAGAAAGAAGCTTTGACACATCCAAATATGATTAACATGAAAAATATTGTGAGATATAAGGATATTTTAACAAAGAAGGGAGAACTAAAACAGAAACAAGAACTAGAAAAACAAGGGATTGAGACAGATTGGTATACACGACTGCAAATACAATCAAGATATGATAAAGATTTGAAACAGTATGGTTTTAATTTGGAAAAATCAGAATTGGATGAGATATTGACTGGGACAGATGAAAAAATGATTAAGAAATTGTATAATTACTTATTGCAAATCAGATTAGAAGAGGAAGAAGTAAAAGAGACAATGATAACATGGGCAAAAAACTTTGGTTATACGATAGAACTAGAGAGATGGCAACAACCATTAATTAACAATGGCAACTGCATATAAAGAAAATTTATATAAAATGTTTTATAGATGGCATATGTCACTAGAAAGATTAGCAAAAATGTTTAAGGATAAATCAGCTAAATGTTGGAAACATTTTCAATTGCCAGGATCATATCATATGTGGTAGACATGTACAGAAGCAAAAAATTATTGGGTTAGAATACAGGCATGGTTAGAGGAAATGTTGCACCAGCATATAGAATTAAAACCAAAGGCATTTTTATTGGGTATATTACTGGAAAAATATAGCAAAGAAGATACATATTTGATTATTCATATAATAACAGTGACGAGAATTTTATTTGCACAAAAGTGGAAGACAGAAAAAAATCCCATCAGAAGGAGAGGTAATAAAGAAGATTTTAGAATGTGCAGAAATGAATAGGTTAACAATGAGAATAAAAGATAAAGAGGAATCAGTGTATTTCAAGACATGGGGATGATTTTATGTATGGTTAGAAAAGAAATATGAATAAAAGATTATAGAGAAATAAATTAGATAGGGTATGAGTAAATGAGAGAGAAGACAAAAAAGAAATAGAAACCCAGAAGACACCTGTGTAAATGGAAAAGGGGAAAGGGGGGGAGGAGAAGGAAAATGTTATTATATAAATGTACATTTATGATATATGTTAATTTAGTAAAATGAAAAAGTAATTGAAAAGAAAGTAAAAATCGGAATTGCTCGAATACCACTTTGGAAAATACTAAATTGAAAATGAATACAACAATAGAGAATGGAGAGGGATAGAGAAGAGAAGAGAGGACGGAAAGAGAGGGAAAGAAGAAAGGGAAAAGGAGAGGAAGAAAGAGAGGGGAGGAGAGAAGGAGAGAAAGAGTAGGAGAGAAGGTTAGAAGGGAGGAAGAATGGAGGTGTGGGGAAAAGGAAGGGGAAGTAGAGAAGGAAAAGGAGAGGAGGAAAGAAGGAAGTAGAAGAGTAGATGGAAGAAGGGAGGGAAAGGAAAGAGATGAGAGGGAGAAGAAGGATTGTTGTAAAACAAGAGAGACAAAATGGTAGAAGAGCAACTCCGAATATTTATTTATTTATTAATGGAACTTATATGCCGCCCTATCTCCAATGGACTCAGGGCGGCTCACAACAATTAAAACAAAACAAACAAACCATTAAAACAAAAATCCAAGTTAAAATTAACAAAAATTCAATAAAACCCAGTTAAAATTCTATTAAAAAGTCCAGGGCAGCCAGGTGAAATAACCACATTTTCAGTCCATGGCAGAAAGAGCGAAGGTCGGGGGCCACCCAGAGCTCCAGAGGGAGTTGATTCCAAAGGGTGGGTGCACCCACAGAGAAAGCTCTCTCCATGGGGGTAGACATCCGACACTGTCTGACTGATGGCACCCTGAGTAGGCCCTCCCTGTGGGAAAGCACAGGGCAATGGGAAGCTATTGCTGGCTGCAGATGGTCTGCCAAGTATCCCGGGCCTAAGCCATGAAGGGCTTTATAGGTAATCACCAGCACCTTGAATCTCACCCGGAGGGCAACCGGCAACCAATGCAAGTCACGCAGGAGAGGTGTAACATGGGAGTGTTGGGACACTCCCATCACTACCCGCACCAGCTGAAGCCTCCGAGTGGTCTTCGAGGGCAGCCCCATGTAGAGAGCATTGCAGTAGACAACATGGGAGGTGACAAGCGCATGAGTGACTGTGCGTAGGGCATCACGGTCCAAGTAGGGGTGCAACTGGCGCACCAGGTGAACCTGGGCAAATGCCCCCCTATAACTATAATTAAATTGTTTAGGATGAAGATTATATTAGTATGAAAGTTAAAAGAAAATATGTGTGTTAGATAAGAAATTGTACATTTAATATATGTTTATAAGAAAAATAAAAAATAAACTTTTTCAAAAAAAAAAAGATCCATCTGGATCTTGAGCCTTTCATCTAGGGCAGTGATGGCTAACCTTTTTGTTGTTGTGAGCCAAAAGTGTATATGCATGTCCGCAGCAGCGCTTGTGCGTGCCGACATCCGTAATGCAATGCGTGCCCCATCTGCACATGTATGCATGACCCCCATGCTCCCCTCGCATGCCCCCCCATGCATGCCCTCCCCGCGCCCCGTTTTGGGCCTGGAAATGGCAGCAGGCCATTCACACCAGCAAAGGTTGGTGCAACCCTCTTCCGCCACTTCTTCCAAGGGAGCATGACAGCTTCCTGGCCTGCGCGTCTCTTACCACTTACCCTGACCACTTCCAGGCCAGCAGGTTTCCATGAGTGAGAAGCTGTGCTCTCCTTCAGCCCTCCTGGGGCAGCTCGCCTCCCATCCGGCAGCTTCTCCTTCTCCTGGCTACTCCAGCATCCCGGCTGGAAGCGGCAGTCCAACAGCCGCTGCCGATGGGGGTGAGGGGGTGGTGGTGGTGACAGGTGTACTGAGGCTTCCCTCCCTCCCCTCCCGAGTGGGCTTCTTGCATGGCCCCAAGCCTCCGGCAGGGAGGGAGGAAAGCAACAGTGTGAGAACCACCATTTGTCGGGGTAAGGGGACACGCTTCCCTCCCTCCCCACCTGAGTGGGCTTCTTGCGCATCCCCAAGCCTCTGGTGAGGAGAGAGGAAAGCCCCAGCCCGCTGCTCCTGCCAACACCAGGGAAGCGGCAGTGGAAGAACTGCTGTTGCTGGGGCAAGGGGGCATGCTTTTCTCCCTCCCCACCCAAGCAGGCTTCTTGCACAGCCCCAAGCCTCTGGCAGGGAAGAAGGGAAGCTCCAGCCCGCTGCTCCTGCCACTGCTGGGGAAGCAGCAGTATGAGAACCACTGGGGTGAGAGGGCATGCTTCCCTCCCTTCACGTCCAAGTGGGCTTCTTGCGCAGCCCCAAGCCTCCGGCGGGGAGGCTGGGAAGCCCCAGCCTGCCTGTCCTTGCCACCACCCCCTGTGGTGTTAGTTCTGCCAGTTTAGTATCATCTGCAAATTTGATGAGTTCCCCTTCTAGTCCCTCATTTAAGCATTTATGAAGATATTGAAGAGTACTGGGTCCAGAGAGAACCTTGTGGTACCCCACTGCTTCCTTCCTTCCATGCAGATGTAGTACCATTAAGGACTACTCATTGAGTACAGTTTGTCATCCAGTGTCAGCCTCCGCCTTTTCTGCTTTGGCTGCCATGGTAACGGGGGGGGAGCCAGGTTTGGTGGGAGGGGAAGCGTACAGGAGAGACAGAGAAATGAAAGTGATTCTTAAACTACTGGGCTGCATCTTTGAAGCTGCTCTCAGAGAAACGGTCGTGGCATTGATGACGCTGCCAGACGTGTGCTCCCACCTGACCTTTGGGAGACCCTTGGATTGGATGATTTACGATGGACAGTGGGAGGGAATGCTTCCTATCTGTAACTTTCGCTCTTTTTGGCTTAGATTCTGCTTTCCTTTGGTTGCGATCACTTCATTTTCCAGTAAAAGTAACTGCTTCTAAAATAATGGAGTCTGGGTCATCCTTTCTTGGACTTTGAAGGAAGCACTGCTGACATTAAGCAGAATCTCCTTTCTCCAGCCATCCTGGATAACTACCGAGGGGGCTGAACTCAAACTATGTCTGATCAAGAGAGTGATGGAGACCAGATGGGAGGTTCTGGTTCTACAATAACTTCACTTCAAGCAGAAAAGGAAGCTGCGGAATGGATGGAAAAAATTCGGCTGAGAGAGGAGCCAGAGGAAGCCAGATGGTCGAGGGGAGTAGGAAGGCTACCGGACCTGGCGAGGACCCCCCACGGAGTAACCAGCTCCAGACCTCGTAAGGGAGAGACAGTGTGGCTGCAAGAGCAAAAGGACAGCCTCATAATTGGTCAGGTTATGCAACTCCTCCATGATGCCAAAGAAAGCTGAAAAAAACGTGAGTCTTATGCATTCCTTAGTGGGCAGGGAGGAGACTACCACAGAGTGGACCCTGAAGAGACTGCTTGTGGGGGAGAGGAAGAGGAAGCTGGGGAAGGAGCATCTCAAGCAGCACGAGTGAGATGCATCACGAATGCCCTAGAGGGAGTGGCAACTGAATGGATGGTGGCAGACAGGAGATTTTCAGATTTCCAGCCCCTTACTATAGCCACATGCCTGGAACAAGAAGAAGCCGTGGGAACAGAAATGGAGGGACATAACACAGAAGCTGTTTTTGAAGGAGAAGCACTACGACTGAGGTCAGTAACTCCCCCTTCTAATTATGCCAACTCTCAACCTGTCTTCCCAGAACCTTCTGAATTTGTAACGCTCGGTGCAAGGCTAAAGCAAACTGCCGAGCAAAATTCCTCCCACGCAGAGAGAGAAACAATTCATTATTCTCCTCGAAGCTCTAAGCTCACCCTGGATGAAAGCCTATTGTGACCGTATAAAACTCTATGAACAGCAGTTATCCCAGGCAAAAATGGCTATATCTATGCTTGAGCAAGATAAGGGAGATAACTTAAGATTTTCAAAAAGCGCCATATTGTCTTCTTCCTCGGAGCCAAAGACACTCCCCCTCGTGGATTTTGTGTCAGGCCAATTAAGACAGAGGGCCCTGCATACGTCACATGAAAGTCTCCCTGATCAAGTTACATATAAACCTGCCACGCAATCATTCCTTGTAAGTGCAAAGCTGCCCGAAGCTAAAGGTGCAGCACCATCTGCTGGCAAAAGTAATTTACTACTGGAAGCTGAAATGCCACAAGTGTCTCCACGGGCTCAAACTCCAACACCCCCTGGTGGTGATGGTGCCTTTTTAGATGGAACACAGGCACGCTTTATGAAGCAAAGGCAAATGACTGCATCTCCAGCAGGTCATGCCAATATTGCAGATCAAGTACAAATGGCAACTGAAATACAGCAGATTCCAGTGCATCAGCCACAGCAGCTACAAATGCCTGCATATGTGCCCCAGCCACAAGTGCAAATAGGGCCACCTCCTGGTCCACCTCCAATGGCACAACCAAGATCATTTTTAGGTCCACAACAGGCACAGCAAATACCACAGGCATTTCTGCCAGCACAGCCAGCGTACCAAGTGCAGGCTCCTTACCAGGCATTTTCTGTCTCTCCACTAACTGGTGAGTCAAAACTAAAAATGTCAGGACACAATTACAAAGCCTGGGTCAGTGAGATTACACTATTGCTTCTTAGAGAAGGCACGCACTGTATGGTATTTAACCCTCCTGCACAACCATGGGATTTTGCAATACGAGATTTAGAGATAAGGGCTCGCACAACATTATTGATGTCCATGGATACTGAACTGCAGGTCACTTTTCCACCAAACACAACAGCCCGACAAATTTGGGCTGAATTGGAAAATTGCTACAGGCCTATCTCAACTGAATCTTCATGTTTACTCATGTCTGAACTCCACGGTTCGAGATTGAAACCTGGTGAACAAATTGGAGGACATTTGACCAAACTGAAAGGTCTGAGAACAGAATTGAGAGAAAGAGGCCATAACATTGAAGATATTCAAATGATCAGCATCATTATTAACTCTTTGAACTATGAATGGAAAGATGCTGTTACAAAAATTAACCAAGTCCCAACTGCTCAACGCACAGTGGACAATGTCTGTAGACTTTTAATTGAAGAAGAGGCATTCATGTTGGCCACGCCACATTTGAGAGGACCACCCGTATCAAGAGCTCCAGCTAGGCGCCCCTTCCGAGGAAGGACCTACGCTCCAAGGATGCCAAGATGCTACACCTGCAATTGTGTGGGACATGCCACCCGGGATTGTCCCCAACGAGTTCCAGCTCCCGTCACATACCAGCCCAGAGGAACAGACTCCAGAGGCAGAGACAGAGACGGAAGACAAGGTCGTCGTGGTCCCCGGCGTGATCCACAAACTCCACTCGCCACATTGGCTTTAACCAATGATCCACAACCTCAACCAGAGTACGACAGACGACTCCTGTGGACTTTGGACAGTGGTGCAGCATTGCACGTTACCTACAGAAAGGAACTTTTCACAGAGATGCACGAGCCTGAACCTGAACTACATGAACTTTATTCTTTTTCCAATCATCCTTGTCAGGTCAAAAGAAAAGGAACTGTTTATGTTGAAGAGCTCGATGCATTCATTCCTGATGTTTATTACATACCAACAGCAACTAGCAATTTGCTTAGTCAGAGTCACTTGTCTAGAATGTTAAAATTCCAGGTTCACCACCTTGAAAATGCAAGTTACATAGTTAAAGATGGAGATATTGTTGCTGGAACCATATTAATTGGTGGTGTTTATTACTTAAAGCCAAAGCCTAAACTGCAAACACAGGCAAGTATACAAACTCCAAAAAGGGAGAGCACAGGCCCAGAGAGAGATGCTCCAGTGAGAGATCTTGTTGCTGCTCCAAAGGCTCCTAAAGCCAACAAAAAGAAAATTGGTAAACAGGTTGCTCAGAGCAAGCCTGAGGTTCCGCATAAAAGTGTTAATGTTGAGAATTCACTAACTGGTAAACCTTTGCATTCCAGGTGTATCCATAAATGGCATAGAAGATTGGGGCATGCCAGTTTCCGTGTTCTTAGGAAGATGCCGGAGTTCACAAAAGGTTTGGATCTAAAGGGGTGTAAGGTGTTTTTGGATTGTGCTGTCTGCAAAAAGGCCAAATCCAAAGCAGCAGCCATTCCCAAACACGCTACACGCCTGTCAACACGCATTTTTGATTTGGTTCACACTGACATAGTTGGTCCATTCCCGCCATCATTTGGTGGTAGAAAATATTTTCTAACAATTGTTGATTATTACTCTAGATATGGATATGTATATCCTATGAAAGAAAAATCAGAGACTTTTCAGATCTTTAAAGACTTTGCAACCCTTGTTTCTACCCAACACCAAGTTCGCATCGCCAGAATCCAGAGTGATCGTGGTGCCGAATTCATGTCTCAGCGTTTCCAGGACTGGATGCGTAAGAATGGAATTATTCATCAGACTTCGGCCCCTTACACACCGGCTCACAATGGAGTCTCAGAACGAAGACAAGGAGTACTGCAAACCATGATGCGTTGTCTCCTAGAAGACGCCAACCTTGGTAAGATATACTGGGGTGAAGCTATCAAGTATGCAAATTACACTGTAAACCGTACTTGGAGCAGTGTAACAAATCAGACTCCTTTCTTCATGTTGTATGGCTACAAGCCTGATCTTAAAAACATCCATATTTTTGGTTCATATGCTATGGTGAACATTCCCTTAGCTCAAAGAAGAAAAGGAAGTCCAGCAGCAAAGAGACTGAGATTTATGGGTATTGATGATAACTCAAAATGGAGCAGATTTATTGACTCTAATCATGTAATAGTGATTTCCCAATCTGCAAATTTTGAGGAAGATATTGACTGGTCCAGGATTCATTCTAATGATCCTGGAGTTTATTTTCCCAGAGATGATACTGCTGATGCCACGCAGATTGATGATCAAGATTCCACCAGTTCTCCTCAACCCAATGTTCTGTCTTCGCAAGCCGCGGATGCTGACGCTAGCGACGAAAGTGAGGACGAGGACGAAGAAGAAGAAGATTGGACAGTTGTTCCGAGACGTTCCAAGAGGGTCACAAAAGGGATCCCTCCACAACGATATTCTTGGCAACTGACAAAATCACCCTTGCCTTTGATTTGCAATGTTACACTTCCACCTGAAAATTTCACACAAATCAAGCAGCTCCCTGATTCAGAGCAAGACAAATGGTATGAAGCAATGCAGGTTGAAATGGACAGTCTAAAGGAACTTAAAGTATTTACACCTGCAAAACCTCCAGCAAACAAAAAGGTCATTGGCACTCGATGGGTCTATAGAATCAAAAAGAAACCAAATGGTGAGTCACTGTACAAGGCCAGACTTGTAGCTAAGGGTTTTGCTCAACGTTATCCTGAGGACTACACAAATACTTACTCACCGACAGTCAGAACTGAGAGTATAAAAATTGCTTTAGCAACTGCAACTATCCTTGGTTTAGAAGTTTTCCAGTTTGATGTTGACACGGCTTATCTACATGCGGACCTAGACGAAGAGATCTACGTGAAAAGTCCTCCAGGATTCCGACAGCAAGAAGGGGATACCTGGTTCCTAAACAAAAGTCTTTATGGTCTGAAACAATCTGGTTTAATGTGGTATTTATGTCTTACTGACAAACTAAATTCAATGGGCTTTATTAAGTCCGAAACTGATGAGTGCGTGTTCACAAAAAGATCTAACAATGCATATGAGATAGTTCTTGTTTATGTTGATGATATTGTTTATATTGGTCCAAATAAGCAAATGAGTGAAATTTTTGCCAAAGGTTTGCAGAGATACTTCACATTGAAATCATTAAGTCATATTAGCACTTATTTAGGTGTTCAGATTGAAAAAACACAGAAGGGGTTTAGTCTTTCACAAGAAGATAAAATTGAACAAATTTTGCATCATTGCAACATGAAGGATGCTAACACAACAAAGACACCCATGCAAACAGATTTTCACAACTTGACACAAGAAGCAAGTCCTGAGTTTGAGGATCAGACACTTTATCGTTCAGTCATTGGGTCACTATTATACATTAATAGTTGGACCAGACCCGACATTGCACTTAGTGTTAATCTCTTATCTCGACACGTAGGTAAGGCAAAACAGTTTCATTGGACATGCATTAAGAAATTATTGAGATACCTAAAATACACCAAACACATGAAATTATTGTTAGAACCAACATGTACTGATTATGCAGAATTAAGTTGTTATGCAGATTCTGATTGGGCAAGTGATAAGAAATCACGTAAAAGTACTTCAGGTTATATGATGTTCTTAAATGGATGTCCTGTTTATTGGCAAGTACGTAAACAGAATTTTGTTTCTTGTTCATCTACTGAAGCTGAATATGCTTGTGTTTCAGATGCATGTAATTCTCTAACTTGGTTTGATGCTTTAGTCACAGATATCTGGACACACCCGATCCGACCGATCACCGTGATGGAAGACAATGAATCGGTGGTTTATATTTCTGAATCACATTTCACAGGTTCTAGGTCCAGACACATTGACATCCGTTATCAAAACATAAAAAAATTAGTGAAAAAAGGTTTTGTCAAAATGCAATATGTATCCACACATGATCAAATTGCAGATATGCTCAACAAACCACTTCCAGCAACTCAACACGAGTATCTGCGTGAGAAGATGTGCCTTATTTGATGATGTACTGATATTCGCTCAACTGGCAAAGAAGGGGAATGTCACTGCGTTATTTTATTTGCCAGCTGAACTCATCATTTCTGGACTGTCAGACTCTCCGTAGCTTGCCAACTTCTTATCAGTAAACTACGTGTTTCCGTATCCACCCACATTCCTTCACTTGCTTCACACACTCTTTCCTTTGTTCTCTTTCCAGCAAGGTCTGGCTGAGAAATAGCCGGCAAGAATTATTTCCAAAAATGTAGCAATTACTTTTCTTAGTTAGTGAGGTGTTTTATTTTCTTTATAACAAATAAATGAGTTTTTATTAGAAACTTTTCTTCACGTTTCTTTTTCAAAATATTGCAAACAAGGAGGAGCCACGATCCATCCTCTAATTAACCAGGGTGATTAGTCCCAGAGCCAAACATGGGATTAATTGATGCCCTGACATCCCCCTTGCTGAGAAACTACAACCTATTCATGGGGGCCCTGAGGAGGCGGTTTGAAGACCACGTAGCTGAGAGGAAGGTGAGACTCTGAATGAAGGGCCGGAGATCAGTGGCAGAATACACACAAGGGTTCCGCGAGCTGGCACCTTTTATGACAGGGTGGTCCGAAGCGGCCCTACTGGAGAGCTTTAAGGATGGGTTGAATGAAGACATCTACAAGGACTGTAGATCATGGGGGGTCCCCGAAGATTTGCAGAGTTGGTACGTAGTAGCTGAGGATGTGGAGATCGATCTGGCCCGAAGCCGACTTCGAGGGGCCCTTACAGGGGACCAGTCATCCTACTACTACCGCAAAGGAGCGCCCAAGATGGCCGGGGGAAGAGCGGAATTCAAACCCAAGTCAAAGCCCTTCACGTGCTTCAAATGTGGCAAGGAAAGTCATCGGGCCATTGAGTGTTTCTCCAAGCCAATGCCCAAATCTACCGGCTCCAAAGAAGACTGACAAAGTGCCCGCAAAACTCAATGAAGCCGCCCTGAAAGGGGAAGTTGTTGAGTTCGCTTTCCAAAACCAGGGTGAGTTGGGAACTCCGACCACCGCGGACGACAGCGAGACGGACTCCGACTCCAATGATCTGGTGTGTCACACTGAAGGCCCCATGTTCGTTCCCGTAGAAATAAGGGTGCCGTCCACAGGGGCACATGTGCAGCTGCTAGCCCTATTAGAGTCTGGGTGCACCAGGTGCATAATCAGCCCGAAAGTGGTGGAGAAAATGGGCCTGAGACTAAAAACTTGAAAAGGCCTATTGTGTTCTGTCAGCTGGACGGATCAATAGCAGGAGGGGGCCCAACCAGTTTTGTGACTGAACCCACTGAAATGCAATTGGGGGACCATGTAGAGACTCTCAGTTTTATTGTGGCCCCTAGCATGGAACGACCCCTCATACTTGGACTGCCCTGGCTCCATAGATGGAACCCGCGTGTTATCTGGAAAATGGGGGTTTTGCGCATCCGCACCAGAAACCCTGGACAAGAAAGGGAAGAAAACCCCCCTGAGGACGGGGTAGAACACGAAGGGGCGGAGGTGGCAATAGGTCATATTGAAGGGGAGGAGAAGATTCCAAAGGAGTATTGGGATCTCCGAGAAGTTTTTAGTGAAACAGCTTCAGACGTGCTGCCCCCTCACAGAGCTACGGATTGTACAATTGAAATACTCCCTGGGGTAAAGCTTCCTAAGCCAAAGATCTACCCCATGACCCCTCGAGAACTGGGGAAGTTACGAAAGTTCATTGACAAAAAACTAGAATGGGGGTTTATCCAACCAGCCAGACCAAGGGTGGCGGCACCGGTGATGTTTCGGGAAAAGAAAGATGGCTCCTTTCATCTGGTAGTTGATTATAGGAATCTGAATGCCATTTGCGTGGAAAATGTCTACCCCCTGCCGCTCATGAAGGACATGCTAGCCCACCTAGGAAAGGGGAAGATCTTCACCAAACTCGACCTACAAGTGGCTTACTACAGAATGCAAACTAAGGAAGGGGATGAATGGAAAACAGCGTTTAACTGCCCATTGGCATGTTTCCAGTTTTGAGTGCTCCCTTTTGGACTACAAGGAGCCCCTGCTATGTCCATGCAATTGATCAACGAAGTATTGCATGAACACTTGTATAAAGGGGTGTTGGTCTACTTAGACGACATTCTTATCTACTCTGAAAACATGGATGACCATGTGAAATTGGTACGAACTGTCCTGAAAAAACTCAGGGCTGCTGAACTGTATGCCAAGCTCTCCAAGTGTGAATTCCACCAAAGTAAAATTGACTATCTTGGATATTGCATATCGCATGAAGGAATAGAGATGGATCCTGGAAAAGTCCAGGCTGTATTGGAATGGGCCACGCCCTGCACCCGCAAACAACTACAGAGCTTCTTGGGATTTGTTAACTTCTATAGACAGTTCACCCCCTCGTTCGCAAAAATTGCGCTACCAATTACAAATCTCCTGAAAACAAAAAGTGAAGCAAAACCAAAACCCTCCCGGGCCCTTGAGTGGACTATGGACTGCCAGGCGGCATTCGAAAAGCTAAAACTGTTGTTTGCCGCTGAACCAGTCCTCAAACATCCAGACATGGAAGAGCCTTTTGTAGTACAGACTGACACAAGTGACGTGGCAGTAGGAGCAGTACTCCTGCAAAAGAATGCAGAAGGGAAATTACAACCCTGTGCCTACACATCCCGTAAATTGTCGGAGACCGAAAGGAGATGGGCCATATGGGAGAAGGAAGCTTTTGCAGTATGCTGGGCATTGTTAATGTGGAGACAATTTCTTGAAGGAGCTAAGCATCCTTTTGAAGTTTGGACTGACCATAAAAACCTGGAGGCGTTGAAAACACTGCGTAAGCTGTCACCAAAGCAAATTCGCTGAGCTCAGCACTTCAACCATTTTAATTTCACTCTATGCTACCTTCCTGGTGGAAAGAATTTCATGGCTGATGCACTTTCCAGATTGCCTCAATACAACAGTACCAAGGAGGAAGTGGTTCGGCCGATCATCCCTTCGATCCAACTGGCGGCACCAAAACTACAAGAAGCTCTGAAAACTGACGAGTGGTTTCAAACCCACTCGAATGAATGTACACTTCATGATGGACTAGCTTGGGTTGGAGCCAAATTTACGTTCCTGCCAGTTTGAGAATAACAGTATTACACCACGCTCATGACGCCAAAGTGGCAGGACACTTTGGATTTGTTAAAACTCTCCATCTCATTAAAAGACAATTTTGGTGGCCCACACTCAAGGAGGACATAGAGGCATACGTAGCTAGCTGCCCGGTGTGTGCCTCAGCTAAGAGACCTCCGGGGAAGCCACCTGGTCTACTGCAGAGTGTGGCAAGGCCAAATGCCCCGTGGAAGGAGATATCAATGGATTTTATTGTAGACCTGCCAGATAGTGGGGGGTGCACAGTCATATGGGCAGTAACTGATTTGTTTTCCAAACAGGTGCATTTCATCCCATGTCCTAAGAACCCTTCAGCTAAAACCCTTGCAAAAATGTTTATTTAACATGTGTATAGGTTACATGGTGCTCCGAAATGTATAATCTCCGATAGGGGTGTACAATTTACATCCAAATTTTGGAAGGAGTTTCTGATGTTGATAGGCTCCGCCCAGGAGTTAAGCTCCACCCAGACAAATGGGGCTTGTGAGAGAACCAATTCCGTGTTAGAACAATATCTGAGATGTTACATAAATTATCAGCAAGATTACTGGGTGGACTTATTGCCATTTGCGGAAGTGGCGTATAATAACTCCATACATAGTAGCACAGGATTCACTCCATTCAAGGTGGCTTCTGGACAAGAATTTTTACCAATCCCAGAGCTACCCCAAAATAACCCACAGAACCCCTCCTTGATTGAGTGGATTGACCAGTTACGAGGGACTTGGTCAGTGACTCGAAAAGCTCTAGATGAAGCGCATTGGGCACATAAAACCCAAGCCTATAAAAAGAGGAGCCCGGCACATGTTATAAAGTGGGGGACATGGTTTATCTCCCTACTAAGTATTTACAAACCCCCCAAAAATCAAAGAAGCTTGAGCCCAAGTATGTGGGCCCTTTCCCAATTACTCGACTCATTAATCCAGTCACGGTTGAGTTGGAATTACCCAAAAAATTGCGACGAATTCACCCCGTATTTCATGTTAGCTTGCTGAAACCAGAACATTTGTCCCCTTTATGTCCAGACCAAGAGCCTCCTCCTGTCCCCATACTAATTGAAGGGGAACAACATTTTGAAGTTAAGGAGATCTTAGATTCCATGAAGCATCACGGTAAAGTGCAATATCTAGTGGCCTGGAAACATTTCCCATTGTCTAAAGCTGAATGGGTGAACAAACATGATGTCCGAACACCAAAGAAAGTACAGTTGTTTCACACCAAATATCCTGATAAACCGTAATTGATATGATGTGTTGTTATCTCTTCTCCCCTTTTCTTTTCCCTTATAGGACTAACATCTCTTCTGAAGGGGGACCGAATGTCAGCCTCCACCTTTTCTGCTTTGGCTGCCATGGTAATGGGGGGGGGGGAGAAGCCAGGTTGGGGGGAGGGGAAGCGTACAGGAGAGACAGAGAAACGAAAGTGATTCTTAAGCTACTGGGCTGCATCTTTGAAGCTGCTCTCAGAGAAATGGTCGTGGCATTCCTGATTGATGGTGCTGCCAGATGTGTGCTCCCACCTGACCTTTGGGAGACCCTTGGATTGGATGATTTATAATGGACAGTGGGAGGGAATGCTTTCTATCTGTAACTTTCGTGCTTTTTGGCTTAGATTCTGCTTTCCTTTGGTTGCGATCATTTCATTTTCCAGTAAAAGTACCTGCTTCTAAAATAATGGAGTCTGGGTCATCCTTTCTTGGACTTTGAAGGAAGCATACCTGACAGCCAGTTACAAATCCATCTGGTGGTGATGCTGTCTTTTTTCTAGTTAACAAAGAAGTAGATTGTGGCCTACTTTGTCAAATGCCTTGCTGAAGTCTAAGTATATTATGTCCACAGTATTTTGCTGGTCTACTAATTTAGTCACTATGTTGAAGAATGAAATAAGATTGGTTCAGCATGATCTGTTTTTAACAAACCCATGCTGACTGCTAGTTATTACTTTATTCATTACTAGATGTTGGCAGATCTGTTTTTTTTTATTATTATTATATTTTTCAGTATCTTCCCAGGTATTGATGTTAGGATGATTGGTCTGTAGTTTCCAGGATATGGTTCCCCCCCACCCCCATTTTTGAAGATGTGAACCAGATCAGCTCTTTTCCATTCCTCTGGTAGTTCCCTGTTGCTCCAGGATTTTTGGAAGATGTGGTACAGTGGTTCTGAGACATCTGCCAGCTCCTTTAGAACTCTGGGATGTAATCCATCAGGTCCCAGTGATTTATATTCATCAAGGTCAGACAGGTGTTCTCTTACCATTTTCTTGCTTATTTTAATTTTTATTTCTAGTCTGTCTTTTACAGTTATGTTTTTGGTAGGTTGGACTATTGTTTCTTTTTGTGTGAAGACTGATGCAAAGAAAGAGTTAAGCAGCTTTGCTTTCTTTCTGTTGCCTGTTACTTCTTTGCCATCTTCTCTCTTTAGTGGAGCAACTGTTTCCTTGATTTTTTTCTTGTTATTTATATGTTGGAAGAAACTTTATTATTTTTGACTTTTGTTGTAAGTCTTTGTTCATTCTGAACCTTTGCTTTCCTGACTTCATCTTTGCAGATTCTCACTTTCTGCTGAAATTCTGCCCTAGTTATGTGTCCCTCTTTCCATTTTTTTTACTTGTCCTTTTTGCCTTTCAATTTGTCAGGGATCTTCATGCAGCCATGCTAGTTTCTTCTTGGATTTCTTGTTTTTCTTTTTCAGCGGTATTGTGCTGGACTGGGCTTTCATGATTGTATTTTTCAGAGTTTCCAAAGCTTCTTGAGTTGTTTCCCCCTTAAAGATTTTCATCCAAGAAATCTTTCCCAAGTTCTCTCTGAGCTTGTTAAAATCAGCTCTTTTAAAGTCTGGGACTCTGTTATCATTGTGTTCTATTGCTTGTGTTTGCATTATGTTGAATTCTAATATGACATGGTCACTCTCACCCTAAGGTTCCTGTGGTTCGAACTTTCCCTATCACGTCTTCTCTGTTCATGAGAATTAAGTCCAGTATAGCTATCCCTCTAGTTCCTTCCTCTACCTTTTGGACAACACAGTTGTCAGCTAGGTTGGTCAGGAAAATATTCAATTTCTCACTTGGTGCGGAATTAGTCTTCCAATTGATGTCAGGGTAATTTTTTTTTTTATTGAAAAGTTTTACAAAAAAAAACTTGTTGGTATTGGTTGGTATTGCGCTACCAACAGCCTAGCTGCTGATATTAAGTTCAAAATCAATTTAGTCTCTAATACTGTACAATCCATCGTTATACCCAGTAAAAACAATTGAGGAGTAAATTTCAACCTTTTTTTCAAAATGTTCTGCATCACCCACCAAATTTTTATCCAAAATGCCTTGATTTTCTTACAGGTCCACCATATATGATAATAGGTTTCATCATCACATTCACATCTCCAACATTTAGCTTGCAAATTCGGGTACATACATGATAATTTTTTAGGATCTAAGTGCCATCTATAAAACATTTTATAAAAGTTCTCTCTCAAATTTTGTGCTTGTGTAAATTTAACATTTCTGACCCAAATCTTTTCCCATGTTTCCATCATCACTGGTTCCTGAAAGTTTTGTGCCCATTTTATCATACAATCCTTAACCAATTCCGTTTCTGAATCTATTTCCAATAAAGCATTATACAACCTTTTAATATGCATCTGATTTTGATCTCTAATCTGTTTCATCAAATTTTCCTCATTTTGCATAACACCAATTTTTTGATCTTCCCTCCATCTAGCTTGAAGCTGACTATACTGAAACCATGTATAGATTATCTCTTCTTCTTTTAGTACATCTAAAGATTTCAGTTGCAAATTACCCCTTTCCAAAAGAAGAAGCTCTTTATAAGTAATCACCTCTGTTTTTTGCTCTATGCTTATATTTTCTATTGCATGTCTAGGATTTGCCCATATGGGTATCTTATAGTTTAACTTACATTGATACTTTTTCCAAACCCTCAACAATGCATTTCTAAGTAAATGACCCTTAAACACTTTATCCACATTTTTTTCATATAACAGATAAGCATGCCATCCATATAACAAATCATAGCCTTCTATGTTTAACATTCTTTCTTCAGTTAAGTTAAACCAGTAGCTAATTTGTGATAAAACAGCCGCTTCATAATACAATCTTAAGATAGGCATTTTAAGACCTCCTCTCTCACATACATCCTGTATAATTTTCAGTTTCACTCTTGGTTTCTTCCCACCCCAAATAAAAGTATTAACCCCTTTCTGCCATTCCAACAAATTTCCATCTTTCTTAAGCACTGGTATCATTTGAAACAAAAATAAGAACCTAGGTAAAACATTCATTTTTATTGCTGCTATCCTTCCCAGTAATGATAGTTGTAGCTTTTTCCAATTTTCCATTTCTTTCTGTACTTTTTGCCAAAGAACTTCATAATTGTTTTTAAACAGCTTCGTGTTTGAGGCTGCAATATATACTCCTAAATACTTAACCTTTTTAACTATTTCAAACCTCGTTATTCTCCCTAAATCTTCTCTTTGAGATATGGACATATTTTTAATTATCATCTTTGTCTTATGTTGATTTACTTTAAATCCAGATACCTTACTGTATTGACCTATTATGTCCAACATATATGGAACCACTTCTATAGGTTGAGATAAAGTAACAACCAGGTCGTCTGCAAACGCTCTTAATCTATAATCCTGCGGTCTAATTACAATTTATTTTATTTTATCAGATTCACGTAACTTATTCAACAAAACTTCTAAAGTTAAGATAAACAACAATGGCGACAAGGGACAACCCTGCCTTGTACCTTTCTCAATTTTAAAGACTTCTGTTAGGCCTCCATTAACTATTATTTGTGCTGTTTGCTCCTGATATATTGCTCTAATTGAATGTATAAAATACTCCCCAAAATGCATTTTTTCTATTATCTTAAACAAAAATTGCCAATTCAGTCAATCAAATGCTTTCTCTGTATCGAAAAATATGAACGCTGCAGGGACCTGGTTATTTTTTTCCAAATATTCCAATAAGTTAATAATTTGTCTAACATTATATTTCATTTGCCTCCCTATTATAAAACCTGATTGATCATTATGAATTGTTTGTTGCATAACTGGCATTAATCTGTTCGCTAATATCTTAGCAAAAATTTTATAATCATTGTTCAAAAGTGAAATTGGCCTAAAATTTTCAGGTTTGATAGAGTTTTGATCTTCCTTTGGAATCAATGAAACAAAAGCTGTTCTCCAAGAGGTTGGAACTCCTCCCCCTAATTGAATTTTACAAAATAAAGCTCTAAGTGGTTCTACCATTTCAAGCTGTAAATTCTTGTAATAAACAGCTGTTAATCCATCTGTTCCCGGAGCTTTCCCTGTTTTTAACTGCTTAATTGCAGCAATAATCTCCTCAGAAGTTATTGGTTGATTCAATCCTTCCCTCTGTTCCAACGTTAATTCCGGAATATTCCCTTCCTTTAAGTATCTATCTATATCTATACCTTGTATTGAGTCACTAGCATATAACTTTGTATAAAATTCTAAAAAAGCTTTTTTAATCATATTCTGTTGGTAAACTTCCTTACCTCTATATTCTATCTTACCAATGACTCGTGATTTCTGTTTTTTCCTCAGCATGTAGGCCAACCACCTACCTGATTTATTGGCATTACAAAATGTATTATGTTTAGCATATTGTAAGCTAGTTGCCACCTGATCAGCCATTAACATATTAAATTGCTCTCGTAATATATTTATTGTTTCTTTTACCTTCTTATCTCCTGGATTAAGTATAAGTAATTGTTCTTTCTTTTTTATTTCTTCCTCTATCTCTTTCCGCTTCTTTTGTTGTTTTAGTCTATGTTTATTATTCATATGTATTAACATACCCCTCATATAAGCCTTACTTGCATCCCAAACCATTTCCATAGAGGTACCTTGTTCATATTAATAGCAAAAAAATCTTTCATTTGCTTTTTAAGCTCTTTCACATTTTCTTCATATCTAAATAAATTTTCATTTAACCTCCAAGACCTCCTTTCTCCCCTCTCCTGTTCAAATTCCACCCAAACCGGACTATGATCAGTTAAAATTCTTGGACATATCTTGGTCTTCTTCACCCTAGAAATAAAATCATTTGTGGTTAGTATAAAATCAATCCTGGAGAAGGATTGATGTCTATCAGAAAAGAAGGTGAAGTCTCTTTCCTCCTTATTGCATTCTCTCCAAATATCTCTCAGTTCCATATCTTCCATCATATCAAAAAAAGATTTAGGTAATTTTGCACGTGTTGAAATCTTAAACTTTTTTAAATCTCTCTGTGTGTCTATTACTCCATTCCAGTCACCCATTAATATAAAAGATTTATAATCCCATTGTATTATTTTAGTATGTAAAAATTTATGAAACTTGTCTTGTTGCTGATTAGGGGCATATATTCCAATAAAAAGCATTTTTCCAGTCTGTGTTAATAATTCAATTGCGATATATCATCCTTGATCATCTGCCTCAATTAAATTAGCTGATAATCCTTTCTTTACATAAATAACTAACCCATTTTTCTTCTCTGGTGCTGATGCCACAAAGTGTGTACCTAATCTTGAATTTATCAAATATTTTTGGTCTAATAACCTAATATGTGTTTCTTGCAGACAAATAACATCATTGTTAAACTGTTTCAAGTAATGAAATACTTTCTTTTTTGTGGTGAGTTTAAGCCATTAACATTCCAAGATAGAAATTTAGTTTCCATCTTTAGCTTTTCGAAGTCGCATAAGCATCAGTTGAAGATCCTCCTCCACCTTACTCTTCGGCCTAGCTCCCCCCACTGCTTCTATTTTCTGAACTTCTTGAGATAGATCTTGAGATTGTTGCATTTTTAACTGTTGTTCTTGAAGTTTATAAGTTGATTGGGTTAGTCGTTGTGCTTTTGGTTCTCCCTTCTTGAGTGGTTCCAGAGTTGGGGGTAAGCCCCAAGATCCCAATCTTCTTCCGTGATGATTCCTCCGGCTGCAACTTCAGCATAAGTTTGTATCTGCTTTCCATCTTTTTCTTGTTGTATCATCTCCATTTTCTTTTTGCTCCCCCCTGGTGAGGGTGGGTATCCAGCCTTTAAAACATTAACATAGAAATCTTTTGCCTTCCAGACTGTGTTTAACTGGTATCTTTCTCCATTATAAGTCACTATTAGACCAGTTGGAACGTCCCATCTGTATGCCACTTGTTGATTTCTCAGCTCATTTACCAAAAAGCCAAAGTCCTTTCTACTTCTCAACATCTTTGGAGGGATCTCTTTCAAAACCACCACTTCTTGCCCAGCCACCTGAACCTTATTCTTATAGGAAGCTTGTAAAATATCATTTCTGATCCTCCTGGTTGTAAAATAAATCACCACATCTCTTGGCAGCTGTCTTTGTCTTGCAAACCCTGTAGATTTTATCAATTCGGCTTGCCACCTCTTCTGGTCTTTCTTTAATTATCTCTGCAATAGCATCAGCACAAATATCCTTTAAATTTTCTTTGCTGTTTTCTTTCAGGCCTCTCAATCTCAAAGCAAATTCCATGGGCCTGTATTATAACATTACCAATTCATCATCAACTTTGTCTGTTTTGGTCATGACATCTCCCATTTTGCTTTCCAAATTTAAATTGGCTTCATTAATTTCTTCTACTTTCTCATCCAACTGAATAACAAGTTTTGACAATCCTGATACTGCAAAAACAATATCATTTCTTATTTCATTGTGTTTTTTTTGCAACCACTTCTTTAATTGATTTTATATCCTCCTCAACTTTCTTTAATTTCCCTTTCACAAGTACTGTTAAATTATTCATTGCTGTGGCTTGATTATTCATAGCTTCTTTCATTGCTGTTGCTTGATTATTCATGGCTTCTTTCATAAACTCTTTGAAATCATTGAGAGCAGCCTCCTGACTCTGTGAATCAGCCGGAAGTTGTGCTTTCTGTGTCACCACTGACACAACTGGGGAACCTCCCCCTCCTTTAACAACTCCTGGCTTAACTTGTTTAGAAGCCATCTTTTTTTTTCTTTTTAAAAAGATCTTTTTTTCCCCCAAAGCCACAAAGTCCCTTGAAAACTTTAAAGTGCTTGTAATTTATAGTCTCTAATTTATCAGGCAAAATAGTCTTTTCTCCACAAGTTCTCACTTCCCAGCAGCTTTAAAAGTTCTCAATAAGCACTTTTGTTTCTGACTTTCACTTTCAAAACCATAACAAAGACGCCATCTTCAGCCTCCAGCTCAAAGAAATTCAGTTTGAAACAAAGTAACTCCAGAGTTAAGCTCTGTTACTTTAAGGCTTGTTCTCCTGTTTACGCTCTGCCTGCGCTTGTAATCAATCAAACTCACTTTTGACAGCAGGATGGTCGTGGCGTCTGGCTCTGTTTAAAACAGAGTTGACTTGGATCCGGAGCTTCTTGGTGGGCTGGCCGGGGAGCTCTCACCCTCCAAACCTCTGGAATTATTCCAGAGGACTTTTGGGGAGCTCTACTCGCACCCACTGGCTCTCCTCTCCTTCTTCTCCCGATGGAGAGGTTTTTCAGCCGCCAGACCAATTAGCGCTGTCAAAGCGGCTTTTATGAGATCGCGGGGCTGGCGGTCTAAGGAGACCGTCCACGACGCCTGCGGGGCCAACCAGAAGCCTCAATGTCAGGGTAATTGAAGTCCCCCATTACTACTGTAGTGTGTTTCCTACATATATTTGTTAGTTGGTTGTCAAAAAGTAATTCTATTTTTTCTGCTTGGTTGGGTTGACCTGTAGTATACACCTTTGGTAATGTCATTCTTTTATTTCTTTTATATTGACCCATATGCATTCTATGAGGTTTTCATTTTTGGTTCCATGCATTTCTGTAGCAATGTAGTGGTCCTTTACATACAGTACAACTCCACTTCCCCTTTAAGGGGTCTGGGTTTTTTTTAGCATTTTGTATCCTTCTATCAGTATGTTCCAGTTGTGGATTTTGTACCACCATATTTCTGTAATTCTAATTATATCATATCAAACTTCATGTATTAATAGTTCAGGTTCCCCCTGTTTGTTAGTTGGGGTTAGTTAGATAGGGGTTTAGTTAGATAGTTGGAGTTTGTAGCCAAAACAAAATACTTTCTCCTGGTAACCAAGAATATTCACACAGGTGGTTGGAGAGAGTAGGAGTGAAGTTGCCAGACATGATGACACCTTGATTGGATCTTGTGACTAACTGTTTGGGGAAGAGAAAAAACTTTTAATTTTAATTAGTGAAAACCATGGGAACCGAGTTGGTTTTCACCAGCCTGTGTCAATAAGATATATCCAATAAAACTATTCTTTGAGGAATAGTTGCCTTGGAGTTATGTATGCTATGGGGGTATTACTTGGAACCCTGACATTAAACTGACTCTCCTAATTTCCACTCTAACCAGGGTCCTAGCCCCAGCTGCTCACCTGATCTACCCCAGGAGCAGGAAGACTCAGGGAAGATGACAGGATAAAGAAGTCAACTTGCAAAGCTTTCCTGACCTTCTCCCGAGTTGCCATAGGCAAGGGGGATGGGAATCACACCTCGCAGTTGCACCAAGGAATTCACACCTCAGTCAAAACAAAACACAGCCTAGCCGGCCAAAGTCAAGGCCACCTCCATGGAGACCCGCAATGGCTAGAGGGAGTGACTTCTATGCTCTGCAAAATTGTTTAGTTGAGGAATGTGACTGGTGACACCCTCTGGGGGGAGGGGGAAACGGGGTCAGAGGCAAGGTGCGAATTGGGTGAAGCCAAAGGTGGCTTCACCTAGGTCATGCTGACATGGTACTCCTAATAAACAACTGGATTTTTCTTGCTAAATGGCTTAATTTTATTAGGGTATTTGTCAGAACCCTGACATCAAGCCACTTCTCCAAAAACTAACCAAAAATGAATGGGATTCCTGAGCCCCGGACTCTCCACTTGCTCTCCAATATCTGGGGTGCATTAGAGAGAAACTCAGGCCACCATTGCAGAAGGAGGAATCTCTGAAGAAACCCAGAAGGAGGCAGATCCTACTCCCATCCAGGAACTCTAGGAACCAGCAGCCAAATCGGAATCCAAGTGTAGCCGTCTCTGACCATGGAAACCAAGACGGCCAGGATGCCTGCCTCAGCGACCGAAGCGGAAAGGGATGAGTCTTGGTGGAAAAAAGTCCGCAAAGCAGCTGAGGCCAAATTCCTCCACCCTAGCTCCTGTCATTTGGGACAGCCCATAAGCAAACTAGGAAGACTGGAGTGGATGAAAGAGTGGGAAGAGGTCAGAACCCCAAAATCCATACTTGGGACCCTAGGTGAATCTTTGGAGTAATTGAGGGAATAATTCAACCGAACCACCCTTTGCAACGAGGGGCAGTCATGCTGCCCAAAAGAAAGGGGGAAAGAGATGGGGGATGAAATCAAATTCCCAGATGGGAGGAGAAGCCAAATCCAACCCTCTAAACTCCAATTAACCACCCCCAAGTTTAAGATGGAGCTGACCACAAAGCAATCCCGTGGCACCCACGCACATGAGCTCCACAATGTCTGTTCTACCTATCCACAAAATACTTAAGACTAAAGCTTCCCAGCAAGAAGCTGGGACCTAAGTTCATGGGGCCATTCCCCACAGTAAAGATTATCAACCCTGTCATGGTGCAACTGAAGTTGACCCGACTGAGGCAATACATCCGGTATTCCACAGTAGCCTCTTAAAACTCATCAGAAGATCATGTCCTACAACGAGAGTAACACAGGGGATACAATCCCCCCTCCCAGTTTCCCACAGCAGTAAATGTGCCAAGCCTGAAGGCCCAATGCAAAAGATGGTTTCCAGGCCTGACAGGCTGCCCCCCCCATCAGAAGATCGTGTCCTGTAATGAGAGTAACACAGGGGATTAATTCAAAGGACTAATCACCCCTTCTCCCCCAGGGGGGCCCTTTGGCTTATCAGGGTATTTATCATGGAATTGTTTTATTAGCCTATCTGCTTTCACATTGCAGCTTTTAACCCAAGTAGCTTCAGACGAAGGGTACCCTTTTACTAGGTAACTTCCGTCTTATGTATTTGATTGATAGATCAACCCAATCTCCCACATGGAAAGGAGGTTGAAGAGATCGGTGTTTGTCCGCTTGGTTTTTATATGCCTCAGTGGCTTCCACTAGTGCTTTTTTAGTGTTCTATTTTTTTATTATTATTATTAAATTTATATGCCGTCCCTCTCTGGAGACTCAGGGCAGCTCACAATACATTTAAAAAAACATTCTAAAAACATTTAAAAGATTAAAAAACATTAAAAACCTTAGAACGCATTCACACCATTCATGGCCGGATCTCGCCAGATCGCAAAGCGAGATCAACGGCCCCAGGCCTGCCAGAAAAGCCAGGTCTTCACAGCTTTTCGGAAGGCCAGTAGGGTGGGGATGGTCCAGACCTCAGGAGGTAACTGGTTCCAGAGAGCTGGGGCAGCCACAGAGAAGGCCCTCCCCCGCGGGCTCTTCCCTTCCTTTCGATGGCCGATGAATATACAGTCGATGAGGCAAAAAAGATGAAAAAGTATCCCCAGGGATGCAAACAGAGTTACCTTAATGTAACTAGTGTTCGTCGGGCCATCGGCGTTCTTTTCCCAAAGTTGCATTTATCTAATCTGCTTTCTTTCCAATGTTTGTTGGCATGAAGATGTTTTCAGTCTTGAAATATATGAACTGCTGGTTATCTGCTCTTTCTGTCTCTCCGACACATTCCTGAAGTTTCTTTCTCTGCGAAGTAGCACAGTAGTAGGATTCTGCTCAATGCTAGACTATAGCAAGGGTTGTTGTGGTTGTTTAGCTGGCAAGATGTCAGCCAATTGTTGTGTAGGAAGAAATATCCTTCTGGGTTCAGCTGCAAGTGGGGAAAAAGACACTGGAAACATGGAGACTGCTTGGAAAGATGGTTTACAGTATACAGAATACCTCACTGAATATTGAAGCTCCAGTTCTCCCAGCTCTTCCTCAGCGACTCCCTCCACTCGGTCAGGGTCATGGAGGAGGGAGGTTCTCTGGGCAGTTTGGACATGGGTACAAAGTCCATGCCATTGGTGACCTGGAAGGGGGTTAATCCAGTGCTGCTGTGCCCGGCATTGTTGTAAGCCCCTTCTGCAAATGGCAGCAGGTCCGCCCATTTCTCCTGTTGGTAATCCACATACCAATAGCAATTTATATATTGTTCCACCATTGCGTTCGCTCGTTCTACAGCTTCATTCATACTCAGATGGAAAGCAGAGCTAAGTCCTTGTGTAGATCGCAGGAACTCTTTCCAAAATTTAGCTGTGAATTGGACTTCTTGATCTGAGATGACCCAGCGGGCTATTCCATGCAGTCGGTAAATCTGTTTGATGAACATCTTTGCTAGTTTTTTCGCTGTTGGCAATCCCGAACAGGCTGTGAAGTGGGCTTGTTTTGAAAATAAGTCAATTACTGTTCAAATGACCGTATTTCCTCCACTACCTGGGAGCTCAACTATAAAGTCCATTGCAATTTCCTCCCAAGGTCTGCTGGGGCTAGCTACTTGCTGGAGGAGCCCAGGAGGATTTCCTGGTCTCATCTTCATGGCAGCACAGGTGGCACAGCTTCTCACGTAGTCTTCTATATCAGCCTTCATCTTTGGCCACCAAAATGGCCTCCTGGTGAGGTGTAGGGTTTTCAAGAATCCAAAATGGCCAGCCAGTCAGGAGTCATGGCTGCATTGTAGCACTTCTAGTCTCAAGATGGCAGGTACATATAGTTTTGATCCCTTCCAAGCCAGTCCATCTCTCATGGTCAAGATGTCTCTATTATCTGTGAGCTATGGATCTGCTGTCAGTTTGTCCCTCCCTGGATCAGGTTGCCACCTGACTTGGCCCCTGGTGATTGCGAGGGGGGAATGATGGCATGGATAACTTCTTCCCTGCAGCTATTGAATTGGGGTTTTCTTGATAGGGCATCAGCTAGCAGATTTTTCCCCGCCGGGATGTACTTCAGCTCGAATTTGAACCATCTAAAGTATTGTGCCTAGTGGATTTGCTTGAGAGATAGTTTTCTGGGGGGTTTTAGAGCTTCAAGGTTTTTGGGATCAGTGCAGACCTCCAAGGGCACTTTCCCTCTTTCCAGGAAATGTCTCCAGGAGAGGAGAGCGCAGCAGACTGCATAGGCTTCTTTCTCCCAAATGGCCACCTTCTTTCAATGTCTGTGAGCTTCTTGGACATGTAGGCACAGGGTAGGAACTGTCCTTGTGGGTCCTTCTGTAGGAGCACGGCTGCCACCATTACGTCGCTGGTGTCTGCTTGGATGATGAACTGTCATTCTAGGTCCAGGTGCTGGAGGATTGGCTCCTTGGCAAAGAACTGTTTTAATTTCTCAAAGACTCTTTGGCAGTCCATTGAGCAGGCGAGCAGTTGGCTCCGTCGTGGTGTCTCAGGAGGAGACCCCGTTTTTAACAATTCTGTTAGGGGCAGGGCGACTTCTGCGAATGCTGCAATAAATTGCCTGTAAAAGTTTGCAAATCCCAGGAAGCTTTGAAGCTGTTTGCGGGTTCGTGGGGGCTGCCAGTCTAGCACCGCTTTCACTTTTCCTGGGTCCATTTCCATCCCTCCACTGGATATTCAGTAGCCTAGATAATCTAGGGAGGTTTGATAGAATTCACATTTTGACAGCTTTGCATAGAGCTTTGCGGCGGGGAGTTTTTTCAGTACTTGCCACACTATCTTTACATTCTCTTTTTTTTTTTATTGCAAAAGTTTTACAATTACATTTTCACCCCTTCCCCCCTCCCCACAACCCACCCCAAACCTCCCAACCTCACCCTCCCTAACCCTCCCTAACCCTCCCCTCCCCCGTACTTCCATACTCAGATCAAAAAGAAAAAACCCCCTTTATATAAAACTTGAACCCCTCCCTCCCCCTTGTAGTTTTTCATCTTCATTACATTAAAATATTTCTATCTTAATATAACATTTTCAAATAAAGGCTATTTGGTACTTCCTAGTTTGATATTTGTTCTGAACATAATCTATCCACTTTTTCCATTCCCATTCATAAGTCTCTTGTGTACAGTGTTTTAAATATGCTGAAATCTTCGCCATCTCTGCAAAACTGGCCATCTTCAAAGTCCATTCCTCGATAGCGGGCAAAGCTTCATTTTTCCAGTATTTACCTATCAATAATCTCGCTGTTGTTATCATGTACAATATCAACTTTGTTTCACCCAATGTAAAACCCTTAACTATACCCAATAAAAACAGTTGTGGAGAAAATTGAATTTTTTTCTTCAAAACATTCTGCATAACCCACCAAATTTTTATCCAAAAAGCCTTAACTTTCTTGCAAGTCCACCAAACATGATAATATGTGGCATCTAGACTATCACATCTCCAACATTTTGGCTGAACATTAGGGTACATACACGACAATTTTTCGGATCTAAATGCCATCTATAAAACATTTTATAAAAATTTTCCCTCAAGTTCTGCGACTGTGTGAACTTAACGTTCTGGACCCACATTTTTTCCCATGTTTCCAACATCACTGGTTCTGCAAAATTTTGTGCCCATTTAATCATACAATCTTTAACCAATTCAGTTTCTGAATCCCTTTCTAACAAAACATTGTATAACCTTTTAATATGCATTGGACCTTCCTCTTTTATATGTCTAACCAATTCTTCCTCATGCAACATAATACCAATTTTTTAGTCCTCTCCATCTCAGTTGGAGTTGATTATACTGTAACCAAGTTAGATTAATCCCTTCATCCAACAGTGTCTCGAATGTCTTCAACTGCCATCTGCCCGCATCTGTAAAAAGAACCTCTTTATATAAACCCCCCCGCCGAGTGACATTATATTTGTATTCCACATGATATGACCAAGATCCAACCATAGCGGTATTTTGTAATCCCATTTGAATCGGTGCTTCTTCCAGACCCTCATCAACGAGTCTCTAAGTATATGGCTTTTAAATACTTTATCCACTTTGTTCTCATAAAATAAATAAGCATGCCATCCAAATTCAAGGTCGAAACTTTCTATATTCAATATTCCAGTCTTTTTCCTTCCAAACCAATCGCTTGCTTGAGTCAGAGCTGCTGCTTCATAATATAATTGTAGGTTTGGAAGTTTAAGACTTCCCCTTTCTGGAACATCTTGCATAATTTTCAGTTTCACTCTCGGTTTTTTCTCGTTCCAGACAAACTTATTCACTCCACTTTGCCACACTTTCAATTGTTTATCGCTTTTAAGCACCGGAATCATTTGGAACAAAAAAAGAAATCTTGGCAAAATATTCATCTTAACTGCTGCTATTCTTCCAAGTAGAGACAGCTGCAGTTTTTTCCAAGTCTCCATATCTTTCTGCACATCTCGCCACAACACCTCATAATTATTTTGAAACAATTTCATGTTTGATTCTGCAACCTGAACTCCTAGATATTTTACCTTTGGTACGATCTCAAAACCTGCCCTCCTTTCAAGCTCGTGTTTACGATCTTATGTCATATTTTTGACTATCATCTTAGTTTTTTTCTGGTTTAGTCTAAAACCTGAAACTTTACCATAATCTTGTATAATGTCTTTCATCTGGATTATTGATTCCATTGGCTGTGTTAGGGTAACAACCAGATCATCTGCAAATGCCTTTATTCTATAATCCTCTTGCCTTATCATTATGCCTTTCAAGATATTAGAGTCCCGTATTGTATTTAACAAGATTTCTAGTGTCAAAATAAATAACAATGGGGATAACGGACATCCCTGTCTTGTTCCCTTTTCAATTTTAAACTCTGTTGTCAAACTTCCATTAATAATAATCTGTGCCTTTTGCTCTTGGTAAATTGCTGAGACCGCCTGTATAAATAGGTCCCCAAAATCCATCTTTTTAAAAGTCTTTAATAGAAAATTCCAATCCACTCTGTCGAAGGCCTTTTCTGCATCCAAAAAAACCAGCACTGCAGATATCTGTTTATTCGTCTCAAGATACTCCAGTAAGTCTATTACTTGCCTTACATTGTCTTTCATATATCTGCCCTCGATAAATCCTGCTTGATCATCATGAATCACCTCTTGGATTACTGGCATCAGCCTGTTGGCTAATACTTTTGCATAAATTTTATAATCAGTATTCAGAAGAGATATTGGTCGGTAATTCTCCGGTTTTTTAGGACCTACTTGCTCTTTTGGTATCAGAGAAATATAAGCTGTTGTCCATGATGGGGGTATTTTACCCCCTTGTTGAATATTGCAAAATAAGTCTCTAAGTTGTTCCACCATTTCTGCTTGCAAAGTTTTATAATACACTGCTGTCAAGCCATCCGTTCCAGGAGCTTTAGCTGTTTTTAATTGTTTAATTGCTACTATTATCTCCTCCTCTGTTATAGGATAATTCATTCTTTCCTTTTGTTGAATAGTAATTTTAGTGACTCTTTTATTATCTAAGTATTTTTCTATAAGTCCATTCTGTACATCATCTTTAGCATATAGTTTAGTATAATAGTCCACAAAAGCTTCTTTAATTAATTTTTGTTGAAAGATTTTTTTTCCCTCCAATATCAATACTATCAATAGTCCGTATACTCTGCTTCTTCCTTAATGTATAAGCCAACCATCTGCCCGGTTTATTGGCATTACAAAATGTATTATGCCTCGCATATTGTAAGTTTGTTGCAACTTGTTCCGCCATAAGCATTTGAAATTGATCTTTCAAAAGTTTTATAGCACCACGTATTTTTTCATCTATTGGATTTTTAATAAGTAACTGTTCTTTATTCTTTATTTCTGCTTCCAATTCAGATCTCTTCTTTTGTCGATTCAGTCTATGTTTAGAATTCATGTAAATGAGTACCCCCTCATATAAGCTTTGCTCGCATCCCACACAATTTCAAGTGGGGTACCCTTATTCAAGTTCATTTCAAAAAATTCTTTCAAGTGCTTCTTAAGTTCTGTTATATTTTTTTCATATCTGAACAAATTTTCATTTAATCTCCATGATCGTCTTTCAATTTTACCCGTCTCAAATTCTATCCATACTGGGCTATGGTCGGTCAAAGTTCTTGGAAAAATCTTTGTTCTTTTTGTCTTAACAAGTAGATCATCTGACAATAAAATAAAGTCAATCCTAGAGAAGGATCTGTGTCTATCAGAAAAAAAAGTATAGTCCAATTCTTTTGGATTATGTATTCTCCAAATATCTTTTAATTCCAAGTCCTCTTTCATATCGAAAAAAGTCTGTGGTAGTCTAATCCTGGATTTCGCCGTGCTCTTTTTATCTAATTTAGAATCAATTATTCCTTTCCAATCTCCCATAATTAAAATAGATCTATAGTCCCATTGCAGTATTTTAGTATGTAACATTTTATAGAAATGATCCTGTTGTTGGTTGGGAGCATAAATTCCAATCAAAAGAATTTGGCCGTTTACTGTAAACAATTCAATTGCTAAAAACCTGTCATCTTCATCTGCTTCTATAAGTTTAGCTGTCAGTCTTTTATTTACATAAATAACCACACCATTCTTTTTTTGCAAAGTTGAAGCCACAAAATGTGTTCCTAATTTAGAGTTTATCAAATGTTTTTGATCTTGAGTTCTAATATGGGTTTCTTGTAAACAAATTATATCATTATTAAATTGTCTCAAATATGCAAATAACTTCTTCCTTTTCTGTAATGAATTCAACCCCTTCACGTTCCAAGATAAGCACTTAATTGTCATCTTTATCTTTTTGAAGCAACGAGCAGCATAACCGAATATCTTCCATAATCTTCTCTTTATTACAAGCAGAGCAACTTTGTAGCAACTTTGTAGCAAAGCAAAATAACTTCACAAATCCACTCTCGCAAGCTCGTTAACTCTGGTGCTGGGCACCATGTTTTTCAAATCACTTTCACTTGCTCGTACTTTCTCTTAAGTTAAAAAGTCAACAAAGCGCTAATACTTGCGATTTCCAAGTTTCAGGGTTCAAGTTAATATTTCTGCTGCTTGTTGAGGTTGGTTTCATTCAATTTGAACGTTTGCTGCAGCCGGCTTGTTCTGCTGAAGGCAGAATCGTCCCACGCCGTCCGGAGTCTCAGCAGGTTGGAAGGGAGCCGCGCCTGTTTCCTCCCCAGAAACGATTCTCTGGGGGCTTACAGGGGCTCAACCTGTGCCCTGCTATCTCTCCTCCTTCAATCCTTTGGATTTCGGAGTTTTTGAGCCGCTTCTTGATCTCGAGGCGGCTCTACAGGCGGCGGGGCTGGTGGTCCTTAAAAAGGCACTGTCTTCGCCGAAGGCTAGCAAACCGGAACAAGGAACAAGACAGGGTTGTCCGTTATCCCCATTGTTATTTATTTTAACATTAGAAGTCTTGTTGAATATAATACGGGACTCGAGCACTTTGAAAGGAATAGTGATAAGGCAAGAGGATTACAGAATAAGGGCATTTGCAGATGATCTGGTGGTTACCCTAACACAGCCGATGGAATCAATCAGGATTTAGATTGAACCAGAAAAAAACTAAGATGATAGTTAAAAATATGACACAAGATCGAAAACAGGAACTTGAAAGCAAGGCAGGTTTTGAGATAGTACCAAAGGTCAAATATCTAGGAGTTCAAGTTGCAGAATCAAATATGAAATTGTTCCAAAATAATTATGAGGTGTTGTGGCGAGACGTACAGAAAGATATGGCGACTTGGAAAAAACTGCAGCTGTCTTTACTTGGAAGAATAGCAGCAGTTAAGATGAACATTTTGCCAAGATTTCTTCTTTTGTTTCGAATGATTCCGGTGCTTAAAAGTGATAAACAACTGAGAGAATGGCAAAGAGGACTGAATAAGTTTGTCTGGAATGAGAAAAAGCTGAGAGTTAAACTGAAAATTATGCAAGATGTTCCAGAAAGGGGAGGCCTTAAACTTCCAAACCTACAATTATATTATGAAGCAGCAGCTCTGACGCAAGCAAGTGATTGGTTTGGAAGGAAAAAGGCTGGAATATTGAATATAGAAAGTTTTGATCTTGAATTTGGTTGGCATGCTTACTTATTTTATGAGAACAAAGTAGATAAAGTATTTAAAAGCCACATACATAGAGACTCTTTGATGAGAGTTTGGAAGAAGCACCGACTCAAATGGGATTACAAAATACCGTTATGGCTGGATCTTGGTCATATCATGTGGAATACAAATATAATGTCACTCAGGGGGAGGGGTTATATAAAGAAGTTCTTTTTACAGATGTGGGCAGATGGCAACTGAAGACTTTAGAAACGCTGTTGGAAGAAGGGATTAATTTAACTTGGTTACAGTATAATCAACTTCAATTGAGATGGAAAGAGGACCAAAAAACTGGTATAATGATGCATGAGGAAGAATTGGTTAGACATATAAAAGAAAAAGGTCCGATGCATATTAAAAGGCTTTATAATGTTTTGTTAGAAAGGGATTCAGAAACTGAATTGGTTAAAGATTGCATGATTAAGTGGGCACAAAATTTTGCAGAACCAGTGATGTTGGAAACATGGGAAAAAATATGGGTTCAGAATGTTAAATTTACACAGTCGCAGAATTTGAGGGAAAATTTTTATAAAATGTTTTATAGATGGCATTTAGATCCTAAGAAATTGTCGTGTACGTACCCTAATGTTCAACCAAAATGCTGGAGATGTGATTGCCTAGATGCCACATATTATCATGTGTGGTGGACTTGTAAGAAAGTGAAAGTTTTTTGGATAAAAATTTGGTGGGTTATGCAGAATGTTTTGAAGAAAAAAATTCAGTTTTCTCCACAATTGTTTTTATTGGGTATAGTTAAGGGTTTTACATTGGGTGAAACAAAGTTGATATTGTATATGATAACAGCAGCGAGATTACTGATAGGTCAATATTGGAAAAATGAAGCTATGCCTACTATTGAGGAATGGACTTTGAAGATGGCCAGCTTTGCAGAGATGGCGAAGATTTCAGCATATCTAAAAGATCGCTCACAAGAGACTTATGTATGGGAGTGGAAAAAGTGGATAGATTATGTGCAGAATAAATATCAAACTAGGAAATATTAGATAGCTTTTAACTGAAAGCATTATATAGAAATAAAAATGATTGGTTTAACAACAAAGATAAAGATAACAATGCTGGCTTTTTTAGCAAAATATAAAACGAGGTGGGATAATTAAAGTGAGGAGGTGTATGCTGAGAATGACAGTTAAAATAAAATAAGTAGGTTTAATAATAGTAATAAAGAGTATAAATTTTGAGTTTAATAGTTAAAAGAAAATGAGTATGTTGAAATTAAATATTTTATGAATGTTTATCATAATTCTATGACTTATATTGTTAAAATATATCCATCTAAGCAAATGAAAGAAAAAAATGGAATGATAATTGGTTAGGATTTAAGATTTAAGTAACGGGTTTTTGGGGATAATGGCATAGTTAAATAGATCTGAGGGAAATATTTTTGTAAAATATTAAGTTGTGTTAATTGAAAATTAAAATTAGTGATTGGTATTAATTTGTGACTGAAGCAAAAGCTGCGTTTTGAAAAGATGTGTTCTATGTTTTTATTTTAAAAATAATTTTAAAAATTATATATAAAAAAAGAATGTCATCTAGATAAACTAGGACCCCCTTGTGTAAGTGCTGATGTAGCACTTCATTGATTAATTGCATGAAGACTGCTGGGGCTCCCTGCAGACCAAATGGCATGACTTTGAATTGGAAGCTGTGAAGCAGACAGTTAAAGGCTGTCTTCCATTCATCTCCTTCTCTGATTCTTATGCAATAGTAGGCTTCTCTCAAGTCCAGTTTGGTGAACAACTTGCCCTTGGTTAAGTGGCTTAGCATGTCCTTCATGAGGGGGAGGGGAGGTGTTCTCCATGCACACAGCATTAATCCCATGAAAATCAATGCAAAGCCTCATCACCCCCATTTTTTTTTTTTCTTTAAATAATACTGGGGCAGCCACTCTGGATTTTGCGGGCTGGATGAAGTCCCGTGCTAGGTTGGCATCAATGTATTTTCTCAGCTCCATTTCTTTGGGAGTCATGGAGTACATCTTTGGCTTAGGCAGCTTTGCTCCCAGCACGAATTCGATTGCGCAATCAGTTGAGCGGTGAGGGGGGAGGAAGTTGCAATCTTCCTCACTAAAGATTCCAGATAGGTCTTGGTACTCTCTTCCCACGTGATGGTCGGTCCATCTGGTCGGCCCATTTGTCAAGCCACGCGAGGCCCAATATGATTGATTTGGTCATTTTTGGAGCTATGACAAATTGGATGAGTTTTTGGTGGTGGCCCATTTCTAGTCTGACAAGTTCCGTGACAAGGGTGGCAGGGGCTCCACGTATTAAGTGTCCCATTGACCTGTTCAAAGCAGATGGAGCGTGCTAGGAGCCTCGTGCGTATGCCTAGCTGTTTGACTATGGGGAGGCAGCCAGTGTCTATTCTACTTCTACTTCCCTTTGGGCCCCCGTTTCTGGCACTACTATCCTGGTCTTGATAGTGAAAGGGTAGATGGCTTCACTTATCATTGGATCATCATCGCCACTGCTTCCTTTGGCGGAGCCTGGAAGGGTTTTTCCTGGCTGGAGTTCCCTCAACTTTGATAGAAAGGAATGGAACCTCCACAGCCTGCTTTGTGATTCTCCCTTTATCCAGTAGCTTCTGCGGGGTCCTCCTTGCCCAGGGTGTGGCAGGAGTCTGGGCTTTGGGGACCAGGGCTGGAGTCAAGCATTCGGAAGCTTGGTGCCCGTGCTGACCACACCAGTGGCATTTGATAGTCCCGGACAGTGTGGGTTGCAGCATTTCGGGCAGTTTAGCTGGGGTTTGGCGACCCAGGGGTCTTCTCATTGGTTTCTCTGCAGTTAGTTTTCTATGGGGGTGGATTTACAGATCACTGGCCACTGCTGTGCTGTACCATGCTTGTATATGTTCTGGTACTCCTCTGATGCGGCAAGCTTGTTGAAGGTTTGGGTTGATGCCTCCTTGAAGTCGTGGACAAGGAGATGCTCCAGCCAGTTCCTCAGTTTCCCAGTCACTCTTCGAAACTCCCATACTAGTTCCTTGGGAGGCCAGCCTGCTTGCTTCAGGACCGTAATCTGGGCCTCAGTTTCTACTCTATGGGCCATATCTTTGAACCAGCCTTGGAGCAGTTGGATGAATTCATCAGCATCTTCTAGCTCGGGGGCTTCCTTGTCATGTAGTTCAGCTATCCACTCCACTGCTTCTCCCTTGTTCATGCCATCTGCAATAGCTGAAATCAATTCTTGATCAGATGGGTATTGATCCCCATAATGGTCGACGTAACCCGAGACTTGACCCTGACATTAACCCGAATCTCCTTTAAAATTCCTCCAGCTCCCCAGATTCCGGGGTGCTAGTAGTGCATTGGTTGATGGGTCATGGCCCCGCAACTAGTACCAGTCCAGGCACCACTGCAGCTCCAGCCACCGGGTGTGGCCCCACCTCTGATAGCAGCCCAGCAGCCAGCGCCATCCCAGCATAGTGGTACATAAGACAGGGGCACAGGCTATACCCATTGTCTGATCAGTCTGCCCATAGTTCTGAAGCTAGGAATCAAGATAAAGCCCATAGCCAACCCCATATGCTTTGAAGAAGTTGATAGGTTGCTAATAGGGGGAGCACTTGCCACAATCCTCACTGAACCCATAAAATTAGAGATGGGCCAGCACTGGGAGCTGATATGGTTCACAGTAGTGCTAAAAAGAGACTTGATCGAGGAAGTAGGCTAGCCTTCCTGGGGTCCTGTCAAATGTTGCTCTAAACCACGGAGGGGGAGCGGCTGGCGAGGCCAGTTGCAGAGCCAGCGTGGGCTGCTGGGATGGCGCTGGCTGCTGGGCTGCTATCAGAGGTGGGGCCACACCCGGTGGCTGGAGCTGCAGTGGTGCCTGGACTGGTACTAGTTGCGGGGCCCATCAACCAATGCACTACTAGCACCCCGGAATCTGGGGAGCTGGCGGAATTTTAAAGGAGATTCGGGTTAATGTCAGGGTTTGTTTGTTTGTTTGTTTGTTTATTTATTTATTTATTGGTTCGATTTATATGCTGCCCTTCTCCGGAGATTCAGGGCAGCTTACAATGCGTTAAGCAATAGCCTTCATACTTTTGTATATAACTGCTTAGTAGGGCTTTCGGCCCCCCCAAGCGGTGTTCTTTTTTATACAAAGTCAGCTTATTGCCCCCACAATCCGGGTTCTCATTTTACCTACCTTGAAAGGATGGAAGGCTGAGCCAACCTTGAGCCTGGTGAGATTTGAACTTGCAGAAATTGCGGGCAGCTGGTGCTACTTAATAACACTTTAGTCTGCTGCGCCACCAAGGCTCCAAGTACCACCAAGTACCACCCCCAATGAAAGAAGACTCCGAGGCTAGAAGTTCCTCAAAATTCCATTTTATTAGAGATGTCATATTGGCACATCTGAGAAAACCCAAATCTGAAAGCTTCAAGGTTTTCCCCACCCAAAAGAAAGTCCAAGTCCAAGTCCCTACCCAACACCCACATAACCATTACATGGTACAATCAAAGCACCGAAATTGTTTCATTGGGGAATATGATTGGTGACACACTCTGGGGGGAGGTGGCTTCACCTAGGTCATGCTGACATGGCGCTCCCTATAAACAACTGGATTTTTCTTGCTAAATGGCTTGAGACTTTTAATTTTATTAGGGCATTGGTTGGAACCCTAACAGAGAGAGACCTCAGGAGCCTGCAGTGGGGTCCAGGAGAGCCTGCCGGTCCTCTCAGAGACCCAATGGATGGCAGAAGCAGTGGCAGAGATCACACACCAGGTGGGTGCCCGGCCCAGGCCTGTCACTAGGAACCTGTATCAAGGGGAGGAAGACTTCGGTGGCCAAGGTTCATTCCCAGAGCCAGTGAGGGACCATCCAGTAACCTTGATGAGGTAGTCAGGACCATGATCCTCAAATGGATGGCGAGGGGGCCACTGGACCTGAGTGACTCCGAAGACTGGAGATACCATACTGTGGTACACAGCCAGACCTGGAGAAATTGCTGGAGAGGTTCAACCAGATGAGCCTTGGCAGCTTGGGGCACTCGCACCAGTCTGAGCGCATGAAGGTGATCTTGAGCCAGCTGATTTTGATGTTTCCTCCCCAGCGGGATTGATTTACTTCTGCAGCATTCTGGTTGACTAGGCCTCCACTGCTTCCTTTGGTGCAGTTGAGCCCAAGACTGCAGCGGCAGAGGCTACCAGGGTGCCAGAGAGCAGCTAGCCTACCCAAGCAGCTCCAGCTACCAAAGGATTGGCAGGTGCCACCTGACTGGACCTACCACCTGGGGCAAGGCTGAGTCCAAGCCCAGTGGACACCTGCCCCTGTGCCACCACTGCATCCACTGCCAGCCCAGTCAGATGCTCTGCCATGCTTCAGAGCTACTTTCGATGGAGACCCAGACAAGCTGGTATTCTACCTGAATTGGGCATGGGCCCACATTGACAGATATGAAGATGACTACCCTGATCAAGCAATAGTTCTGGCACTCACTGACAACCTAACGGGAGAGGCAGCAGAATGGGTAACCCAACTGTATGATGAGGATGTGCCAGAGTTGGGAAACATCAATGTTTTCTTGCAGGAGCTGAGGATCAGATTCAAGGATGAATCCCAAGCCCAGAAAGCTGAAGAGGAAATCAACGGAATTAAGCAAGGGGATCGCCCAGCCAAAGAGTACCTCTGAGAGTTCAGAAGAGTTTCTGGCAAACTGCAGCACTGGCCTGAGCGACTCCGGGTGTACTTTTTTAAGGAAGGCTTGGACAAGGAACTTCTCCACACCTACCTTCTCTGAGGGGTGCCCAACTGAATCCATGAGTGGTACTGGATGGCAGTGGCCATGGACCTCGAGCTCCACTGGTACAAGAAGGGAGGATCGACCAATAAGAAACCCAAAAGCCAACCTGAACAGTGACAACTCAGCCAGCAACCCAGCCCCTGCCAAGCGGAAGAGAACCTGCGGGGGACCTAAATTATTAAATGCTTCTGATGCGGCCAGCAAGGTCACTGAGCAGTGGAGTGCCTGGCTCCAGCCCCTGTCTCACAAGCAAAGACCTCAGAGTAGACCAAGCTGAAAAAAACACTGCAAAAAGCTACAGAGAGGGGAAAATTTGCCCGCCAAGTCATCAAGGCTCCCCTTCACCTCAGTGGGGAAGAGGGAATGACCTGATGATCAGTGAAACCATCCGTCCATTTGCCATCCAGTTGAAGCTAGTGGTACATAAGACAGGGGCACAGGCTATACCCATTGTCTGATCAGTCTGCCCATAGTTCTGAAGCTAGGAATCAAGATAAAGCCCATAGCCAACCCCATATGCTTTGAAGAAGTTGATAGGTTGCTAATAGGGGGAGCACTTGCCACAATCCTCACTGAACCCATAAAATTAGAGATGGGCCAGCACTGGGAGCTGATATGGTTCACAGTAGTGCTAAAAATGACAGAAGCAGCAATTCTAGGCCTGGCATGGCTGGACAAGTGGGGCTCCACCATCTCATGGGAAGGCGGCTACAGGAAGCTGAAGCTAGGAATAGGCCTCTCCTCCCTCCCAACATGGCTAGGGAAAGAGCTATCCACAGACTGAACAGCATTAAGTGAAGCGAAAGAGATGCAGCTGCTTCACAACCGTACCAGGCACCCCCTAAATCCCCAAGGAATACCAGGACTTGGCTAGGGCATTTAGTGAGGAGGATTGCAACATGCTACCTTCCACCCGCCCCACAGACTGTGCCATAGAAATTGTACCTGGAGCCAAACTACTCAAGCCAAAGATGTACTCCATGACCCCCATTGAGATGAGAAAACTGAGAGAGTACATTGACACCAACCTAACCCAGGGATTCATACAGCCAGCTAAATCCAGAGTGGCCACCCCAGTCCTGTTTAAAGAGAAAAAAGACGAGTCGATGAGGCTCTGCATTGATTTTTTTAAAAATTTGATTTATATGCCACCCTTCTCCAGAGACTCAGGGCGGCTTACAATGCGCTAAGCAATTTTAGAGGAATTAATGCAATATGTGTGAAGAATACATACCCACTGTCCCTCATGAAAGACATGTTAGCACATCTAGCCAAGGGGAAGGTGTTCACCAAGCTAGACCTACGAGAGGCATACTACTGGATGTGAATTAAGGAAGGAGATGAATGGAAAACTGCCTTCAACTGTCCCTTAGGGAGCTTCCAATTCAAAGCAGTGCCCTTTGGGTTGCAGGGAGTCCCTGCAGTCTTCATGCAACTGATAAAAGAGGTGCTACATGAGCACCTGTATAAAGGAATCTTCATGTAGCTAGACAACGTTCTTATTTTCACTGAAACTCTGGATGAGCACGTCAAATTGGTGCACCAAGTGTTGAAAAAACTCCTTGCTGCCAAACTATACGTGAAGCTGTCAAAATGCAAATTCCAGAAGACTAGCCTAGACTACCTGGGCTATCGAGTGTCAAGCGAGGGCATAGAAATGGACCTGGCTAAAGTTAAAGCGGTCCTAGACTGGCAACCCCTTGCACACGAAAACAGCTTCAGAGCTTCTTGGGATTTGCTAACTTCTTCCCTCCTTCACTGAAATTGCCCTACCCATCACAGAGCTGAAAGACTGGGGGCGGGGGCTCAACACCACAGCTGAGCCAACCCCTAAACTGGACTTTGGAATGCCAGTGGGCATTTGAGGCACTGAAAAGGCTATTCGCCAAAGAGCCAATCTTCAGTCACCCTAATCCAGAACAGTCCTTCACAGTCCAAGCCGACGCTAGTGATGTGGCCATTGCAGCAACTCTCCTTCAAAGGAGAGTAATGCCAATGGTAACTTGCAACCCTGCACATACACCTCCAAAAAATTGAGAGACTGAAAAAAGATGGGCAGTGTGGGAGAAGGAAGTTTATGCAGTCCAATGGGCCCTACTGATGTGGAGAGCCTTTCTTGAGGGCAGCCACATGCTGTTCAAAGTGTGGACTGAACACAACAACCTAGAGGCACTCAAAACCCCACCAAAACTCTCAGCAAAACAGTATTTAAAATGGTTCAATTTCGAACTAAAGTACATCTCGGGGGGGGGGGGGGACGAACCTCCTGGTAGATGCTCTGTCATGCAAGCCACAGTACAATAGAAACGCAAAGAGGTGGTCCATGCTATGATCCCCCCTCCCAACTTGTCTCTCAAACCACAACCAGGGAACAGGCTAAATGATGAAGGACCACAGATGGTGGGGGAGATGACCCAAAAACTAAGGGAAGAACTGCCAGCCATCCCATGGTATAGAAACAACAAAGAAGCACTGACATTGAAAGAAGGATTAGCCTGAAAAGGCTCCAAATTGTATGTGTCCAATAGCCTGCAACTCCAAGTACTCTAGAAGAGTCATGATTCCAAGCGGCTGCAGAAGAAGTTGCGCAGCGACATGACAGATGTCGGGGCATGGGAGGCTCCAGGTTCTGTGAGACTGCTCTCTCAACAGCCTAGTATTGAATCAGTATGCTAAGCAATGGTAATATTTTATCTTTAATAACATGGCCCTCCCAGCAGGATAAAAGTTGAGAACAAGCCTTCTGAAAGCACAAGAGAAACCCATGGAGGTCTAGATTTGTTAGCCATTTGCTTCTCAAAGCAAAGCAGCAAACAGCTTCTAGTAAATTAAAAAAAGAAAATGTACATCTAGTGTAGTCGAACAGTTGTCTGGTTCTTTCAGGCACACTGGGCAGTTTGCTGGCATTTAGTCCAAGCTGTCTAGACATATGGAAAGAGCACAAAGGAATTTATAGAATTACATTTTACTAAAATAAACAAGTGTGCACTCTATATTATTCTTTTCCTCTATATGCCTAAGAAACAAAGATATCACTTCATCAGCCATAAGTGCAAATTATATTTACCATTTGAAATTCACAGACTGAAGGATCTCACGGCAAAGAAGGCCCTATGAAAATTCTGATAAATGAAGCAAGAGAAAGCACAACAAAATTCTTAATATTATATGAGCAACATATTTCAGGAAACATTTGTGAAAATGCAAAAAAGTATTTTAGACCAAACTTAAATTCGCTTTAGAAATTATTATCAATTTACAAACATATTAATTATTCTAAGACAGATAATGTAAGAAAGAAGAAGGCTGATTCAGATGTGTGTGGGCTCCTTTTATTATTTTGTTTTGTTTTTAATTTTCCTGTGGTCTTCTGACACAGAAAGTATACTCCAGCATTCTTTGCAAGCAAGCAGCAGAGCCCTGAGCAAAACAGCTGAGAGCAAATCAGCTGAGAGTCGGGAGGCTGATCTAATCAACGGGCTAATTAGCCTATATGCTGAAGCTCCGCGGGCCAATAACATTACAAAAAAACACCAAACCATTTGTTAAATTGCTGGCTCGCCCGCCCCTCGCCCACCACTATTTATTGGCAATAAATTGTGGTGCGGAGGGACGGGGTAAGGAGCGGGCGAGCCAACAATTTAACAAACGGTTCAGTGGAACCGCCTAGAACCGGCAGAATCCCACCACTGAATATAGCAGATATTTTAGTTTATAGAGCAATAGGAAGGCATGAATTAGACATGTTCACAAAGAGGCATATTTTTGTATCCATAACTAATAAAAAATAAAGGTGGGATATAAATAATATGTCAATGACTTCAATTAAAGGCATCAATTAGTTGAACTATTAGAAACACATAATTTCCAACAAAGCAGAGATTTCAGCTAATAAACAAGAACATTTTTTAAAAAAATGTGTTTTTTGTTTATTAAGTCTTAGAAGATACTTTTTTACTACTTAAGAGACCTGCAATATTGTTCTTTGCTGAGACAATATTGTTTTCCTAAGAATTAGTTAGTTTTGCTAACTTTTGTCACAATACAAGAAAAAAACATTAAGGTATATGTGCTCATTTTGAGAATGCTAGTATCAGTAATAGTTATAATTTCTATGTTTTTCCCACAAAGAAAGGAGTTTCATAATCATTATCCACTTTTAACTCTTAAAACAATTACGTTAGCATAACCACACCCATATTATAATTGGGGGTAAAAAAAAGACAGATATTAGGGATTACAGAAAGAAAGCAATTTTCCAAAAGCTGTCCAATTTACAATAGAAATGGTTGATTTTTAAAAAATCTTTGACAGTTTTCATGCCAATTGTGCACAATTTTATCACCCCCTTATCAATTAACAAGATTAAAGAATAAAATTGTATAATAATTATATCAAAGCACCAAGACAGCATCCAGCAACAACCAAACAAGAGACAATAAACTCAGACCAAATTGCAAACATCCTCCAAAAAAGCCAGGTTTTCAAAGATTTCATTCATAGCACTCTCTTCTAAAAAATATGAACTATACCAGTAGTCCTTTCAATGCTATCTATAATGAAGTGAGGAGATCCCAATCCAAAATAGCTTGATCACACAGAATCTGTCTTTACAAAGATGGATCATTGCAATCTTAAAATGATGAGTCTCCTAAAAAGTTTCCAAAAATATCTTGAAGATACTTCTGTGTTTTTGATAATGCAAGATTGTTGCAAAAAATCAGCAATCACACTTCAGCCTCATTACTTAAATGGGATGAAGTGTATTTTATTTGTATCCTGACTTTATTTTTACAAATAACTCAAGGTGGTGAACATATCCAATGTACCTCCCTCTTTCTATTTTTCCCACAACAACAATCATGTGAGCTGGGTTGGGCTGAGATAGAATGACTGACCCAAGGTCATCCAATTGGCTTTCATGGCTAAGGCGGGACTAGAACTCAAGGGCTCTCAATTTCTAGCCTCGTGCCTTAATCACTAGGCCAAACTAGCTCTTCCCAACCATTGTAATTGATTCTAACTTGTAGCTGAGGAAGGGAGGGGACGACAGACAGATTCCACTCAAAGAAGAAATATATGATAGCAAGCTTAGTATTTGATTTTGCTGACTTCTTGAAAGAGATATAGAACATTTTATTGATCCATGCATCTATCTTCGTGAGAGATTATATTATATATTGTGGAAATTCTTCAGAGAAGCTATCATGAAAAAACTTTTAATGAATACAAAAGTGCAAGAGTTTGTAATACATGGCTTTTGAATACTTTGAATACAGACCTTGCTTTTCTATTTAAAAGCTGCAGCACAGATTTATTGTTTCAGCAATTGCAAAATATATTTTTAACAAGTGTTCAACAAGACTTTCAGTATGGGAGACTTCTGGGTTGGCTCCGCAGCGCCATTGACGGTCTTTTTAGACTGCCGCCCCGCGATCCCGTTGAGCCGTTCTGACAGCGCTAATCAGCTGTCAAACGGCTTGAAAATCTCCCCTTCGGGAAAAGAAGGGGAGGAGAGCAGGTGGGTGAGGGTAGAGCTCCCCAAAAACCCCTGGATTAATTCCAGGGGTTAGGAGGGCGAGAGCTCCCCGTTCAGCCCACTGAAGCTCCGGATCCGGGGGGACTCTGTTTTTTTTACAGAGCTAGGCGTTGCGTCCAATTTCTGCTGTCAAACAGAAGATTAAATGATTTCAAAAAAGCAGGCAGAACAGAAGCAGGAGGACAAGCTTTTTGCAAGTATAATACTTAACTCTGGGGATACAATGTTTCTAATTGGATTTTCTGAGCTGGAAGTAAAGATGGCGTTTCTTTGTTGCGATTTTAAAAGTGAAAGTTAGAAAGGAAAGTTTTTGCTAATAGACTCGTGCTCAGAGACTGGCTTTAAGTTGCTGGAATAGATTTTGAAGAGCTGTTTGGGAAAAGATTATTTCGTTTGGTGATTTATAAAGAAATTGCTGAAAGCTGCTCAAAAGGATGGCTCTGACTTTATGATTTTATGGTTGTGGGAAGAAAGAAAATCTTTTAAAAATAAAATGGCTTCTAAGAAAGGAGATCTTGAAAGTGCTGGAAGCTATTTGGAGGTGTCAGAAATGAAACAGTTGTCTGATTTACAGAGTTATAAGGATTTTGATGCAGAATTTACAGACTTTATAAAAGAAGCCATGAATAATCATACTGCAGCTATAAGTAATCAAATAGCAATTCTTAAAGGGATAACAACAGAAATGACTGAGGAGACAAAAACAAGTACGGAGCATGATGACAATTCAGGAGATATTCTGATTGCAGCAGAGAAGGTGGAAGAATCTTCTCAAGAATTTTCGAGCTTATTCTCTGCTCTTTTTGGAAAAATTGATAGAATCTTTCAAAATTATGACTTGGTTTGGAAAAAAGTAGTAAATGACCAGACTTTCGAAGTTCCAGAAGATGAAGGAGATTTGCTAGTGGCATTTATACATTTAATAGAAAAGAAACAACTGAACTTTTTTTCACAAACTCTTGACAAACTTTGGTCCTACAGACGAAGGAATGAACTGATTTATATAAGCAAGAAGAGGCGATTTGGGGGCTCTAAGTCAGAGGAAATTTTCTCAAAAAGGGGACAATCTTTGCAGTTACATCAACCTCAAATTAAAATGAAAAACCTCCTCAAAATAGAAGTAGGAGGGATGCAGAAAGACTGGAAAAAATATAAAAAGAAAGCAAGAATGGAAGATTAACCTTTTCTTTTGGCTTTGCAGTTGTTCTACTTATGGTTAAAAATGATTATGTTTTAGGTGTTATAACTACTGAGGGGGAAAAAGTATAAAGTTAAATATTGATTTTTAAATATGATGCATTAATGGTTGAATGTAAGATTAATCTTTTTTGGTTTTCTAGTTTATGTATTAATGGTTAATTATGTTGATGATTATCTTTTAAAATTTTAAAAGTTGGAGGGAGGAATAATGAAGGGGGGAAATTTAGAAACTTAAAAAATGTAGAAATTTAATTAGTGAATACCTAAGGTTTATTTTTTGTTATATTTCAAAATATCTGAACTTTGAGAAAAGTAGGAGGGGGAAAAATGTTTTTGCAAATCAATTGAATACTTTACTGATATATTAAGAGAATTTTTAAGGTTTGAATGTTTAATATTTGTTAATGGTTTTAAAACTCTTAGCGTTATTGGATTATACGCTATTTTGAGTCTATAAAAAGGGAGGTTGATAAAATTGTAAAAGGGGAGTTAAGGGGTCTTGGGAGTTATTAAATCTTGCAGTTAGCTAGTTTATTTTAGCGAATGTTTGGTGAAATCTATGCCCTGTTTTTGTTCTGGGAAGTCGGGGGTGGGGGGTGGTGAGAAGGGGTTGAAGATTGAGTTTACCAAGGATTGATTTTTTTTTCTTTTTCTTGATGATAGTTTGAATGATTGTTTATATTGTATATTTGTTTGATCAGAAAATAAAAACTTTTTATTAATAAAAGACTTTCAGTATGGATAGTTTATCTACTACATATTTTAATTGTTCTTGAGAAACTGTCTACTACCAACTGATGACATGGTAATCATATTAAACATAAGTAGCTCTGATGGTACCATGATTCTTTTAGAATTCTGAGCAAGATACAGAACTTTGAATAAACTGAAGCAACATAAACTAATGTATAGTCTAAGACAATAGGAGGAGACAGACCAAACACACAATGAAGTTAAATGCTTATATTTCACTAGTTTTTACTTCTGAACTATCTAAGCAAAAAAGGTCAAATATCTCACTGTTTGACAACTGTTTTTTGATTATCCACAGTAAAGAACTAATGTTAAGACCATTAAATGAGTGCAGCATCTTAAACTTTGCTTTAAAAAAAGAAAGAAAACCTACTGCCCTTTAGAACACTAATGTAATTTTTCACCAAGAAATGAAAATACAAGGATATTTTATGATGGTAGTGAATCTTATCTCAGTTTGAAGGTCACAATTCAAAATTCTACCCTACAATAACAATTAAAATATTGTTTTCTTCCAGGGTTTTAAAAAAAACACTTAAACTGTAACTGCACAATTACATTTTCAGTTTTGCTACAAGATATTAGAAAAATTCAGTCTCTTCTGTAGCTCTTAGCCACATCTGACTCCAATCTTAATAGCTCAGCTATTAACCCTGTAAAATTTTCCCTTCGCAGCCCCACAGCTGATGTTAAAGTTTATCCAGGTAGCTAAGACTGAGTGAAAATAATATCCCTTAATACAAAGAAAAATATCGTATAGATGATGAAGTATAAATATGATTGCAATGGTATCTTATGCAATGCTCACTTAGAATATTTATGTATTCAGTGGAACTGATTTCCAGTACTGATGCACAGTATGCTGATTTAGGATTACAGAGGCATGGGGCCTTTTAACATAGTGAGTTTTCTTCCAAGCTATATATATGACCAAGCTATAATTGTTTTAAGCTTTCAATTCAGTGTTTAATTGTGAAATAGAGAAATCTCTGTTCTCTATTTCACTAAAGCAGTTTTAATTAGGCATCAGTAAAAGCTTGTTCAGCAAGCAGTTCAAACCACATAGATACTAGCAACGCTCTTCTATGTTTTCAAATCCTTCAGCAGAATACTATCATTCTAACTACCTAGTTAGAAGTAAAGTTACAACATGGAGTGGAAGTGGAGGAAAAGACAGTCTCCAAGAGTCAGTCATCTCAACTACAATTCAAGATATAAAACAAATATATGCTACTGGTTAGGACCGATTTGCCTGAACTGGTAGTAATAAAAGCTACTGGTTCAGGCGAACCAGTAGTAAAAAAATGCTACTGGTTTGGACGAACCGGTATTTCAGACGATCAGCTGTGCCACATGATTTATATTCGCTAGAAAGCAGGAAACCCTCGCTGTTCTACTTACCTTAGAAAAGGCTTCTTAATCCTCCTTTTTCAGCGGTGCACAATAGCGCCTGTGGTGTGCATGTGTGTGAAATGTGTGTTTGGCGTGCACTACGCATGTGTGTGCAAAGCGTGCATTTGGTATACACCACACATGTACATACACAGCAAACAGTAGCGAAGCAAACCGGTAGCAGACTTTGGAGCATTTCATCCCTGAAATATAGTATCTATTTACCTTATACCTTTTTAATCTTAATGCATGGAAAATGTGGTAGTCTTTAAATTCCACTTTTTAAAATGACAGTTTGTTTCAGCTCTCTAGTTGATGGCATTTAAAAATATCAAATGGAGGGGAATTTTATTTTCACCAGCTGGGGGATCAAAGCCAGCTTTTTGACCAAGGACTCAAGCTGAAACTTCTACTAGAAACTGATGACAGCCTGAATAGAAAAATCATTCCTCTCCCCCATTCCCCCAGGCATTTAAGAGATATGGTTACTCTTAATGGTTTAGATCCCTGTGACAAGGTTTATGGCCATTCAAGAAGATTATTATCACAATTTGGGGGAGAAAAGGCTCAATCTTAGAAAATGCTAGACAGAGTTAGGGAAATCCCCCAAAGAACTGCCCTAATAGGGCAGACTGTTACACAAAATAAGGTATTTGAAACACTGATACTGGAATCCTCCTGAAGGTAATGTAGAAAGCATACTCTTGAGGGGAAAGGAAGTTGTCACCCAAGTAACAAACAACAGCTGAGCTCACACATCTGGACATACCAAAATTCACACCCATCTATAGTCAAGGACTGCTAGAAAGACAGATGGAGCTTTTGCTAGGAGTAAAAATAATAAAGCCAGATATTACCCAGAGATTGCCACTAGGTTTGTGGTTTTTAAATATTTCATCCTTTGATTATAGTGTAGCAGCTTGCTACAGTCCTAAGAGATAAATATAGCTTCTTAGTGTGAAGAATTTTTAATTATACACATGCCCTGACCTCAAGGTAATAAATAGTTTTGTAAATTCATAATGCTATGCTCCATTCTAGACGTTTACATTTATTCTGGCAGATTATATGTTCATGTGTTGGTAAGGAGCAGCAGCTGGCTGTGTAGACAGCATAGCAACACTGCAATCAGAAGTCAGGTTTTTTGGATTTGGCTTCAAGTCGGTTACAACTAACTGGAACCTGCAGTCCGCACAATGGGCTCAATAGTTGGGGCTGGTTTTTCAGAACTCTCCAGAGTTCTCCAAAGCCAAAATTGGGCATATTGAACAAAAATAAGGTGTTTCTTATACTTCTTGTTTCTCATATCTGCTACAATTCAGTTCCATGTGTACCAAGAAATACATCCATTTAACTTCTCTCTCACTGGATACAGGACCATAGCCCAAGCCCAACCAACCTTCTGCAGCCATAAGGTTAGGAACCCAAAGCCCCACTCAGCAATTTAGACAGAACTCCCTCCCACACAGCAGAGGCTTAACTCCTCTTAAAGCTAGAGACATCCCACACAAAAAAGATCCCCATAAGAACTATAAGCATAGCAAATAAAGTTATTTAATTGCCTTGCGGATTATGAACTTTGGCTCTTAGCCCGAGGGCCGCGCATTCTTGATGTTCCGCATCAATTAAATTTCAGTAACTACACATTACCCTTCCGTCCCGGATTTCACATTTCTCCATCCAGAGTAGACCAGACGATGGGGAAGCACAAAATAGAGTAGCCTCATTCGATATAGCGGGATTTACTTCTCTGAACAAATCTATATGTGTTTAGTACTCATACCAAAGGTTACGGTAGCATCCCGATGTCAGAGTTTACAGCCAGGTAAATGCATTTAGGATGGCAGCCTCCACATTTCAGAGTCAAGCCGCTATTTTGCAAACCAGCGTTGCGACCGCTACTTTCCGAAGCAGAAAACGGCAGCAGGCTTGGCTTTGCGACTCCCCTGCGCTTGGTTAATAAATCTCTTCGGTCTGCAGGAAGTGACAGGAGATGTTGCGGAAAGGGTGCTGAGCCATCCTGTAGCCAGGTTCCCTTTCCCCTCCGAAAAGTGAGAAGGCTCATATCGCTAAAGAACAACTTCCCCTCCCCACTTTCTCCTCCCCGGTACGCAAAAGAAGGTTTAGCGACTCACTGCCTAAGAGAAGATCTTCGGCGACGCAGCAGCCCAGGTATTCCTACAAAGGGCAAAGAAGCAACATTGAAGAGGAACCCGCGGTGCTCAGAAGTCCGGCTCGGCTCTCGAGGCTTCCTGGGAAAATCAGTGCAAGCCAAAGCTCCGCATAGTAAATGCGAAAGGGAGCGGAAGATGTCAGCTAAAGCAACCTGGAGAAGCGGGACAACCCGTCCGCTGAGCCTTCGGCTCCTGAAAGAATCAATCTGGAGAACCGCGAGTGTCCCTGCTAATGGGACTCCAGCGTCGGGTGCCCACTACAATGAGAAAAGCTTTTCTCGCATCTCATTGGCTGCAGCTGGCCGCACAAGCCAATCGCCGGAGGGTGTCGTTTCTCCGGGAGTTCAGAAAACTCGGAGAAGTGGATCCCTTCGACAAAGGGAGGCTGATTTCCCCGTCACTTTGGTTAGCGAATTGAAAGGTTTTTGGAAAGAACTTAGTGGCTGAAGGAACCAATGTAAAAAGGAGGCGGAGTCTGGCAATAACGTGCTTGCTTGGTCGATGACCGATTCGGATGTCGACTTGGATGTCATTCCGTGATTAGTCGGACCAAGGCAGTTTCTTGCTATTTTAAGTTGGTGGAGGCATAGCAAAGTTTATTAACTCCTTAACTTTTATTAATTTAAATCCAGAGAATGAGCTCACCTCTTCGAAATCTTCGTCAAACTTCAAGAGAATTTCTTGAATTTTATTCTTTAGTGACAATTACTATTGCATCTCCGCGTATGTTATGACGCTTATGCTTATAAAAATATTACTAATCTTTGATTTATTGCCAATGGCAATGTTGTCAGAATGAAGTGAAAAATATCAATTTCTATGTTTAGATGGAATTGTCTTTCCTGACTGACTGTGCTCTCAAAGAAGGTCACCATTTGATACTTCATTCCATATTGTACAGATTTTTTTTGTTCTTAAATTGCTTTAATGCAGACATTTTCAAATGTCCAAGGTAATCATTACATATTAGCAATACTGATAGTAAGTTATTCCAACTAAGTAAAAAATGGTACTGAAACATCTGAATAATATACCCAAGTATTTTCTGATTGAGCAATAGAGCATAGACAAGGAAAGTAAACACATTAATTAATCTATATAAAAGTCAGACCAGTAATCTATACGCTTTTTTATAGAATATACAAATATACTTTTTATATATAGATTTTTTTTAATCTACCTGCACTAAGCTTCAGCGGACCCCAGAATAGTGTGTAGATCCTGTTTCATGCTGACTGGAGATAGATAATAGCTTCAGAAGATGGGCAGGGGATATATAGAAGTGTGATAAGAATGCTTCTCTTCAGGATCTTGGTCAGTATTTATTTTTTGCCTGAACTTACTTGGCTTATTATTGGGAGGCCGCAGTGGGTAACATTCAGTTGCATGTCTTGCTCCAGTGAAAGGGATGCAGGCCGGGGGCTCGGCAGCCAGGGAAGATGGGGTTTTGGGGTGCAAAGGAGGAAGGGGCAATCTCTCCCACCCTCCTCCATCCCACTGTAGGGCCGCCACGGAGCTTGCACAGGGCAGCAAGACTGCTGGCGATGGGGGCTCTGGCAGACTGGCGGCAGGGGAGGTGCTCTTGAGATCTGGGCCGAGTTGCTCCATGCCAGGCAGGAACAGTCCAGGGCGAGGACAACAGCAGCAGGTGCAGCTGGCCCAGCAGTCCAGGAGAGGTGGGGAGGGAGCTGATTCCAAAGTGCCGCCCGGCTTTCTGCCTTGTCATAGCAGCAGCCTGAGCAAGACCTGAGCCCCAGGCCTGGTGGAGCGCAAACCATGGTCGCCGCCTGCTCCAGAGTCACAAGGTGAGTTGCAAAAGAGAGGGGCCTTCAGCTGCAAGGTTGCCTGGTGCTGTGGGCAGGATGGGGCTGGCAAGAGTGCACAGGAAACACCTTCAAGCAGCCAGAGAGACAGAATGAGAGACAGTTCCCAGCCCTTGCTGGTTCAGCTGATCTGTGGGGCCGCAATTAAGGGGCAGAGCCTCCATGAGGTGATGGGGAAGGGAAGGGCTGTCTCCTGTGCTGGCCAAGCCCACCCCTTCACTAGTCTTATTTTTGGGGCAGGGCTTATATTAGGCCGATCTCCCAAAAATCAGGCTAGGGTTTGTTTTCGGGATAGGTTGTATTTTTGGGGAAACACAGTAATAATACTCTTCTACTTTATTAAACTAGTATGCTGCTTGACTTTCAATGACTCTGGGTAGTTCAAAATAATTAAAGAAATCACAAGAAGATATAAAAAGAAAAAAACATGACAAGCACAATGAAGGAAGATGTCTTATTTTCTCTTGCCAAATGCCTAGTTCAAGAGGAGGTTGCAGGATCCAATCTGGGTCAGTCGGTAGAGAGAAATTCTCTGAGGAAGGCTTCCAGCATGAGTCCAAAAGCTCAGAAGACTAAACTTCCAGTCCCAGTGACCAACACAAATTGGATCCTGCAACATTATTCTGGGACAGATTATTTATCTTCATTCATGGAAGAAGAGGTATTTACAATTCTTCTAAACAACAGCAAAGTAAGGGCCATCTGGATCTCTGGGGATCTGCTACTACAGAGAAGGTGTACTTCTAGACCTGACACACACACACACAAATGCACTGGCCCAAGCTGCCAAGGTGGAAAGGTTGGGAACTACCAAAAAAGAGGATACAGGGATGACAGCTCCTGCTGGAGTCGGCACGGTGCTGCTACAAGACCTGGTAGGACAGTCCAGTCTGGTGCTACAAGGACAACCGTTGTGACCACTGAGGCCCAACACTCCTCCATCACCCACCGATCTGCTGACCAGATCCCCCTGGCTGGGCCTTTTACCCCAGCCAGGGGTGGATTCAATACCAATGAATGCTAACTCCGGCCCAACCACTGGCACTGGCCCCACAATCAGCCCTGCTGGCCACTCCCTCTCCATTGTTTACAGCAACGTTCAATGGGACCCCAAGGAAGCTGGCCTACTTTCTCAATTGGATTTGGTTCCACCTCAATCACTACGGGGACCAATATCAGACCGTTTGGGATATTATTTCAGCAATTGTGGATGGCATGAATGAGGGGGATACACCGGACTGGAGAGCTGAACTACATAATGAAGGATCCCCAGAGCTACAGGATGCTAATGAGTTCATCCAGCTACGAGCCTGGTTCAAGGACCCGGCCCACCAGTAAGAAGCTGAAGCCCAGATCAAAGCCTTGAAGCAGACAGGCCGAACCCTGAAAGACTTAGTGTGGGAATTCTGGAGACTTGCTGGAAAACTAAGAGACTGGCCTGAATGCCTCCTCATCCAGCATTTCAAAGAGGCCCTGGACCCAGATCTTAGGCAAGCCTGCAGCATCAGAGGAGTTCTGGAATGCATACAAGCCTGGTACAACATAGTCGTGGCCATGGATCTGGAGATCCACCCCTATCAGAAACTGACCTCAGAGAAACCAGCAAAGAGAACTCTGGGCTGCTGAGCCCTGGTCAAGCCAAATGAAGTGTCCCAATCTACGCTGTCTGGGATGATCAATTGCTACCGATGCAGCCAACATGAACACATGGGGGCTGAGTGCCTGGTCCCTGCCCCTGTTTTTCAGATCCAGACCCTCTCGGCATCCTGGGGAAGAAGAACCCTGAGGAAACAACCAGATAATGGGAGAATCGCCAAACAGGCTGTTGAGATCCCTCTCCTCTCAACTGGGAATGAGGACACTCCAGCCTGAGAAACCCCTCTGGGTTCCGCCAATGAGAGCAGCAGTGAACAGAACCTGTTGGTAAGTGAAGCCATCCACCCTTTCACTATGGGGGTTTAAGGGGAAGTAGAAGCCATTATAGACACTGGCTCCACCAGATGCCTGATCAGCCCCTCCATAGTCTAGCAGCTAGGGATAGGCACAAGACCCCTAGCATGCCCCATTCATTTTGAGCAAGTTGATGGAATGCTAATAGGTGGAGCCCCTGCAACCTTAGTTACCTTGTTAGGCTGGAGATGGACCACCACCGAGAGCTCATACGATTTGTCATAGCCCCCAAAATGGCTGAGTCAATCATATTGGGTCTTGCTTGGCTGGATAAATGGGGCCCAAACATCATGTGGGAAGATGGTTACTGTATGCTTCCTTCAAAATCCAGGAAAGAATGACCCAAACTCCATATTTTATAGAGATTAGTACTTTTACTGAATATGAAGCGATCGCAACCCAGGTAAAGCTGGAACTAAGCAAAATGCGCGAAATAGCATCTAGAAAGCATCTCCCCCCCCCGTCCATCGTCCCTCATCCAATCCACAGGTCTCCCAAACGTCAGGTGGAACACGTCTGGCAGCGTCATCCATCAGGAATGTAATGACGGTTGGTCTGACTGCCCCCTTGGAGAATCACTTTCGTTTCTTGGAAAACTCCTCCTGCTTCCTTCCCCCCCTTTGCCCCCCTAACTGTTTCCCACCCGTTTCTTATGGCAGCTGAAGCAGTAAAGTGGAGGCTGACATTCGGCCCCTCTGCAGAAAGGACGTTAGTCCTAGGATAGAAAAGAAGAAGGGAAAAGGGAAAACAAAATATATACAGGAAGTAGGGTTTATCTGGGTATTTGGTGTAGAGTTGCTGTACTTTCTTTGGGGCCCGAACATCCTGTTTATTCACCCATTTAGCTTGAGACAAAGGGAAATGTTTCCAGGCTACCAAATACTGCACTTTACCATGGTGCTTCCTAGAGTCTAAAATTTCCTTAACTTCAAAATGTTGTTCCCCCTCTATGAGTATGGGAACTGGAGGGGAGCTTTGGTTCGGCCTTAGAGGAGACGAGTGTTCAGGTTTCAACAAGCTAACATGAAATACAGGGTGTATTCGTCTCAGCGTTTTTGGCAACTCTAATTTAACTGTTACTGGATTAATCAATCTAATCACACGAAATGGACCCACATACTTGGGACCAAGCTTTTTTGACTTTTGGGAAGTTTGTAAATACTTAGTGGAGAGATAGACCTTATCACCCACTTTATACACTTGTGCTGGGGACCTTTTCTTATCGGCCTGGGCCTTATGGGCTCGGTGTGCCTCATCTAAAGCTTTTCGAGTTACTGCCCAAGTGCTCCTTAATTGTTCAATCCAATCAATCAAAGATGGGTTCTGGGGATCATCTTGTGGTAGCTCGGGGATCGGTACGAAATCTTGGCCCGATGCTACCTTAAACGGAGTGAACCCGGTGCTACTGTGTATGGAATTATTATATGCCACTTCTGCAAATGGCAGTAAGTCCACCCAATTGTCTTGTTGGTAATTTACGTAACATCTCAGGTATTGTTCTAAAATCCCATTGGTCCTTTCACAAGCCCCATTTGTTTGGGGGTGGTGACTGGAACTCAGTCCCTGGGCGGAGCCTATCAACTTCAAAAACTCCTTCCAGGAGTTGGAAGTAAATTGTACACCCCTGTCCGAAATTATTCTTTTTGTAGCTCCATGTAGTCGGTAAATCTGACGGATAAACAATTTTGCAAGGGTTTTTGCTGAAGGGATCTTTGAACAAGGGATGAAATGCATTTGTTTGGAAAACAAATCCATCACCACCCAAATGACAGTACACCCTTCACTCTCTGGTAGGTCCACAATAAAATCCATTGGTATTTCCTTCCACGGAGCATTCGGTCTAGCTACGCTTTGAAGTAATCCAGGTGGCTTCCCTGGAGGTTTTTTAGCCGAGGCACACACTGGACAGCTAGCCACATATGCCTCTACGTCCTTCTTGAGTGCAGGCCACCAAAACTGTCTCTTAATAAGATGTAGAGTTTTAACAAATGCAAAGTGTCCCGCTGTCTTAGCGTCATGGGCATACTGCAATACTGTTGCTCTTAAACTGGCAGGGACATACAATTTTGCCCCAATCCAAGCTAGTCCATCACGGAGTGTACATTCATTCGAGTGATTGTTAAACCACTTGTCAGTTTTCAGGGCTTCTCGTAATTTGAGAATCAAATCTTCCGAGAGCTCTGGCTTGACTTTTGCCTGTGCTCTGGTAGTAACTGGTGCTGCCAGTTGTGTCAATGGGATAATAGGCTGAACCACCTCCTTCTTGATGCTGTTGTACTGAGGCAATCTGGCGCCGCCACCTTGGGTTTGGCTCGTTCGATGAATCCCCATTCTAGGTTTTTGTCAATAAAATTTCGCAATTCTCCTAATTCTCGAGGGGTCATGGGGTAGATTTTTGGTTTGGGAAGCTTCACCCTGGGGAGTATTTCAATGGTGCAGTCGGTAGCTCGGTGGGGAGGCAGTGCATCTGAAGCCTTTTCGCTAAAAACTTCACGGAGATCCCAATATTCCTTTGGAATCTTCTCCTGCCCCTCAATATAGTCTATTGCTACTTCCACTCTTTCCAGTTTTATATCGTCCTTCAGAGGTGAGCTTTCCTTCTCTGGATTTGGTTTTGCCATGTGGATGCGCAGGACCCCCGTCTTCCAATTTACCCGTGGGTTCCATTTACGAAGCCAGGGCAGTCCAAGTATGAGGGGTCTCTCCATGCCAGGGGCCACAATAAATCTGAGATTCGATACATGATCTCCCAACTGCAATTCAAAGGGTTCGGTCATAAAACTAGCTGGGCCCCCTCCTGCAATCAATCCCTCTAACTGACAGAACACAATGGGTCTTTTTAGCGTTTTTAGTCTCAGTCCCATTTCCTCCACCACCTTGAGGCTAATTATGCACCTGGTGCACCCGAGTCTAACAGGGCTAATATTTGGGCATGGGTCCCTGTGGATGGCACCCTTACTTCTATGGGGATGAGCAGGGGTTCTTTCGTGTGACTCACCCGATCGTCGGTGTCAGAGTCGGAGTCCGTCTCGCTGTCATCATCATTGGTCGGAGTTCCCAACTCACCCTGGTTTCGGGGAGCGAACTCAACGACTTCTCCTTTCAGGGCGGTGCCGCAGGTCTTGGCGGGTATTTTGTCGCCTTTCTTGGCCCCGGGGCCGGCAGCTTTTGGCACTGGTTTGGAGAAGCATTCGGCAGCCCGGTGTCCTTCCTTCCCACATTTGAAACAGGTGAAGGGCTTTGATTTGGGTTTGAATTCTGCTCTCCCCCCAGCCATCTTTGGTGCTCCTTTATGGTGGAAGGAAGATGACTGGTCCCCTGTACGCCCTCCTCGGAGTCGGCTTCGGGCCAATTCGATCTCCACATCCTCAGCTACTATGTACCAACTCTGCAAGTCTTCAGGGACCCCCATACTTCTGCAGTCTCAGTATATCTCTTTATTCAGCCCATCTTTGAAGCTCTCCAACAGAGCCATTTCTGACCACCCTGTCATATAGGGTGCCAGCTTGCGAAACTCTTGGATATACTCTGCCACAGGCCTCCGGCCCTGCTGGATGCCCTTCATCCTGAGTCTCGCCTTTCGTTCAGCTAAGTGGTCTTCAAACCGCCTCCTAAGGGCCCCCATGAACTGGTTGTAATTTCTCAGTAAGGGTGAGTTGTTATTGTGGAGGACCACCATCCATTCAGCTGCTAATCCCTCTAAGAAGTTTGTGACACATCTCACTCGGGCGGCATCTGATACGTAGTCTTCCCCCCAGTCCTGCATGTGGTTCCATACTTGGGTCAGGAAGAACCCCAAGTTTTTCAGATTTCCATCATATTTCCCAGGTGGGGGGGGAATTTTTGGCTTTTTACGTCTGCGGGGGGGGGGGGGGCTGCAAGGCTGGGGGTCCCTGGCCAGCTGCATCCCTCCCTTGAGCTGCAGAAGCCTCGGATGTTCCCTCCTCAGCTTCTTCCTCTCCCCCACAGGCTGTCTCTTCTGGCTCCCCCCTGGGGCCTTCTCCTCCCTTCTCCACAGGGAACCTAAAAGACTCCCGGCTCTCCCGGCTTTTCTTGCTCTCTTCCACATCACGGAGAAGTTGCAAGGCTTGTGCCAGCATGAAACTTTCTTTTTGTTACTGTAGCCAGACTGCCTCTTTCTTACGAGGTCGTGAGCTGGTTACTCCCCGGGGGTCCCCCCCCCAGTCCGGCAATCTCCCTACTCCTTTCAACCATCTGTCTTCTTCAGAATCCAGCCGGAGATTTTCCAATCATTCCGCATTCTCTTTCTCTGCTTGGAGGGCGGCTGCCGTGGAACTCGCTGCCCCCATCTGGTCCATCTGATCCCCGTCACTGTCTTGATCTGACATAATTTAGATTTACAGTCCCCTTGGTTTTTATCCGGGAAGACTGGAGTGAGTTCCAGCTTATTGTCAGGTATGCTTCCTTCAAAATCCAGGAAAGAACGTCCCAAACTCCATATTTTATAGAGATTAGTACTTTTACTGAATATGAAGCGATCGCAACCCAGGTAAAGCTGGAACTAAGCAAAACGCGCGAAATAGCATCTAGAAAGCATCTCCCCCCCCCCGTCTATCGTCCCTCATCCAATCCACAGGTCTCCCAAAGGTCAGGTGGAATCACGTCTGGCAGCATCATCCATCAGGAATGTAATGACGGTTGGTCTGACTGCCCCCTTGGAGAATCACTTTCGTTTCTTGGAAAACTCCTCCTGCTTCCTTCCCCCCCTTTGCCCCCCTAACTGTTTCCCACCCATTTCTTATGACAGCTGAAGCAGTAAAGCGGAGGCTGACAGTTACTGAAAGCTAATAGGCATCGGTCCACTGCTGCCCATCCAGCCAGACAGATGCCAAAAGACAATGAGCGCCAACAGCTACAGCTGCACTGGAAGGCACAGCAGCTTCCACAAACAGACTTCCTGGCAGCCTACAGGTGCCAAAAGAATACTGAGACCTGTCAGATGTCTTTATTTTTATTTTATTATTATTAGTCATATTTCTATGCCACCCACTCTCCAAGGACTCTGGGCGGCTTACACCAAAGACAGTATACTAAATAGCATATTGTCCCCAACAATCTGGGTCCTCATTTTACCCACCTCGGAAGGATGAAAGGCTGAGTCAACCTTGAGCCAGTGAGATTTGATCTGCTGATCTGCTGAGCTAGCACTCAGCTAAAGTAGCTGCAGTACTGCATGCTAACCACTGCGCCACCTCGGCTCATTTAGTGAGCAGGAGTGCAACTTCCTCTCTCCTCAATCACAACAGACTGTGAGTGAGACTGAGTTCATGCCAGGAGCAAAGCTGCCTAAACCAAAAATGTACTCTATGACCCCAAAAGAAATGGCTGAACTAAGAAAATAAATCGATGCCAACTTAGCAAAGGGTTTCATCCAAATCCAGAGTGGCAGCTCTGTGCTATTTAAAGAGAAAAAGGATGGGGGGATGAGGCTCTGCATGGATTTTCGTGATATTAATGTTGTGTGCGTGGAGAACACCCCCCCCAAATGAAGGACATGTTAAATCACCTAGCGAAGGGCAAGGTGTTCACCAAACTAGACCTAAGAGAAGCCTATTACCACATACAGATTAGAGAAGGGGATGAATGGAAGACGGCATTTAACTGCCCATTTGGCAGCTTCCAATTCAAAGTCATGCACTTTGATCTACAAGGGGCCTCCAAAGTCTTTATGCAACTGGTCAATGAGGTGCCACCAAGTACCTATAAAATGGGGTCCTAGTTTACCTGAATGACATTCTCATATTTAGTGAAACTCTAGAGGAGCACGTAAAGCTAGTGCGGCAAGTGCTGAAAAAAAAAAACTCCTAGCCACAAAGCTCAATGCGAAACTGTCAAAATGTGAATTCCACAAAACCTCCCTCAACTACCTGGGCTACCGAGTGTCAATTGAAGGAGTGGAGATGGACCTAGAAAAAGGGAAAGCAGTGCTAGGCTGGCAGCTCCCATGCTGCCATGCAAACAACTCCAAAGCTTCCTGGGGTTTGCAAACTTCTATAGGCAATTATCTCAGCATTCGCAGAAATCGCCTTGCCCTTAACTGAGCTATTAAAAACAGGGGCCCCTCCCATGAAACTGCAACTGACACAACTGCTCACCTGATCATTGGATTGTCAAAGGGCCTTTGAAAGATTAAAGTGACTCTTCACAGAGTAGCCGATCCTTCAACACCCTGACCCTGAAAGACAATTTATCCTCCAAGTTGATGCCAGCGACATGGCATTGCGGCCATGCTCCTACAGAAGGACCCACAGGATAAACTCTTGCCCTGAGTGTACATGTCCATAAAACTCACCGACACTGAGAGGCAATGGGCAATTTGGGAGAAGGAAGCCTATGCAGTCCACTGGGGTCTCCTCTCCTGGAGACACTTCCTGGAAGGGAGCAAAGTGCCTTTCTAGGTTTGGACTGATCACAAAAATCTCGAAGCTCTAAAAAAAAAACCCAGAAAACTCTCACCTAAGCAAGTCTGCTGGGTGCAATATTTCCAATGGTTCAACTTTGAACTAAAATACATCCCAGGGAGGAAGAACCTGCTAGCTGACGCTTTATCAAGGAAGCCACAATTTGATAGCCGGAGGGAAGAAGTCATCCCTGCCATCATCCGACCCCCTCACAACAAGTAGCACAAGTCACCACTAAAGGCCAAGCCAGACACCAAACTGACCCTGTGAGAGACAAACTGATGGCCACACTGAAAGCAGCTCTCCCAGCTGACCAATGTTATATGGACAACAGAGACGTTCTGACCATGAGAGATGGTCTAGCTTGGAAGGGGCCCAAACTATATGTGCCTGCCAGCTTGAGGCTGGAAGTCCTACAGTGCAGCCATGACTCATGACTGGCAGGCCATTTCAGCTTCTTAAAAATTCTGCACCTGGCCAGAAGGCAATTTTGATGGCCAAAGATGAAGGCTGACATAGAGGACTACGTAAAGAGTTGTGCCACTTGCACAACCATGAAGATGAGACCAGGAAAACCACCTGGGCTCCTCCAACAAGTAACTAGACCCAGCTGGCCCTGGGAGAAAATTGCAATGGACTTTATAGTCGAGCTCCCAGAGAGGAAATACAGTCATTTGGATGGTAATTGATTTATTTTCCAAGCAAGCCCACTTTACTGCTTGCTCAGGATTACCCTCAGCCAAGAAGCTGGCTAAAATGTTTATCAAGCAGATTTACCGACTGCACGGAGTGCCCCACTGGGTAATTTCTGACCGTGGCACCCAATTAACTGCTAAATTCTGGAGGGAGTTCCTGAAATTGGTTGGGTCTACCTGGAGTCTTAGCTCAACTTTCCATCCAAGTATGAATGGGCTGTGAAATGAGCAAATGCCATGGTGGAGCAATATATAAGATGTTATGTGGATTACCAACAAGAAAACTGGGCGGACCTGTTGCAGTTCACAGAAGCGGCTTACAACAACGCTGTACACAGCAGCACCAGATTAACCTCCTTTCAGGTCACCAGTGGCATGGACTTTGTTCCCATGCCCAAGCTGCCCAGAGAGCCACCTTCCTCCATCACTTTAACATTGGAGTTGTTAAAGAAGGGCTGGGAAGACACCAAGAAAGTGTTGCTGGAAGCCGCTGAGGCATATAAAAAGCAAGCGGACAAACACTGATTTCTCCAACCCCCCTTCCATGTGAGAGATCAGGTTTATCTATCAACCAAATATATTAGATTAAAATTGCCCAGTAAAAAGCTGGGACCTAAGTTTCTAGGACCTTTTCTAATAGTGAAAGTAATTAACCCAGTAATAGTTCAGCTTAACCTGAACTACTACAATATCTAGTACATTGGAAAGGGTACCCTTTGTCTGAGGCTACCTGGGTTAGGAGCTGCGATGTAAAGGCAGAGAAATTTATAAAGCAGTTCCATGACAAATTCCATGATAAACCAAAGGGTCCCTCTGGGGGTGGGGGAAGAGGTGGTTAGGGATTACTTGAATTAACCCCCTATGCCCCTCTCATTGCAGGATATGATCATTGGTTGAGGGGGGCAGCCTGTCATCCCTGGAGGCCATCTTTCTCTTTGTATCTTCAAGGCTGACACACTTAGTGCTGTGGGAAATTGGGAAGGGGGATTGCATGGAGTTGTAGAGATATCTGGCCATAAAAACATTCTTTTCTCTGGGAGAAAAGACATTCAGTCAGCACCTGGAGTGGCGTGACTGGGAGGCATCTTCAGTTGGGATGGTGGATTGATTGGACCATGTGATGGACATATGGGTGCAGGGGAAGGGACTTTGACTTACTTTTGGGTGGGGAAAACCCAGAAGCTTTCAGATTTGGGTTTTCCCAGATGTGCCAATATGACATCTCTAATAAAGTGGAACTTTGAGGAATTTCTAGCCTTGGAATTTTCTTTTGTTGGGAGTGTTACTTGGAACTCTGACAGTATCTTCACCAAGCTGGACCTAAGGGAGGCCTACTATCAGCTTCAGATCAAAGAAGGGGATGAGTGGAAGGCAGCATTTAATTGCCCCTTGGGTAACTATAAGGGTAATGTGCTTCAGTTTACAAGGGGCCCTGGCAGTGTTCATGCTGTTGATCAATGAGATACAAGGGGGTGCTCATCTACCTGAACAACATCCTGATTTACACCAAGTCCATGGACAAGCACATCCAATTGGTGTGCAGGGTCCTGAGAAAACTACTGAGGCAAATCTATACATCAAATTAATGAAATACGAGTTCCACAAGGCACTTTGGGTCCCTGAAAACTCTGAAATGAGTCTTGGAGGACTACTTTCAGAGTTGCACCATCTGTGCTACAATGAAAAAATGGCTGGGGAAGCCTCACAGCCTTCTACAGCCTATGGCGAACCCCACCCGATCATGGGAGGAACTGGCCATGGACTTCATCGTGGAACTTCCACACAGCCATGGCAACACCGTGATCTGGACAGTAATCAACCTTTTTTCAAAACAAGCCCATTTCATGGCCTGTCCCAGCCTCCCGTCAACCTGAAAACTAGTGAAACTATTCATTGCCCACATTTATCGCCTGCACAGCACACCAAAGAGAATTGTCTCCAATCAGGAGGTACTGCTAAGTTTTGACAAGAATTCATGAAAATTGTGGGATCCTCCCAAAGCCTCAGTTCTGTTTTTCACCCAGCCACCAATAGAGCAGTTGAAAGAACCAACATGATGGTGGAACAGTATGTCTGCTGCTATGTGCGGTACAAACAGATTGACTGGGCCAAATTACTACCATTTCGCAAGGTGGCCTATAACAATGTGGTGCATAGCAGCACTGGGTTCACCCCCTTCTGGATAGCGAATGGGATTGAGTTTGTCCCAATACCAGAATGCCCATGGGAGCATGAACGAGTGGCTTGCTAGCATGCAATGGGTGTGGGAACATGTTAGGATAGCCTTACGGACAGTGGCAGAGGCCTACAAAGTACAAGCGGATAAAAAGCGTAGTCCACAGGCCCCATTTCACACTGGGGAGTAAGTGTATTTCTCCACAAAGTACCTCAAACTCAAGGTACCTTGGTGAAAATTAGCCCCAAAGTTCCTAGGGCCATTCCCAATCGTAAGGGTCATCAATGCAGTCATGGTAGAACTCCCTCGACTGTTAGGTAAAACCCACCCAGTGTTCCGTAGCAGCCTCCTATGCCCAGTAAAAACAACAACCATACGGGGCCCCCTAGCCCAGGCATCCCAGCCAATACAGGTGGGAGGGGATCTTCACTATGAGGTAGACCAGACTTTGGACTCCCATAGGCACAGGGACCTACTACAGTACTTGGTGCAGTGGAAGTGGTATCCCCTGTTGGAAGCCTCATAGGTGAGAAGCAAGGATATAAGAGCATCCTGATTGGTGAAATGGTTTCATCAACCTAACCCAGGCAAACTGGGCAGAGGGAAGGCTGATACCCAGGAGAGGGCTCATGGTGTTCTTTGCCTTCCAGGTGTCATCCCCATAGTAGGGGGGCTGCACGTCAGCCCCTGGGTCTCCAGCCATGCTGGAGCTGCCATTTGGGCAGGGAAGGAGAACTGCCAGCTGGGATGCATGTCCATGCCTGCCGAAAACCACGCCAAAAGCCATACCCTCTGAGCTGCGCAGCGGGCATACACACCGCGGGCCCCCTGCCAAGCTGTGAGGAAGGCAGACACAGCCCCAACAAGCCTGCCACAGCTATGGAGCCTGCAGAAGGCCAGCTCAGCTGTGGGCTTCATAAACAGCTGATGCGTGGTATACCAGATGGGCAGTGGAGCACGCACAGGTGTAGGGAGCCTGGCATGCCAAAAGCAAGCATGGAGTGGTGGATGGAAAGCTCTACAGCTGCAAGAACACTGGCAAAGTGGCGGTGCATGAGGGGTGGTAATTATATAGGGCGGGGCCCAGGGGGCAGAACCATGGGGGTGGGGTAAATGGCATTTAAGGGGTGGAGGGTTAAACCACAGTAGTGCTGACTTTGTTTTCCTTACTGTTTGTCACTGTGCGGGGTTTCCAGATTGCCAGATAAAAAGTACTAAATTAACTTTCTTGTCTGCATTTCTTGTCTGCTAAACTCCAGAACATGACAATAACCTTTTGTGACCTTCTGACAAACAAAGTTAATGGGGAAGCCAGATTTACTTAACAACCATAATACTAATTTAACAACTTCAGTGATTCACTTAATAACTGTGGCAGGTTGTAAAACTGGGCAAACTTCATTTTAAAGTGCAAATGGGTGTGGAACCTTCTTGGAACTGCTGAAAAGACGGTGTTGTACACTGGAGATAGATGATGTTGTATCCTTCCCCCTCTGTTGAGAGAGAGCTGTCCAATTTTGAACAACAAAGTTGTTTCAGCAGTTCCAATAAGGCTCCAAACCTATTTGCACTACTTAGGTGACCCCAAGGACACAGATAAATGTCCAAGTGGCCTTAATGACTCTCTAAAAGAATGCAAATGATCAGCTTCTGCAAGGTCCCCATCATCCATTCCCCATCATCCAGTCAGAGCTGAAGTATCTTCTTGGATGAGAAGCAAACATCTTCAAAAAAAAAAAAAAAAAAAAAAAACCCACAAGAAAGTCCAATTGCCTCTTGAAAAAGCACCTGCTGGAGGTCTATAACAATGCATTATTAAGGACCAAATTACCCAAAACCTGGAGAATTTTACAGCTTTCATTGATTGGAAGAATAGCCACAATTAAAATGAATACTCTACCGAAAAGTTTTTATTTTTATTTCAAGTAATTCTGATAAAACTAGGGAAAAACATTTTGAAGAGTTAAATAGAACAATAACAAAATTTATCTGGCAAGGAAAGAAACCAAAAATCAAATTAAAATGCTATAGGACACTAAAAATAAGGGAGGATTGGGAGCTATACTATAAAGCTTCAGTGCTTACATGGCTAAAAGAGTGGATAAATCTAAAGAATAAAAGGATGTTGGTGATAGAGGGACATGATTTACAATTGGGATGGTATGCATTTATATGGGATGGGATGGGAAAAATAAAGCACACAGCTACTTCCAAAGACACCAGGTTAGAAATGCTCTGTTGTTAGTATGGGAAAAAATTAAACAAAATTACTATATGAAAATACCGGTCTGGCTATCCACAATGGAAGCACTAATATATCCTAACATGTTAGATCTGGATAAAATAGTTAGATATAAAGATATATTAAATGAACAAGGGAAATTAAAAATGAAACAGGAACTAAAAAATCAGGGAATCGACATAGACTGGTGGCCTTATATGCAAATACAGACAAGATATAAGAAGGATTCAGATAAATATGGCTTCTATAGTGAACCAGAAGAATTGGATAAGATATTGCAGGGGACGGATGAAAAACTGATAAAGAAGTTTTACAACTACCTATTGAGTTTCAAAATGGAAGAAGAATCGGTAAAGGAAACTATGATAACATGGGCAAAAAACTTTGGGTATACTATAGAACTAGATAATTGGCAAAAACTGTGGGAAAGAAATTATAGATTAACAATGTCAGCATCATATAAAGAAAACCTGTACAAAATGTTTTATAGATGACATCTACCACCACCAAGATTGGCAAAAATGTTTCCAAACATCTCATCAGAGTGTTGGAAATGCAAACAGGCACAGGGATCTTTTTATCACATGTGGTGGACCTGTCCATCCAAAATATTGAATAAGGATAAAAAAGTGGTTAGAGGAGATGGTAACACAACAAATAGACCTAAAACCAGAACTGTTTTTACTAGGCATACTATGGGGAAATACAATATAAGAATCCAATATTTAATGTTACATGTAATAACAGTGGCTAGAATTATGTATGAACAAAATTGGAAAAATGGAAGTATACCCACAGAGGAAATGGTAATAAAAAAAAATTAGATTGCGTTGAAATGGACAGGTTAACGATGGAAATTAAAGACAAATGAGAAACAGAGTATTATCTGATATAGGACCTATGGTACAATTGGCTGGAATCAATAATTCAGATGAAAGACATTATAGAAGAATATGGTATGGTATCAGGATTCAGACTGAATCAGAAAAAAACAAGGATGATAGTTAAAAATATGACAATTGATCAAAAGAAGGATTTGGAAAGGAAGGCAGGCTTTGAAATAGTACCAAAGGTGAGATATCTAGGAGTTCAAGTTGCAGATTCAAATATAAAACTGTTCCAAAACAATTATGAGGTGTTGTGGCGAAAGGTACAAAAGGATATGGAAACTTGGAAAAAACTGCAGTTGTCTCTATTTGGAAGAATAGCAGCAGTTAAAATGAATGTTCTACCTAGATTTTTATTTTTGTTTCAAATGATTCCGGTGCTTAAAAGTGATAAACAGTTGACGGAATGGCAAAAAGGAGTGAATAAGTTTGTTTGGAACGAGAAAAAGCCAAGAGTGAAACTGAAAATTATGCAAGATGTTCGTAAAAGGGGTGGTCTTAAACTTCCAAACCTGCGACTGTATTATGAAGCAGCAGCGTTGACACAAGCAAGTGACTGGTTTGGAAGAACAAAGACTGGAATATTGAATATAGAGAGTCATGACCTTGAATTTGGCTGGCATGCATACCTATTTTATGAGAACAAAGTGGATAAAGTATTTAACAGCCATATGCTTAGAAACTCCTTGATGAGAGTATGGAAGAAGCACCGGCTCAAATGGGATTATAAAATACCGTTGTGGTTGGATCTTGATCACATCATATGGAATATAAATATAAAGTCACTCAGGGAGTTTTTATATAAAAAAGTACTTTTTTGTGATGGGGGCAGATTGCAATTAAAGACATTAAACCTACTGTTGGAAGAAGGGATTAATTTAACTTGATTACAGTATAATCAACTTCAACTGAGATGGAGAGAAGATCAAAAAATTGGATTTATGTTGCATGAAGAAGAATTGGTTAGACAGATAAAAGAGAAAGGCCCAATGCATATTAAGAGAGTTTATAATGTTTTGTTAGAAAGAGATTCAGAAAATGAATTGGTTAAAGATTGTATGATAAAATGGGCGCAAAATTTTGCAGAACCAGTTATGATGGAAACGTGGGAAAAAATATGGGTTCAGAATGTTAAATTTACACAGTCACAGAATTTGAGGGAAAATTTCTATTAAATGTTTTATAGGTGGCATTTAGATCCTAAGAAATTGTCGTGCATGTATCCTAATGTTCAACCAAAATGTTGGAGATGTGATTGCTTAGATGCTACATATTATCATATATGGTGGACCTGCAAGAAAGTAAAGGCTTTCTGGATAAAAATTTGGTGGGTTATGCAAAATGTTCTGAAGAAAAAAATCCAATTTTCTCCTCAATTGTTTTTACTGGGTATAGTTAAGGGCTTTTCAGTGGGTGAAACAAAATTGATATTGTATATGGTGACAGCAGCTAGGTTATTGATCGGTCAATATTGGAAAAGGGATGCTATGCCTACAATTCAAGAATGGACTTTGAAGGTGGCCAGCTTTGCAGAAATGGCGAAGATATCAGCATACTTAAAAGACCGGACTCAAGAGATTTATGCATGGGAGTGGAAGAAATGGATAAATTATGTGCAGAATAAATACCAAACTAGGAAGTACCAGATAGCTTTTAGCTGAATGTTGTGTAGAAATGTATAGTATGTAGGGGGTATAATAGTTTATATTATGAATAAAATGTATAGTACACAGGGGGGAGAATAGAAGGGTTGTAAAGTATGATATAATATAATGTGGACGGATTTCACCTTGGGGAAGTCATGGGTGGAGGGGAGGGTTGGGGAGGGCTAGGGTGGGAAGGCGGGGTAAAAATGGGAAAAATTTGTATTTCTAAAACTTTTTCAATTAAAAAAAAAAGTGGTTAGAGGAGATGGTAACACAACAAATAGACCTAAAACCAGAACTGTTTTTACTAGGCATACTAATGGGGAAATACAAGATAAGAATCCAATATTTAATGTTACATGTAATAACAGTGGCTAGAATTACGTATGCACAAAATTGGAAAAATGGAAGTATACCCACAGAGGAAATGGTAATAAAATAAAATTAGATTGCGTTGAAATGGACAGGTTAACGATGGAAATTAAAAACAAATGAGAAACAGAGTATTATCTGATATAGGACCTATGGTACAATTGGCTAGACCCGTGATGGCGAACCTATGGCACGCATGCCCAAAGTGGCACACAGAGCCATGTAGCCCGGCACGCGTGGCATCGGCCATTTCTCTTCTGGGCTTCTGGTGTGCAGGCACACACGATGATCAGCTGGCCTTTGTGTGTATGGAGGTGCCGGAAACTGGAAGAGCTGTTCTGTGAGCATGTGCGCTGGCCAACTGATCAATGCACACACATGCACACCAGTAATTGGAAGATTTGCTGGCCGGAGCGCATGCGCGCCCCCGAAACCGAAAGTAAATTTTTCAGTGTGTACATGCCCCCTGGGCAATTCCTCTTCCTGGTCGCAGCCCAGACTCCCTTTTCAGCACTCGGTGCCACCCATGTGCATGTGTGCTCCCTTTTCAGCACTTGGTGCTGAAAAGGTTCACCATCACTGGACTAGACAATAGATGCAAAGGTTAGAAAATGGATGATGAAAGAGGATCAACAAGTTAGATATAAATACAGGTATAAAGCTATATAGAAGAATATGTATTGTAAGCAATATTGGTATAGATTGTACATAATTGCAAATCAAAATATATAGAGTGAGAAATGTATACAGAAGTATGTTATAACCATGGATACAATAGATATAAGTATGTTGTATAATACCAAGTTTTTATTCTTTTTTCTATGGACTATACTATATGAATAAGAGAAAAATGGTTGTAACTAGCATGTATAACATCATGTGTCAAGCCCTGACTGGGACTCGACACATTTGGAGGGAGAAGAGTGGGAGACATGGCTACAGCTACCTGTAAAGAAGGGACGGTGGTGAGAAGCCAATCTGGGAGGCGAAAGGATGACCAGCATCAAGAGGCTATCAGCAAAGCAGCAGGAGGCCACCAAAGACTGTGGAGAGGTCCCCAGCTCCCAGCATGGATAGGCAGCTTGTGATGACGTTTCAAAGTGCCAGAGGGCCGCGGAAGAGCAGGAATTACAAAAGACCCAATGGACAGCTGATGGGGTGGTGGTGGTGGTGATGGCTTCGAACGCTGGATGCTGGCTAACCAGACCTAAGTGAATAAATAGCGCTGAGAGGCGGTTGCTCTCAGTGCTGACTTTGACCCGATTACTCACCTTGTCCTGCCTGTTGGCTGTGTTCAGCAATTAAAGCTTTGCAATTATCACCATCTGCTGGTCTTTTATCTGAATTGCACAGATCCGGAAGGCCAGAAAGAGAAAGGCCAAGAGAAAGTCAGCGCTTTCTTCATCTTCATATATCTACATCAAAGTTTGGAGGATGGCAGAGGGGACGTTCCCGGAAGGGATGGAGATAGACACTGCAGTGGTGAAGGAAGTGGCAGAGGAAGGGCCAGTGGAAGAGGCAGTGCAAGAGGGCTCTGACCAATCAGTGTTGAGGCCCAAGGTCCATCAAACCAGGAGTGCTGAGTGCCCAGAGGAAAGCCAACAAGGCCAGAGAGCTAAGCCTGGACAGACAGTCACAGGAGAATGGTGGCATAGTTCTGCTCTCACAGGCATTGCAGGGTCTAGGATGCCAATGCCCCCTTGTGCAGGACCTTCTTTCCAGGGGTGGAGGGAGAGACATTGGACGGAAGACGAGGAGTGGGAGTGGAGCTATTCCACAGGCCCCAGCCCCAACGTCATGGACATTCTGCGGGAATGATTTGGGGAAGCCAGTTTCCGTGATCTTGGCAACCATGGGCCACAGGGTTGGATCATGGCATCATAGCATCATGGCAAGAAGCATTAGGACCCAGCTCAGCAACTCGTTTCCATCTTGCTAGTCCAAAGTTCCGAATGGACCACGCACCTAGTCAGTCTCCTGACTGCCAAGTGCCCTGGGATCAGGGGTCATCTATGGGAGAGGTTGTTAAGAGTACTGAGCAAGCCCCACAGAAGACAATGGTGGAGCAGGGATCCGACCGGGGGCCTCAGAGTGGTCACCCGGGCTGGGTGAGGGGGAATAGGAGGACTGCTGGTGTGACTAGAACACTAGACTAAGCCCTGTTGTGGGGCCCGGGGATGTGGCCTCAGCAGGGTTTCTGGGGTCCACCGGCAATCCAGGCCACATTCAATGGTAGTTCTGGCCGGGTGGCTTTCTTCCTCAGTCAAGTCATAAACCACATAGACTTATACGGACAGTATTACCCAACCCAGTGGGCAATGGTGGTGGCTATTACAGCAGTACTGACAAGGGAGGCAACAATTGGATGGCTGGCCTGCACAGCAACCATGCACAAGAACTAGTGGACATGGGCCAGTTCCTGGAGGTTCTCCGCTCCAGGTTTGAGGATGAGACATGTACACAGGTAGTGGAAGGAGAGCTCATAGCACTCAGGCAAAAAAGGCTGACCCGCAAAAGAGTACATCTGAGAATTCAGGAAGACTGCTGGCTGCTTGCAGGCATGGCCGGAACAACTTCTGGTTCACCACTTTTGCATGGGCTTGGACCGGGACCTCCGGCAAGCCTATGTATATCGAGGCTTGCCTCCTCAACTGATCAACTGGTTTTGAGCAGCGAAAGATCTAGACATGGGGCTACAAAAGTTTAGAGTTTGGGGAGAAGGGAGCATGGGACAACAAAAAAGGCAGATAGAATGACCTCTGCCCCCAAGGGAGATAAAGACTGTAGGCATTGTCCCCAATTCTACTGACAGGGCCTGGAGGCCATCATTCTGTTGTTTTAGGTGCAACCAGATGGGACATTCAGTGGCAGAGTGCCCCATGCCAGTGCCATGAATGCCGGCTCCAAAACCATCTTCTAGCGGGGACAGGGGGAGAGGATGACCTCGAGCGACACCAGAGCAATCCCAAGTGATGCAGACCCTGCCAGCAGATGCTGAGACAATAACCAGGGAGGTTGTGGTTACACCAAGCCCAGGGTTCCTAGTGGTGTCCTGGGATAGTGACAATGAGGACCTAGAAGATCTGATGGTGAGTGACCCCCTTCGGTCCTTTGTCCTTCCAGAACCTTCGCTCTTCTCAAGGGATCGAATACGGGGCCCAGGTAGATTCAGGGTGCACATGTTGCCTGATCCGCCCTGCTGTGGTGGGCATCAGAACTGTCAGGATGAAAACCCCTATCAAGTTTGAACAGATGGATGGCTCATTACTAGGAGGGGGGGCACTGGCCACCCATGTAACCGAACAAGTCCAGTTAGAGATAAGGAACCATTGGGAAAGCATCCAATTCATTATAGTGGAAAGGATGATTGAGCCGATTATATTGGGGTTAGCGTGGCTCGACAAATGGGAGCCCATGATATGGTGGGAAGGGGGTTTCTGGAAACTACGTTTGACACTTGGCCCAGAGCCGCCTGCAAAGAACCAGATAAAAGGGGGAACAGGGGCGAGAGAAAAGCCAGTGATAGCTTCACCAGATCAGGGATTCCCTAGTATATATGGGGATTTGGCTGCTGTGTTCAGTGAAGAGGAGTGTGAGATGCTCCCCCCTCACAGGTCGACTAACTGTGCCATCGAATTGATCCCGGGGGCCAAGCTGCCAAGACCCCATATGAACTGGAGGAATTGAGATGATACATTGATAAAAACCTAGCAAGGGGTTTCATTAAACCTAGAAGGTCCAGGATGGAAGCACCTGTTCTCTTCAGAGCGAAGCTGGGGGGTTACGCTTGTGCATTGACTTCTGTGACCTCAATGGTATATGCGTGGAGCATCTGTACCCGCTGCCGTTGATGAAGGATCTGCTTGCTACTTTGGCAACAGGCCATATTTTCACAAAACTTGACTTACGTGAAGCTTATTACAGGGTGTGGGTCAAACCAGGAGATGAGTGGAAAACTGCGTTCAACTGTCCCCTGGGGAGTTACCAATTCCAGGTAATGCTGTTCAGGTTGCAGGGGGCCCCTGTGGTATTCATGTAGCTAATCAATGAGTTCCTTCATGAACACTTGTACCGGGGGGGGTCCTTGTGTACCTGGATGACATTTTGATCTATACCCGAATGATGGAGGAGCACAACTGTTTGGTTCATCTAGTATTGCAAAAGTTACTAGCAGCCAAATTATTAGTGAAACTATCAAAATGCGAGTTTCACTAAATAAGATTGGATTATCTGGGATATAGAATATTGGGGGAAGGAGTCGAAATGGATCCCAGGAAAGTCCAGGCAGTGTTAGAATGGCAAGCCCCAAGAACTCAAAAACAGTTACAGAGCTTCCTTGGGTTTGCCAATTTCTATCGGCAATTCATTCCCTCTTTTGCTAAGGTGGCTTTGCCCCTGATGGATTTACTGCGGGCCAAACCCGTGATAGCAAGACCAAGACCAGGGCAACTGTTACGGTGGACTACTGAATGTCAATGGGCTTTTGAGGAACTGAAGGAGCTTTTCGCCTGTGAACCAGTCCTCAAACACCCTGATCCCAAACAAGCCTTTGTAGTGCAGGTAAACACCAGCAATGTGGCTGTAGGGGCTGTTCTCTTACAGAAAAATGCCAAAGGCCAATTGCAGTCCTGTGCATATAACTCCCGGAAACTGACACCAACAGAACGAGGGTGGGCAATCTGGGAGAAAGAAGCATATACCATACAGTGGACACTCCTGACCTGGTGACATCTTCTTGAGGGTGCTCCACACCCATTTGAAGTGTGAACGGATCATAAGAATCTGGAAGCCCTCCAAACACCAAGAAGGTTGTCCCCAAAACAGGTGAGGTAGGCACAGTACTTCCAGTAATTCTCATTTAATCTAAAGTACGTTCCAGCTGGGAAAAACTTCCTAGCCAATGCCTTATCCTGGATGCCCTAATATAACAGCAAACGGGAGGAGGTAGTGGAAGCTCTCATACTACCTGGGCAGCCGGTGAACAGCATATCAGCGGGTAACATGTCAGGCAACCCGTTCCAGGATGAATTAAGAATGGCATTGATAACTGATCTGTAACTAGCTTGTAATCAAGATATGATAAGTTTCAAGGAGGATTTGGCTTGGAAGGGAGACAAATTATATATCCCTAGCAGCCTACGGACTGCTGTATTGAAATGCTGCCATGATGTCAAACCAGCTGGCCATTTTGGTTTTCTAAAGACATTGCATCTAGTAAGAAGACATTTTTTGTGGCCCCGGATGTAGGTGGAGATTAAGGAATAATGTGAAGGGGTGTTCAACATGCATGGTAGCCAAACCGAGGACGGGATGGCCCTTCGGTCTATTACATTCAGTGGCTGATCCTCGGCATCCATGGGATGGATGCTATGGATTTCATAGTCGACTTCCCAAGTAGCAACGGTTTTACGGTAATATGGACAGTGGTGGATTTGTTCTCAAAACAGGCTCATTTCGTGCCATGCAAAGGGATACCATCCGCATGGCGATTAGTGAGAATGTTCATCCATCACAGACTGTTTCTCCAACACATCTACCGCCTTCATGGAGTGCCAAGATGTGTTGTAGTTGACAGGGATGTGCAGTTCACCACTAGATTTTAGAGAGAGTTTATGCAGCTGATAGGGTCAACACAAGGGCTGAGTTCAGCATTCCATCCCAGCACCAACGGGGCAGCTGAATGAGCAAACGCTATGGTGGAACGTTACCTGCAGTGTTATGTGTCATACCAGCAAATGGACTGGTCAAACCTCCTACCGTTCACGGAGGTGGTGTACAACAACATGGTGCATTGCAGCACGGGCCTGTCCCCTTTCCAGGTGGTGTATGGTATAGAACTCCTGGCGATCCCTGAACTAGAACAAAACCCTCAAACCACAGAAACCCCAACAGGATGGGGGGGGGGATAAGATTCGCAGGGTGTGGCCTCAGGTGAAGGCAGCCTTATGGAAGGCTGCGGAGGAATATAAAGTGCAAGCAGACAAGAAGAGGGCGGATCATAAACCTTTCCGGGTGAGAGATTGGGTTTACCTCTGCACAAAATACCTGAAGCTCAGAATGCCAAGTAGAAAACTGGGACCGAAATACCTGGGATCACTGACGATAACCCGGGTGATCAATCCCATAACAGTTGCCCTAAAACTACCACCACTACTGGGGAAGATCCATCCTGTCTTCCACAGTAGCCTGTTGAAACCCGTAGCAGCCGAACAAAGCAGGGTCCCCCTTAATCTGCTGGGTCCAGTACACACAGACTACTATGAAATACACAATACTGGATTCCAGAATGCATAGGAGCATAGAAGGGGTACCCATTCACCAATGCTACTTGGGTGGCAGCGCCAGACATCCATGCTGCATGGCTACTGAGGTGATTTCACTGTAAATATCCAAACAAGTCAGGGGGACCAAATCACATAACCGGCAATACTAACCCTTCTGCTTTCTCCCTTACTGGTGGACCCCTGGTAGAGGGGAGCCGCCTGTTAAGCCCTGACCGGGATTCAACAGACTTGGGGGGAGAAGAGTGGGAGACGCGGCTACAGCTACCTGTAAAGAGGCTGGGACAGTGGTGAGAGGCCAATCCGGGAGGTGAGAGGATGACCAGCATTGAAAGGCTATCAGTAAAGCAGCAGGAGGCCACCAATGACTGCAGAGAGGTCCCCAGCTCCCAACTCCTGGCATGGATTGGTAGCTTGTGATGACATTTCAAAGCACTGGAGAGCCACAGAAGGGCGGGAATTACAAAAGACACAATGGACAGCTGATGGGGGGGGTGGCTTTGAATGCCGGATGCTGGCTAACCAGACCTAAGTGAATAAATAGCCCTGAGAGCCGGTTGCTCTCAGTGCTGACTTTGACCTGAATACTTGCCTTGTCCTGTTGGCTGTATTCAGCAATTAAAGCTTTGCAACTATCGCCATCTGCTGGTCTTTTATCTGAATCGCACAGACCCAGAGCAGAAAGGCCGAGATCATGTATATTTAAAAAGGTGCTGATACAACCAGCATATCATTGTTGCAAAATTGAAATTGCAATGTAAAATGAAGGAAAATGTGCAATAAAAATATTTTAAAGAGAAAAAGAAAAAGAAAAAGCCCCTTTGGGACAATCATGACCTGGATGATTGAAAATCTCCATAGATACCCATACCAACCTTCTTCCTAATATCTAGTACAGGAAACAAGACCTAGTTCAGACCTAGTTCATATATATCTATTTCTCATATATTATGTTGGATAGTTTTTGAGTGATCATATTTTAGCACATCTTTTAAAACTCTGTCTTCAAATATCCCCATTAACATATCTGAAACTACCACTATCTCAGACTGAATTAGGGACAGTGAAATGGATAGTACATAGGAAGACCCTTGGTTAGATTCCAGTGCATTCAGTATTTACAATATGTTGGAATATTATCTGAGAAGGGAGATGGAACTTCATTGGGTCACACTCACTGCACTTTCCTGCCTACCCACAAGGATTTATTAATTCTACATTGCATGCACTTGGCTGATATCTTGGGGGTAACACAGAGCCAGGTTTTTATCCAGCTTATCTTTCACCCATTATGGAGAAACAAAATATAGCAACCTACATATTTTAATTAAATGTACAAATTACAACACTGCCACTTTTTAAATTTAGAAATCTTTTTTTGAAAGTTCTGCATTATTACATTTTCTTAATGACTGTGCCTTGGAATGTCTAATGTGACTAAATAAAATCCTACAATAATTATCATAACTCTTATTAGCTCTTGCTTATCTTTGAAATCTGCTTAGTCTGTTATTCAGAATTTGTCTACCCTAAATTCAATTTGCCATTTTCTTGGCAGTTTTCCTTTGGCTGCCTTAGGTGCCCTCCATGGCTTTGTCTAATTTAAACATCTTGAGTTGTAAGCAGTTCTACTTATATATGTTGCCTCTTGTTAATCATTAAGGGCTACAATATGGTGGAAGTGTAAAAAATAGATCTTAACAATGCTCCTCTGTTAAAGTTGCATATAATCTTACACTTTTTATTATTTTTGTTATTTCCTTGTTCTTTGGTTACAGCAAGACCCTAATGGTCGCAGAGTTTCCATTATGCTTGATGCACACGTTGTAATGAAAATCCTTAGCCTGAGCTATGTACTATATAGCAGTACTCTATAGTATACTTAAATCATTCCTCCAGGTAGCTTTTTTTTTTGAAAAAAAGTTTTTTATTTTTAAACAAAACTTAAAACAACCATCATCCATTACAATTACAGAAAGTGTATCGATCGGTTACAAATCTTTTGTGCTTAATCCCATATCCATATTCTCATTTACCAATTATTTAACAATGGCTTATCTCCCATAAAAAACCCCGCTTTATATATTTTATTATTACATCCATTTCATATTTCATTTCCATGCTTTATTATCTAGCCATTGGTAAAATAAGTCCCATATCAATTAATATTGTTTATCTTCCTGTTCTCTAATTTCAAATGTCAATTTGCTCATTTCAGCACTTTTCTTAATAACATCATCAGTAGGTATCTTTTCTCCTTTCCAGTTTTTAGCAAATACAATTCTAGCCGCTGTTAAGACATTCACAATTAAGTATCTCAATTCTCTGTTATATGTTTCTGGAACAATCCCTAATAAAAATATCTATGGTTTAAAATCAATATGTTTCTTTATCATTTTTTCCAACCATGTGTGGATTTTAGTCCAATATCTTTTAGTTTCTGGACATGTCCACCACATATGGTAGTATGAACCCAGAGTCTGATGACACTTCCAGCACTTCTCCAATTTGTTCTTGTACATTCTGACTATTCTCGCCGGGGGTAGATGCCACTTGTAAACCATCTTATACAAATTCTCCTTATATGCTGTTGACATTGTCATTTTATAATTCTGCAACCACAATTTCTGCCATTTCTCTAAATCAATCCCATGACTAAAATTTCCCCCCATGCAATCATTGTTTCTTTAACTTGTTCTTCTTTGAGTTTAACTTCTAATAGATAACCATATAATTTTTTGATAACATAGTCCACGAACATGGCTCCACAAATGCCGACGGAGCTCCTTTCAGGAGCTCCAGCCCCATGTCTCCGTATAGCCGCTATTTAAAACTCTCCCCCAGGGAAAAGGGGGAGAGAAGAGCAGAAGGGTCTGGGTAGAGCTCCCCTAGACCCCCAGGCTTTTTTTTTAAAGCCTGGGGCTTGCAGGGTGAGAGCTCCCTGGATGCCTTTCAAAGCTCTGGAGCTGGGACGAGTCTGCTTAAAGCAGACCGAAGCATCGCGACCACACCAGCAAAGCAACTAGAAGGATTAAAAAGAATCTGGATTTTGGATTTTGGATACTGGCAGAGTTAATCCAGGAGACTAAAAATGCAAGTATTGTATGCTAACTCCTTAAAAAAAAAAAGAGGGTGTGAAAAATGAAACCTAAAAGTGAAAGTCCTTGTTAACATCAGTAACATTGTTAAAGCTATCGGGTTATTCAAGAAAAAGATTTAAAGTGGAAATGGATTGGAAAAGACTGTGGCACTGATTTTAACTAACTTATATCCCTAATTTGTCTGGAAATAATTGGATTTAATGACCTGATAGCTGAATTAATACAAACATAAAGAGACAATTGAAAAATGGCTGAAATTAAAGATGGATTATATGAGTCACCAAACTCACAAGTAGTGACTGCTAAGGACTTAAAAGACTTTTTGAAATCTTTTACTGCTGAGATAAGACAGATAATTAAAAGAACTATTCAAGATTTTAAATTGGGGAATAATACTGATTTGCTGGCTGAAGAAGAGGAAGAAATTAATCAGGATAACGTTTCTTTGGAGGGTAAAAGAGACATTGTTGGGGCTAAAATGGAGGTTATTTTATCAAAAACACAGGTTTTGGAAGAGGCTTCCATTCAATTAACTGAGAAACAGCAAGAGGACTCTTTACTGCAGATTCATAAATATTTTGACAAGTTTTGGGTTTACAGACAGAATCAATATATAAGGAACGAACTGATGGACTACAAATGTAGAAATGGGGGCTTCAAATTAAAAGAAAAACCCCAAGAAGAGAACGAACTTCTAAGACATACCAACTACAATTCCAACTAAAAATTTTTCAAAAATAAAAGCAGGGGGAGGAGTAATGTTGAAGAAGAATGGATTTTTGAAGAAGGACTGGAAAAAATATAGAAAGAAAGAAAGACTGGTCATATTTTGGATATTGTCTCATGATGTTAAAAGATTTAATTAAAGTTGGAGCAGGGGGAGGAGTAATGCTGAAGAAGAAAGTATTGTTGAAGGACTGGGGGAAAATATAGAAAGAAAGAAAGACTGGTCATATTTTGTTTCATGATGTTAAAAGATTTAATTAAAGCTGGATAACTTTTGAATTTTATGGTAGATTTAAAGTATTGAAGCTTAAAGGTAAAAAATATAGAAAGAGAGAAAGACTGGTCATATTTTGGAGATTGTCTCATGATGTTAATAGATTTAATTAAAGTTGGATAACTTCTGAATTTTATGGTAGTTTTAAAGTATTGAAGTTTAAAAGTGGATAACTTAAAATTTAATGGATAACTTTTTGAAAGTTTTGAAATTTATATTTTGGAGAATGTTCTGCTAATGTATTAAGAGATTTTAAAATGCTTAAAACAAGATTATGGGTTTGTTTTTTTTTTACAAATGTGAAATGTGATAAGAGAATTTATAAAAGGAAGGTTGAAGTATAATTTTTAAAAGGGGAGTTAATAAGTGTGAGAGAGTTTTGAATTCTGTAATAGTTAGCATATGTTAGCTTATGTTTGTTAAATGTTATATCCTGTTTTTGCTCTGGGAAGTCGGGGGGAATGGGGAGGGGGGTTTGGGTGGGGATAAAATGATGTATGATAATCGATTGTGAAATGTTTGGTTGTTTGAATATAAAAAATAAAAAACTTTTGTTTTTTTTTTTAAAAAAAGCATGCCAGCCCAACAACAAGTCATGACCTTCTAAAGTCAACAATCTAATATTACTTAACATTATTCATTCTTTAATCCACATCAAATTACATGCTTGGTAATATAGTTCCCAATCCGGCAAGCCAAAGCCTCCTCTTGATCTAACATCTTGCAACAATTTTAATTTAATCCTCACCTTTTTACCCTGCCAAATATATTTTAACACAGTTTTGTTTAGATCTTCAAAATATTCTTTCCCCAACTTAATTGGAATTGTCTGGAACAAATATAAAATTCTAGGCAATATATTCATTTTTATAGTTGATATCCTCCCTATCAATGATAGTTGTAAATTCTCCTATTTTGCCAAATCTGTCACTATCTGTTATTTAAGCTTATTATAATTATTCTCCTTAGGTGTACTGCATCTTGCTGTCAAATGTATCCCCAAGTACTTAACCTTGTTCGTGACCTGCATCTTTGATACTTCTGCCAACTCTTCTTTTTGTTTTTTAAACATATTTTTTGTCAAAATCTTTGTTTTATCTTTATTTATTTTCAGGCCTGCCACCTTACCAAATTGTCCTATTTTATCTATCAGTTTATTTATTGATTCAAGTGCATCTTCCAGAATAAACACCAGATCATCCACAAATGCTTGCAATTTATATTCTTGGTTTTGAATTTTCATTCCTTTTATTTCTTTTTCTTCTCTGATATTTCTATTTAGTACTTCTAGTGTTAACACAAACAACAGTGGTGACAGTGGCCAACCTTGTCTCGTTCCTTTTTGTATTTCAATAAATTCTGTCAATTCTCTGTTTATCATTACTTTTGCTATTTGTTTATGATATATAGCTTCTATGGCTTGAGTAAATTTCTCCCCAAAGCCCATCTGTTTCAATTGCAATATCATAAATCGCCAGTTCACATTGTCGAAGGCTTTCTATGCATCTAAAAACATCAAAGCCGTTTGCTTTTCCGGGTATGCTTCATAGTATTCCAAAGTGTCCAGTATTATCCTCAAATTGTCTCTAATCTGTCTTTTTGGCAGAAATCCATTTTGATCCGAATGGATAAAGTTATTTAAATATCTTTTAAGTCTTTCTGCTAATATCGTAGCAAAGATTTTATAGTCTGAATTTAGCAGGGATATAGGCCTATAATTCTTGACTTGTTGTGGGTCAGTATCCTCCTTTGGGATAAGTGTAATATATGCTTCTAACCATGATTTGGGTATTTCCTTCTTTAACATTACTTCATTCATAACTTCTAACAGTGGGAGACTCAGTGATTCCTGTAAAGTCTTATAGTATTCCGCTGGCAGTCTGTCTGGGCCTGGTGCCTTCCCAATCTTTTGTTTTTTAAGAGCTTCAGTCAATTCCATCATCGTTATGTTTCCTTCTAGCATCATCTCAGTATCTTTTGAAATCTGAGGTAAATTCGCCTTATGTAGATATTGTTTAACACTTTCCTCTTCTATATTTTCTTTTTCATATAGTTTTTTATAGTAATCTTGTATAATGTTTTTCTTCTCCTCATTTCCAAATCTAATTTGTCCTTACTCATCTAATAATTGTCTTATTTTCTTTGATTCTCTCTTTTTTTCAGTTTATATGCTAGCCATCTGCCTAGTTTATTAGCATCTTCAAAGTAGTTCTGTTTAGCATTCCTAATTTTTTGTGCTAAATCTTCTTTTTCTATTAATCCCATTTTATGTTTAGTTGTATCCATTTTCATTTTAATATCCTTTTTTGTGGGAACTTCTGTAGTTCCTTTTCATTTTTTTTTATTTTAAATATTTTATTGTTAAGAAATTATAATAATACAGTTTTTTGTCCATCCGGTTACATGGTATAGGAAAAGGAAATAAATAAGAGTACAGATGTATGTACATATAGATAATCTTTGCTACTCAATTACATGGTATATAAATATATACTTATATCATTCTTAATGTATATATATATAAAATGGGTCTTTAAAGGTAAATTAATAAATACATGAGTCATATCTTTTGCTTACCTATGTAACCTTTCCTTACCTCATTTTACTTTTTACCATCTGCGGTACATCTTCTCTTACTATTTCATTTAACTATTTCTTGTACTCAATCTAGTCTCTTTCATTTTTTTTTATTTCATTTTCCTCTTCTCTAACCACCCGTACCACTTGTCCCACACACTATAATAATCAGTATCTTCTCTGTCATTGATTTCCAGCATTAATTTATTCATCTCGGCACATTCCATTATTTTACCGATTACTTGTTCCTTAGTTGGTATTTTTTTCTCTTTCCATTGTTGAGCAAAAGAGATTTTTGCTGCTGTTGTTATATGCACTGTTAGGTATTTCTTCTTTTTTGCCATTTCCGTCTTGAGAATTCCCAGGAGGAATATTTTAGGATCTAATTCAAAAGTTTCACCTATTATTTCTGAAAGCCAATTGCCAATCATCTTCCAATATTTTTTTTGCTTGAGAGCAGGTCCACCAGCAATGGTAAAAAGTGCCTTGCTGATGCCCGCACTTCCAACACTTTGGACTTAGGTTGGGATAAATTTTGGCAATCCTAGCTGGTGCTAGGTGCCACCTGTAGATCATCTTATACTGGTTCTCCTTGTAGGTGGTTGCCTTAGTGAGTCTTACATTGTTATTCCATATTTGGTCCCATTCTTCCAAATTTATATTTTTCCCAATATTTTTGGCCCATGCTAACATTGGGTCTTTAACCACCTCCTCCATCAGGTCATATTCTACCAAATAATTGTACAATTTAGCCAGTAATTTATTGTCCGTGCTCATCCAAATCTTATCAAAATCTTTGCTACCCATTTCTATACCGTATTGTTCTTTATCTTTTTTGTACCTTGATTTTATCTGTGCGTATGTCCACCATTCTATATGAGTGCCTTGTTCTTTTAACTGTTCTATTGTTTTAAGATTCCCTGCCTCATCTAATATTTCACCGTTTTACCAAGTTCCAGAACGTTTGGGTATATTATCGCCTCCATAGTTGAGAGCCAACTGGGGATTTTAGTATAGTGTTTTCGTCTTATTTCTTCCCAGGTTGACTTCAATATATCCCTCAATTTGTGTTTATTAAAGTGTGTTTTTGTTTTTTTCCTGTTTCCCATAGGTAGGCATGCCAGCCTTTCTGAAGATCATGCCCTTCTAACGTTAAAATTATTTTGTTCGTCAAGGTCACCCAATCTTTTAGCCAAACTAGAATTGCTGCTTTATGATAAGTTTCCCAAATAGGTAGTCCAAGCCCTCCTCTATCTTTTTTATCTTAATAAAACTCCTAATTGTTATTATTGGCTTTTTTCCTCCCCAAATAAATTTCCTAATGATGGCATTGAATTCTCTGAAAATTTTTTTATCTAATTTAATTGGCGCCGTTTGAAACAGATACAACAATTTAGGTAAGACACTCATTTTAATTGTCGCTATCCTCCCTAAGAAGGAAATCTGGAGCTTTCCCCACTTCTCTAAGTCTTGTTTTATGCTTTTTACCAAAGGGATATAATTGTCCTCTTTGAGGGCCGAATATTTTGTTGAGATCCACACTCCCAGGTATTTAACTTTCTTCACAATTTGTATTCCCATGGATTCCTCCAGGGCTTCTTTCTGATTTTTCGTCATATTTTTGGTGAGCATTTTGGTTTTCGATTTGGTTCTTCCATGATTAAAACGACATCATCCGTGAACGCTTGGACTTTATATGTTTCCTTCCTGATTTTGAGCCCTTTAATTTGATCACTCTCTCTAATCTTCTTTAATAGCACTTCTAGTGCCAATATATACAGAAGTGGTGACATTGGACATCCCTGTCTTACTCCTTTACTGATCTGAAATGTTTTAGTGAGTTCGCCGTTTACTAGGATGTTAGCCCTTTGCTTCTCATAAATCGTGTTTATTGTGTTTGCAAAATTTTGTCCAAATCCCATTACATTAATTTGTTGCTTTATAAACTCCCAATTCAAATTGTCAAAGGCCTTCTGGGCGTCTAAAAAAACTAATGCCACCTCTTTGTCCGGGTGTTCCTCATAATATTCTATCACATCCAGAATCATCCTTGTGTTATTCCTAATTTGCCTCCCTGGGAGGAATCCATTCTGGTCACTATGTATTATCTTATTGAGGATTCTTTTTAGTCTTTCCGCTAATATGCTCATGTATATTTTATAACCAATATTGAGAAGAGAAATTGGCCTATAATTCTGTATCAATTTGGTGTCCAATCCTTCTTTTGGTAGGAGTGTAATATAAGCCTCTCTCCAAGATTCTGGTATTTTATTTTTCAGTAGGGCCTCATTAAAAATTTCAAGCATTCTTGGAAGCCGAATGTCTTCTAATTCTAAATTTTTATATAATTCCCCTGGGAATCCATCCGGGCCTGGAGATTTGTTCTTTTTCAGTTTGGCAATTGCTGTCTTTAACTCTGTTAATGTAATCTCTTTATTCAACATCTCTTTTTCCTCCTCTCCAATCTGTGGCATTCCCTCCTCCAATAGATATTGTTTTACTTTCTCTTTGGGAATATCTTCTTCTTTATATAAAGACGCATAGTATTCGCATACTATTTCCAGTTTTTCTTCCTCCTTAGTTACAATATAGCCTTCCGGATCCTCTAATTGGAAAATAATTCCTTTCTCTCTTTTTTAATTCTATAGGACAGCCACCTGCCTGGCTTATTGGCGTTCTCAAAATAATATTGTTTTGTTCTCTTAATTTCATATGCTAATTTTTCTTGATCCATTATATTTAATTTATGACGGAGGGTCATCCAATTTTCTTTTATTGTTTCATTGTCAGGGTTTTGTTGTGCCTCTTTCTCTGCCTTTGCCAGTTCTTCTAGCAATGTTCTTTGAGCTTCTCTCCTCTCTTTATTTCTGTATGCTCCGTATGCTATCATTAGGCCTCTTAAATAGGCCTTCATCGTATCCCAGATTATTCCCCAGTCCATTGGTTCTTTTTCATTTTCTTCAAAAAAAATTGTTAGCTCCCCTCTAACTTTATCAATGTTTTTTTTGTCTCATAGGAATTGTGTGTTCATTCTCCATCTCGTATTCTTTCTCTTGTATCTACTCTTCCATCTAATTTCCAGTGGGTTATGGTCTGCCCAGGTGTTGGGTAAGATCTCTGCTAATACAATGTCCATTCCCATATTCCTGCTCACCCACATCATATCTATTCTAGACCATGATTTATTAGGATTAGAATAGAAAGTGTACTGTCTTTTATTGGGGTGTAATGTTCGCCAAATGTCTACGAGATTTAGTTCATCCACTAAGTCAAAGAAGGTTTTTGGTAGATTTTTCCTTTTTTTCTTTTGGCCTCTGGGTCTTTTATGATCTTTATTCCCGTCTACCACTCCGTTGAAGTCCCCAATGATGCAAATATTATTATTATCCATTCCCCTTATTATTTCTCGTGTTTTATTATAAAACTCTTTAAAATTTTTGTTTGGGGCATAGATCATTGCTATTAATATTGGAGAGTTGCCTCTCTTGATTTCAACAATTAGTAGTCTACCTTTTGGGTCTGCATATTTCAATTCTGTTTTTATCTCTTTTTTGATATATAGTGCCACCCCTCTCTTCTTCTTCATGGCTAAGGAGGTATAAAGATTCCCCAATTTTTTATATTCCAAATATTTTTTGTCTTCTTGTTTAATGTGTACCTCCTGGAGACAGACTATGTCTACATTTTGTGTGACTAAATTGTTAAAGAAAGTTTTTCTTTTTTTATAATCGTTAAGTCCATTTACATTGATCAATAGGATTTTCCAATCATCCATCCTTTTTGCCTTGTGTTGTTTTACTTGAATTTAAGGTTGGTGTTTGCTCGGACCGCTCTTTGTGGTCTTTGTTTCTTCCCTGCTTCTTTGCTTTCTTTCTCTTCCTTCTCTTCCTCCTCTAAACTCTCTTTCCCCTCCGGGGTCCCTTCTTTGGATCTTCTTTGGGTGAGTTCCTCTTCTGTGGTAGCTGCTTCCAATTCCTCTTTGCTACTCTGTTCATCTTCTGACCCTCTCAGTTGGTCAAGGAATTCTTGAGCCTCCACCAGACTGTTTATTTTAATTTTCCTCCCTTGCCATATAATCAGCATACCCTCTGGCAAGGTCCATCTGAAGAGTATATTCCTTTTATTCAGCTGTATGGCGAGGAATCTATAGTCTCTTCGTTGTTCTCTCACCCTCCTCGGCACTTGCTTCAAGACAACCACCTCCCTTTCCTTATAGTTGATTGGTTCTTCCTTTACCATTTTATAAAATATGTCTTTAACTTTCTTCCGTGCGAATCTTATGTGTACCTCTCTAGGTAGTTTGTTCCATCTAGCGTAGTTCGTCTGTACCCTGTACACCTCGTCCAGTTCTTTTATTATGTCGTCTGTATCCTGTTGAAGAACCTCCGCTATTAATTCTGCCATTACTTGGCCCAGGTTTTTGTCCTTATCTTCTGCAATATTTTGGAAACACAGATAGAAAGAAGCTCTATCCATTTCCAGCTGCATAATCGAATCTTCCAGATCCCTATTCTGGGCCATTAATTTTTGATCTACTGTCTCTAGGTTCTTCTCTTGTTGTTCAATCTTAGATTCCATTTTTTGTATTCTCTGTTCGTTCTTTTGTATAGCCTGTTGTATGTCACTCATTTTCTGGTCAATGCCTTGAATGTCTGTTTTCAATTCTTGGTGATTGCTAGACATCTTCTCTTGCATTAAGAGCATCGTCTCTTGAATCGTTGCTAATGACGACTGCATCGCTTGCATTGTTGGAATCACTGATGATTTCTTGATTTTTGATAGCCCTTCTATCGACTTTTGGGTTGCAGGGGACGACATTGTAATTGTGGGGTTTGAGAAGCTGGAGATTACTTTCTTTCCTGTTTTTGCCACAGTGGATGCAAGACTTGTTATCTCCCTCAGCACTTTCGCCTGTTCTCTGACTATCTTTTCTATGTTCCTCCAAATAATCATCCACTAATTTTCTTTCCCTTTGCTTAGATTAACAGGACTAGGAATTATTTTAAAATATTCCCAATTTGCAGGACAAATATTAAATAGCACAATCAAACAGTTTCTCCACTGTGCTACCAACTAATTAGCTTTGGTAGCTAATCAATATTTGAAAACAATATTTCTTATTTAGCTTAAGTCCTAATTATCAATTAATTAAATTCTCAATTCATAAAAAAAGCTCTCAGTACATATATATATAGTCAGCAGCGGGCCAGTAAATTAATGCTCAATAGCCAATCAGTAAACAATTAATTAATTAATATTATAAGATAAATCACTGTTTAAAAAATTAATCCTTAATAATATTAGGCAATATAGTCAATCTATGCACATAACAAAAAAAGAAGGAAAACAAGAAAAGAGAGTAGATCCTAATATGACTATGCAGATATTTAACCTTATAATATACTGGTTATTTGATGCAATAAGAGTTGTATTCAACTTTATAAATATATTAATTAGCTATGTTATATTAATACTTTTAATACTTTAAATATATAAATACTTTAAATACTTTGAATGCTTATATAAATACTTTAAATACTTTAAATGTATGAAGAAGAGAAAAATAGATATAAATATATTGTAAATTTAAACTAATTTTAAACTAATAATAATCTATGTAGGTACAAATTTTTATTCAGTTCTTCTTAGTCCCTTCAGAAACCACACTTATTAGAGTCTGTGCAGGAAAGTATAATAATTTAATATCACCCGTTTTATTTCTCGCTTCTTCAGAGTCTTATGAAAATGAGTTTAATTATTCCGTTTGTCTCTTCCTGGTGCTCCTTCTTTCCTCTGTAGCTCTTTGTTATTCTTCTCGTTGGTATCAAGTATGGTTGCACTTCCGGTCCTAATTTCCGGTCGTTCTCCTTTCCAATCAGCAAAATCTCTTTCCTATGTCTTCAGAGCTCTCTTGATCTATCCATACAGCAAGTTACATCCAAATCAGGTAGCGCCACTGTTCTGCTTGCCAATCTCTCCTTCTTGTTTCTTGCCGGCCTGTCTGCGATCCTTTCAGCTGTCAAATCCTCCTCTTTCTTTTAGTCGCCGCTTTCTCCTCCTATGAGACCTTTCAATCTGACCCAGCCAGCGAAGCTCTTGCCAATCTCAGGCATGCTCTAGAAGAAGTGGTTACGAGTGCACTCTGCCTCTCTTTCCCGGAATTCTTGCTTCCCGTCTTGTTAGCTATCGTGGCTTCGGGTCTGCCATTAACAGGCAGACGCACCCCATTGGTTTGACAGTGGATATCGGTCCCGCCGGGTAGGTTTGCGCTCCACCACTCGACTCACTGAAGCCCCACTATTGTCCGTGAAGCCCTCCAGGCTTCCACGCCTCGAAGGGTCCCCAAAACGTAGCATTAAGTGGCAGTGGGAAGGAGCGATCGCTCTTACCACGCCATGTCACCACAAGTCACTAACCAGAAGTTCCTGTAGGTTTTTTTTTCAAATTTCTTATAATATCCTCTAACGTTTTATATGCTTGCCTTTTCTTAATATTCCTCTTTCTCATATAGTCAAAAATCAGACCTCTGGCATAAGCTTTCATAGTATCCCACAGATTCTGCATTGATGTATCTTCTTTTCTATTTTCTTTGAAAAAGAAAGCCAATTCTTTCTCCATTTTCTGTACAAAGTCCTTTTCTTTTAATACTGTAGTATTTAAAGTCCATCTAGACCTTCTCCTTTGTCCTTTGCCATCTCACCATCATTGGATTGTGGTCTGCCCAAGTATTGGCTTCTATGGCAATTTCTTCTATATTTGAGGTCAATTCCATTGTCATCCATATCATATCTATTCTAGACCATGATAAATGTCTATTAGAATAAGACATACATTGGACTTCCGGTTTGCTAGCCTTCGGCGAAGACGGTACCTTTTTAAGGACCGCCAGCCCCGCCGCCTGTAGAGCCGCCTCGAGATTGAGAAGCGGCTCGAAAACTCCGAAATCCGAAGGATTGAAGGAGGAGAGATAGCAGGGCACAGGTTGAGCTCCTGTAAGCCCCCAGAGAATCGCTTCTGGGGAGGAAACAGGCGTGGCTCCCTCCCAACCTGCTGAGACTCCGGACGGCGTGGGATGATTCTGCCTTTAGCAGAACAAGCCGGCTGCAGCAAACGTTCAAATTGAATGAAACCAACCTTAACAAGCAGCGGAAATATTAACTTGAACCCTTAAACTTGGAAATCGCAAGTATTAGCGCTTTGTTGACTTTTTAACTTAAGAGAAAGTACGAGCGAGTGAAAGTGATTTGAAAAAATATGGCGCCCAGCAGCAAAGTTAACGAGCTTGCGAGAGTGGATTTGTGAAGTTATTTTGCTTTGCTACAAAGTTGCTACAAAGTTGCTCCGCTTGTAATAAAGAGAAACAAGAGAAGAGAGGAAAAAAAACCTCTTTCTTTAAAATTTGAATTTGCTTTACTCCAGTTTCTATTTGATTAAACCTGGGGGATTTTTTTAGAAGTCTCTGTGGAGGTGGAAAAGGAAAAGGGACTTCCCTTTTCAGAAAATCTAGCTTACGTGGCAGGATGGCCTCAAAGAAGCAGGAAGGAAAGGCAGCGGCGGGGGGGGATCCCCCACACACAAACATGAAACGCAGCTTCCCCCTGCCCAACAGACACAGACTCAGAAAAAAGATTTTGACTTTGAAAATTTAAAAGAATTTATTTCTCAGACTCTGGATGACAAATTTCAAAAATCTCACCAAGAAATAGATGATAAACTTCAAAAATCCCAACAGGAAATTATGCAGGAAATTAATGAAATTAAAGACATGGTGAAACAGGATTATGGCAAGGTGACTAAAAAAATATCGGATGTGGCGTCTGGCCTTGCAGAATTTATTATTAAAGTGGACTCCAAAGTGGAAGATTTTAAATCAGAAGTCAATGTTAAGATTAAGGACAATGATTATAAAATTTTTGATGTTGATGAAAAAGTGCAGAGAGTTGAAAATGAAATTGTTATGATGCAATTCAGGGCCATGGAATTTGCTATAAGGCTCAGAGGAATTAGAGAGGATGACAGGCAGGATTTGAGACAGATTTGTGCTGATGCCCTGGCTGTGTTATTAAAAATCAATCCTGAAGTGGTTTTTTACAAAAAAGATAAAATTTACAGAGTGAATTCTTGGGTGGCCAGACAAAGACAATTGCCTAGAGATGTGGTGATATATTTTACAGACAGAACAATAAGAAATGACATCCTGCAAAAATCTTTTCTCTCTTCTGTGCAAGTGGGGGGGGGGCTCAAATTGAAGTTTTTAAAGAATTGCCACCTAAGATGCTGAAAGCCAGAAAAGACTTTGGTTTCCTAGTAAATGAATTGAAAAAACAAGATATACCATTTCGGTGGGATGCCCCAATTGGTATAATTTTGAAATACAATGGAGAAAGACATCGGTTGAATACTGTTGAGAAGGCGGAGTATTTTTATTCTGCTAATTTTAAAGAAAGAACACCATCTCCACGTACATCCACAGTGTTGGAGATTAAGGAGAGTGATAAGAAGCAACCCCAGCAAGAGATGCAAGAACAGTCAAAGCAGGTGGACTCAGAGGACATGCAAGGTGCTGTAGGAGGTTTTCTGGAGGAGCCCCTGCTAGAACCTTCTCCAATCCTGGACCCGATTCGGATGGTTGAAGTCAAGGACCAGCGTATAACTCGTGCAAAATCTAAGCAACTTAAAGAAAAGCAACAACAGGAAAGACAATACAAAAAGGGAGCTAAGAGTACTGTACAAGAGACTGAAACCATGGGGGGAGCGAAACCGAAGATTATGGAAGATATTCGGTTATTCTGCTCGTTGCTTCAAAAAGATAAAGATGACAATTAAGTGCTTATCTTGGAACGTGAAGGGGTTGAATTCATTACAGAAAAGGAAGAAGTTATTTGCATATTTGAGACAATTTAATAATGATATAATTTGTTTACAAGAAACCCATATTAGAACTCAAGATCAAAAACATTTGATAAACTCTAAATTAGGAACACATTTTGTGGCTTCAACTTTGCAAAAAAAGAATGGTGTGGTTATTTATGTAAATAAAAGACTGACAGCTAAACTTATAGAAGCAGATGAAGATGACAGGTTTTTAGCAATTGAATTGTTTACAGTAAACGGCCAAATTCTTTTGATTGGAATTTATGCTCCCAACCAACAACAGGATCATTTCTATAAAATGTTACATACTAAAATACTGCAATGGGACTATAGATCTATTTTAATTATGGGAGATTGGAAAGGAATAATTGATTCTAAATTAGATAAAAAGAGCACGGCAAAATCCAGGATTAGACTACCACAGACTTTTTTCGATATGAAAGAGGACTTGGAATTAAAAGATATTTGGAGAATACATAATCCAAAAGAATTGGACTATACTTTTTTTTCTGATAGACACAGATCCTTCTCTAGGATTGACTTTATTTTGTTGTCAGATGATCTACTTGTTAAGACAAAAAGAACAAAGATTTTTCCAAGAATTTTGACCGACCATAGCCCAGTATGGATAGAATTTGAGACAGGTAAAATTGAAAGACGATCATGGAGATTAAATGAAAATTTGTTCAGATATGAAAAAAATATAACAGAATTTAAGAAGCACTTGAAAGAATTTTTTGAAATGAACTTGAATAAGGGTACCCCACTTGAAATTGTGTGGGATGCGAGCAAAGCTTATATGAGGGGGTACTCATTTACATGAATTCTAAACATAGACTGAATCGACAAAAGAAGAGATCTGAATTGGAAGCAGAAATAAAGAATAAAGAACAGTTACTTATTAAAAATCCAATAGATGAAAAAATACGTGGTGCTATAAAACTTTTGAAAGATCAATTTCAAATGCTTATGGCGGAACAAGTTGCAACAAACTTACAATATGCGAGGCATAATACATTTTGTAATGCCAATAAACCGGGCAGATGGTTGGCTTATACATTAAGGAAGAAGCAGAGTATACGGACTATTGATAGTATTGATATTGGAGGGAAAAAAAATCTTTCAACAAAAATTAATTAAAGAAGCTTTTGTGGACTATTATACTAAACTATATGCTAAAGATGATGTGCAGAATGGGCTTATAGAAAAATACTTAGATAATAAAAGAGTCACTAAAATTACTATTCAACAAAAGGAAAGAATGAATTATCCTATAACAGAGGAGGAGATAATAGTAGCAATTAAACAATTAAAAACAGCTAAAGCTCCTGGAACGGATGGCTTGACAGCAGTGTATTATAAAACTTTGCAAGCAGAAATGGTGGAACAACTTAGAGACTTATTTTGCAATATTCAACAAGGGGGTAAAATACCCCCATCATGGACAACAGCTTATATTTCTCTGATACCAAAAGAGCAAGTAGGTCCTAAAAAACCGGAGAATTATCGACCAATATCTCCTCTGAATACTGATTATAAAATTTATGCAAAAGTATTAGCCAACAGGCTGATGCCAGTAATCCAAGAGGTGATTCATGATGATCAAGCAGGATTTATCGAGGGCAGATATATGAAAGACAATGTAAGGCAAGTAATAGACTTACTGGAGTATCTTGAGATGAATAAACAGATATCTGCAGTGCTGGTCTTTTTGGATGCAGAAAAGGCCTTCAACAGAGTGGATTGGAATTTTCTATTAAAGACTTTTAAAAAGATGGATTTTGGGGACCTATTTATACAGGCGGTCTCAGCAATTTACCAAGAGCAAAAGGCACAGATTATTATTAATGGAAGTTTGACAACAGAGTTTAAAATTGAAAAGGGAACAAGACAGGGATGTCCGTTATCCCCATTGTTATTTATTTTGACACTAGAAGTCTTGTTAAATACAATACGGGACTCTAATATCTTGAAAGATATAATGATAAGGCAAGAAGATTATAGAATAAAGGCATTTGCAGATGATCTGGTTGTTACCCTAACACAGCCAATGGAATCAATAATCCAGATAAAAGACATTATACAAGATTATGGTAAAGTTTCAGGTTTTAGACTAAACCAGAAAAAAACTAAGATGATAGTCAAAAATATGACACAAGATCGTAAACACGAGCTTGAAAGGAGGGCAGGTTTTGAGATTGTACCAAAGGTAAAATATCTAGGAGTTCAGGTTGCAGAATCAAACATGAAATTGTTTCAAAATAATTATGAGGTGTTGTGGCGAGAAGTGCAGAAAGATATGGAGACTTGGAAAAAACTGCAGCTGTCTCTACTTGGAAGAATAGCAGCAGTTAAGATGAATATTTTGCCAAGATTTCTTTTTTTGTTCCAAACGATTCCGGTGCTTAAAAGCGATAAACAATTGAAAGAGTGGCAAAGTGGAGTGAATAAGTTTGTCTGGAACGAGAAAAAAACGAGAGTGAAACTGAAAATTATGCAAGATGTTCCAGAAAGGGGAGGTCTTAAACTTCCAAATCTACAATTATATTATGAAGCAGCAGCTCTGACTCAAGCAAGCGACTGGTTTGGAAGGAAAAAGACTGGAATATTGAATATAGAAAGTTTTGACCTCAAATTTGGATGGCATGCTTATTTATTTTATGAGAACAAAGTGGATAAAGTATTTAAAAGCCATATACTTAGAGACTCTTTGATGAGGGTCTGGAAGAAGCACCGATTCAAATGGGAATATAAAATACCGCTATGGCTGGATCTTGGTCATATCATGTGGAATACAAATATAATGTCACTCGGGGGGGTTTTATATAAAGAGGTTCTTTTTACAGATGCGGGCAGATGGCAGTTGAAGACATTCGAGACACTGTTGGACGAAGGGATTAATCTAACTTGGTTACAGTATAATCAGCTCCAACTGAGATGGAAAGAGGACCAAAAAACTGGTATTATGTTGCATGAGGAAGAATTGGTTAGACATATAAAAGAGAAAGGTCCAATGCATATTAAAAGGTTATATAATGTCTTGTTAGAAAGGGATTCAGAAACTGAATTGGTTAAAGATTGTATGATTAAATGGGCACAAAATTTTGCAGAACCAGTGATGTTGGAAACATGGGAAAAAATTTGGGTCCAGAACGTTAAGTTTACACAGTCGCAGAACTTGAGGGAAAATTTCTATAAAATGTTTTATAGATGGCATTTAGATCCCAAAAAATTGTCGTGTATGTACCCTAATGTTCAGCCAAAATGTTGGAGATGTGATAGTCTAGATGCTACATATTATCATGTTTGGTGGACTTGCAAGAAAGTTAAGGCTTTTTGGATAAAAATTTGGTGGGTTATGCAGAATGTTTTGAAGAAAAAAATTCAATTTTCTCCACAACTGTTTTTATTGGGTATAGTTAAGGCTTTTACATTGGGTGAAACAAAGTTGATATTGTACATGATAACAGCAGCGAGATTATTGATAGGTAAATACTGGAAAAATGAAGCTTTGCCCACTATCAAGGAATGGACTTTGAAGATGGCCAATTTTGCAGAGATGGAGAAGATTTCAGCATATTTAAAAGACTGTTCACAAGAGATTTATGAATGGGAATGGAAAAAGTGGATAGATTATGTTCAGAACAAATATCAAACTAGGAAGTATCAAATAGCCTTTATTTGAAAATGTTATATTAAGACAGAAATATTTTAATGTAATGAAGATGAAAAACTACAAGGGGGAGGGAGGGGTTCAAGTTTTATACAAAGGGGGGTTTTTCTTCTTGATCTGAGTATATTGTATGGAAGTCCGGGGGGAGGGGAGGGTTAGGGAGGGTTAGGGAGGGTGAGGTTGGGAGGTTTGGGGGGGGGGTTGGGGGGGAAGGGGTGAAAATGTAATTGTAAAACTTTTGCAATAAAAAAAAAAGAATAAGACATACATTGCCTATTTTTTCCATTTCTTTCTCTCCATGCATCTTTTAAGTTTATTTCCTCTATCATCTTAAAGAAAGATTTCGGCAGAATTCTTCTACTTTGTTTTATTGTCTTTTGTGTATTATAGTCCATTTTCCCATCCACTATTCCATTAAAATCTCCCATCATGCAAATATTGTCATAATCCAACTCAATTAATTTCATGTGTAGTTTTCTATAAAAATCATCTTGGTTGTCACTTGGAGCATATATCACTATTAACAATATTTTCCTGTTGTTATCTATAATTTCCACTATCAAAATTCTTCCCTCGTTGTCCGCGTAAATTTTTTCTGCTGGTATTATATCTTTAATATACAAAGCCACTCCGCTTTTCTTACATTGTGGCAGTGAGGCAAATAATTTCCCTAGTTTAGGCTGTACCAAAAGTAGTTCATGTTGTTTTTTAATATGTACTTCTTGTAAACAAATTATGTCCAATTTTAATTTCTCCAATTTATGAAATATTTTCCTTCTTTTAGTTGATATGTTAAGTCCATTTATATTCATTGTAATCATTTTTTTCTCTTCCATATTTATAGTTTATATATAGGCTTTGCTGCTCTAGTGGATCTCAATTCGCGCTGTTCTTTGTGTTCTACAGTACCTCCTACTGCACCATCTAGTGTGCCCTCTGCCTTTTCTTTTTTTTTTTAATTTAAAAAGTTTTACAAATACATTTTCTCCCCAGTTCCCCCCCCAAAACCCTCCAAACCCTCCCTAACCCTCCCCTTTTCCCCCCAGGACTTCCACAAAATAAAATCCTAATCAAAAATACATTTTATGAAACTTAAACCCCTCCACCCCCTATATACCATTTATACCTTCATAAAACTCAATTAATCTATCCCTACATAATACATTCATTCAGCTAAAAGCTATCTGATATTTCCTAGTTTGATATTTATTCTGCACATAGTCTATCCACTTTTTCCACTCCCAAACATAAGTCTCTTGAGTTCGATCTTTTAAATATGCTGAAATCTTTGCCATCTCTGCAAAACTGGCCATCTTCAAAGTCCATTCTTCAATAGTGGGCAAAGCATCATTTTTCCAATATTTACCTATCAATAATCTCGCTGCTGTCACCATATACAGTATAAGCTTTGTTTCACCCAATGTAAAACCCTTAACTATACCCAATAAAAACAGTTGTGGAGAAAACTGAAGTTTTTTCTTCAGAACATTTTGCATAACCCACCAAATTTTTATCCAAAAAGCCTTCACTTTCTTACAAGTCCACCACATATGATAATATGTGGCATCTAAGCAATCACATCTCCAACATTTTGGTTGAACGTTAGGGTACATACATGATAATTTCTTAGGATCTAAATGCCACCTATAAAACATTTTATAAAAATTTTCCCTCAAATTCTGCGACTGTGTAAGTTTAACATTCTGGACCCATATTTTTTCCCATGTTTTCAACATCATTGGTTCTGCAAAATTTTGTGCCCACTTTATCATACAATCTTTAACCAGTTCAGTTCACTTCCAGTTTGGTCTTCGTCGTCGCCAGATGGTCTTTTTTTAGACCGCCAGCCCCGTCGTCTGTAAAGAGCCGCTTCGAGAAAGGAGAAGCGGCTTGGAAAACTCCAAATCTGAAAGGAATTGCGAGGAGAGCCGGCGAGATTAGGTTGAGCCCCTGTGAAGCCCTCAGATTGCTTTTTTTTGCTTCTGGGGGAGGAAACAAGCGAGGCTCCCTCTCCAGCTCGCCGAAGCTCCAGACTTCAGGGACGATTCTACTTAGTAGAACAAGACGGCGTGACCATCCTTACAAGTGAAAATAAAAAGAATCTCCTAATCGAGCAGGGTGAAATTGGGACTTGAACCTCAAAACCGCAAGTATTTCTGCTGTGCTGAGCTAGCCCTGTGACTAAATTTAAGTGAGAGATTGAAAGCTCTTTGAAAATGGTGCCCGGCTTCAGCGCTAGGAAAAGCTGAAAGTGAAAGTGGATTTGCATAGCTATTTTAACATGCTACAAAGTATCACTGCTTGTAACAAGTGAAGAGAAAAGGGAAATTTTTTTAAAGCAAGCCTGATTCTGATTTAATTTTATCTCTAATCTGACTAAACCTGGGGGAATTTTTTAGAGGATGCTGTGGAGGAAGAAAGGGAAAAAAGACCTCCTTTTTTGAAAAAGTTAGACTACGTGGCAGAATGGTTTCTAAGCAGTCTAAGCAAGATACGAAGGCGGCAGGGGGGGGATCCCCCATGCATAAGCCGCAACAACAGCCTTCTAGCCAGCAGAGCCAGAGAAAGGAGATTGATCTTGAAAGTTTGAAAGAGTTTATTGCCCAGGCTTTGATGAGGCAAGATGAAAATATAGATGAGAAGTTTAAAAAATCTCAACAGGAAATTAAGCAGGAGATCAAAGAAATCAAAGAGGTGGTGCCCTCTGCCTTTTCAATCATCACTAAATCCTCTTCTTGTAGTTGGAGCAATGTCTCTTCCCTTCTTGATTCTATATCCTTTTCTTTTAAATATTCTGCATAAAATGCTTTGGCTTTATCAATTGAATCTATTTTAAATCTTTGCAATTGCCATGTGAACACCAAACCTTCTGGTATCAGCCATCTGTAATTCACTCCTTTCTGGAGCAATATTTTTGTCAAGAATTGATATTCTCTTCTTATCTCTCTCACTCTTCTTGGTATTTGCTTCAGCACCACAATTTCCTTGCCCTTGTATTGCAGTGTTTTCTCTTTTGTAGTCTGCAATATTTGTGTTTTAATTGATTTCTTAGTAAATCTTATATGGACTTCTCTTGGTAATTTGTTTCTCATTGCATATCTAGTATATACTTGGTATAACTCATCAACACCATCCAACATTTTTTCTTTAGTAATTTCTAGTGCTTCTGCAAGAATATCTATCATTTTTTTCTGGCAAATTTTCTCCTTTTTCTTCTTCCACATTCTGGACTCTTAAATAGAATTCTGATTTATCCATCTCCCATCCTAAACCGCTTTTGTCACGTTCAACTTCTTCTAATTTACTGTCCATATCTCTAATTTTTAAATCTCTTTGTTCCTCCTTTTCTTCAATTTTTTTCAAGTCTGTCCTCATATTTCTTCATCATCTGTTGTATATTCTCCACTTTTTCATCTGTTTTCTCTATTTTTAATTTTATGTCTTGTATTTCTTGTAGAATCATCTGCATTGTCACATTTTTTTCTTTCTCCCGTTCTCTGTCTTTCTCCTGCTGTAACATTGCCTGTATTGATCGTTGTCCTCCTGCTGATGATGAAGAAGGGGTCAATCCAGCAGAGCTAACAACTGCTGCTTTTTTACTCATTTCTATAGATAATCCAAATCAAAACAGAAAATAAAATATCTTCAGGTTCTTCTCAACCTTAATCTGTTTTTATGAATGGCAAAAAGAAAAACAATTTTCAGGCTCTTGCGTGCCCTAATCCAATCAAATAACAAGGTAAAAAACAAATTTAAATAGCAGCCTCCAATCAGTAGAGGAAAAAGAAAAAGGAATATAAAAAAAAATTAAAGAGAAAAAAAAAGATAAATAGGGGGGGAAAAAAGTCCAAAATATAGTTTCTTCAGGCTTTGTGAACTTTAATCCAACTGAAGAGTCACTTGTTGTGGAAGAGTAGAAGGAGAAAACAAAAAAAGAAAAAGAAAAAAATAATTAAATCATGAAGAAGTGGAAATAGAAAAGGGAAAATTTTCTATCCTACTTAAAAGTCCACAACTGTGTAGCATACAATGGCTCTTTCATATACCTCTCTTAATTTTACAGCTCTCTTCCTAGAGTTGCTGTTTTCTTCTTCTTTCAAGTTTTAGCCACCTATCAGCAATATTTTCTCCAAAGAGCACCTGTATAAACAACTGCAAAGACTCTTTGATGCTCTTCTAAATTTTATCTATAGACATGCATCTTGACCTTGAAAAAAGGGACACAGTTGCTACTTTTTTAATCAGTGTAAAAAAAAAGGAGACAAAAATACAATGTTTCAATCCACTAGGTGACAATATTTCTTGTTTATTCCACTTCTTCTTCTATCTCTGATTTACAATAAAGCCAATGTAAAAGGAAATTAAAATGTAAAAATCAACCAAGAAGAGGGAATAACAAAGCCAATCCAAAAATTTATAAACTCAAAAAGAACCAAAAATTTAATATTTAAGCAAGGAAAAAAGAAAATCTCCTTTCCAATCCAGTCCAGTCAGATTTAAAAATAAAACTTCCCACAAGCATCCACAAATGAAAATAGTTTATGCTTTAGGAAAATTAACTTAAGTTCAGGCTCAATTCCGCCGCTAAATTACTTCTAGCTTCAATTCTAATTGTATTTGCACTTCAGGGTGGTCTTAAAGTCCAAATAAAAAGCCTTTCACCAGATTGTAACATTTTCACTCATTCTCTTCCATTCGGGGCTGTCCCTACTTCAGAAGCTTAATGGCTGCCTCTTCAGAGCCAGAAAAAAGAGCTTCTCCTGGATCAACCAGGGACTTTGCAGTGTCTCTGGGATCAGCAGGATGTGCCCTCCTCTATCACTGTCTCTACTGGACAGTGAGGTCCAATTTGGACCGTCCAGCGGTGAAGATATTGGCCGTGGTTTCAGAGCTCCGAAACTTCCTGTCGTCCCATCAGTGACATCAGCCCCACCCCTTTCCCTCCAGGTAACTTTGAGCCTTGGTGGTGTAGCAGGCTAAAGTGTTGTTAAGTAGCACCAGCTGCCTGCAATTACTGCAAGTTCAAATCTCACCAGGCTCAAGGTTGACTCAGCCTTCCATCCTTTCGAGGTAGGTAAAATGAGGACCCAGATTGTGGGGGCAATAAGCTGACTTTGTATAAAAAAGAACACCGCTTAGGGGGGGCCTAAAGCCCTACTAAGTATATACAAAAGTATGAAGGCTATTGCTTAATGCATTGTAAGCCGCCTTGAGTCTCCGGAGAAGGGCGGCATATAAATCGAATAAATAAATAAATAAATAAATAAATAAATAAATAAATAAATAAATCTGGCTTTATGAATTATTTCAGTGACTGAAGAATAGAGCTAAAACATTTAATATTACTGAATCTGTCAGACTAATCATTTGATTCAATTTCATTTTGCATATAATGTCTATTCAATATGAGACTTCCCCAAGACATTTCATTGTCAGAGCAAAAGACATGATGCTTTTTTGCTGTATAGAACCCACTGTCTACTATACATGGGGAGTGTAAAATGGGTTAGAGAGGGAAGAGTCATTTATTGTACTCTAATCCTTGTCCCTCTACTCCCTGCATAATGTGACTTTTTCATTCTGACAAATGACAGAGTATTCCCTGAATTAATGCCAGTACCATGCACTCAAACAGATTTTTTCTTATTTCTTGTGCTTTAGCATGAGCTATGCTGACATGCACTGAGATTTGCGTTATATTAAAATACACTGCTCAAAAAAATAAAGGAAACACAAGCAGAAGACATCCAAGATCTGAATGAATGAAATAGCCTTATTAAATACTTTGTTGGTTACATACAGTAGTTTTGTGTTCCCTTTAGTTGTTTGAGCAGTGTATAAACTACTGTATGTAACGAACAAAGTATTTAATAAGGCTATTTCATTCATTCAGATCTCGGATGTCTTCTGCTTGGGTTCCCTTTATTTTTTTGAGCAGTATATAATATGACTTATATGAGTTAGGCTACTATGCCATGACTGTCTTTACCTGACACTAAGTGTTAAGACTGTTAAAGGCTATATAGGTAGACCTTGATTTATGAACACAATTGAGCCCAAAATTTCTGTTGTTAAGTGAGACATTTGTTAAGTGAATTTTGCCCCAATTTTCTTGCCAGAGTTGTTAAGTGAATCACTGCAGTTGATAAGTTTATAACCCAGTTGTTAAATGAACCTGACTTTGACCCCATTGACTTTGCTTGTGAAAAGGTCGCAAAAGGTGATCACATGACCTTGGGACACAGCAATGGTCATAAATATAAACCAGTTGTCAGGCATATGAATTTTGATTATGTTATCATGGGGACTCTACAAAGGTTGTAACTGGTCATAAGTCACATTTTTCAGTGCTGTTGTAACTTTGAACAGTCACTAAATGAACTGCTATAAGTCAAGGACTACCTTTATATTCCTCAGAAATAAACTATCATGAACTGGTCAGATACAAGCATTATGAAACTTAGATCACTAGTAATCAATCTGAAATTTGCTATAGTGTATAACATATATATTTGAATTATTTGTGTGACCGCATGTGTGTGTAGGGCTATGGCAGAAGAATTATTGTTGACCTTTAGGTGTTTTGACCATGTACACACACATGGTAGAAGAGTCATTGTTGTTCCTTAGGCCTTTTATATCCACACCATAAAATATATCAGAAAATTGAGACATTACTTGACTATTCAAAATAAAGGGACAAAAGAAGAATGCACACTAAAGAAGGTGAGGTTAAAATTAAACACCTAATATTGCTTAAAAACTGACTTAATTATGATGAGTTTATTAGATGTTCTTCATATTTCTACAAGGAGCCTCCAAGCTGTTATCTTGCTGTGATCTTTTCTCTGTGTGCTAGGTTTCTTTTCTTCCAAAAACATACTAGTTCGTTAAGATTTAAATCTCTATTAATATAATAGGGTCAGACATCTAGAAGAAAGAGAAGAGGAGAGGAAAGGATGATGTCAATTACTGTCAGCATCAACAAATGGATTAACTGCTTTCTCAGCCTGTACAGAAGTATTTATGTGTCCTATAAGGAAAAAAAATGATATGGGCTTCAGGTGAAGGTATGACAAATTGAAGATGGCTTTGTGAAAGCAGAGCTGATGACCAAGGCAAAGACCAAGAAACTGGTGAATAGACAGGTTCCTTGGAACCTCTCTCGATAAGGTTCCAGAGCTCACAGAAGCTGCTCCTGTGAGGAGATCACAGGAGAGCCATTTTATATTGATTTATGTACTAGGAGATAATGAGATTGTCCATCTTGCTTGCATCCTTGGCAAAGACTTTAAAGAACACAGCAATTTCTAGTTACTTTTGGAAACTGATCATTAACTACTTACAGGTTATTGGAAATCTTTGCAATGACAAGTTTGACAACATAGACAACATCTAGCAAATAATTACTAAAAATGAACAACAGATCCAGAAAGTGGAAGAAAAGGCAGAGCAAACAGATAAGAAAGTAGAAGAGATGGAGAATAGATTAATTAAGGTAGATAATGATCTCGAACGATCCATAATCATGTTGGAGATGGATAAGGCAGAATATTTTTTAAGATTCCAAAATGTTGAGGAGGAAAAGGGAGGAGAACTTGTGGAGAAAATGGCAGAATTATTGGCAGAGGTGTTGGAAATAGACAAACAGGAAGCTTGCTATGGATGGAAGAAATATTTAGAGTATATACAAGCTATGTGAGAAGAAACAAGCTTCCCAGAGAGGTACATGTGAGATTTTCAAAGAAGGCAATGAGAACGGAAATACTCCAAAGAACACCATTGCACCACCAAGTGCACCATTGAAATACAAAATAAGAGAAATAGTAATCTTGAAGCAGATACCCAGAAGAGTAAGAGACACAAGAAAACAGTATCAATTTCTGACAAGACAATTGATTAAATATGAGGTAAACTTCAGATGGTTAATACCCAATGGAATATTGGTGACTTGGAAGGAAAAAAAACAGATTAGACATGGTGGAGAGTGCACAATCATTTTATGATCAGTACTTTACAGCACATGAAGTAGAAGAGAAAGGGAGCAAGCAGAGATGTTGGAAGCAACAGCAAAAGGAAGCACACAACAAGAAGGAATTGACACAGAGGAAAAAGAGAGAAGGGAAAGAGAAGGAGCAAGACAGAAAGAACAGAGAGAAATAAGATCAACTAGGACAACAAAAGATTTAAATCACTACTAATATAACAGGGTAAGACATCTAGAAGAAAGAGGAGAGGATAGGACAGGATGATGTCAATTATTGTCAGCATCAACAAAGGGATTAGTTCAGGGGTGAAATGCTCCCTGTTTGGACTGGATCGCCCAATCTGGTAGCGATGGCAGTGGGTGGTTCGGAGAACCAGTAGCAAAAATCCCTGCCCCCCCCCATGCCCAGTTGAGCCACACGATCATCAGAGGCTTTTTTTTACTTTTAAAAGCATTTTTTCTACAATCTCTTTGACCTAAAAATTGCTTTTAAAAGTTTTTTTTTAAAGCCTCTGATAATCGCGCGGCTTAGCTGGGATCGTCAATGGCTTTTAAAAGCATTTTTTCTACTACCTCTTCGGCTGAAGAGGTTGTAGAAAAAAATGCTTTTAAAAGCCTCTGACGATTCCAGCTGAGTTGCCTGATCGTCAGAGGCTTTTAAAAGCATTTTTTCCTGCAATCTCTTAAGGTTGTAGAAAAAATGCTTTTAAAAGTTAAAAAAAAAAAGTTGGCCATCCCCACCCAGTCACATTAAACCCTTCCCCTTCCCAAGCCATGCCCACAGAACTGGTAGTAACAAATTTTACATTTCACCACTGGATTAGCTTCTTTCTCAGCCTGTACAGAAGTATTTATGTGTCTTATAAGAAAAAAAATGATATGGGCTTCAGATGAAGGTCTGACAAATTGAAGAGAGCTTTGTGAAAGTAGAGCTGATGACCCAAGGCAAAGACCAAGGAACTGATGAATAGACAGGTTCCTTGGAACCTCTCTGGATAAGGAGAGGATGATAGACAGCTGCTCCTGTGAGGAGATCACAGGAGAGCCATTTTACTGTATATGGAAGAGCCAAGGGAGACTGCCAAACACACCAAGCACAGGCACAAGGGGGCCAACATGATGAGGGAGGAGCAGTGCTGAATGAACTGCCCTGATTCAGGAGGAAATTCGATGGGAACTCAGATCAACTGGCCCTATTTCTTTCTTTTTTTTTATTGTAAAAGTTTTACAATTACATTTTCACTCCATTTTCACCCCCCTAACCCTCCCCAAACTCCCCAACCCACCCTCCCAAACCCACCCTGACCCTCCCCTCCCCCCCGGACTTCCATAGAATATCATTATCCCCTATACAAAAACCTTGAACCCCCCCAACCCCCATGTCATTTTTCATCTTCACATAGTTCGACTATTTCTATCTTAATATAATATAATACTATCAATGAAAAGCTATTTGATACTTCTTAGTTTGGTATTTCTTCTGCACATAATCTATCCACTTTTTCCATCCACATTCATAAGTCTCTTGTGAGCGATCTTTTAAGTGTGCTGAAATCTTCGCCATCTCCGCGAAGCTGGCCATCTTCAAAATCCATTCTTCTACAGTGGGCAGAGCTTCATTTTTCCAATATTTACCTATCAACAATCTCGCTGCTGTAATCATATACAAAATCAACTTTATTTCATCCACTGTAAAACCCTCAACTATACCCAATAAAAGCAATTGTGGAGAAAATTGGATTTTTTTCTTTAAAACATTCTGCATGACCCACCAAATTTTTATCCAAAAAGCCTTAACTTTCCTACAGGTCCACCAAACATGGTAATATGTAGCATCCCATGTCTCCCATTATTAGAATAGATCTATAGTCCCATTGCAATATTTTATTATGTAGAGTCTTATAAAAATGATCCTGTTGTTGGTTCGGAGCATAAATTCCAATCAAAAGAATTTGGCCATTTGCTGTGTGCAATTCAATTGCAACAAACCTACCATCTTCATCTGCTTCTATAATTTTAGCGGACAGTCTTTTATTCACATAAATAACCACACCATTCTTTTTTTCCGAGGTTGAAGCTATAAAGTGTGTTCCTAATTTAGAATTTATCAAATATTTATGATCTTGAGTTCGAGTATGAGTTTCTTATAAACAAATTATATCATTATTAAATTGTCTCAAATATGTAAATAATTTCTTCCTTTTTTGTGGTGAATTTAGTCCATTAACATTCCAAGATAAGAGCCTAATTGTCATCTTGACCTTTCTGAAGCGATGAGCTGCTTTGCCTAACTTCTTCTGAAGTCTTCGGCCTAGCTCCTCCCATGGCTTCACGTTTTTCTTTTATCTGCTTGGAAATTGCACGAGTTATACGCTGGTCTTTAACTTCAGGCATCCCAGCTACATCCAAAACAGCACCAGTTGACAGAATTGGGGAAGGTTCTGACAATGATTCCTCCAAAAGGCCTCCTCCCCGTGCAGCACCCTGCATTTCCACTGGTTCCATCTGCTTAGACTGTTGTGCCCTCTCGTGCTGAGATTGCTTTTCTTTATCACTTTTTATCTCCAACAATGTAGATGTACGTGGGGATGATGATCTTTCTTTAATATTCCGCCTTCTGAAAAGTATTCAATCGATGTCTCTCTCCATTGTATTTCAAAATTATACCAGTTGGGGCATCCCACCGAAATGGTATTTCTTGCTTTTGCAATTCATTCACTAAGAACCTGTACTCTTTTCGATCTTTTAACATCTTAGGTGGTAATTCCTTATAGATTCCAATTTGAGCTCTCTCCACTTGCACAGAGGAAAGAAAGGATCTTTGCAGAATATCATTTCTTATTCTTCTATCAGTAAAGTATATCACCACATCTCTGGGCAATTTTCTTTGTCTAGCAACCCATGAATTCACTCTGTAAATTTTATCTATTTTATAGACCACATCTGCTGGATCAATTTTTAGCAATACAGCCAAGGCATCAGAACAAATCTGTCTCAGATCTTGCCTATCATTCTCTTTAATTCCTCGAAGCCTAATAGCAAATTCCATGGATCGGAACTGTATCATTGTAATTTCGTTTTCGACTCTCTCCACTTTGTTATCCACATCTGCAATTTTAATATCAGCATCCTTCATTTTGACACTGACTTCTGATTTAAATTCTTCCAGTTTGGAGTCCACTTTAGTAATGGATTCTGCCAAGTCAGAAACCACATTTGACAATTTATCTGACACCTTATCATAATTTTCTTTCATTGCCTCTTTAAATTCATTAATTTCCCTCTTCATTTCCTGTTGTGATTTTTGAAATTTTTCATCCAAAGCCTGGGTAATAAAATCTTTTAAACTTTGCACATCAAAGTCCTTTCCCTCCCTCTGCTGACTGGGAGGGGGCTGCTGTTCTGGTTTGTGGGTGGGAGATCCCTCCCCTGCCACCTTTCCTTCCTGTTTCTTTGAAGCCATTTTGCCACGTAAATTAACTTTTCTGAAAGAAGAAAATCTTTTTTTTCCTTTCCTTTGCACCTCCACAATATCCTTTGAAAAAGTCCCCCAGAATTAAATAGATTGAGGCAAGCTCAAATTTATTGTTCTTTTCTTTTCCACTCTTCTCCGTTCGCTTGCAACAGGCACTGCTACAATGTAGCTTGTTAGAATAGTTCTGCGCAATCACTCTCCCTTTCAGCTCGTTAACGCTGGAACGGCGCCATTTTTTCAAGCCGTTTCCACTCGCTCTAGCTTTTCCCCAAATCAAAAGTTCAAAAGAGAAGAAATACTTGCAGTTTCTTGGTTTGGGGGTTGAGGTTGTTTTATAACAAAGTTATCTTCCCATCAGTTTAAATGTTTGCTGCAGCCGGCTTGCTCTGACGAGCAGAGTCGTCCCACGCCGTCCGGAGTCTCCGCAAGTTAAAAGGGAGCCACACCCATTTCCTCCCCAGTAGCAAACTTCTGGGGGTTCACGGGGGCTCAACCTGCTTCTTGCTTTGCTCTTCTCCTCAAATCCTCAGGATTCTGGAGTTTTCAAGCCGCTTCCCTCACTCGGGGTGGCTCTACAGGTGGCGGGGCTGCGGCCGTTCAAAAGAGACCGTCTTCGCTGGTGGCAGTCAAACCCCCCGGTGGCAGTCAAACACCCCGGTGGCAGTCAAACCCCCCGGTGGCATTCAAACCCCAACTGGCCCTATTTCTTGACTCTAATAGAGTCTACCTGGAGCACTACGGACACCTTTTCCAATCGTACAGAGCCATGGTGAATACTATCACTGGGGGGGGGGGCCTAGAGGGAGAAGCAAAGGAATGGCTAGCAGCCCTCCATAAGAGGAGAGCCCCCCAACTGCAAGATGTTGATGACTTCCTACAAGAGCTAGAAGCCAGATTTGAGGAGGTGGAGGAGGATCAGTATACAGAGCATGAGCTTTGAAACCTAAAGCAGAGAGGGTGACCCATTAAGGAATACATCCATGAATTCAAGAGAGTCGTGGGGAAGCTACCCTCTTTGCCAGAGTGGCTATTGGTTCACTTTTTCAGAATGAGCCTGTCTGGATAGAAATTGAGACATGTAAGAATGAGAGACGCTCTTGGAGATTAAATGAAAACTTGTTTAGATATGAGAAAAATATAATAGAACTTAAAAAGCATCTGAAAGAGTTTTTTGAAATGAACTTGAATAAAGGCACCCCAATGGAAATTGTGTGGGACGCAAGCAAAGCTTATATGAGAGGGGTGCTTATATATATGAACTCTAAACATAAGCGGATTCGACAAAAGAAAAGACTTGAATTGGAAGCAGAAATAAAGGACAAAGAACAGTTACTTATTAAAAATCCAACAGATGAAAGAATACTTAGTGTTATAAAACTTCTGAAAGACCAATTCCAAATGCTTATAGCGGAACAAGTTGCAACAAACTTACAATATGCGAAGCATAATATATTCGGCAATGCTAATAAACCAGGCAGGTGGTTGGCTTACACATTAAGGAAGAAACAAAGCATACGGACTATTGATAGTGTTGATATTGGGGGGAAAGAAGTTTTTCAACAGAATTTAATAAAAGAAGCCTTTCTTCAATATTACACTAAACTATATGCCAGAGAGGAGGTGCAGAATGGACTTATAGAAAAATATTTGGACAATAAAAGAGTTACAAAAATCACTGAACAACAAAAGGAAAGAATGGATTATCCCATAACAGAGGAGGAGATAATAACAATTAAAAACAGCCAAAGCTCCTGGAACGGATGGTCTGACAGCAGTGTATTATAAAACTTTACAGGCAGAAATGGTGGAACAACTCAGAGACTTATTTTGCAACATACAACAAGGGGGAAAAGTACCTCCATCGTGGACTACAGCTTATATTTCTTTGATACCAAAAGAGCAAGCAGGTCCTAAAAAACCGGAGAATTACAGACCAATATCTCTTTTGAATACGGATTATAAAATTTATGCAAAAGTATTAGCCAACAGACTGATGCCAGTAATTCAAAAGGTGATTCATGATGACCAAGCGGGATTTATTGAGGGTAGGCACATGAAGGACAATGTAAGGCAAGTAATAGATCTATTGGAATATCTTGAGAAGAATAAACAGATCCCTGCAGTGCTGGTCTTTCTGGATGCAGAGAAGGCCTTTGATAGAGTGGATTGGAATTTTCTATTAAAGACATTAAAAAAGATGGACTTTGGGGACCAATATATACAGGCGGTCTCAGCAATTTATCAAGAGCAAAAGGCACAGATCATTATCAATGGAAGTTTGACAACAGAGTTTAAAATTGAAAAAGGTACAAGACAGGGATGTCCACTGTCCCCATTGTTGTTCATTTTAACACTAGAAGTCTTGTTAAATACAATAAGGGATTCTAACACATTGAAAGGTATAATGATAAGGCAAGAGGATTACAGAATAAAGGCATTTGCAGACGATCTGGTTGTTACCCTAACACAGCCAATGGAATCGATAATCCAGATGAAGGACATTATACAAGACTTTGGTAAAGTTTCAGGTTTCAGACTGAATCAGAGAAAAACTAAGATGGTAGTTAAAAATATGACACAAGATCGTAAACTGGAGTTAGAAAGGAGGGCAGGTTTTGAGATTGTACCAAAGGTAAAATATCTAGGAGTTCAGGTTGCAGAATCAAATATGAAATTGTTTCAAAATAACTATGAGGCGTTGTGGCGAGAGGTGCAAAAAGATATGGAGATTTGGAAAAAACTGCAGCTGTCTTTACTTGGAAGAATAGCAGCAGTTAAGATGAACATTTTGCCAAGATTTCTTTTTTTGTTTCAAATGATTCCGGTGCTCAAAAATGATAAACAACTAAAAGCATGGCAAACTGGTATCAACAAATTTGTCTGGAACGAGAAAAAACATCCCAGAAAGGGGAGGTCTCAAACTTCCAAACCTACAATTATATTATGATGCAACAGCTTTGACTTTAGTAAGTGATTGGTTTGGAGGAAAAAAGACTGGAATATTGAATGCAGAAAGTTTTGATCTGGAATTTGGATGGCACGCTTACTTATTTTATGACAGCAAAGTGGATAAAGTATTTAAAAGCCATATACTTAGAGATTCTTTACTGAGAGTTTGGAAGAAGCACCGAAACAACTGGAATTATAAAATACCGCTATGGCTGGATCTTGGTCATACCTTGTGGAATACAAATATAATGTCACTCGGGGGGTTTTTATACAAAGAGGTTCTTTTTACAGATGCGGGCAGATGGCAGCTGAAGACATTACAGACATTGTTGGCTGAAGGGATTAATTTAACTTGGTTACAATATAATCAACTGCAATTGAGATGGAAAGAGGACCAAAAAACTGGTATTATGATGTATGAGGAAGAATTAGTTAGACATATAAAAGAGAAAGGCCCAATGCATATTAAAAGACTTTATAATGTCTTGTTAGAAAGGGATTCAGAAACTGAACTAGTTAAAGACTGCATGGTTAAGTGGGCACAAAATTTTGAGGAACCAGTGATGTTGGAAACATGGGAAAAAATTTGGGTTCAGAATGTTAAATTTACACAGTCGCAGAATCTGCGGGAAAATTTCTATAAAATGTTTTATAGATGGCATTTAGATCCAAAAAAATTGTCGTGTATGTACCCTAGTGCCCAGCCTAAATGTTGGAGATGTGACTGCTTAGACGCTACATATTATCATGTTTGGTGGACCTGTAAGAAAGTTAAGGCTTTTTGGGTAAAAATTTGGTGGGTCATGCAGAATGTTTTGAAGAGAAAAATTCAATTTTCTCCACAACTGTTTTTATTGGGTATAGTTAAGGGTTTTACATTGGGGGAAACAAAATTGATATTGTACATGATAACTGCAGCAAGATTGTTGATAGGTAAATACTGGAAAAATGAAGCGCTGCCTTCGATTGAGGAATGGACTTTGAAGATGGCCAGTTTTGCGGAGATGGCGAAGATTTCAGCATATTTAAAAGATTGTTCTCAAGAGACTTATGAATGGGAATGGAAGAAGTGGATAAATTATGTTCAGCATAAATATCAAACTAGGAAGTATCAAATAGCCTTTATTTAAAAATGTTATATAAGATAGAAACATTTTAGGGTTGAGGATAAAAATTTGTTAGAAAATGTTATATTAAGATAGAAATATTTTAAGGTTAAGGATGAAAATTTGTTAGAAAATGTTACATTATGATAGAAATATTTTTAAGGTAATCAGGATGAAAATTTATCTGAAAATGATATACCAAGATAGAAATAGGTTAATGTAATGAAGATGAAAATTTGTAAGGGGGAGGGAGGGGTTCAAGTTTTATATACAAAGGAGGGTTTTTTCCTTTTATCTGACATGAGCATACTAGGAAGTCTGGGGGGAGGGGAGGGTTAGGGTGGGCTGGGGAGGTTGGGAAGTTTGGGGGGGGTAGTGGGGGGGGGGGAAAGGGGGTGAAAATGTAATTGTAAAACTTTTGCAATAAAAAAAAAAAAAAAAAGAATGAGCCTGGACAAGCAAATTGCCCAAGTAAGTGCCTATCGGGATATTCCAAACTGACTTTCTGAGTGGTTCCGAGTAACCATAAAAGTTGACAGCGGATTGTGCGCCAACAACATTCAGGAGCAATTGGATACCAAGGAGAGAAGACAACCAAGAGCCTTGGTGGTGCAGCAGACTAAAGTGCTGTTAAATAGCACCAGCTGCCTGCAATTACTGCAAGTTCAAATCTCACCAGGCTCAAGGTTGACTCAGCCTCCCATCCTTTCGAGGTAGGTAAAATGAGGACCCAGATTATGGGGGCAATAAACTGACTTTGTATAAAAAAAGAACACCGCTTAGGGGGGGCCGAAAGCCTACTAAGCAGGTATATACAAAAGTTTGAAGGCTATTGCTTAATGCATTGTAAACCGCCCTGAGTCTCCGGAGAAGGGTGGCATATAAATCGAACCAATAAATAAATAAATAAATAAATAAATAAATAAATAAATAAATAAACCAGACTGGAGACCATCCGGCTGATGGGAGGCCATAGCAGCACAGCTGGCCCCAAGACAAACCCTCCCACGAAACCAGTTGAAATGCTACAGATGCAGATGGATGGGCCACCCAAGCCAGAGCCACTACCCAGGGCACGACCAGAACAAGGCTCCAGGTGTGCCTCCAAGACATTCCAAAAAGCCCTCCAGGCTGTAGAGATCCCTCCGTACCCAGCCGAAGAGAGGGGAACTCCAGCCCATGATAACCAATCGCCGGATCCCTATGACAGTGAGGACAAAAGTGAAAATGACCCAATGGTGAGTGAACCAATCCACCCCTTCATCCTCCCAATCCACCTCACAGCCTCAGAAACAGGGACCCAGAGTACTTTTCAAGCCCTAATAGACTCAGGCTGCACTAGATGCTTGATTAACCTAACCATGTTCCTGAAACTGGGGATTAGAGCAAAGAGACTGGCCCACCCGATCAGATTGGAACAGGTCAATGGATCCCTACTGGGGGGAGCCTACACCACCCACTTGACCAAACCAGTGAGGCTAGAGCTAGTGGGCCACTGGGAAGCAATCTGATTCATAATAGCCCCCAAAATGACAGACACAGTCTCTTGGCTAGACAAATGAGGTCCAACAATCTGGTGGCAGAGACTGAGGATAGGAAGAAGACTTCCAACTCCCTCCACACCAGCAAATAGAAGCATCGCCCACATAGGAAAAACCCCCAAAGGCCCCACCAGAACAATTGACAGCCACCTCCAACAAAACCCCAGAGGTTGAACAGATTGCCAAAGAATATCAGGTCCTTGCAGAAGTGTTCAGCGAGGCCGAGTGCAATGTACTACTCCCCAACCATGAGACAGATTCAGATGCTCTTGAAATCATCCCTGGGGCAAAACTACCCAAACCCAAACTGTACACCATGACACCCCGGGAAATGCAACAATGCACAAATACATAGACAAAAACCTAGCAAGGGGGTTCATCGAGCAAGCCGATCCACTGGTCGCAGCCCCAGTCCTATTTAAAGAAAAAAAAAGATGGAACTATAAGATTATGCATGGATTTTAGGAGAATAAACTATGTGTGTGTACACAACCTATACCCCCTCCCTCTCATGAAGGACATGCTTTCTCACCTAGCCAAGGGAAAAGTCTTTACTAAATTAGACTTCAGAGAAGCATACTACTGAGTCCGCATTAGGGAAAGAGACAAATGGAAAACAGCATTCAACTGCCCCATAGGGAGCTTCCAATTCAAAGTAATATCTTTCAGACTGCAGGGCCCCCTGGCAGTGTTCATGCGTTAATAAACAAGGTGCTGCACGAGCACATCTATAAGGGGGTCCATGTCTACCTGATCAACATCCTCATTCGCGAACTTTTATAGGCAATTCATCCCCTCCTTCACAAAGATTGCCAAACCCATGGACAGACCTCCTAAAGACAGGGGGCCCAGAGACAAAGCCCCACCCAGGACAACCCCTACAGTGGGACCTAGCCTGCCAAAAGGCATTTGAAACACTAAAAGAACTTTTTGCAAAGGAACTTGTGCTGAAGCATCCTGACCCCGAACAACCCTTCATCATCCAAGCAGATGCCAGTGACATGGCAGTGGGAGCAGTGCTACTCCAAAGAAATAGCTGAGGAAAATTACAGCCCTGTGCCTATACCTCCCGTAAACTCACGGACACAGAGAGGCATTGGGCTGCATGAGAAAAAGAGGCTTTTGCGGTAAGATGGGCACTGCTAACCTGGCACCACCTTCTGGAAGGAGGGGGAGAAACTGTTTGAAGTCTGAACTCACCCCAAAAATCTGGAGGCCTTTAGGAAACTATTGCCCAAACAAGTCTGCTCGGCTCAATTCAACCGATTAAATTTTGTGCTAAAACACATCCCAGGGCGGAGGGATTTCCTAGCTGATGCCATCTCCTGCATGCCCCAGTACAAATGTGAATGGGAGGAGGTGTTAGAAGGTGCCATCATCCCCATGCCCAAGCTCCCCAAGGAGCCCCCCTCATCTGTGTCCTTGAGTGAATGGATGGAATCTTTGAAGGAGGGGTAGAAAAATACCAAGTGGGTTCTGCGGGAAGCAACAAAAACATATAAAGAGCAAGTTGACAAATGCTGCAGACCCTGAGCCATTATGGGTTGGGAGTAAGGTCTACCTCTCACCGAAATACTTCAGACTAAAACTCTCATGCAAAAAGCTAAGACCAACGTTTGTAGGCCCTTTCCCAATAATGAAAGTAATTAACCCTGTTACAGTACAGTGTAGGGTCCCTCGCCTGCTAGGGAAAGTGCATCCAGTCTTTCAGAGTAGCTTGTTAAAGTGGTAGGCTCCCTGATCAGACCAGTAGATCGGGCAACCCCAAAACCAATAGTGGTGCAGAGAGAGATGCATTACAATGTGAAGAAAATTTTAGACTCAAGATTGCATAGGGGCAGATTGCAGTACCTTCTGCACTGAAAGGGATACCTCCTCTACAAGGCCACTTGGGTCAAGAGCTCAGATGTGAAGGCAGATAAGTTGGTTAAACAGTTTCATGATGAGTTCCCTCAAAAACCTAAGGGGGCTCCAGGGGGAGGAAGGGGGGTGAGTTGAGCCCTGACTAATTTCTCCCTCTATATTTTATCGTACAGAAAGTCCTCTTTAACTGAGGGGGTGGGGGCAACCTGTCAACCCTGAAGCTGACCTGACTGGTGACATATTGGAGCTTCAGTGCTGCCACATTGGAGTTGAGGGAAAGGGAGAGGGGATTAGAGATACAGGGTTTGTGTAGCCAAAACAAAATACTTTCTCTTGAGAACCAAAGACATTCCCATACCCAGACCGTGGAAGGAGGAGTGAGGTCACCAGACAACCAGACAGCATCTTGATTGTTTGGGTTTGTGGGAAAACTTTCTCTTTTAACTAGGTGAAAACTGCGGGAACCTTTAGAATTGGTTTTCACCAGATATGTGCCAATATGATATTTCTTTTTTATTGCAAAAGTTTTACAATTACATTTTCACCCCTTTCCCCACCCCTCAACCCACCCCAAACTTCCCAACCTCCCTAACCCACCCTAACCCTCCCCTCCCCCCGGACTTCCGCACAATATACTCATATCAGGTAAAAAAAACCCCTCCTTTGTATAAAACTTATATAAAACTTGAACCCCTCCCTCCCCCTTATAAATTTTCATCTTCATTACATTAAAATATTTCTATCTTAATATAACATTTTCAAATAAAAGCTATTTGATACTTCCTAGTTTGATATTTGTTCTGAACATAATCTATCCACTTTTTCCATTCCCATTCATAAGTCTCTTGTGAAAAAATCTTTTAAATATGCTGAAATCTTCGCCATCTCTGCAAAACTGGCCATCTTCAAAGTCCATTCCTCGATCGTGCAAAGCTTTATTTTTCCAGTATTTACCTATCAACAATCTTGCTGCTGTTATCATATACAATAACAATTTTGTTTCACCCAATGTAAAAGCCTTAACTATACCCAATAAAAACAATTGTGGAGAAAATTGAATTTTTTTCTTCAAAACATTCTGCATGACCCACCAAATTTTTATCCAAAAAGCCTTAACTTTCCTACAGGTCCACCAAACATGGTAATATGTAGCATCTAAACAATCACATCTCCAACATTTTGGCTGAACATTAGGGTACATACACGACAATTTTTTAGGGTCTAAATGCCATCTATAAAACATTTTATAGAAATTTTCCCTCAGATTCTGCGACTGTGTAAATTTAACATTCTGAACCCAATTTTCTTCCCATGTTTCCAACATCACTGGTTCCTCAAAATTTTGTGCCCACTTAATCATACAATCTTTAACCAGTTCAGTTTCTGAATCCCTTTCTAACAAAACATTATAAAGCCTTTTAATATGCATTGGACCTTTCTCTTTAATGTGTCTAACCAATTCTTCCTCATGCAACATAATACCAGTTTTTTGGTCCTCTTTCCATCTCAATTGTAGTTGATTATATTGTAACCAAGTTAAATTAATCCCTTCATCCAACAGTATCTGTAGTGTCTTCAACTGCCATCTGCCCGCATCTGTAAAAAGAACCTCTTTGTATAAAAACCCCCCGAGTGACATTATATTTGTATTCCACATAATATGACCAAGATCCAGCCATAGCGGTATTTTATAATCCCATTTGTATTGGTGCTTCTTCCAAACTCTCATCAAAGAGCCTCTAAGTATATGGCTTTTAAATACTTTATCCACTTTGTTGTCATAAAACAAGTAAGCATGCCATCCAAATTCAAGATCAAAACTTTCTATATTCATTATTCCAGTCTTTTTCCTTCCAAACCAATCACTTGCTAGAGTCAAGGCTGCTGCTTCATAATATAGCTGTAGGTTTGGAAGTTTAAGGCCTCCCCTTTCTGGAACATCTTGCATAATTTTCAATTTCACTCTCGGTTTTTTCTCGTTCCAGACAAACTTATTCACTCCAGTTGTTCCACCATTTCTGCTTGCAAGGTTTTATAATACACTGCAGTCAAACCATCCGTTCCAGGAACTTTAGCTGTTTTTAATTGTTTAATTGCTGCTATTATCTCCTCGTCTGTTATAGGATAATTCATTCTTTCCTTTTGTTGGTCAATAATTTTTGTAACTCTTTTATTATCTAAGTATTTTTCTATAAGTCCATTCTGCACATCATCTTTAGCATATAGTTTAGTATAATAGTCCACAAAAGCTTCTTTAATTAATTTTTGTTGAATGATTTCTTTCCCTCCAGTATCAATACTATCAATAGTCCGTACACTCTGCTTTTTCCTTAATGTATAGGCCAATCATCTGCCCGGCTTATTGGCATTACAAAATGTATTATGCTTCACATATTGTAAGTTTGTTGCAACTTGTTCCGCCATAAGCATTTGAAATTGGTCTTTCAAAAGTTTTATAACACCACGTATTCTGTCATCTGTTGGGTTTTTAATAAGTAGCTGTTCTTTGTTCTTTATTTCTACTTCCAATTCAGATCTTTTCTTTTGTCGAATCAATCTATGTTTAGAATTCATGTAAATGAGCACCCCTCTCATATAAGCTTTACTCGCATCCCACACAATTTCAATTGGGGTACCTTTATTCAAGTTTATTTCAAAAAATTCTTTCAAGTGCTTCTTAAGTTCTGTTATATTTTTTTCATATCTGAACAAATTTTCATTTAATCTCCATGATCGTCTTTCAATTTTACCCGTCTCAAATTCTATCCATACTGGGCTATGGTCGGTCAAAGTTCTTGGAAAAATCTTTGTTCTTTTTGTCTTAACAAGTAGATCATCTGACAACAAAATAAAGTCAATCCTAGAGAAGGATCTGTGTCTATCAGAAAAAAAAGTATAGTCCAATTCTTTTGGATTATGTATTCTCCAAATATCTTTTAATTCCAAGTCTTCTTTCATGTCAAAAAAAAGTCTGTGGTAGTCTGATCCTGGATTTCGCCAAACTCTTTTTATCTAATTTAGAATCAATTACTCCATTCCAATCTCCCATAATTAAAATAGATCTATAGTCCCATTGCAGTATTTTAGTATGTAACATTTTATAGAAATGATCCTGTTGTTGGTTGGGAGCATAAATTCCAATCAAAAGAATTTGGCCATTTACTGTATGCAATTCAATTGCTATAAACCTACCATCTTCATCTGCTTCTATAATTTTAGCTGTTAGTCTTTTGTTTACATAAATAACCACACCATTCTTTTTTTGCGAAATTGAAGATATAAAATGTGTTCCTAATTTAGAGTTTATCAAGTATTTTTGATCTTGAGTTGTGATATGAGTTTCTTGTAAACAAATTATATCATTATTAAATTGTCTCAAGTATGCAAATAACTTCTTCCTTTTCTGTACCGAGTTCAACCCATTCACATTCCAAGATAAACACTTAAACGTCATCTTTATCTTTCTGAAGCAACGAGCAGAATAACCGAATATCTTCCTGGATCTTCGGTCTTGCTCCCCACATGACTTCAGTCTCTTGTGTAGTGCTCTTAGCTCCCTTTTTATATTGTCTTTCCTGTTGTTGCATTTCTTTAAGTTGCTTGGATTTTGCACGAGTTATACACTGATCCTTAACTTCAACCATCCGAGCTGGGTCTAAGATTGGAGAAGATTCTAACGGGGCTCCTCCAAGAAACCTCCTACAGCACCCTGCGTTTCCTCTAACTCCACCTGCTTAAACTGTTCTTGCAATTCTTGTTGAGGTTGCTTCTTATCACTCTCCTTAATCTCTAGCACTGTGGATGTACGTGGAGATGGTGTTCTTTCTTTAAAGATAGTATTATAAAAATGTTCTGCCTTCTCCACAGTATTCAAACGATATCTTTCTCCCTTGTACTTCAAAATTATGCCAGTTGCGGCATCCCACCGGAATGGTATCTCTTGTTTTTTCAATTCGTTTACTAGAAAGCCAAAATCTTTTCTGGCTTTCAGCATTTTAGGTGGTAGTTCTTTATAAACTCCAATTTGTGTGCCCCCCACTTGCACAGAGGTGAGAAAATATTTTTGCAGGATGTCATTTCTTATTGCTCTGTCTGTAAAATATATCACCACATCTCTAGGTAATTGTCTTTGTCTGGCCACCCAGGAATTCACTCTGTAAATTTTGTCTATTTTGTAAAAAACCACATCAGGATTAATTTTTAATATCACTGCCAAAGCCTCAGCACAAATCTGTCTCAAATCCTATCAGTCATCCTCTCTGATTCCTCGAAGCCTTATAGCAAATTCCATTACCCTGAATTGCATCATAACAATTTCGTTTTCGACTCTCTGCATTTTATCATCAACATCAGAAATTTTATAATCATTGTCCTTCATCTTAACATTGACTTCTGATTTAAATTCTTCCACTTTAGAGTCCACTTTAATAATAAATTCTGCAAGGCCAGACGCCACATCTGATATTTTTTTAGTCACCTTGCCATAATCCTGTTGCACCATATCTTTAATTTCATTAATTTCCTGCATAATTTCCTGTTGAGATTTTTGAAGTTTATCATCTATTTCCTGTTGTGATTTTTGAAATTTATCATCCAGAGCCTGGGATATAAATTCTTTTAAATTTTCAAAGTCAAAGTCTTTGTCTTTTTTCTGAGTTTGTTGAACAGAAGGAGGCTGTGATTCATGTTTGTGTATGCGGGATCCCCCCCCCCCGCTGCCTTTCCTTCCTGCTTCTTTGAAGCCATCCTGCCACGTAGGTTAGTTTTTCTAAAGAGGGAAATCCTCTTTCCTTTTCCACCTTCACAATGGCTTCTAAAAAAATCCCCCAGGTTTAGTCAGATAGAAGCTAGACTGAACAAACTCAGATTTTAAAGAAGAAATTTTTTCCTCTTCTCCTATTCCTTTGTATTACAGGCAGAGTAACTTTGTAACTGCTCAAAGTAACTTCTCAGAATCACTTTCACTAGCTCGTTAGCTCAGCTGCTGGGCGCCATGTTTTTTCAAATCAGTTTCACACAGTTTCACACAATCGTACTTTCTCTTAGTTTAAAAAATCACCAAAGCATCAATACTTGCAGTTTTCAAGTTTGGGGGTTCAAGTTGATACTTCCGCTGATAATTAAGGTTGGTTTCATTCAGATAGGACGTTTGCAGCAGCCAGCTTGTTCTGCGAAGAGCAGAGTCGTCCCACGCCGTCCGGAGTCTGGCAAGTTGAAAGGGAGCCGCGCCAGTTTCCTCCCCAGCAGCGATTCTCTGGGGACTCACAGGGGCTCAACCGGTGCCTTGCCTCCTCTCCTCCAGCAATCCTTCAGATTTTTGGAGTTTCCAAGCCGCTTCCGGGTAACGAAGCGGCTCTACAGACAGCGGGGCTGGCGGTCCTTAAAGGGAGACCGTCCTCACTGGCGGCGAACAAACCGGAAGTGAAGATATTTCTAATAAAGCTATTCCTTGAGGAATCTACCTGCCTTGGAGTTTTGCTTGCTATGGATCTATTACTTGGAACCCTGGCACCTAGTTTCTCAGATACTGCCAGGGCAAAATATACTGAAGAAAGTCTTTGGAAGCTTAGGATATATTGCATTTCCTGTCAGAAAACTGTATTTGAATGTTGTTGTTGTTTTTGAATTATTCAGACTTGTGGAAATACTACTGAAAATTTTGTTAGACAGCTTAAAGTAAGGGCCGATGTCTGTGGGTTTGGCTCTATGATCAATGACATGCTGAGAGAAAAGACTGCATTTATTGAAAAGATCAGCAAGTAAAGGAAAGGCTATTAAGAGACTCTGACTTCACATTGAAAAAAACAATTTATATATGTCTCTGTAGCATAGGGGTGTCAAACTCGATTTGAGGTCTGCATCAGGGTTGTGTTGAACCTTGGAGGGCCAGGGGGCATGGTCGGGGTATGTGGCAGAGGTGGGTTCCAGCAGGTTCTGACCAGTTCTGGAGAAGTGATAGCGGAAATTTTGATTAGTTTGGAGAACCGGTAAATACCACTTCTGACTGGCCTTGCCCCCATCTATTCTCTGCCTCCCGAGTCCCAGCTGATCGGGAGGAAATGGGGATTTTGCAGTAACCTTCACTTGGATTGGGGAGGGAATGGAGATTTTTCAGTATCCTTCCCCTGCCACGCCCACCAAGCCACACCCACCAAGCTATGCCATGCCCACCAAGCTATGCCACACCCACCAAGCCACACCCACAGAACTGCTAGTAAATTTTTTTGAAACCCACCACTGGTATCTGGCCATGTTGGGCATGGCCAGCTCAATGTCATTCATATCAGGGGCACTTGTAGTGGCCAAGTGCTAAGGCAGGACTTCCCTCCCTCAATCTCATTAAATCTCCTTCCTTCCTTCCTTCTTTCCTTCCTTCCTTCCTTCCTTCCTTCCCTCCTTTTCTTCTTTTTCCTTCCCTCTTCATTCTCCTTTCTTCTTCCTCCCCCTCTCTCCTTATTTTTCCTTCCTTGCTCTCTTCCCATCTTCCCTTCTTTTTCTTTCTCTTTTCCTGTCTCTTCTTGAATGTTCAAATGCAAAAGGGAAAATATTTCTCCTTTTGTTTTGTTTTTAGTTTGTTTTGCTAGCCCTCTGCCAGTGAAAATGGAGCCCAGGGCCTGCAGGAGGCCATCATGGCCAAAAATGGGGTGCAGGGGAATGGGGTGCAAGGTCCATTTTTGCTGACAGAGGTATCACAGGCCAGCCCCACGGGCCAGATCTAAGCACTCCATGGACCGGATCCAGCCTGTGGGCCTTGAGTTTGACATCCCTGATGTAGCAGAACTAAAATAGGTAACTAGAGGCAATGGTTATAATATCAGTATCTACTAAGGACTGTATATATGTTATAGGCTTCTAAAGGAGATGTGATAATTGAAATGACCACATTCAAAATTTGAGAAGTTAAGATCTAAACAATTGAAAAATAAAGAATATAGACTTCCGGTTTCCCTGTCTTCGGCGACGACGGTGCCTTTTGAAGGACCGCCAGCCCCGCCGCTTGTAGAGCCGCTTCGCGATTGAGAAGTGGCTTGAAAACTTCAAAATCCTAAGGATTCTTGGAGGAGAGATAGCAGGGCACAGGTCGAGCGGCTGTAACCCCCCAGGGAATTGTTTCTGGGGAGGAAACAGGCGCGGCTCCCTCCCAACCTGCTGAGACGCCGGGCGGCGTGGGACGATTCTGCCTTTGCAGAACAAGCCGGCTGCAGGAAACACTTAAAGAGAAAGGAATCAACCTAAATAAGCAGCGGAAATCCACTTGAACCCTGAAACTCGGAATTGCAAGTATTAGCGCTTTGTTGAGTCTTTAACTTGAGAAAAAATGCGAATGAGTGAAAGTGACTTGAAAAAATATGGCGCTCAGCATTAGAGTGAACGAGCCAGCGAGTGTGGATTGGTGAAGTCATCTTGCTCTGTTACAAAGTTACTAAGTTGCCATAAAGTTGCTTCGCTTGTAACAAGAGAAACAAGAGAAAAATTTCTCCCTTTTTAATACTTGACTTTGCTTTACCTCAGTTTCTATTTGATTAAATCTGGGGGACATTTTAGAAGTCTCTGTGGAGGTGGGAGAGGAAAAGGAACTTCCCTCTTCAGAAAAACTAGCTTACGTGGCCGGATGGCCTCAAAGAAGCAGGAAGGGAAGGCAGCGGGGGGGGATCCCCCACACATAAACATGAAACGCAGTTTCCCCCTGCTCAACAGTTACAAACTCAGAAAAAATATTTTGATATGGGAGATTTAAAAGAATTTATTTCTAAAATTTTGGATGATAAATTTCAAAAATCCCAACAGGAAATAGATGACAAACTTCAAAAGTTTCAACAGGAAATTATGCAGGAAATTAATGAAGTTAAAGATATGGTGAAACAGAATCAAAACAAGGTGACCAAAAAAATATCAGATATGGCGTCTGGCCTGGCAGAATTTATTATTAAAGTTGATTCTAAAGTGGATGAATTTAAATCAGAAGTCAATGTTAAGATGAAAGACAATGATCACAAAATTTCTGATGTTGATGATAAAATGCAGAGAGTCGAAAACGAAATTGTTATGATGCAATTCAGGGCAATGGAATTCGCTATACGGCTTCGAGGAATTAGAGAAGATGACAGACAGGATTTGAGACAGGTCTGTGCTGAGGCTCTGGCTGTGATTCTAAAAATTAATCCCGATGTGGTTTTTTACAAAATAGACAAAATTTACAGAGTGAATTCCTGGGTGGCCAGACAAAGACAATTGCCTAGAGATGTGGTGATATATTTTACGGATAGAGCAATAAGAAATGATATCCTGCAAAAATCTTTTCATACCTCTGTGCAAGTAGGGGGTTCGCAAATTGGAGTTTACAAAGAATTACCACCTAAAATGCTGAAAACCAGAAAAGACTTTGGCTTTCTTGTTAAAGAATTGCAAAATCAACAGATACCATTTCGGTGGGATGCCCCAACTGGTATAATTCTGAGATACAAGGGAGAAAGATATCATTTGAATACTGTGGAGAAGGCGGAGCATTTTTACACTACCATTTTTAAAGAAAGAACACCATCTCCATGTACATCCACAGTTCTGGAGATTAAGGAGAGTGACAAGAAGCAACTTCAACAAGAATCGCAAGAACAGTCTAAGCAGGAATCAGAGGAAATGAAGGGCGCTGAAGGAGGTTTTTTGGATGAGCCTTTGTTGGAATCTTCTCCAATCCTGGACCCGGTTTGGATGGTTGAAGTTAAGGATCAGCATATAACTCGAGCAAAATCTAAGCAACTTAAAGAAAAACAACAACAGGAAAGACAAGATAAAAAGGGAGCTAAGAGTACTACACAAGAGACTGGAGCCATGGGGAAAGCAGGACCGAAGATTCCGGAAGACATTCGGTTATTCTGCTCTTTGCTCCAGAAAGATAATGATGATGATTAAGTGCTTATCTTGGAATGTGAATGGGTTGAATTCAGCACAGAAAAGGAAGAAATTATTTGCATATTTGAAACAATTTAATAATGATATAATTTGTTTACAAGAAACGCATATTACAGTTCAAGATCAAAACTATTTGAAAAATTCCAAATTAGGAACACACTTTATATCTTCAACTATGCAAAAAAAGAATGGTGTGGTTATTTATGTAAATAAAAAATTAACAGCCAAAGTTATAGAAGCAGATCAAGATGGTAGGTTCGTAGCAATTGAACTACTTACAGCAAATGGCCAAATTCTTTTGATTGGAATTTATGCTCCCAATCAACAACAGGACCACTTCTACAAAATGTTACATACTAAAATATTACAATGGGATTACAGATCTATTTTAATTATGGGAGACTGGAATGGAGTAATTGATTCTAAATTAGATAAAAAGAGTTTGGCGAAGTCTAGGATTAGATTACCACAGACTTTTTTTGATATGAAAGAAGATTTGGAACTAAAAGATATTTGGAGAATACATAATCCAAAAGAATTGGACTACACTTTTTTTTCTGATAGACATAGATCCTTCTCTAGGATTGACTTCATTTTGTTGTCAGATGATTTACTTGTCAGGACAAAAAGAACAAAGATCTTTCCAAGAACTTTGACTGACCATAGCCCAGTATGGATAGAAATTGAGATAGGTAAGACTGAGAGACGCTCTTGGAGATTAAATGAAAACTTGTTCAGATATGAAAAAAATACAATAGAACTTAAAAAATACTTGAAAGAGTTTTTTGAAATAAATTTGAACAAAGGCACCCCAACGGAAATTGTGTGGGATGCAAGCAAGGCTTATATGAGAGGGGTGCTTATTTATATGAACTCTAAACACAGATTGATTCGACAAAAGAAAAGACTTGAATTGGAAGCAGAAATAAAGAATAAAGAACAGTTACTTATTAAAAACCCAACAGATGACAGAATACGTGGTGTTATAAAACTTTGAAAGACCAATTCCAAATGCTTATGGTGGAACAAGTTGCAACAAATTTACAATATGCGAAGCATAATACATTTTGTAATGCCAATAAACTGGGCAGATGGTTGGCCTATACATTAAGGAAAAAACAGAGTATACGGACTATTGATAGTATCAATATTGGAGGGAAAGAAATTTTTCAACAAAAATTAATTAAAGAAGCTTTTGCGGACTATTACACTAAATTATATGCTAAAGATGATGTGCAGAATGGACTTATAGAAAAATACTTAGATAATAAAAGAGTTATAAAAATTACTGACCAACAAAAGGAAAGAATGAATCATCCTATAACAGAGGAGGAGATAATAGTAGCAATTAAACAATTAAAAACAGCTAAAGCTCCTGGAACGGATGGTCTGACTGCAGTGTATTATAAAACTTTGCAAGCAGAAATGGTGGAACAACTCAGAGATTTATTTTGTAAAATACAACAAGGGGGTAAAATACCCCCATCATGGACAACAGCTTATATTTCTTTGATACCAAAAGAGCAAGCAGGTCCTAAAAAACCGGAGAATTATAGACCAATATCTCTTCCAAACACGGATTATAAAATTTATGCAAAAGTATTAGCCAACAGGTTGATGCCAGTAATTCAAAAGGTGATTCATGATGACCAAGCGGGATTTATCGAGGGTAGATACATGAAGGACAATGTAAGGCAAGTAATAGACTTATTGGAATATCTTGAGAAGAATAAACAGATCCCTGCAGTGCTGGTCTTCTTGGATGCAGAGAAGGCCTTTGATAGAGTGGACTGGAACTTTCTACTAAAGACTTTAAAAAAGATGGATTTGGGGGATCAATTTATACAGGCGGTTTCAGCAATTTACCAAGAGCAAAAGGCACAGATTATTATTAATGGAAGTTTGACAACAGAGTTTAAAATTGAAAAAGGAACAAGACAGGGATGTCCGTTGTCCCCACTGTTGTTTATTTTAACACTAGAAGTCTTGTTAAACACAATACGGGACTCTAATATCTTGAATGTTCAGCCTAAATGTTGGAGATGTGATTGTTTAGATGCTACATATTATCATGTTTGGTGGACCTGTAGGAAAGTCAAGGCTTTTTGGATAAAAATTTGGTGGGTCATGCAGAATGTTTTGAAGAAAAAAATTCAATTTTCTCCACAATTGTTTTTATTGGGTATAGTTAAGGGTTTTACATTGCGTGAAACAAAATTGATATTGTACATGATAACAGCAGCAAGATTGTTGATAGGTAAATACTGGAAAAATGAAGCTTTGCCCACGATTGAGGAATGGACTTTGAAGATGGCCAGTTTTGCAGAGATGGCGAAGATTTCAGCATATTTAAAAGATTGTTCACAAGAGACTTATGAATGGGAATGGAAAAAGTGGATAGATTATGTTCAGAACAAATATCAAACTAGGAAGTATCAAATAGCCTTTATTTGAAAATGTTGTATTAATATGGAAATATTTTAATGTAATGAAGATGAAAATTTATAAGGGGGAGGGAGGGGTTCAAGTTTTATATAAGTTTTATACAAAGGAGGGTTTTTCCTTTTACCTGATATGAGTATACTGTGCGGAAGTCTGGGGGGAGGGGAGGGTTAGGGTGGGTTAGGGAGGTTGGGAAGTTTGGGGTGGGTTGAGGGGGGGGAAAGGGGTGAAAATGTAATTGTAAAACTTTTGCAATAAAAAAAATAAAAGAAAAATAAAAGAAAAATAAAGAATATAAATTGGAATTTGAACTTAAGAATTTAAAATCTGAAAACAAACTTTAACTGTCCTTGATATGCTATAGTATATCAGCTTCAGTACTGTCCTATATTTAGAGCATTTTATTATAAATATAGTATGAGACATCATAATGTTGGAGTATGTAAACATGAGTTTTCAGTTATGACTATTGAGCAATAGCAACATTAGTTTAATGAATTAGATACAAATAGTTTGTTACTTAGGGAACTGAAGCAGCATAATCAAGTACAGCCAAGGTTTAGAATTTGCATTGGGTGAGGCAATAGCTACCAATTTCAATGGCTTTTAACAGGTAAGTGGAACCATTCACAGAGGATCAATCATCAATGTCTCTTTGTCAATAGATTGGTTTCTGCCCCAAACAGAAACTGATTATTTTCCAAATACAATACTCACAAAGTCCCTTTAATCAGAGGAAAAGGGACTGACTTACAAGAACTTTAGTGGAATTCCGGTTGACATCGCCATGAGATCGGACACAAGGAACGTATCTCCACGCTCCTGTGCTGAATCTTCCCTGTAGGGGAGGCGAAGCAAAGAGGGGTGCCCTGCGTGGTTGTGGAGAGTCGCAACTCTCCTGCCTGACCTGGGGTTTTTCTTTCCCTCTCAGCCACAATGAGAAGAGGCAGCCTAAACCTGGCTGCTACAAAGCTAGGGCAGCCGATGAACACCTAAGACTGGTGCTGGAGTGGAGTTAGTGAACAGTGATTGGAGCTGGGTGAGAAGATCTCTCTTTTATTGCGCTTAGTCCCTAAACTTATAAAGTGGCACATACCCATAGAGAGAAAAATCCTAGACCCGAATGAAAGGAACTGAGGGGAGAAAAGCTAAAGATTTTTTAATCAAAGAAAATTGGATTTTAAACTAGGTAGGCGTTGTTATGGAAAGGCATTATAATATGCTGGAACTATATACCTGAATTGATTCAAGTATCTAATTTTGTCTCTATAAACTTAATTAAATTTGGATTTTAATTTATCATGTTTGAAACAATGCTAAAATCTCTGTTGATGCTGCCATCTACTGGTGAATGGAATATACTACACCCCTACAAATTAGGAAAATTTTGACAGAAGAAATAAGCCACATCTTTTTTATTTCTTTTTTTTTACTTTTTTTTTATTGAAAAAGTTTTCAAATACAAGTTTTCCCCCCTTTCCCCCCCCTTCCCTAACCCGCCCTTTCCACCCAACCCCCCCTGTGACTTCTTCACAACAATAGGCTATTTCATAACTAGTTACATACATAATATATTTCCTTTCCCTTAGTCCCTTCTCGGAATACTGACCCTTAGCATATTAATCTTATAACTCCCATTTTTACGATAGTCTGCCCTTTTTCTCCTCCCCTAAACTTATAGTGTATTATTACAATTTAACATTTAATCTTTTATATATATTAATATAACATTTTAAAGCGGCCTTCTCCCTACATCCAAATTTAACATTTATTCAATTCTGTCCAATTCCTCCACTCCTCTAAATATATGACTTAAAATCATACAATACAATTCTAAATATAATCCACTGCCCACTTTACTAAGATATACACATATCTATATATGCATCCCATTTTATAAAAAAAAAAAAAAAAGACAATAACTTTAAATTTATAATCCATGTAATATCTTCTTTGGTGTCTTTCCACTGGATTGTTAAATCCTCCACTCCCCTAAATATATGACTTAAAGATCCTTTTTCTTAAACTAATCAATCAGTAAACTAACCTATTTCAACCCTTCAGTTCCTACAAAATCATGCAATACAATTCTAAATATAATCCACTGCCCACATTACTAAGATATACACATATCTATATATGCATTCCATTTTGTAAAAAGAAAAAAGACAATAACTTTAAATTTATAATCCATATAATATCTTCTTCGATGTCTTTCCACTGGATTGTTAAATCCATCACCCATAATAGGGTAAAATAACATGCTGGTGCAACAGTTTGTTCAAAATCTTCAATCGTCTTCTGCCCCCATCAGTAGTAGATATCCTCGCATCTGTATAAAAGTAAAAACAACCACCCGAGTGACATTATAATTATGATTATATCCATATGGTTATAGTTGTGGTATTCATCAGGATTGTTAATTCCCATCATCCTACTGAGTAACATCCAGATCTTCTGCATGCCCCGGCGTAACTCTCCTGCCTTATAACTCAAAATAATTATAATATATTTACCAAAAAAAAAAATTCCAGAATAGATTATTCAAATCCAACAAAGTGAGGCTCTTTTCACATCCCAAAATCATGGCATTGCAGAGATCTGCCACAATCCTCAGGATAGTATCAAACAATTGTTCGCCTCCACTATCTTTTCAAATATTCATTCGTTTTTTAAAGTCCCTGGCTTCACTGTTGCATAGTTTAGAAATTGCTGTTTCTATGAGATCTATTTCTTTTCTTTTTCTTTTGCGGGTTGAATTTCCATCCTCGTTTCTTGCCTACCAATTGTGTGTCTGCTGGTTGATTTTCATTCTGCTTTATGGGTTGTTCTTGTTGGGTTAGTTTTATCATCTCATCTTTCTTCTCCGTCACTTGTATGTCAACTGATTGATTTGCGCACTTGTCTGTGACTTGATGGTTCATCAGCTTGGTATCGGATGACACTACTCTCTTGTTTATAGACAGACCAGCTGGGGTATCCAGGAGATCCAAAGACAATTTATCTGCAACAGTCTCTGTAATTTGATATTTTCCTTTTGTTTCCAACTCCTTTTGCTTATCCTGTATTATGCCTAAAGGTGTTAAATTCATTTTTAAAATTTTTTGATAAAAATCTTCCGCTTTTTCAACAGTGTGCAATTGATATCTTACTCCTTGATATCTCAATATTAAACCAACTGGGGTGTCCCACCTGAATAGGATATTTCTTTTTTTTAATTCAGTCACTAGAAAGCCAAATTTCTTCCTCTCCATTAACATCTTGGGCGGGAGCTCCTTAAAAATCCAAATCTTTCTTCCATGAAATTGCAAAGTGGAATTAAAAGAGTTCTGCACAATATTATTCCTAATTTCTTTATCTGTAAAATAGATCACCACGTCTCTAGGCAATTGCCTTTGCTTTGCCAACCAGGAATTTATTCTTTAAATTCTATCAATCCTGCAATACACTTCATCAGGTTGAACCTTTAAAATCCCAGCCAGAATTTCAGAAGATATTTTCCTTAGATCATCTCTATTATTTTCCTGCAAACCTCTCAGTCTAATTGCATATTCTGTAAAATTATATTGAATCATTAAAACTTCTCTTTCAATCCTCTGTTGTACATTTTCTTCATTACCAATCTTTTGGTCAGTCTCCATTTTAGATTTGTCTTCTGAGCTATTATCCTGAGTGTTTATCAAATCCTTTTTAATTTTTTGAGTCATGTCATCCAAATTCTCCTCAATTTCCTTCATTTTAGACTCTAATAATTTAGTCTTTGCATCCACCCGAATCAGAAAGTCTGATAAACCATTAGCAGATTTTAAAATCTTTTGATTCAAAAAGTCAAACTTTGATTTCACCAATTCACCAATTTCTTTAATTTCCTGCTTAAATTTTTCAAGTTGCTGGTTCACAATCTCATCCCTTCTTACAATCTCTTCAAGGAGAAATTCTAATATATTAAAATCAGGTTTCTGACACTGGAGAGTTAGAATTTGTTGGTGCAGTTTCTTAAGGGGGGAAGTTCCCCCCACCCGTTTGTCCAGCTGTGTAAGTCCCGATGCCATTTCCCACACAGGCAAGATTTAGCAAAAAAGAGAGAAGAAATAGAAAACGAAAGGACTTTCCCTTAAAAAAAAAAAAACTTCTTTTCAATCAACAGCACAGGAGCGAGGTTTTATCTACAAATGTAGCCAGTGATATTTATTCCGCTACATTGTAGTAATAAGAAACGGAAGGACTTTCCCTTTCAGCCCTTCTCCAGCCACGGCAGACGCCATTTTAAAAGGCTCTTTTTCCCTCTTTCCTCTCCTCTTTTCTCTTAAATAGTTTTTTGAAGGGGAAAATACTTGCGATTCAGTATTAAGGGTCCAGCTCGTCTTTTCTGTGATTATTCTGTTAAATTCGCAGGCTTGCTCTTGACGCCTGGCTCTGCATAGGCAGAGGTCTCCCAAAGCCCGGAGCAGCGGCAGGGGATATGGGGCTTCTCATCCGCTCCGTCCCAAAAGTAAAAAAAAAACTTTTGGGACTCTGCAGAGAGTTCTACCCACCCCTGCCGGCTCTATCTCCGTTTCCTCTTGGAAACGGAGTTTTTTCGAGCCGCCATTCCGCTATAAAGGCGGCTCTGACAGGCAATGAAAGCTGACGATCCCAAAGGAACGTCTGGCGGCGGCCAGCAGCAAACCGCAAGCCACATCTTTTTTGAAGGATTGTGGTGATACTAACTGTCCTATAATTAATTACATTACTATTATAATAAGTAAGACTTTTAAGTAAAGTAAATTGACTTTTGTTCTGTGGAAACTGTCTGGACTATTTAAATGGAATTGATTAATAACCCTGAGATGTAAAAAGCTATGATTATTGAACTCTTTGATGAGCAAAACTGGAACTGAATATATTGTTGGGGCCCTGACTAAAAGTGGATTTATTAAACTAAAACAAGATGCCTTTTCAGAAGGAAAAGAATGAGATTTCAAGAGAAAAGGCATGGATGTTTCAAAACATCAGGGATACCATGATAAAGAACCAAACAGAGATAAAAGAGTTAATCCAAGGCATAAGCAACAAAGTAGAAAATATGATACAACTGGCAATGAATGAAGATCAAAGAGTCCAGGAAAGAGAGGAGGCAATGGAAAGAACGCAGAAAAAGATAGAACAGACAACCCACCAAATAAAACAAGAGGATAAGAAAAACTTTTTGAGAGATATAAAAATGGAATTGGAATTGGACAATCTGGAAGATATTTTTGAAAGGGAGATAGAAGTATACCCTGGAGATATGGCAGCCTAGGAGGATAGAAATAGGAGAAATATTTAGATGGAATAATGAAGATACAGATGTTGACAGAGACAAAGCTCCAAGAGAGGAGTATGGGAGGAAAACCAAAAAACGAATAAGAATTGAAGTATTAAAATGGACAAGGGATGATGGATAGAATAGAGTTATTTTCCCACTTTTTTTCTTTCTTCTTTTTTCTAATATGATGGCTTGATTAAAAACTAGAAATAGAGGTAGAAATAAGAATATACATCCTTATATGAAGGACTATGTATTAACATAAATATGTCTTTTAACATTAAGATTAGTAAGAGTGACCTGCCTAGAAGCCAGAATAGAGGTAGAAATAAGAATTAGGGGGAATATTAGTAGTTACAATTTCTATATAAATTGAAAATAAGTAATAATTAGATGGAAAGTTGAGAGGTTGAAAGATGGTATTATTATGTATGTTCAAGAAGATCATTGACATTAGAATGGAACAATGAAATATTGAATAACTACTTTAAAATAATCAAGTACATTAATATTAGGATTATACAAATTTGATTAATGTAATAATTGACTGTTGTTATTTGTATTAATATGAATGATACCCAGAAGCCACACTGTTTAAGGAATTGATGTTGATATATGTTTAAAAATAAAAACCCAATAAACCTTGCGGGGGGGGGGGGGAAACGAACCTCAGCAAATGAACTAATCCTCATTTAAAATCAATATATCACCCAAGGGCATTAAGGCAATAAGTTAACTCTTAATACCCTTTGGCAATATAATAATAAAGGTTACTTTTAATTTGTTTTATTATTAACTGCTGCTCTATGAGTTGGTAATTTGGAGGTCTCTTATACAGATAGATCATTAATGTGGATAATAAATCCCCAAAACCACCTGCATTATTTGAATTAGCACTATTCAAAGTGATATTTCTATGGAAAATATAGTAGTAGGTTCTAGCTCAACAGAAATAAGGAATGAAAAAATTAAGCATATGTACTGTACTATATATTAATGAAATACAAATATTACAACCACAATTGAGCCAAAAAAATTATGTTGCTAAATGAGTCAGTTAAGTGAGTTTTGCCCCATTTTATGACCTTTCTTGCCACAGTTATTAAATGGATCGCTGCAGTTGTTAATAACATGGTTGTTAAGTGAATCTGGCTTACCCATTGACTTTGCTTGTCAGAAGATTGCAAAATGTGATCACATGACTCCAGGACACTGCAACCATCATAAATATGAGTCAATTGCCAAGCGCCTGAAGAAGAGGGGGAAATTCGAGAAGGAGAAGGAGTAACGACAAGAGCACAAAACCAGACTAAGAAAAAGGACAGGAAGTAAAGGAACAAAAAAAAAAAAGGAAAAGACCAATTTTAAAGAATGGACCGGAACCTTAAAATTATATCATTAAATATAAACAGACTTAATTCACCAGCTAAAAGAAATCAAATATTTAGGAAGTTAATTAAACAAAAAATAGACATTGTATGCCTTCAAGAAACCCATATCAGAAAAGAAGATGAAAAATTTTTACAATGTAAAAAATTAGGGAAATTATTTGTATCCTTAGCAGATGAAAAGAAGAGGAATAGCAGCTTTTGTTAATGAAGAGATAGAAAGTAATTTAAAATACGCAGATAAGATAGGAAGAATTCTGATGATTGAAGTAAAAGTCAAAGGTAAAAGTGTGTTGTTAGTGGTTGTATATGTGCCAAATAGCGAACAAAAAGAATTTTATTGAAAACTGCATGAAAAGATTATAGAACAAAATATAGAAAATGTATGTCTGTTGGGAGACCTCAACGCAATTGTGGATCCAAAAAAGGATTATAAAAGCAATCAGAATAAAAAAAAAAGAAAAATTTGCTGCCAAAAACATTTTTTAATTTAACAGAAGAGCTAAATTTAGTAGATATATGGAGACTATATAACCCAGAAGAGGAAAGGTACACATATTTTTCCAATCCCCACAAATCCTGGTCAAGGATAGACATGGCATGGGCTACAAAGAGTTTAATACAGGAGATAGAAGCAGTAGAGATTGTGACAAATGACTGGGCTGATCATAACCCAATAATGATAGAATGGAGAGGACAAAGAAAGAGAAGGAGCAGATGGATGATGAATGTTCAGATAATGAAAGAAAAGGAGTATACTGAAAGGATAGAAAAAGAATTGAAGGGGTTTTTCAAAGATAACAACAAATATCAGACATCCCTCCAAAACCTGTGGGATACAACAAAGGCTTACATTAGAGGCTTAACAATAGCCTATAACAGTAAATGGAAAAAGAAGAAGGAAAATGAATATAACAAAATTCAAGAAGAGATCCAAAATTGGGAAGGGAAATTACAGGAAAGGCCAGGGGATGAACAAATAAGAACTAATTGGATGGCAGCTAAACACAAATTGAATTAATTCGAGCAAGAAAAATATGTTAATACAATGAAATTTTTAAAACAAAATCAATTTGAACAGGTGAACAAACCAGGGAGGTGGATGTCTTACAAATTAAGAAAAGAAAGAGAGAAACAAACAATTCACCAACTGCAGGATAAGGATGGCAAGTTATGTCAGATCCTAGAAAAGAAGAAAGAGATAGTCACCCAATTCTTTCAAGATTTGTACACACAGGATAAGGTGCCAACAGAAGAAATAGATCAATATTTAAAAGAGGAGAGAATGCCAGTAGTAACTGAAGAAGAGGAAGAGATACTCAATAGAGAGATTACTATAGAGGAACTACAGGCAACAATTAGGAAACAAAAAAACAATAAAACCCCGGGAACGGATGGGTTACCAGTAGAACTATATAAAGGATTAGGGGAATCACTAAATTGGATACTATTAGAGGTCTACAATGAGGCATTGAAAGAGGCAAAGCTACCAGAATCTTGGAGGGAGGCATATATCTCGCTAATCCCGAAGGAGGGGGCAGATACAACACAGATAAAAAATTATAGGCCGATTTCTCTACTAAATTCGGATTATAAGATTTTTATGAATTTGATGGCAAACAGATTAAAGACAATATTAAATCATAGAATACATTCGGATCAGAACGGATTCCTGCTGGCAAGACAAATTAAAAACAATATAAGGACAGTGATCAATGTAATAGAATACTATGAGGTGCATCCAGAGAAACAGGTAGCCCTGATCTTCCTGGATGCACAAAAGGTGTTTGATCAGGTCAACTGGAGATTCATGACACAACAAATAAAGAATATGAAATTCCGGGAGAAATTCAAAAAGATGATAGTTTCAATATACACAAAACAGAGAGCAAGGATACTAGTCAATGGGGAACTAACAAACTAACAAATAAGTAGAGGAGTACGACAAGGGTGCCCACTTTCACCACTACTCTTTATTCTAACCCTAGAAAACCTATTTAGAAGAATTAGACTCAACAAAAATATAAAGGGACTCAAGGTTAAAGGCGAAGAATACAAGGTCCAAGCGTTTGCCGACGACTTGTATTCTTCATAGAGGATCTATTAGAAATGGAATTAAAATTAACAGAGGAAATAGAGAAATTTGGTAAGGTGGCAGGTTTAAAAGTCAATAAGGTGGCAGGTTTAAAAGTCAATAAGGATAAGACTAAAATATTAACTAAAAATTTAACAGCAAAACAAATAGAAGAGTTAGAAAATCACCTTATCCTAATCGCCCTATCCTGGCGATTAAGATGAATATACTCCCGAGGCTCCTCTACATATTTCAAACTATTCCAGTTAAATTAGAGAAAAACTTTTTTACAAATTTGAATAAAATAACATCAAAATTCATATGGGAGGGGAAAAAACCAAGAATAAATTTAAATATATTACAGGATGACAGATCTAGAGGGGGTTTTGGCCTACCAGCGTGGGAAAAATATTATAAGGCAGTGGGTTTAACATGGATTAAGGAGTGGGTCAATTTGGAGAATTACAGACTATTAAAATTAGAAGGCCACAATTTATTAAAGGGGTGGCATGCCTTCTTGTGGAACGCCGAGAACAAAACCTATAAACATTTAAAAAACCACATAATAAGAAATTAACTGATTGGCATCTGGTTCGAAATTAAAAACAAACATTATATGAAGGTTCCCGCCTGGATATCTGCATTGGAGGTGGCAGTGCACCCAAACACTCTAGCCCCCATAAATTATTAAGATACAAAGAATTACTGGACCCCCAAGGAAGATTAAAAACACAGCAGGAACTCAGGGAACAAGGCATAGAAATAGATTGGTGGCCCTACCTACAAATACAAACTAGATACAATAAAGACAATGAGGAAGGAGGAATCGACATAAATCCCAACCGACTAGACAAATTACTAGGAACTAAAGATGGAAATTTGATTTCAAAGATTTATAAATATTTATTAGAATTTGACCTAGCAGAAAATTTAGTTAAAGGATAAATGATAGCTTGGGCAAGGAATATTGGCAAAAATATACAATTGGAAGAGTGGGAAAGAGTATGGGAAACCAACTATAGAATAACAAAATCCGTAGCATATAAGGAGAACCACTACAAGATGTGGTACAGATGGTATCTAGCTCCTGCGAGATTAGTGAGGATGTATGCAAATCTTAATCCAACGTGTTGGAAATGCAAGCAAGCACAGGGAACCTTCTTTCATGTCTGGTGGCTTTGCCCAAAAATTAAGAAATATTGGATAAAAATAAAAATTTAGATTTCAGAAATAATTGCGGAGGATATTGAGTTAGAACCAGAAATTTTTTTGTTAGGAATGCTCAAATAAAACATTAGAAAGGAAAAAAAAGTACCTAATATTACATATAATTATGGCAGCTAGATTAGTCCTAGCACAAGTCTGGAAAACAGATCAATTGCCAACGGAGCAGCAAATAATTCAAAAAATTTACACATGTGCAGAAATGGATAGACTAACGTTGAAATTGAAAGATAAGGAAGACTCTCAGTATTTTAAGATATGGGACAGCTGGTATGAGTGGATAAACCAATGGAAAAGAAGGTAAAGTCAAAATTTAGTAAGAAATTAAAAGTAATAATTATACACCGTCATTAAGGGGAAAAAAGGGAAAAAAAGTTTTTGTATATATGTGTACTTATATACATTATATATACTTTATTTGTTGTTTGTTGATATTGTTGACTGTATTTTAAGGTTGTGAATGTTTTATACAATTTTATTTTTTTTAAATCTAATAAAGTTTGTTTTTAAAACACAAAAAAAACCTTCTAAATATCATTCCTAAAGGTAAGCCTATTTTGATGAAAACATTTTTATTGTCTTTCAATAAATGCTTGTTTTCTGGAAGGAGGTTCTCTCTGAGATTTGGATGCCTTCTGGTATTTCAAAGGGTCTTGAAGATCTGATTCTTCATGCAGACCTTTGGTGAGGGTGAATGAAAACCTCTGTAAGGCCCGAAGCCAAAAATGAAATATGGTGATTCTTCCAAGTTGCGTTTTTATTGTTTTCATATTTGTAGCTAAAATGTTAATAGACTGAGGACTCTACTATCTGCATCTACAACATACTCTGTGTACTCTCTGGGCATATGCATCTTTGGGCTTTCCACTTAGGTGGCGATAGGTGCAGCCTGTCCCCTGTCCACCATCTGCTCGACCTGCAGCTCCCAGTGGGAAGGAGCCCATGCAAGCCTCGCGTTCGGAGCTTCCTCGGGGGCAGTCTCGGCCCCGCCATCTTGGCAGTGCCATGTGCCAGGTAGGGAACAGCTGTCTCACCAGGGAACGGGCTGGTACCTAGTTGTCCTCTGGTAAGAGGTATGCCGGCCCACTTGGAAAAAGTGGGGGGTTTGCATTGGGGGGCACGCATGCTCAGTGTGGGCGCATGTGTAGAGGGAGCATGGGGGGTGTCGTGCACGCATGCATAAATGGGAGCGTGCATTGCATTATGAGTTCCGGCACGTGGGAGCGCAACAGCACTCGCCCGCTCAGATTTTTGGCACGCAATGCCAAAAAGGTTTGCCATCCCTGCCATAGAGTCACTCCGAGACTATTGCTTTTATAGGTCTAGGCATGGAATGGCCCTTGATCCTAGGACTATCATGTCTAAAAAAGTGGAACCCATGGGTGGACTGGACAAAGGGGGTGCTGATGTTCCTAAGCGAGTGGAGGGAGACCCAAGGAGAAAGGTTCATGAGGAAAACTCCAGCTGCAGAAACAAAGTGGCAGCCACCGTCCAAAGTGAGCTTGTGCAAGTCATTCCCTGGAAATACCATGACCTAGCAAAGGTGTTTAGCAAGGAGGGGTTGGATGAGTTTCCCCCTCACTGACCTACTGACTGTGCCTTTGAGATCCTCCCAGGAGCTAAGCTGAAGGATCAGCTACTGGCTGCAAAAGGCCAGGAATTTTTTCCCTGCCTGTGCTTTGCTGCCATGCAGTGGGGCAGTTGGCAACATAACTTTCAATGTCTTTTTAAAGGATGCCACCAAAATTGTCCTTCCAGAAGGTACAGAATTTTTATAAATCCAAAGAGCTAAGCTACCAAAGCCAAAATTTTACTCCATGACGCCCTGGGAGCTAGATGAGCTGAGCAATTTCATAGACAAAAACTTGGAGCGTGCCTTCATCCAGACTGCCTGACCCAAAGTGGCTGCCCCAGTACTGTTCTGGGAAAAGGAAGATGGCTTGCTTCATTTAGGCATCGATTATAGAGATCTAAATGCAGTGTGTGTGGAAAATATGTACCTCCTGCCCCTCATTTCCCACCTTTCCAAGGGCAGGATTTTTTCTAATCTGGATTTGCAGGAAGCCTATTACCGAGTCAGGATTTGGGAGGCGGATGAGTGGAAGATGGCATTTAACTGCCCATTGGGGTGTTTCCAGTTTAACATGCTCACATTTGGGCTTCAAGGGGCTCCTGCAGTGTTATACAACTAATGAATGAGCATGAACACCTATATAAGGGTGTTTTGATGACATTCTGATATATACCGAGACAAAAGCTGAGCATATAAAGCTGGTCCGGGCAGTCCTGAGAAAACTCCGAGTTGCCAAACTATATGCTAAGATCTCAAAATGTGAATTCCACAAATACAAACTAGACTACCTGGGATACCAGATCTTGCACCAGGGGATGGAAATGGACCCAGAAAAAGTGTGAGCGGTGTTAGAATGGGAAGCCCTGCACACACAAAGATAGCTACAAAGCTTCCTATGGTTCACAGATTTCTATAGGCAATTCATCCCATCATTCTCCAGAAGTGCCCTCCTTATTACTAACTTGCTGAGAACTAAGGCGATAGATAAGCCTAAACCCAGCCAGCCACTAAAGTGGAACATGGAATGCCAAACGGCATTCAAGAAGCTAAAAAAGCTCTTCTCAGCCGAGCTGGTGTTGAAACACCTGGACCTGGAAAAACCCTTTGTAATTCAGGGCAATGACAGTGATGTGGCAGTGGAGGCTGTGCTGCTTCTGGAAAATGAGGGGGGTCAAATGCAGTCCTGTGCATACACATCGAAAAAACTAGCTGAAACTGAGAGGGAATGGCCGGCATCAGGCAATATGGTGTAGATTCTGGGTGTCCAGGAGAACACTGATATCCTAGCCGATTTTGGGGATCCCCAGGGATCATAGCTATCTTGTGGAGACAGCGAGGAAAGAAGATACTGGCTGGCATGGATTCCCTAATGAGCAAGTTCGCTGAAGTGCCGGCGTTAGTCTTCGACCAGTCGGTGAAGGAAGGCAGCCATTAAGGAGCTGTCATAAGCCAGAACGGTCACGATCTGTGTTAAGGATATTGTTGTTGTGTTACCAACCAGCAGAGCACAGTAGAGCACAGAGAAATGTTGCTGAGAGCAATGAATAAGAGATGTGCAAACTGGTTTATCAAAAGTTTACTTTATAGTGAAAAAACAATCTCATAGTCTTTAAATCAATCCAAATCAATTCAAGTCTTTGCCAGTTAAATCAGTCCAGTGATACAAAATCTTCTTACCACACAAACAGTTGTTGGTTAGAATAACAAACTCATTCTGGTTCACAAACCACGATGGTAGCAGATCCATCAAACGATGATAGCACAATGGATAGCAACTCCACACACTATGGTAGCTTATCATCAACTGAATACTTTACAGTACCTTTCTTAAATACGTTCACAACTAATTACAGCATGACTCAGCATTACAATGAATCAGCAGTAAAACTTTAAAGTCGCACAATACATATTCATATTAAAGTCACAGAACACATATATTGCCTGGACAACTTGTTAGGCTCAAACCATATCCTAACAATCTGAAAGAGGAAATGCAATAGATGGTAATTGAACAGAGTATTGTCACTGGGTGAGTAATGGGCCAATTCACAAATAAAAGGAAAAAAATCTTTGACAGGTTGAAAAGATTGTAGCGGAGATTGGTGGCTAATTGGCACAGAGACTAAAGTGGAGAGGAAAAAAACCCTGGAACTTTAAAAATCAAACCTAAAGCCTGGAAAAAATCTTCCATTTGATGTTAAAACTGGATTTTGGGGGAAAAATAAAACAAGGAAAAGAAGATTTTTTTTAAAAAAAAGCAGAAGAATTTAATTTAAAGAGTGAATGCTTTTGTGTATTGCAAGATGGCTATTTTGTTATGGAAATTGTGAATTGGAGAAACAGCTGCTAGACGGGGAACTTAAGCGAAGAGGGAGAAAAAAGGAACTTTAAAATCAAACCTAAAGCCCTAAAAGGAATCTTCCACCTGGATTTATAATTGGATTTGGAAAAATAAGAATAAGACAAGGAAAAAGGAAACAGAAAAACTTTTTCTTAAACAATAAAGAATTTAATTTGGAAAAGAGAAAATAAGCATGCCTGTGGATTATAAAATGGATATTTTATTGCTAGAAGACTAGTGAAGCGGAGAAAGACATCTGTTGGCAGAAGGAGCACGAGAGAGAGGCGTGGGAGTGCATATTGGTGCAGCTGAAGCAAGGTTAAAGAGACAAAGATTAAAACTGTGCTGGCTCAAGTAAATATTTGAAGTAGACATTATTTCTTTTAAAGAGATATTATATGGACTTTGAAACCTGAAGTATATGTAAATGAAAAGAACAAGCTTAAAAATCCTAGCCTTTTAAAATTGAAAATATGGAGAATTGGGAGGATGAATATGAGACACTAAGGGAGATGTTTCAAAAAATAAGGGAGGCATTTAAGAGAAATAAAGAAGCAAAGGATTGGTTAGATTACAAAAAAAAAAAGAAAAGAAAGAGAAAAGATGAATGAGAAGCAAGAGAAACAAGGGGATAATATTGAAAAGGAAATAATTGAAAAAAGATAAAGATGATTACACTAGGTTCAATAGTGATAGAATAAAAATGGATATGGGAAAATACATCTCAAACATGAAGAGAAGAGAAATAAATGGGGAAAGATTGAGAATGAAAAGTAATAGAGTTAAAATTAAGGGAAAAAGACTGAAAGGGAGATATAAGAAAAGGAAAAAGAAGAAGGTAAAGAAATGGGAGAAAGGGAGGAAAACATCAAAAAAGAGAACTGTGGAGAGACTAAGAGAAAATGGTTAAGAGTCAGTGAAAACGTTAATTTGTTAATAAAGAGAAGGATACTAGTTGTAGAAATTGTATGTGAAAATGATGTTAAATGAAAAATAGAACAATGTAATGTGAAAGAAAGAATGATATTGGAAGAAGCACTAAAAGGAGAGAATAAATTATAATATAAAAATTAATTGAAATTAAGATGGAAAATGGAAATTAAATGTAAACTGAATGAAATTGAAATGCAAAGAAAATGATTCAAATGATATACTTGTAAGAAATAAAGTAGAAAAAATATATTGTTAAAAGTAAAAAGTTTAAGGCTTGGAAGATTGTTTGAGTAAAGATTTAAAAGAAAAAATGGAATAAGATGAAATATACTGCTAATAATTAAAAAGATGAGGGGAAATTTTGAGAAATATATTTGATAAATGAAAGAAGACCGGGGTTGCCTGGACTCCATAGTGGAAAATATAAAATTGAAAATGAATACAGCAATAGAGAGGGATGAAGGAAGAGAAGAGAGATGGAAGAAGGAAGGAGAGAGAGGGAAGGAAGAGAAGGGAGGAAGGAAGGGATGGGAAATTAGAGTAGGAGTGAGGGTAAGAGAGGGAGGAAGAGAGAAGGAGAAAGGAAGGGGAAGTAGGGAGGAGAAGAGGAGGGGAAGAGAAAGTAAGAAGGAAAGAAAAGAGAGAGGTGGTAGGTTTGAGGAGAAAGATTGCTGTACAATAAAAAAAATGAAATGGAAGAAAGGCAATCCCGAACAAATATAAAGATATTAAGATAAAGAATGAATTGTTTAAAGAATAAAAGAGAATAAATATAAATAAATAGCAATAATTAGAATTTAAGGGCAAATGAAGATGTTGTTTATGTAAGCAAGCATAGAAATATTGAGACATGATAAAAGAAAAGGAGAAAAAAGATTTTGGCAAAAACTGTAATTGAGTAAAATGTATTTGAATTTGATTAATTGTATAAGATAAGATATGGCCAATGCTCTGTTCAAAAAAGATGTGGGTAAATGTGTGTGTGTGTGTGGGGGGGGGACCAATAAAACCAATGTTCAAAAAAAAAAAGTAAAGAAAAAACTAGCTAAAACTGAGCAGCATTGGGCAATATGGAAGAAGGTAGTGTTTGGAGTCAGATGGGTTCTCATCACTTGGTGACACTTCCTGGAAGGGAATAAAATCCCTTTCCAGGTATGGACCGACCACAAGAATCTGTAGACCCTAAAGACCCCATGGAAAATGTCCCCCAAGCTAGCCTTTTGGGCCCAATACTTTCAGCAATTTTTTAAAAAATATATTTTTATTTTTTATATATATAGATATATTGAATCGAACTGCTGCACCCCGCCACAGGGAGGCGGAGCTGGTAAGATGGTCCCCAGGCGCCTGATGGAACCTGATAGGTTCCAGATGTAGCTTGGGCCATTTCCTGAGGCTCTGGCACATGCCTCGACTGGAGACCTAGTAGCCGCCTGGGATAGGGCGGCCGCTGGAGCTCTGGATCGGATTGTGCCTTTGCGGCCTTTGACCCGACGCTGATCTCAATTGGCTCCTTGGTTCTCCGAGGAGCTGAGGGAGTTAAAGTGCCGGAAAAAATGCCTAGAGAGTAGTTGGAGCACCAGTCTTTCTGAATCTGACCGGACACTAGTAAGATCCCATATTAGGAATTACCTAGTGGCGATAAAAGCAGCGAAATGTAGTTATTTTGCTGCTCTTATTGTGTCATCAGATAACCGCCCGGCCGCCCACTTTAGGGTGACCCGCTCCCTGCTCTACCAGAAAGTGCGGGAGGACCCCTTGGGGGGTAGAGCCGAGGATTTTGCTCAGTATGTGTATAACAAAATCACTCAGATTCGGGATGATCTGGACTCCGACTGGGTAGTCTCAGGAGGAGGGACTGGAGCAGGTCTTGAGAATGTTATCTGGGATGAGTTTGATCCTGTGACCCCTGAGGACGTGGACAGGATTCTGGGCAGACTGAACGCGACCACTTGTTTATTGGACCCGTGTCCTTCTTGGTTAGTGCTGGCTTCCTGGGAAGTGACACGAGGCTGGCTCCAGGGGATTATAAATGCTTCATTGGGTGAGGGTGACTTCCCCGCCTCCTTGAAAGAGGTGGTGGTGAGGCCTCTTCTCAAGAAGCCTTCCCTGGACCCGGCAGTGTTGGCTAACTATCGTCCGGTCTCCAACCTTCGCTTTGTTGCAAAGGTTGTTGAGAGTGTGGTTGCGTGACAGCTCTCCCAGTACCTGGATGAAACGACGTATCTGGATCCGTTCCAGTCGGGCTTCAGGCCTGGGTACAGCACGGAAACGGCATTGGTTGCATTGGTAGATGATCTCTGGAGGGCTCGGGACAGGGGGTGCTCCTCTGTCCTGGTCCTGTTAGATCTCTCAGCGGCTTTTGATACCATCGACCATGGTATCATGCTGCACCAGTTGGAAGAGTTAGGGGTGGTAGGCACTGTGTTGCAGTGGGTCTCCTCCTTTCTCTCTGACCGGTTGCAGTCTGTGTTGACAGGGGGGCAGAGGTCGACCCCGAGGCCCCTCATATGTGGGGTGCCACAAGGGTCAGTCCTCTCGCCCCTCCTGTTCAACATCTATGTGAAGCCACTGGGCGAGATCATCCATGGTTTTGGGGTGAAGCACCACCAGTACGCTGACGACACCCAGCTGTATATCTCCAACCCCAGACCACCCCAATGATGCCCTTGAAGTGATGTCCCGGTGCCTGGAGGCCATGCGGATCTGGATGGGGAGGAATAGGCTCAGGCTCAACCTATCCAAGACCGAGTGGCTGTGGTTTCCGACGTCCCAATATAGTCAGTTGGTGCCATCGCTGACTAATGGGGGTGAATCATTGGCCCCCACAGAGAGGGCGCACAACTTGGGCGTCCTCCTGGATTCATGGCTGTCTTTAGAAGAGCACTTGATGGCCGTGACTGGGAGGATTTTTCATCAGGTTCGCCTGATTCGCCAGTTGCATCCCTTTCTGGATCGGGACTCCTTATGCACGGTCACTCATGGCCTCGTCACTTCCCGCCTGGACTATTGTAACGCTCTCTACATGGGGCTCCCCTTGAGGAGCATCTGGAGGCTCCAACTGGCGCAGAGTGCGGCTCCGCAGGTGGTAATGGGAGCGACATGGCACTCCCATGTAACACCCCTCCTGCGCGAGCTGCACTGGCTCCCGGTGGTCTTCCGGGTGCGCTTCAAGGTTTTGGTTACCACCTTTAAAGCACTCCATGGCTCAGGACCTAGGTACTTGCGGGACCGCCTACTACCACCAATAGCCTCCCACCGGCCGGTACGCTCTCATAGAGAGGGGCTCCTCCAGGTGCCATTGGCCAAACAATGTCGACTGGCGGCCCCCAGGGGGAGAGCCTTCTCTGTGGGGGCACCTACTATCTGGAACGAGCTGCCCCAGAGATACGGAGGATCCCGGATCTGCGCACCTTCCGCCGTGCTCTAAAGACCTTTTTATTTCACCAGGCGGGCCTGGCCTAACTTTCTCCCTCTTTTTAAACAATTTTAATATTTTAATATTTTTAATATCTTTTAATTTTCAAAGTTTAAATCTGTTTTAAATTGATTGGGGTTTTAATCTGTCTGGGCCAAATTATTTAATTCGATTTTATTTCTGTTTTTTAAATCATAGCTTTCTCCTTCCTTCCACGATCTCCAAAGTTCCTCCCCCATCAAATCCTACTTTTCTTCTGCCTTCCACGATCTCCAAAGTTCCTTCCCCATTGAATTATAGCTTTCTCCTGCCTTCCACGATCTCCAAAGTCCTTCCCCCATTGAATCATAGCTTTCTTCTGCCTTCCATGATCTCCAAAGTTCCTCCCCCAATGAGTGCCTCCTGCCTTCCAGTACTCCTCAGATCGTTGCAAGAACAAGTATAGTTTATTGAATAGCCCGAAGGCCTTTTCAAACAAAACAGAAAAGAAAAAGGGAAAAAGATAAAACAGTTACAAAAATAGCAATCTAAAAATATATGATAGATGACATTAAAATTTTACCATATCAAATTTCAATAGCTAAGTTGCCAAGACTAGAAGACTAGATAACCCAAATAGGATAGCTCCTCTCTAACTGAGCTCATCTTTCTTACAATTGATAAAATTTTACTTGATATAACTGGCTTGTATTGCCGTCAACCTTTTAAGGTTTCGAGTGATCGCTCTTACCAGGGGAAGAGAGTCAGCCCTCAACAGAAATGCTAATTTTTGGCTTATATTCCAGTGGGGAAATTTATTTATAATTGGGGACAGATATTGATTTCTAACTTCCTGATAGAGACTACATTCGAATATTATATGCGCCGTGTCCTCCACGACGTTTACCCCACATATGCATATTCTTTTGTCATACGGGATTTTCCGATAACGGCCGAATCTAATGTTAGTATCTAGAAGTTCGAATCTAAACTTAACAAATAACTGTCTCTCCACTGATGGCATTTCTAAATATAAATACTTTTCCAGGGTGAAAGTTGTTTTAACTGCTGTCAGCAGTTTAAGGGAATGATTAGTTGAAAGGGTTGCCATATCCATTTGCCCATGTATATCTTTAATCCGTTGTTTAACTTGGTTCAGTGTGTCACACAACGGGAACCCTACACCATATCGGTTCAATATTTCTGACAGCCGGGTTAGCCAGGAATACCTTTGAGGATTTGAAATCTGCTGTTCCTCTAGACATATTTTGGGGAGTCTTCTGGCATCCATCTGGGTCATTTTTAGCCAGTAGGCTACCGCCCTAGTGATTGTATAGGTGTACAGTGAGAAATGTCCCAATTCAGCTCTGACGGCTGCAGCTGAAGTGGAATTGTTTACCCCAAGCATCCTCCTTAACAGATTATTTTGAGTTCTCTCTAATATGGGGGCCTCTGTAAGACCCCAAATTTCAGCACCATAGAGCATGATCGGAACAAGTTTAGCCTGAAAGACTTTACGAAGAGGTAAAATGGAGGTTGGTTGGATTTGTTTACTTAATTTAGATACAAGGCTTGCTCCTGCTCTAACCTTTTGAGAAAGGTATTGATGGTGCGGAGTCCAACCTCCTGCACTGGAAAAAACAATTCCAAGATAAGTATATTGGGTAACTTGTTCAATTTTTGTGTCGTTAATCTGCCAATTGTGCTTTTTATTCTTGTTGCCAAAGACTAAAACTTTTGATTTAGCTACATTTATAGTCAAGTGGTTTGCAGTACAGTAACGTGTGAGCTTGTCAAGAAGTCTCCTCATTCCTATTTGGGTTCTAGAAAACAACACTAAGTCATCGGCATACATTAATACGTTAATAAATCTAGAGCCTATTTGGGGGCTGTGCGTCATAAGATCATCCAGCTACGCTGGGATATCATTTATATAAAGGTTAAAAAGAGTAGGGCCCAGCAGGCAGCCCTGCCTCACTCCTCTAGTTGTCGGTATGCTGTTTGTTGAGGCCCCATTTGCTGCATATCTGACTCTAATTGCCGTGTTAGTATAGAGAATCCTGATCAACAAAATAAGTCTGGGGTCCATCCCCATAACTTGTAGTTTCCTCCACAAATGGTTCCTATCTATAGAATCAAAAGCAGCAGTAAGATCAATAAAGGCGGTATACATCTTTTTCCCCTGGGTCTTGTATTTATTAATTAAGTGGGAAAGGACAAAACAATTGTCTATGGTAGACCTACCTGATCTAAAACCTGCCTGCTCATTTGCCAGAATTTCCTTATCCAAGCACCAGTCCTCTATTTTATTTAGGAGATGTTTCGTATACATTTTTGAAATTATATTAAGAAGACTGATGGGTCGGTAGTTGGATGTCACCTTTGTCACCTTTCTTAAAAATTGGAAAAACTATAGCTAACCTCCACCCTTCAGGGATTATCCCTACTTTATCGATATAAGTAAACAGTGCTACCAGCACCAGTACCCAAAAGTCAATGTTGGACCTAAAGAGTTCAGGAGGCAACAAGTCCTCTCCAGGGGCCTTTCCGGCCTTTAAGGGTTGAATTATATGCTTAACTTCGGTAGGGGTAACTGGTGTCCATTCCGGACATTTCCTTAATTCTTGCTGGAGGATTTCTTTGAAAAGACTTTTGCCTTCCCTTCTATCCCGCTGGACGGACTTTACGACTTTAGGCCTTGTCTGCATGTGCTTTCCCCGTTCTTCCGACTTGGATGGCCTTCTTGTTGAACTGCAGGCTTCTGCTAGCGAAGATCTTAATAAGTCAAATTCAATTAACATTGACCTTTGCTCCTTTGGAGACAAGGAGACAAATTCGCTGATTATAACATCCTCTGGCTTGTCGGTGCTTGCCTTCATATATGGGACCTCCCTGATCTGGGCTGCCTCCATAGTGTCTCCGGATTCTGGAGGAAAGACCCTGGAGGTAGCAGAGTGGTTCCTAGGTACCATTTTTGATGTTTGATTAAATCCTTGTAAAAGCGGTTTAATAGGCCCACTCGAGAAGACTCTTGTAGGAATGACTTCAAATCTGAGCAGGGATCCTTTTCTTTTCATTACAGCATTTGGTATAGTATTGCTGTCAAAATGCAGTATTAGTCGGACACAATTGCTATGCTGGGGAAGTTTTTCATATCTGAGTAGATCTATTAATAAAGGATCAGATTTCAATAGCTGTGCAAGTGAGAGGATTATCCTTTCCTTTGAAGTCCATCGTCCTCTATTGCATGGGATTTTCCTTATCCTTAAAGCGATTTGTTTCTTTAACAACCTTCTTCCTTGATGAGGGTTAGCATCAGTACTTGCAATGCTTTGTTGTTTGGGTTGAGGTCTTACACCCTTCCATTCTCTCCGCGCGTCAGGACGGTGCGCAATCTCACCCTCCTTAGCTGCAGAGTGAGGACCATTTAAGAATTGGAAGATCCTCTCGATGTCTCTTTTGATTGATGTCAGTAAGTCATATATTGAATCTACTGTGTGCGCAATTAACATACTCTGAGTACAGACCATCTCTCTGAGGTCTGAATATGTCGGAACTTCTTTTAAGCAGCTAGAAGTAGGTGAGGGGATAGAGCTTGAAAAATCACCCATTCTAGCAGGCAAGTTTGAATCTGAAATCCGGGAAGAAAACTCCCCTTCTGTATCTCCCTCTCCCAATGATACAGTCGACAGAGACAAAGTTCGAGGTTCAGATTGGGGTTCTGGATTACACCTCTCCATAAAGTCATCCAATTTAAGCTGTTTAAGAGGCTTGGAGTAATTAAGTTCTGTCATAGATTCTGGGGAGAGAGAACAAGCTCTCTGCCTCTTACTTTTCTTTCCCATTCTGGTAGGCAGTTGATCCAGCTTCTCCCAGTGGAATTAAATATCGCAATAATTTATCCTCCCTCACCCATCGTAGTTAAGGTAGGCCTTAATGATGGTCTCAGCCGAGGCACCACAGAGATAAAAACCAATCTCCTTTCCAAACAACGGCTTGTCTTTTACTCCTACTTCTTTGCTATCATTTATTTTCAGAATTGTTTAAATTGTTTAAATTATTTCACAGGGAAATATGTGGGGGAAGCAGACTAAAAGCTGATAGGGTTTCATTAAAGGCAGTCCTACCGGGAGCGTCTGCAGCAGCTCCTTACTGTACTCGTTCCAAAAACAAACAGCTCAAAATCCCCTCTGAAGTTAGGGGCCTCCAGTGAGGTTTGTCAACCTGTCCGATAATCCGAATTTCAGGCCTTGCGAGGAGGAGTCACGGGAGTAGCCTAGGCCAGGAATGCAGGTTGTAGTGTTGTTAAAATATGTCTAAAACAAACAGTAGCCACACTATATGTGCTTTGTAAGAGTCCTGTATAGATTAAAAATAGATTAAAAATGAGTTAAAAATATAAAAATACTTTAAAACGTTAAAAAAAGAAAAACCTAATTTGCTTTTGGGAGAGCTCCTTACAGCCGTTCTCCCTCCGACCTATTCCAGTTAAAAGAATCCCCCAGATCGTTGCAGTTTCTCCCCTATCACGTGTTAGCTTTCTCCCACTTTCCTGCACCGAGAGGCATCTGCAGAGGGTAGAACCTGCAGAGATTGGGGAACGCTCTGCTTCCGTGCATCCGCAGCAGAGACCGGAAGACCAGCTGGCTGATGGGAGGTGCGTGCATGTGCGGTGGACCTGGGCTGGGTCGACGGCTTGCGTGCCGACAGAAAGGGCTCTGTGTGCCACCTGTGGCATGCGTGCCATAGGTTTGTCATCACGGGTATAGGGGGAGGGTTGGATCAGAGGCTGCATGAGGACTGACGTGGTCCCGGTATCCACAAGAAAGGGAATGGGTTTGCCTCCTATTGTCAGGCTGACCACAGGTTCTGGGAGGCCGGCTGAATCCAGTCGGTCTCAGTTCCATTCCTCCACTTCCGCCAGGACTATGAGGGGAGTTCCTGAGAATCCTTGCCCTCGTCCTCTCCCTCTCTGGCCTCTCCCGTGGCTGCCTCTGTAGTTTCTTGCAAACCCACCATGTCTGGCTTCTTGTGCTTCCTCCTTATCTTTTTCTGGGCATTCACCCTTCCAGTGTCCTTCCTTTTTGCAAATGGCACACTGGTTTCATCCTAGGGTCCCTCCAAATCCTCAGCCTCTGTTGTCTCCCCTTCCCCTTGGTACCCCCATCATAGCCGCGGCCAGCAATTCAGCTTTTCTTTGCATTTTCTGGTCCTGCTTCCTTTCTTCCACCTTGTCCCAATTGACGAACGTCTTTCTGGCCACTTCCATCAACTCACTCATGGGCTTTCCTAAGGCTCCATCTAATCTTTGTAATTTCCATCTTATGTCAGGGGCATTCTGTGATATAAAAGCCATGGTCAGCATCCTAAGGTTGTCAAGGTCAGTTGGGTCTATAGGAGTGTACATTTTGTACGCTTCAAGCAGGCGCATATAAAATGCTTCAGGGCTCTCATTGGCTCCCTGTATCACCAGGCAGGGTTTAAACATATTCATGGCCAGTTTTCCTGCTTTCCGCACTGCCCGCACCACCAGGTTCTGATAATCTTTAAGGGAGTCCATGCGGTTATAGGGATCTCACTTTGGATCGGTGGAAGGGAAGTTAGTCTCTATGTGTCCTTCCAGCGTCCAACCTGTGGTGGGCATTTCTGGTTTTACGATCTTTGCCACCGTGTTTCTAATCTTCTCCCTCTATTCTGGATTGAACAGTGTCCCCATCAACTACTGGAGATCCATCCAGCTGGGGTTGTGAGTATCCACAATGATCTTTACCAGTTCAGCTATCTCAGTTGGCTTTTCACTAAACAGTCCATAGTGGAGTTTCCAATTGAGGAGATCCAAGGTAGTAAAAGGTACGTGTTGTTTTACAGTAGAGGTACCATCCTTGTCACCAATGAGCTGATCTACCTGCCTCAGGGGGGCAATTAAAGATGATGGTTCTGTCTTAGCCCTGGTTCGTTCGGCTATTGGCTGCTCCTCTTCCCCATCCCATCACTGCTCCAGCTATCACCTCTTCTAATCCTTCCTCTGCCTTTTGCTCCATGTCAGGGCTTGTCAGAGATCATCTGGTTTTGACGGATTGTTCCGCTCCCTCAGGGTAGTCTAGCATCGGGGCTAATGTATCCATTCTCCACGTCTCATCCCCAGATGTCCTGGAATCATCCTCACCCCGGGAGGGTGGTTTTTGGGACATGCTGGATACCTGCGGAGTACCGACTTCTCGGGGGGCAACATATGGTGGTGGCTGGGGTAGCTCCTCAGGACAACTTGGAAAAACTGGGACTACCTTCTTCCCTCTTTGGGGTGGCAAGGTGTGGGACACCAGGAGCCGACACTGGGTGATTCTACACTTTTGGATCCAGGGTGGAGATCTTTGCAACAAGTTGAGCCATACATCAATGTAGGGGCTTGATCCGGGTGGCCTTCAGTAGGGTGAAATACTCTCTGATGCACCCTTATAGCTATGGTGGGGTTAAAAGTTCCCCTATCAGGCCAGCCAACTTTAAGGTCTGACCAGTCTATCTCACAAAAAGTCTGTAATTTTTGCCTGCTCCACTTAATACCGTAGTCTTGAGATACATATGCAGCTTTGAAGTGGTTCAACATAAACTCTAATGGGGTTAGGGGCACACTACCGCCGCCTCCCATGATCCTCCCGTGGCACCAGACAAGACAAATGAGGAAAAGGGTATGAGAGGAAAGTAAGGGTCTGTTCCTCTCAGGTCAACATGACGGGTTTGGTTTCACATGTCCACATCCGACCCAGGGATCCGGAAGATCACAGTCTCCACTGGGAACTGTGAATGCCACTCACTCTCTACTGGCCCAGGGTGCTGGACACTCAACAATCACCTTTGGGAACCGCAGTAGCCTTTCACATCAAACACTCAGAACGTTCTACCCACCTTTACCTAAAGAGAGGGTGATCAGGCCTCTCCTCCGTCCCTGTTTACAGGGAGGGATGTTCCTCTATTTCCCGTTCCCCAATACTTGCCTGCTAGGCTTTTCCCTCCACCGGCCGGTTGAAGAATGGCCTGGTCTCCTTTTCCTTCACAGGTGGTTCTTGGAGGTGTTGACCGCCGCTGCCGGAGTCCTGTGTCACCGGGAAGTCCCTCGGAATGAAGTGTCCGATGGCACCTGGGAAGTTTCCCCTAACTCAACAGAGTCTCCAACAGAGGGGTGACCCTCCAGAGGGTCCTAATTAACCCGTTGTCTCCTGGTGGGCTTGCCAGAATTGAAGCGGGAAAACCCACGTTCCCAATCCAGGAGACAAGACCACAAAGCTTGGAGAACACAGGTTTATTTTGCGCAAAGGTTCAGAGCATTCACATGCCAAGGTCTGAACACCGAGTTACTCCCGGGGTCCTTCCTTTATACAGTTAGGCGTTGCACTTTGTTACACTTATCTGGCTATATCAGCATTAAACAGAGTACATATATCAGCTTGAAAACAGGATACGTAAAAAGGAGAAGTTAACTTGCCATAATATTCCATATAGGGTATATCTTACACCATCTGTTACATCTGTTACTTTCGGTACCCACCCTTGACTACTTTGTTGCACAATAAGATAGTACATAGGTTATTAAGCGTTTAGCAAATATTTGGTAATTTTCCATAAGCTTGTGACACATAAGCAATATAGCCTTTGATTAATCTCTTAATACTTTATCCAGAATTTTGGGGTCCATTTTCCTCCTGTCTCACAGGCAGGGAAAAATTCCTGGCCTTTTGCAGCCAATAGCTGATCCATCAGCACTCTAGAGAGAGATTTCTATGTATTTTACTGTAGTACTCCTAGAGAGCTCCAGAAACACAATAATTTGGGTAGTGACAGAACTCTTTTCAAAACAGATCCACTTTGTCCCATGCCAAAAAATTCCAACCACCAAAACTCTAGCAAAACTGTTCTTACTTCACATACCACTTATATGGTGCTCCATGCCACATTATATTAGATTGGGGGTCCAGTTCACCTCCAAATTCTGGAAAGCTTTTTTGGACCTCTTGGGAACCCACCAGGGCCTCAATTCTAGTCACCATCCTCAAACAAATGGAGCAACATTAACTCGGTTTTGGAACAATATCTCCAATGCGTTATTAACTATCAACAGGATGACTGGACCGACCTGTTGCCATTTGCGGACGTAGCATACAACAATTCAGTGCACACCAGAATGGGTTTGTTGTGGCCCCGCCCTCTGAGCCTGTCACATCGGAGGAAGAAAGCTCCGAGCATGAGGAAGAGGAGTCAGCCAGGCCTCCCTCTCCAGGCCCCTATCTTCTGGCATTGTCTCAGGTGACGGCTGAGGGAGAGGAGATCAGTAGGGAGACAGGTGGCTCGGATCAGAGTGACGAAGAAACATCATTCCTGGACGCACGCCTCCGAAGGCGTGATAAACTATTGCAGCAATTTAGGAGGCGTGCTAGGGATTAGAACTGAGTCACTGGACCACACCCCAGAGACTATATAATAGAGGGTGGTGGTCAGTGATCCTTGTGACGAACAAAGCAAACCTTGGATAGTCACTAAAGCCTCGTCCGGAATTGCTGAGAGAAAGATTTCTTGTTGTCGGACATTTGGACTCTTGAGTATTTAATCTTTCTGTTTTACTGTGAAAATAAAGGCACTTGGCAGACGGTGTGTCTATCGCTGCCAAGTGGGAGATAAAGAAACTGGGTGCGTTCCAAAGTGTTTCCTTAACCCTCGGCTGGCTGTGTTTGTGTGTGTGTGGGTACGGGGACAGATCATCTTGTTCGTCACCCCATACTCCATCGTTAACCCACGATGGACCAACAGCTGCAGCAGCAGATACAGCAGATGCTGGAAGCCAATCAGCTTCTGCAACAGCAAGTAGCACAGCTAACTGCCCAACTTGCCTTGGGGAATGCTCCTGCAGCTCCCCCTCCTCCCCCTCCCCCTCCGAGATGCCCAATGAACGTGCCAGATAGGTTTTCTGGGCAGCAGGAGATGTTTCCGGCCTACTTGGGACAATGCCAACTGTTCATGGCAATGAGGCTGGAGGATTTTCCGGATGACCGGGCTCGGGTGGCATTTGTTATCAGCTCCCTCTCTGGCACTGTCGCCCAATGGGCCACGCCCCTGTTGTTGCAAGATAGCCACCTGCTCCTGGACTTTCAGGGCTTTTTACAACACCTGAGCACCATGTTTGAGGACCCCCTCCGGGTGCAGACGGCAGCGAGGCGCATCAAGGACCTCCGCCAAGGCAAGCGCCCCCTGCAGGACTATATTGCAGAGTTCCGACTGCTAGGCCAGGATTCGGCTTGGAATGAGGTGGCGCTGATGGACACCTTCCAGGACGGCCTTTCCGACGAGTTGCAGGATGAGCTGGTTCATGTGGAGGCGCCACCGACCCTCGACGCGCTGGTGACCCAATGCCTGTGCATCGACGCCCGCCTGCAATGGCGACGGCCCCATCGGGCTCTTCCAGAACTACCGACAGCATCGGCACCCCTGCGTTTCGCACCGACAGCGCTCTGGACCGCACAGCGTTTTGTGGCGACGGCTGAGGAGCCCATGGAGCTCGGAGCAGCCAGACCTCAACTGACGGCCCAGGAGCGGATGCGGAGACGTCAAGGGGGGTTGTGCCTCTATTGCGGCGAGGCGGGACATTTTGCCGCCTCTGTTGTGGCCCCGCCCTCTGAGCCTGTCACATCGGAGGAAGAAAGCTCCGAGCATGAGGAAGAGGAGTCAGCCAGGCCTCCCTCTCCAGGCCCCTCCCCTCTGGCATTGTCTCAGGTGCCGGCCGAGGGAGAGGAGATCAGCAGGGTGACAGCTGGTTCAGATCAGAGTGACGATGAAACATCATTCCTGGACGCACGCCTCCGAAGGCGTGATAAACTATTGCAGCAATTTAGGAGGCGTGCTAGGGATTAGAACTGAGTCACTGGACCACACCCCAGAGACTATATAATAGAGGGTGGTGGTCAGTGATCCTTGTGACGAACAAAGCAAACCTTGGATAGTCACTAAAGCCTCGTCCGGAATTGCTGAGAGAAAGATTTCTTGTTGTCGGACATTTGGACTCTTGAGTATTTAATCTTTCTGTTTTACTGTGAAAATAAAGTCACTTGGCAGACGGTGTGTCTATCGCTGCCAAGTGGGAGATAAGACCTGGGTGCGTTCCAAAGTGTTTCCTTAACCCTCGGCTGGCTGTGTTTGTGTGTGTGTGTGGACGGGGACAGATCATTTTGTTCGTCACCACATACTTCATCGTTAACCCACGATGGACCAACAGCTGCAGCAGCAGATACAGCAGATGCTGGAGGCCAATCAGCTTCTGCAACAGCAAGTAGCACAGCTAACTGCCCAACTTGCTTTGGGAAATGCTCCTGCAACTCCCCCTCCTCCCCCTCCCCGTCCGAGATGCCCAGTGAACGTGACAGATAGGTTTTCTGGGCAGCAGGAGATGTTTCCGGCCTTCTTGGGACAATGCCAACTGTTTATGGTGATGAGGCTGGAGGATTTTCCGGATGACCGGGCTCGGGTGGCATTTGTTATCAGCTCCCTCTCTGGCACTGCCGCCCGATGGGCCACGCCCCTGTTGTTGCAAGATAGCCCCTTGCTCCTGGACTTTCAGGGCTTTTTACAACACCTGCGCACCATGTTTGAGGACCCCCTCTGGGTGCAGATGGCAGCGAGGTGCATCAAGGACCTCCGCCAAGGCAAGCGCCCCCTGCAGGACTATATTGCAGAGTTCCGACTGCTAGGCCAGGATTCGGCTTGGAATGAGGTGGCGCTGATGGACGCCTTCCAGGACGGCCTTTCCGATGAGATGCAGGACAAGCAGGTTCGTGTGGAGGCGCCACCGACCCTCGACGCGCTGGTGACCCAATGCCTGCGCATCGACGCCCGCCTGCAACGGCGACGGCCCCGTCGGGCTCTTCCGGAACCACCGACAGCGCCGGCACCCCCGCGTTTCGCACCGACAGCGCTCCGGACCGCACAGCGTTTTGTGGTGACGGCTGAGGAGCCCATGGAGCTTGGAGCAGCCAGACCTCAACTGACGGCCCAGGAGCGGATGCGGAGACGTCAAGGGGGGTTGTGCCTCTATTGCGGCGAGGCAGGACATTTTGCTGCCTCGTGTCCCCGGAAGCGGAGTGGACCACGCAAGCCTGTTCCGGAGTCTCGGCGTGACCAGCCGGGAAACGGGCCAGGCCTGGCCTAGGGGAAACTCTGGGTCAGGCATGTGACCATGCCCCGCTGGAGTTGGCGGCTGTGGACTGTGAGCCCCCTCGGCACCTGATTTTGAACACCCGGGTGTTGTTGGCTAACCGGTCGGAGGGGCTCCAGGCGCACGCGCTGGTGGACTCGGGGGCCACCACGAACTTTATGGACCAGGCCTTTGTGGCCCATTACAAAGTCCCCTTGGTTCCAGTGGACCCTCCGTTGAGGGTCAAGACTATCGATGGGCGGGAACTCGTGGCGGGGCCCATCAAAACCGCTACCCAGCCCTTGCGCCTCGCCATTGGGAACCACGAGGAGGCAATCCAGTTTTATGTAACGGCGGATCTGCACTTTCCCTTGGTCCTGGGGATGGCCTGGCTTCGGGCGCATGACCCTCAGGTGGCGTGGTCAAGAAACGCCATCTCGTTCCCGAGCCTGCAGTGTGTCGACCACCTTCGCCACACCTGCGCCGGCCAGGACGTCTCTGCCCCAAACGTCTCCTTGCCTCCGGAGCTGACGCCCTTCGCCGTGTTCAGCGAGAAGGAGGCGGACCGCTTGCCCCCGCACCGACCCTACAACTGTGCGGTGGACCTAATGCCCAACGCGCCCCTGCCCTCGGGACGCCTGTACTCCATGTCGGAGCCCGAGCTGGCTGCCTTACGGGACTTTCTGGAAAAGAACCTGGCCCGTGGGTTCATCCGGCCTTCGACCTCCCCGCTCTCGGCCCCGGTCCTCTTCGTTAAAAAGAAGATGGGGGACTTGCGCCTGTGTTGCGACTACCGGCGCTTGAATGCCATCACAGTGCGAAATCGCTACCCCCGCCGCTGATCCCGGAACTGATGGAGAGGTTGCGTGAGGCCTCGATCTTCACTAAGCTCGATCTCCGAGGGGCCTACAACCTAGTAGGCGTGCGAGAGGGGGACGAGTGGAAGACGGCGTTCGGCACTCGGTACGGACACTTCGAGTATACCGTCATGCCGTTCAGGTTGACCAACGCCCCCGCGGTCTTCCAGCACTTGATGAATGACGTGTTCCGGGACATGCTGGATCGGTTCGTGGTGATCTACTTGGATGACATTTTGATCTATTCCCGGACCCCGGAAAGTCACCTCCAGCATGTCCGCCAGGTCCTGCAGCGCCTGCGGGAGCACCAGCTCTATGCGAAGTTGGAGAAATGCTACTTATTCCAGACTTCCATAGAGTTCCTCGGGCACATCATCACCCCCAAGGGCATCGCGATGGACCCGCGCAAGGTGGAGGCCTTGCGCAGTTGGGAACCCCTGCGTTGGGTGAAGGACGTCCAGCATCTGTTGGGATTCGCCAACTATCGGACCTTCATCCCGGGCTTCGCCACCCTGACCATGCCGTTGACCCAGCTCCTTCAGACGAAGGTTCCGTTCCAGTGGGGGCCCCCGCAGCAGCAGGCCTTCGAGGTACTCAAGCAGGCCTTCCTCACGGAGCCAGTCCTGAGGCACCCCAATTCACACCGTCCGTTCGTGGTGGAGACGGACGCGTCCAACGTGGCGATTGGGGCGGTGCTGCTACAGGCTCCGGTGGATGGCGGCACTCTTTTTCCCTGCGGATACCACTCCCGGAAACTCAACCCTTCCAAGCGCAACTACATCATCTGGGAAAAGTTGTTGTTGGCCATCAAGGCCGCGTTCGAGGCTTGGCGACATCAGCTCGAGGGGGCCCGACACCAGGTGGAGGTGCGGACAGACCATCAGAACCCGGAGCACCTCACCACGGCCAGGAAGTTGAACCAGCGGCAGATCCGGTGGTCATTGTTTTTCGCCCGGTTCAACTTCCACGTCACATACATTCCGAGCAACCTCAACCAGAGGGCGGACGTGCTATCCCGTAAGACCTGCGGGCTCAGGTGCTGGAAGCACAGCGATGGGACGACTGGTCGCAGCAGCGGAGAGCGGACGTCGGCCCCGTGTCCCCATGGACCGTGGAGGAGGGCTTGCTCAGACACCGGGGTCGGCTGTACATGCCCACGAGTCCGCTCCGAGCCCTCGTCATGAACCAGTGCCATGACAATCCCGCGGCGGGGCACTTCGGCTTCTTTAAGACTTTGAACTTGGTGACACGGACTTTTTGGTGGCCTCGGGTACGGCACGACATGCACACCTACGTGACGTCCTGTGGGACGTGCCGACAGGCTAAAGCCGCGTCCGGCCCCCCTACTGGACTCCTCCAGCCACTGCTGACACTGGAGAGACCGTGGGAAGCCATCTCCATGGACTTCCTGACAGACCTGCCCCTGTCCGCTACGTACACGACCGTCCTCGTGGTGGTGGATGCGCTCACGAAGATGGCACATTTCATCCTGTGCCGCGGCCTGCCCTCGGCCCGCACCACGGCTCGCCTGTTCCTGCAACATATCTTCCGCCTCCACGGCCTGCCGGACCGGGTGGTTTCGGACCATGGGGCCCAGTTTATGGCCCGCTTCTGGAAAAGCCTGATGGCCGCGCTGGAGGTGCAGGTGTGCCTGTCATCGTCGCACCATCCGGAGACTGACGGGGACACGGAGAAGGTCATCGGCATACTGGAGCAGTACCTCCGCTGTTTTGTCAACCAGCAGCAGGACAACTGGGCCGAGTACCTTCCCCTGGCGGAGTTCGCTTTTAATAACTCCCAACACACCTCCACCCAGATGACCCCGTTCCATGCCAATGTCGGATACCATCCACGGCTTTTCCCGTTGACCATCATGGACTCCTCTGTTCCCGAGACCCGGGACTTCCTCTCGGAGCTGCAGGCGGTGCAGCAACTGGTGCGGCGGCAGCTGATCCGGGCGAAAGATGATTATAAACGGTTCGCTGATCGCGCCCGCCGGGCGACACCATTGCTGGAAGTAGGAGATCAGGTGTGGTTGTCCACGAAACACCTCCCCACGGACCGGCCGGTGAGGAAACTGGCCCAACGCTTTATCGGTCCCTTCCCTATCAAGGCGGTCATCAATCCGGTGGCCTACCGGTTGACTCTACCCCGCTCCATGCGGCTCCAACCTGTTTTTCATCGGTTCCTCCTGGTCCCTGAGGCCCCCACAAGCCATCTCCGCCGCCCGCCGACGCCTGCCCCCCCAGCCGCAGCCGACGAGGACGCCTCGACATACGAGGTGGACAGTATCCGGGACTCCCGTTGGCTGAAGGGGCGCTTCCAATACCTCATCGCCTGGAAGGTGTACGGGCCCGAGGATTTCACCTGGGTGGACGCGTCTGCCGTTCAGGCCCCTGACCTGGTGCGGGCTTTCCACGAACAGTTCCCGTCCCGACCCCATCCCGACCGTCAGACCCGGGGGAAGGGCCCTGCGGTGGGGGATAGTGTTGTGGCCCCGCCCTCTGAGCCTGTCACATCGGAGGAAGAAAGCTCCAAGCATGAGGAAGAGGAGTCAGCCAGGCCTCCCTCTCCAGGCCCCTCCCCTCTGGCATTGTCTCAGGTGCCAGCCGAGGGAGAGGAGATCAGTAGGGAGACAGGTGGCTCGGATCAGAGTGACAAAGAAACATCATTCCTGGACGCACGACTCCGAAGGCGTGATAAACTATTGCAGCAGCTTAGGAGGCGTGCTAGGGATTAGAACTGAGTCACTGGACCACACCCCAGAGACTATATAATAGAGGGTGGTGGTCAGTGATCCTTGTGACGAACAAAGCAAACCTTGGATAGTCACTAAAGCCTCGTCCGGAATTGCTGAGAGAAAGATTTCTTGTTGTCGGACATTTGGACTCTTGAGTATTTAATCTTTCTGTTTTACTGTGAAAATAAAGGCACTTGGCAGACGGTGTGTCTATCGCTGCCAAGTGGGAGATAAAGAAACTGGGTGCGTTCTAAAGTGTTTCCTTAACCCTCGGCTGGCTGTGTTTGTGGGTGGGTGGGTACGGGGACAGATCAGGGTTTTACCCCATTCCAAGTAGCCACAGGCCAGGAATTTAACCCAATGCCTGAACTACCCACTATTGAACCAACAATCCCCTTTCTGAAGGAGTGGATCAATCAGCTAAAAACCACGTGGCCTGTGGTTCGCAAAGCCTTAGATGAAGCAAAAGCAGCCTATAAGGCCCAGGCAGACAAAAAAAGAGTGGAGCCTAAACCATTTAAAGTTGGTGATTGGGTCTACCTTTCCACTCGATTCTTGCAGTCTTTGCAACCATCTAAAAAACTTGGACCAAAATTTGTGGGACCATTCCCCATTACCTGCATTATTAACCCAGTCACAGTGGAGCTGCAATTGCCCAAGTCATTGTGGCAAGTGCACCCCATCTTCCATTGCAGCCTATTAAAACTGAAAATAACCTCAGTCTTATGATCCATACACCCCCTTACCACAGTCCATCATGGTAGAAGGTGAACAACACTTCGAGATTAAACAGATCCTTGATTCCAGATGGCACCATGGGTCCACCCAGTATTTAGTGGACTGGAAAGACCTCCCTGCATTCCAAAACAAGTGGATTCATAAAAAACACATTAGAGCCCCTAGATTAATCAAGCATGTCCACGAATTCTACCCTGACAAACCTAACCAATTGTTCTTATTGTTGTCTTCCCCTTTATTATTTTGTCTCCAGGTAGGGGTCTCCTTTTCTTAGGTGGGCAGCATGTCAGGTCCCATAGATCTCTATCAGGATCTTGTCATTCTGGTGGGAGGGGGGAGACTTCGGGTTATGCTTGCATGGTGTTTTCTTTGTTCCTTTTCTCTGCTTTGATGTACCTTTGGGGTGTTGGGAGTGGGGAAAGAATGTGCCTTGGACCATCTGTTTTGTCTCACCACTGGAGGAGGTGGTGAGGTGCCTATTATCACCTTCTCAGCCTGGAGTTCTCACAACATCTTTGCACCTTGGGATTGGCTCAAAGATGAACTAACAATCCAGCACGGGAAATTCAGATTCTGCCTACATTCTCTCTGCTATCACTGTCTTCCAATAAAAGTTCCTTTTGAAATGCCGTTCGTTTCAAGAGTTGTGCTTTCTTGAGAAGACTGGCAAGGCAGGACCTTACAGTGGGTTTATTTCTCTTTCATTCTTTTCCAGTTTTTGTTAACCTTGGCATCTTTTATACTTTTATTGTTGTCCATTATTGGATTTTGTCTTTGTTTTTACTTATGAATTACTCAAGAGTCATTTGGAGTTGGATAGCATACAAATACAGTATAATAACATTAGAATCTAATAGGGAATGAGAAACTTTTTTTTCCAGTTTAGGATTATTTTACAGCAGATATCACTAGGTCTTTCATAGCTATGCGGATTTTAAATAAATGGTGAAAATGTACTTACCATGTAAATCATATTGTTCTTATTTCTCATCTGATCTTTTTCTACTGCAATTTTAAATTAAATTAGATTGTCTTATTTTTTATACATCTTTGGAGATGCTTTCCATGTTTAAATGCTCTGCATGAATGTATAAATATAAATTATGCAATATCAGTTTTGAGATTTTTGTCCTTAATTTCATTGGAAACATGTCATGACAGTCCATATCCATCTGAGAATTGCTTTAGCATAGCAGCATATATAGTCTATTGAAAGGCAACATATTAAATTAATTAAAAAGTTTGGGAGGGAAGAAGCACATTTGTTCTTATATTGAAGAATATCTTTTTGTTTATTGTGCAAATAACACACTCAGGCAGCACTTGTAAGCATTAAAATGCATCTTTCTGATAAAAACTACATTAAAGGATAACATTTTATTTTTGAAAAAAACATGAAATGGTGAGTAGGGATCTTAGTAATACTTAAGGTACAGTATATTACTATAAACTGAGAGATCAATAAAGTAAAATATTCATATTTTTTCATGGCAGTTCTGTTACTTTTTCTCCACAATCCAAAAGGATTATTTTGCTATTGTTATGAGTACACCTGAAAAAATAGAAAAAAACCTTTATGTTGAATTATAATTCATATAGATCTTGATTGATTTGTCTAAGCAAAATGATCCACTCAATCAGATGCGTCAATTTAAATATTCACCTCTACCAATCAAAGAAGCTGCTGTCTATGGCAAGATGGAGGATATTAACAGTCTGCTTTGATTAATCTTGTCAAGGCCCATTACACTATTTCATAATCATGACTCTGCAGATAGGAATTGGCAGTCCCTAGATTCCAAATGGTTCTCTATCCCTGACATTCATCACAATCAGTCTTCCTATCAGAAAATGATATTTTTCAGTGTTGGTAACCCCTGTGCTGAAGGCTTGCTTGATATCAGATTTAATATATTTTCATTGACTAGTTAAGGCCTTTGGTTTTTTAAATTATCCTAATCTCCCCATGCATATGATTGAAACTGAGAGTAGTATGATTTATATTAGTGGTGTTGGATTTACTTGCTCACTGTAGGATTTTAATTGCTCTGTTGTAGTTTTCCTATTTTATCACATTTTGGTTTTCACAACTGATCATATATTGACCTAGCAGTTTTGGTTATAGTGAAAAGAAGCAGAGAAAGGGTTTTAAATTTATTTATTTCAGCAATGTCTGTATCCTGTTGTTGGGAAACATAAATTAGTAGCAGTCTAACATCCAATCTTCTCCAATCTAACATCCAAACTGTGAAGAAAGCACATTCATGTGCTTTCTTCACAGGTTATGCTGACCTAAAAACCAGGACACAGTAAGTTCTAGTCACCCCTTAAGGCATGAAAGCCAGCTGGGTGACTTTGGGTCAGTTACTCTTTCACCATCCAATTCACCTCACAGGTTTGTTATTGTGGAGAAAATAGAAGGAAGGAATATTAGGTATGTTCTATCTATCTAGAGTAAAAAAATATTGATAAAAAACTAGAATCTGAGTGGTTACTGGGACCAATCTATAATTATTTTTCTTGGTTCCATAATGTTTGGTATCATACTGTCATCTTCCAACCTTTTTTCTGCTTTTTCCTTCCTTCCTTCTTTCCTTCCTTCCTTCCTTCCTTCCTTCCCTCCCTCCCTCCCTTCCTGGTTGCTGAGTTATGTCTAGCTACTGAGGGAGGTCTTCTTCAAGGTGCACCTGGACTGTTCTAGGATTATACAAACCTACACAAATTGACTGAACTTTAAAAAGAGAAATATAAAATTCCTAGCATGAGCTTTTATTTTTATAATTGTTGCTTTGTATTTATGGCTTATGTTCCTATAGTAAGCACAAATGATATAGTATGCAAATAATTACGTTTTTTGCATTTATATTCTTATCCATTGAACATGATATGTAAAGGACACTGTGCTATGTGGGTAGAAGAAATACCAGGAAAACAGCATTGTGCCAGTATAAGGGGCCCATTGTAGGAATATATTCTGGTTTATTGTGCATATAACTTCCTTGGACAGCCCTTGTGACCACTCAACATGCATTGCTATGATAAAACCTTCATCAAAATATAACATTTTAATTTTTAAAAGAATAAGATGGGGAATGGGAACCTTACTAATACTTAAGGTACAATATCTGACTATCTATTGTGAATATTGTTGAAAAATATTCAACAGAAATATTCATAATTTTCCATGGTAGTTCTGTTAATTTTTCTCCACAATTCAAAAGGGTTATTTAGCTGTTGTTTTCAATAAATTTGGAAAAATAGAAAAAAACCCTTTAATTTGAAATATAATTAAAGTTATATTGAAATTTGGGATTATTTTTTGATAGAAATCTAACCATCAACTTTAAATATATTAAATTATCGCATCTTTAGATAAATTTCCCCCCAAAACCAGACAGTATAGAATTATTTCTTCCATTATTTTTATGAGCATTTTATTAATTTAATAACATTTCAACCAAGCCCAGAGCAAACTTCATATTCTGATGGAAATTTACTGTAAATTAAAAATAATTATTGCACTAATTCATAGCAGGTGGACTAAGTCATTAGCAAAACAACAATAAAGCATTCAGTACCATCTCATAGTTACTAATCAAATATTTCATTTTTAGAAATATTAATTTGCGATGGGAGAAAATTAGATATACATATTTGCTTTTAGAAATGTTAGATACCACAATGGGAGAAATTTATACATTCTTATTTGCTTTTAGAAATGTTAGATGCCATTTTTTTTGCAGATCAGACTGAGAATTCTTTCATGATGTACAAGTTTCCTCAAGTGATTAATAATAATTTGATTTGATTGAAAAAAGTAGCTCGGTCATGCATTAGATACAAATTAGACCTCACAAGCATGATATGGGTCCTTCCATGCTTAATTGTCATTCATTATGTGTGCATGTGTGTGCCACAGAAAAGAAAATATCCATTTCCATTATAATGAAAGGAATAGACTTGATGCAGGCTTGTCTTTTGTCATTATTGCCCTGGAAGAGAAAAATGACATTGGCCTCTTACAAACAATACATTGGTATATAATACAACTATTTAATGGCCAAGCAGTGAATGACTTGCTTCTTTTTCTTTTTTTAATGATACCAGCATTTAAAAAAACTATCCCAGGATTTAATTTAGTTTCATTCTGACTCAAACTATATGTAGACAATCCAGGATCAGCTTCTCCAGCTTTCCCTACATTTATCTGGATTAATTCAGGTTGCGGTATGTATTGAAAAAATAGAAAAAGTGTTGCTGGTTGTAGACAAGATTTTCTCTACAGCAACACATCAAATATTCTAGAGAAATACACAGAGAGTCAGATAGCTGAGTAGATAGATAGAAAGATAGACACAGAAGACCCTTCAATATGGTTTTCTCAGTTTGGCAAATGTCCCCTCTGTATTCTGCTTTTTTTTTTTTTTTGCAGAAACATTTTTTTCTTTTGAAACAAACTTTTAAATAAACCTTCCTTCAAACAAATGATTTACTGATGACTCCATGTAGCTTCCTTAGCAACCATATAGAAGTAGTTCACCACTGCTTTTTTAAAGAATATTTTCTTTTTTAAAAGAGTTCTCAGTTTAGCCATGGCCCTTCTATATTTCTATCTTTATCTCTCTATGCACCGTTCCAACTCTCTTTATGTTCCCCAAATCTGTTAGGTATCTATTTCAACTGGCACAAAATGAGGTCACCCACAGGTTGACAAGAAAAAAAGAATCATTTGATATGAGATGGGCAGCAAATCAGTTTCATAATAAGTAAATGAATAAAATAGTAAAAGCTGCAGTGGCTGCCACTGTGCTTTTTGGGGGGTTGGGAGGGTAAATCAAATACATTAAGTTGGCAGGCATGGCTGTGCACATGAAGTCCCCTCCCCTTTTAATGTGTCATGCAATCCCACCTGCCATCTTGACTTGTTTGATCACCTCCCCCATGGATGAGTACAATTGGTTCCAGCCTACAAATTACAATATTTATAATTTATAGTTCTTTGTCTTGTATCCTGGTGACCTGTGGAAATTTGCAAAAGAGCATGTCCTTGCCTCTTGAACTGAAAGGATTGGAAGGGGAGACTTGCTATAGCAGTGGCTGCCCTACAGTTATGGAATAACACCACCCCCCCCCCCACACACACCCCAGCATCTGATAAAGGAAGAAGCCTTTATCAGATGCTCAGTGTCCGAGAAGAGAACTTAGTGGGGTAGTTTTTTTCAGAGGTGTATTGCAGTAACTGGATTTTCCTCTCACCATCCCTGTCCATAATCCTGCCTCCCTGCCCTCCATGGATCTTTGCAGCTCAAGAGTTCCTATGAATGCAGACAAATATCGTCACGCATAAATGAGCTTTGCCAATCGGAATAAGAATACAGTGTTGTATTAGGCACAGAGGGCACCGGAATGCCTGACAATGTGTCTTGCTATTAGGTCCTTGGCCCAGTGGTGGAATTCAAATTTTTTTACTACCAGTTCTGTGCGGGGCTTGGTGGGTATGGCTTGGTGGGCATGGCTTAGTGGTCATGTGACTGGGTAGGTGTGGTCAAGTCACAGGAATAAAAACCATGAAGGCATAACAAAAAACAATCACACTCACAACAGAAACACACAAACTCTCATCAAGCTGCACAAATTTCAAAATATAAAAGCTACAGTATAAAATATAAAAGATTCATAACATAAAAACTGCTTGCAAGCAAACTCACAAAATTAACTGTCTACAACACGCCATATAGATATTGAATTTTTCATGCTAAATTAAAAAAAAAAGAGCAACTTACCCCAAATTAGGCAAAGGCAGGCAGGCAGATTCAAGAATTGCTCACAGGCTGATCAGGGCTGTTCAGTTGGGCCGCGAACACTGTGTGGGATGGAGCTGCGGCAGTGAAGCAAGCCAGGCAAGCTGGAGGCTGGGGGCAATGGGGGGGTGGGCAGCTTGCTAGGCTGCAAGCACCGTGTCCCGTGTGGGATGGAGCCGTGGCAGCAAAGCAAGCCAGGCAAGGTGGAGGCTGGGAACGGTGGTGGGGGCTAGTGCCACTCACAGGCTTACTTACCCAGGCAGGCAGATCAGGGCCACTCAGTTGGGCCGCAGGCACTGCGTGGGAAGGCAGGCAAGTTGCAGAGACTGTGTGGTCAACGCAAGCAAGGAACCACATGGTGTGCTATGCTGGAGAGGTGAGGAGTGACTGGGTGGGATGGGGCGAGCGGGTGGGTGGGGGTGAGCAGGTGAGTGGGGGTGGGCCCAGCCAGAGGTGGTATTTGCCAGTTCTCTGCAAAATTCCCGCTACCAATTTGCCTGATCCGGTCCAAACTGGCTGAATTCCACCGCTGCCTTGGCCCCAGAAGTGTCACTAGCTGGATCTCTTCTGGATCAGAAGAATTGGACATTTATCTGCAGGCAGAAATGTCACAGCTGCAAGCTTTGCTGTACAATATCCCAGTGTAATACTGCTTTAGCTCAAGTAATACAGCAGGATCTCCCATAACTGGTTGATTTATTGATTTATTACCTTACTTGTAGTTGTAGCAATAATTAGCCCAGTTTAGGGATAATACTCCTTGACATTGTTTTTCTTTCTACTGTCTGATTTGTTGTCTTGTGCTGGATGTACCCTTGGAATATTCCAAGGAGCTCTAGCTGTGGAATAGTGGGGAAAAAAGAACAAAGAAAGAGGGGAGAATAACTCAAGTGCAAAATAAAGCATATTTTACTTGTATGAAAGTCTGACCAATTTTGGATATCAAGAATACTTATAAAACAAAAGCCATGCAATTTTTGTACAATTTTATAGGATATGTTTTTATTAATTTTTAAATATGTAAGATAAAGACAATTCTTTAGCCCACTATATTGTGTGTTGAATGATGGATTCCACTGGTATTTTAGGATAACTCTGCCATGTCTGTATGTTTATAGGCATGTGTGTGCCTGTGAGTGTGTAAATGAGAGAGGGCCGACATAGCAGTGTTCAGTTTATGTCGCAGATCAAGAGACAAAGTGTGTATACTTATTTCATTCGTAGATCCATAAGGGCCATGGGGTGGGGGGAGGGAGGGAGGGAGGGAGAGAGAGAGGACTCTCAGCTCCCTATTTTTGGAAACAAATTCTCAACCAAGCATTGAGTGGAAGAGGATGCTTCTGTTGTTTTAATGGGGGAAGAATTCCATTTTAACAGAACCTCTGAAATGGTAAATGTTGCAGGCCTGCTTTTCTTCACTGCATTTCAGAGTTAGGGATATGGAGCATGGCTTTTGTTGCTTATTTGCCCTATTTGACTGAATCTGGGAGCTTCAAGGACTTCCTTCTCAAACTGATTTAAATTACTTTACTTGCTAATTGCAATAGCTGCCCTTGCTCCTATACAGTGTCCTGTTCCCCACAACCCCCATACAGTATTTTTAACTTGGTTGTTGTTGCCCATATGAGTTATGAGAAAAACAGTCTGAAAAAAATCAGTTTAACATAGTACCTAAATATGGCTTGCAAAATTTGAGGCAACCCCACCTTTATGTACTTGAGTGCAATGGGCTGTGTATTCTCATTAGGCATTAACTTGATTAGGAATGGATATTTAAGCAGACAGAACACTGATTGAGACCCATTGATTTGTGCTACAGAGCTCAGCTAGAGGGCAGCAAAGCCGGAGGAACAAGTACTGGAGGGAAAGCCCTAGGAATTGCCATAATTCACTGATAAACTTACATGCAGAAGGTCTAGGGTCTGAATCCTGATAGAATTGCCCCAATCTGGAGTAATTTAGCCTCTGCCAGTTACTGTAGATTAGTTATCTTCAACCCCATACCATCTATATAAACTGGACTAGAGCTTTTCTTATCTTCATATATAACTCAACAAATGGAGGGTATAATATAAACCTGATCTTAGATAGACTTTAGTTATCCGGGGAGTACAAGCAGGGGTGAAATCCAGCAGGTTCTGGAGAATCGGTAGCGGAAATTTTGAGCAGTTATGAGAACCGGTAGCGGAAATTTTGAGTAGTTCAGAGAACCAGCAAATACCACCTCTGGCTGGCCTCAGAGTGGGGTGGGAATGGAGATTTTGCAATATCCTTCCCCCAGGAGTGGGGTGGGAATGGTGATTTTTCAGTATCCTTCCCCTGCCACACCCATCAAACCGGTAGTAAAAAAATTTGGATTTTACCACTGAGTACAAGCAGTTTCTTCGGAGCTCCACCCACACGCTTGTATCTTTTCTCCACAGTTTCCAGATCACACGAGAATTCTGGGACCTGTCCGAATGTGTTTCTTTAGTCATGGTAAATTGAATGAATGGAGATGCGCACCGAGGTTCTTATAGGTAAAAGGGGATGAAGATGGGCCGTTCTCCAACTGCACTCCAACTCACTGTAGGAATTTGCAGCTTTAGATCAATAGAGGGTTGCGCGCTGTGTGAGGACCGAATGGGGACGAATGCGTCTTTGGCAGAAAAGCGAACCCGGGAACGAAGCCCACGAAGAGGTCCAACAGGAAAAGGATTCCCCGGTTGTCAGCGCTTTCCCACCTGCGAAGGGAGCGAAGCGCGCGTCGAGGAGCGCGGGAAGTGCCTTAGGGTGCCTCCCTCTCACCGCCCACCCGTCTGTCATCACCGGCCGCAACCCGCCTCCTCTTCCAACCTGTCGCCGCCTCGGCCCCTTCTGATGCTGCGAGGAGGAGCCTGAAGCCTCGCCAGCGCCTTTAGATAGAGCGGCGGCTCCTGCTGCTGCTATTGGTAACGGCTGCGGGGCTTGGCGAGGAAGTCTGATGGGAGAGAGCGAGATAGGCGCCCCTCTTCCCCACGCTACTTGCCTCGCTTCCCACAGGGAGTTCCCGGCACTACCCCATGCGCGACGCGCTCTCCGGCTCTTTCCCCCCATTGTTTTAAGGACAGGGCCGGCTTCGGGCTTTGCGGCGCCGGGGCTGTTGCTGCTCTCGGCTTGATACGCCCGGGAGGATGATGCGAGCTTTGGGGCTGGTTCCGATCTCGTTGACCTTCGCTTGCAGGAGCCTCAGTTTTTCCTGAGAGAAAGGAGCCTCCGCGAGAGAAAGCTCGGGAGGCTTCGGGCATTGCTTTTTTCGCCGCGATCCGCTTCCGGAGGAGGACTATGGACTGATCGCCGCTCCTTCTCCAGTCCTATGGAGTCCCCGCCGGTATTCGCGAGCACTTTGTGCCTGCTCTTCTGCCTGAGCTCAGGTAAGGGCAAGGAGCCGAGGGTTCCTCACCAATTCCCCTTCCTCCCCAACCCCCGCGCGGTGCCTTTGATCCGGCCGGCTCTTTGTTTCTCATGGGGAGAATTGGGGTCTGTCTCCGCCACTGAAGAGGTCGGGAGGAGAGTTGGGAGCCAACATCAGACCCCCAGAACTTTGCCAATGGACCGCACGAAACTAGGTCTCGTAGCCTGACTGGTGGATTCGGCTGATCCAAGGGAATCTCAAGGGGATCTCGGGTCGTGGGTCGTTAGAAAGAAGAAAATCGGGGTCGGGGGAAGAAAGCGACGGAGGGAGAAAAGTTGCCCCCATTACGTGGTAATCTTTTATTTTTCTGGATTCAGTTTTCGGCATTGCCGTGGACCCTTCGATGCAGATTGATGTGCTGAGCGAGTTGCAATTGGGGGATTCTGTGGCTGGAGTGCGGCAAGTTCCGGGACTGCACAACGGCAGCAAAGCGTTCTTCTTCCAAGGTAGGGACGCCCAGCTTTTTTGGGTTGCAGCGGTGGCCGAGGGCTGATTCTCCGGGAAGGATCGGCTGAGTCCACCTAAACAATCGCAGAGCTTGCGGACTGAGGCATTTGATTGAACTTTTTGCATTAATTTTGAAGACAGGCGCTATTCCACTGGGCTCACTAGGCAAGATTTGCTCAGCATGGATTCTCCCAGTGCTTTTAAAGCATCGCCTAATTCCTATCCCCCGCCCTTCCATTCACTTTTGTAGCTCTTCTTTGATTGATAGACGTTTCATTAAAGGTTAGCAGGGAATATTGTGGCAGATGGCTTATTTTGCTAGCCATAGAAAGCCTTGCATAATAAATACAGATTAGTTTAGGGAGGCTGAAATTGGTTTATTTGCTAGGACAGGTTAAGCTTTTGGTCTAGTTGTCGCTTAGAAGAAAATGCTGGCAATAAGTACATTACAGTCTATATCAGGCATTGCAAATGTTGCATAAATGATGACAGTCACTCAAAAATATTTTCCTTTTCCTTTGATTAAAACTCCCCAAATGAACAAAATAGAAGAAACTGCATTATTTCCATGTACAATAGTAGTTTTTAATTAAGCTATTTTTCCTTATGATTCTTTTATTTCTTACTTAATTTCTTCCATGGTGTCAAATGTAAGACAAGTGTAACTTTATAAAACAAATGTAAAACAAGTGTTTTCACCTGTCAATAAAAATGACAGCCTTTTTCAGATTGGGGTAGAATCCAAAAACCCAACCAATTTCAGATTTTGATAATGAACTATTCCAGATATTTTTAGAGGTCACCAGGTTGCAAAAGGCAAGTCCATATCTGCCCACATAATCACTGGAGGGTCTGTAGACACTGTTCTTCTACAGATCAACCAGAGTGTGTCACTATAACCATTATCATAGAATATTCTGGGCTTTTAAATAGAAAGATTGATACATGCTATTTTTATATAGAGGAAGCCCCATTGCCCCAAGATCTACAATAACTGCCATTCAACAGAATGAAAATCTCAAAAGTCAGCTTTGGGACTAGTAACACAAACACTTCAGAATGGTGCTCACTGTTGTAAGGAATAGATTTCTTCTTGTCTTTTCTTTAAAGAAAAAAAATAATTTAGGAGTTTTAACATTTGTTTTTGTTTTGCTTCTACGATTCCTTTTTATTCTTCCCCAAATCAAGTCATTCAGTAGAAGCGTTCATTTTTACTTCCTATCTATTCCTACATACCACTAATCTCTGGTGCATCATAGGAAGTGATATAAATTTTTCATCTTGGATGAAAAATAAATGAATATATAGAGGCATCTGCCCTACCTATTTTGATTCTTATTGCTGCCATTTTCTGATTCTCAAAGTTCTGAAAATCTGTGTAATTTCTTGCCCAAATGATGGCAAATAAAGATGTGTAGGCGTTCAAGAATATTCCTTACCGAAGCTAGGCATTTTGCTTAACATATATTAGTGCTTTACAGATAATTGTAAACTGATTCCAAAATCTGGGTAGATGCCTGGAGATCTTATTGCTTCATACAGAGAGAAGAGTGATTGTTCCATGTGCCAATAGTGACATGCTACATAAAAATTGCCTGCTATTAAGGAAATGTCTCTTTCTCTGTTGTCCTACTCCACCACAAAAGAGAGAAATCTGGAATGAAAGACAAAACAGGAATTGGATTACCTCTAAGTATTCAAGACTGTTATCTGGTTTTTCATTGCTGAACTGTACTGTATGTTATACAGAACAAATTAAGACTGATTAAGGAATTGGGAAAATGTAGTCAATAACATTGAGACCATATAAAATTGTTCTGCCATGCAAATCTGCTTTGTCCTGCTATTCCTGGAGTAATGTCAGTTGGTCAATGTAAAAAACCAATCAGATGTTTCTTTGTGATGCAGTCTCATGAAACTCATTAACTCTGTGCTGATCAGCTGTGTAGACCTGGCCATATAGCCAATACAGTATTTCTGGCTTCATTGCCTCTATTGGGATTATTTTTGCATTAATTATTCCATTCTTGTGTTTATTTGTGTATTTCAGTGTGTGTGTGTGTGTGTGTGTGTGTGAGAGAGAGAGAGAGAGAGAGAGAGAGAGACAGACAGACAGACAGACAGACAGACAGAGATAGACAGAGAGAAAGAGAGAAAGAGGAGAGAGAGGGAAGGAGGGAGGAAAGGGGACGTTGGCAATGCCTGATATGCCCCTTCTCGTTGAGTGGAGACAGCAGCCAGATGTGGGTTATGCTCATTGGTCAAATGTGGACTGAGCCTGTCAATTAATTATTAAATCCCGCCCCTATTCCTAGGGATTCCAGCTTTGGTGAAGGAGGAAGACAGACTCTGAGTGTGGAAAGTAGAAAAAAATAAACAAATTGTTAGATAAATTCTACTCTTAGTGCCCAGACTGATACTGGGTGGGACTGGCTGCTGTCTCCACTCAACGAGAAGGGGCATATCAGGCATTGCCAACGTCCCCTTCTCCCTTGAGAGTGGAGACAGCAGCCAGATGTGGGACATACCCAAGTTCACTGTCCCAACTCATGGGAGGGAACAGTCTGGGCCGAAAAACTCCTCCCTGATCTCAACACCTTGTAATACTCTTCTCCCAAAATCAGCCTCTGCAGAGGCAAATTTATCTAATTTATAGTGTTTAACAAATGGAGAAGGAAAGGTCCAAGTAGCTGCTCTGCATATTTCAGACAATGAAGCTTTAGAAGCCTAAGCAGCTGTAGTTGCAGCACTTCTGGTGGAATGAGCTGTCACCTTGGTAGGAGGAGGCAAAGATCGCAGTTCGTATGCCATCTTAATCGTTGTTCGGATCCATCGACCTAACGTCGAAGAAGATACCTTATTTCCTAATGAAGCCGGAAGATAGGAAATGAACATTGACTCTGTCCTACGAATATCAGCCGTCCTCTGGATGTATAACTTCAGTGCCTGTCTGACATCCAACATGTGTAATCTGTTTTCCAATGGATTGGAAAGTGAGGAATAAAAATCTGGTAAAACAATTTCCTGCAAACGATGAAAAGAAGATTTAATTTTAGGTATAAAAGTAGGATCCAATCTGAGGACCACTCTATCTACATGGAATACACATAAATCATCTCGGACCGACAATGCTGCAAGTTCTGAAATACGTCGTGCCGAAGTAATCGCGACTAGAAAAACAACTTTTTCTGACAATAGACGTAAACTGGTAGAGTCTATTGGTTCATATGGCGAACCCATAAGTGAATCCAACACAATTGAAAGTTCCCAAGAAGGGTATTGATGTATTACTGGTGGACAAAGGTTAGCTGCTCCTCTGAGAAAACGACGAATCATGGGATCTTGTGACAATGAATTATTGGAATTATATGTCAGGATAGATGAGATAGCAGCCACCTGTCTCTTGAGAGTGTTGGGAGAAAGTCCTTTTTCTAAACCAGCCTGTAAAAACATCAGTACCTGCAAAACAGAAGCTTGAAGAGCAGAAAAACCTTGGGTCTCACACCAAGATGTAAATGTGCGCCAAGTTGCTGAATAAATTCGTTGTGTTGATGACCGCCTAGATGCCTGCATGGTTCTAATTATTGGAGATGGAATGTGATTTCACTGGAGAGCATCCCGCTCAACCGCCATGCAGTCATCTGTAGCCATTGTGGTTCCGGATGTGTGATTACGCCCTGGCTGAGGCAATTCATGATACATGGTATCCTCCAAGGAGGAGTCACTGATAAATTCATGAGGTCTGCAAACCATGTCCTTCTTGGCCAATGTGGTGCTATTAGAATGATTTCCGCCCTTTCCAGTATTAGTTTCCGAATTACCCTCGGAATTAGAGGAATTGGTGGAAAGGTGTACAACAGACCTTGTGGCCAAGGGGAGCGTAGAGCATCCACAGCTTCTGCAACGTTGAACGTTCTATCTTTTATGACCCTGGCCACAAGAGATCTCAACCCGGGTTACGATCCGGGTAGAGGAAAAACTTACCTTCAACTAAATCAAATATAGTTCCTAAATGAAGAATTCTAGTCATCTAGGAACCATAATTCTAGAATCATAGTTCCCAAATGAAGAATTCTAGTCGAGAGTTTCAGATGGCTTTCTCTATGTTAACAGAGAAGCTGTGTGAGGCCAGTGTCTGAATGGTAAATTGGAGATCTGAAATGTCCTGCTGAGGAGTTAAACAGAAGAGACTTAAACAGAGCCTGGGGAAATAGGCTCGTGAATGCAGGTTGATCCGGAGGTAAGCCCTCAACCTCCGACAACTCTGGTTCCTGAGGCTCCATCTCTTCCGATACAGAGTGTCTACTGACATAGGAGATGGATGGAGAATCTGAGCCCGCAAGCGAGAGGGCATCTTCCAAATCGACTCTGTCCAGCGAAGCCAAATAGTCCGAATGGACCGAATACACTGTAATCGGTCTGGCAGTCGAGAAAGTATGAGTCGACAGGGATCGTTGCCCCATTGCTGCAATCATACATTGAATGTCCTCTGGACGTAAAGGGGTAGAATCATGGTCTCAGGCTGGGCCGGCCTCTGTAGAGGCTTGAACCAGAGCAGAAAATACAGGTGGATGAACCACCAACCCAGCTGGAGTGCTATACTCCACAGCAGGGCCGGATTTTCCTATAGGCTAACTAGGCTTCAGCCTAGGGCCTCAAGATCAAGAGGGGCCTACATTCAAATTGTTAGCAAAATTAAAATTACACTTTCATTATAGGTGAAAGGGCCTCATAAGTGGAATAGCCTAGGGCCTCTTTTCATTTAAATCCGGCCCTGCTCCACAGCATTGATACCCCACAGTCGGGGGAGATCCCAATAAGTCAGATGACTCAACTGATACCAGGAAGTCTTGCAGCAACATCTGATCTGGGGTTGGAGAGAGGTCACGTCTACGTTCCCCTGGAGAAACCCTGGCTGTTGTAGATGATGTAGGACCACTGTCCTTGGCCTTGACTACAGGCTTCCATAGAAGCTTTCCCTTGCATCTAGCAGAAAACTTAGCCTGAGGTTTAATGGATACTCCATCCCCTTGCACATGCTTGGCATCTTATGCTTGGAAGCAACTGACTGTTCCCTTACTGTGGCCTGGTGGCCATGTTTTGACTTGTCCAGAGCCTTAGGCATGATAGGCCATATAATACCCAAGAAGTGGAAAATAGACTCCATGTTAAGCAAGGCAGTCCTGTATCAGGGGAATGTCAAATTCTAGATGCATTCTGAGATAAATATGCGAGGCAGCAACAGAGAAAAGAGAAGGCAATTAACCCCAAGCCCGTAAGGTGAAGCAATGTCTGCCAAAAGGGCTGAAGGCAAGGTTAGGCCAGGGTAGCAGGCACAGCCAGAAAGACTGGACACCTGAGAGAAGCTCAACGAGTTGCCTCGCCCCTAAACATAATGGCGGCCAGAACTGCCAACTCAGGGATCACAAAGCTCCGTTACTGATCAGAACAGCAATGTCAAACAGCTGAGATGCAGACCGGTAAGAGAAGTCAAAGAGTCGAGCAGGTATAAATTAGGGTGATTTTACATATCACCAAGCCCTTGTGATGTGACCACAAGTGGCAAACCACAGGGAGCGCGAAAACTCCACTTTGAAGCCGGCGGCAAGGTCAATCAGCTGAGAAGCGGTTAATAGTGACAGCGGGCAGAGCTTTGTTCCTTTCCGCAGGAGAGAATCAGAGCCTGGAGGAAAAGAACCGACAAGCGGCGATAGTCAGGGAGCGCAAAGACTCCACTCAGAACCCGGCAGCTAGTCTCAAACAGCTGAGAAGCGGCTCTATTGAGTCTGCTGGAGAAAAGCTGTGCCTGAGTGAAAGGCCGACAAGCAGCGAGAGACAGGGAGTGCGAAAAACTCCACTAACAGTTATGCGGCTGGCAGTGACCAAAAAATGGCTGCCCAAAGACCGTGGGGAGTGCAAGACTCCGCAAAGAGAAGTCGCTGTTTAAAATGCAGTGCTCCACTGGCAAAGCTGGTGATTTTTAGCCACCCACGGGAACGGAAAGCTCCACCAACATACAAAAACTTACCAGTTCGATGAAAGGATATCCAGCAAATAAAAGAATAGCCAAGTATGACATCCAAGGTCAAATCCAAACAATCAGGTATGAAAGAAAACAGTCTAACTCTGAAAACTGTCAGAGCTAGCTATCCACAAACTGTGCCACCGTAAGAGTGGGAGTGCTAGACTCCACATTATTGTTACTTCGAACAGGAGGAGGAGATCCCCATAAATCAGATGGCTCAACTAATAGTGGGAAATCTTGTATTGACATGTGATCCGGGGTCAGAGAGGAGGCATGTCTACATTCTCCTGGAGACCCAACCGTTATAGCCAATGGGGCAGAGCCAGTGCCTTTGTCTTTGCCAATAGTTTTTCTTAGTAGCTTCTCCTTGCGCTTAGGAAGAGCCTCAGAACAAGGCTTAATTGCTACTCCTTCCCCTTGTGTATGCTTGGAAGCTTCCATTTTAGAATCCACTGACTGCTCTCGCACTGTGGCACTAATTTTGACTTGGCCAGAGCCTTAGGCATGACTGGCCTTAATTAATCAATCGGGTTGAAAGGACCTCCTAAAATTTTATCAGCCCTGTAATAGGGCAACGTAAATTTAAAAGTAGTTTAAATTAATATAAACATGTTATAGATGTAAATTATATCTCCAACACCATTTCCAGTAGCCAGATGTGGCAGTCTTAGTTTATAAGGACAGAATATGCTTATAGCCAGTACAGAACTAAGGATTGGAGGCTTGATAGAAAAAAACTGTGCCCTTGCCTTTAAACAAAATGGCGGCCGAGCAGTCACCTAAGAACTCGAGCTGGCGTAACTGTCAAAAACTGAAGCACTGCTCAGTCTCAAATGAAGGCAGATCTGTCTTAAACAGTCTAATTTGGCCAAATAATCAAAGCACTGATAAACGGAGATAGCCAGAGAAAGTCAAGCCTCGAAGTCAAAAATGTTAATTAGCCTCAATCAGCTGTGAGGCAGTTTAAAATAGCAAGGAAAAAACTCTCCGCTTTCTTAAAACTGCCGACAAGCGGCAAGAATCAGGGAGTGAGATAACTCCTCAAATGCAAAAGTTTATGGCTATAGTGAAATAGCATCATCCATATTAATCATATGTTGAATGTCCTCTGTGCGCCAATTGATTTGCACTTGATCTCGAGCCTGGTCCATTTCATTAGAAGTTTGGATAGGAACAGAGGATGTAGGTGCATTAAGCACTGAGAACGTGGGAGCGCTAGACTCCTCAGTAGTGGTTGTACCCATAACGGGATTAGAACCCCAAACTTCAGATGATTGAACTAAGAAACCTTAGAGTCAGTATAATTATTTCTTTTACGTGACTTTTTAACAGTCTTGTCCTGACTGATGACAGCACTGGGAGTCAACAAAGAATGTTTTGCAGTTGTGCGCATAGGAAGTACATATTCCTTTTTTTTCTGATTATGATTCTCCCTAAATGAAGCCTGTGATTGCTCTCTTACTGTGGCCTTTCGACCATGTTTGGATTTTGAGATAGCTTTAGGCATAATAATAGATTGGGAATCAGACCAAATCTATAATCAGTAAGATGTAAGTTATTTAAAATATTTATTATTTTTCAATAGTTTGAAAGGATAGATAAAGGCTAATATGTTTAATGTTCTCACGTAAATGTAAAATTCTAGCTGCGCCAGTAATCAAAATGGCGTTTCAGCACTCAACTGGCACAGCCTGATAGGCTGGAGGCTCTCAGGAATGGAACTTGAGTTATTGCCGGTATTCAAATGGCAACCGGCTCAACTGTCAATGTGAGCGCGAGGCTCAACTGTAAGGCAGAGATAAAATTCCAACAGTTAAAAGCCATTAAGGTAACTATAAGTACCTATGTAGAATAATTATTAAATGAGGCTTTAATTGCTCTTGGGAGCGTGATTCTCCTCTTTCGGCTAGATTTGAAGCCGCAACTCAGCTCTAAGCAGCTGAAATCAATTTATGTTAGAAAAGGTTTTTAGATGATCTTGGGAGCGTGAGACTCCTCTTTTCAGCTAAATTTTTAGCCGCATTTCAGCGCTAAACAGCTGAAATCAGTTAAAGTCAGCAGCAGCAAAGGGAGGCTGTTTTTAAAAGTGTCAAAGCCGACTTTGATGTAAAGATTGCAGCAACAATCTGTAAAGCTGTGACTTTATTTAGTGGCCGACAAGCGGTTAGCATGAGGGAGTGCGAAACTCCACTTTAATGATCAGCTTAAATTAGCTGTGACAAGGGGAGCGCAAGACTCAACAATTGGTTTTTTTACATTTAAAATAGCTTCTGCTGATAAAGGTGAAATTAAACCCCCCGCCCCCTTAAGGGAGCGGAATGCCCCAAGGAAATGATTAACTGACCAGTTTCAACGATGTTTTCTGATGCTGAAAGTCGAAAACGTCCTCAAATGTCCTAAGAATCTTCTGAGGTATAGGTGAATTAAATTAAAATGTTCAGTAGATAAAAGAACTGAAGAAATTAAGCAGAAATAACACTCTAACGCTGAAAAGCAGATAGAGCACACTTTCCACACAACTGTCCAGTCTGACGACTGAGCAAAAAAGCTGGAATCCCTAGGAATAGGGACGGGATTTAATAATTAATTGACAGGCTCAGTCCACATTTGACCAATGAGCGTATAACCCACATCTGGCTGCTGTCTCCACTCTCAAGGGAGAAGTGACTACTTCTTTTGTCACTGAGAAATCTGTCAGGCTTCCCTTGGTTGGCAACAAAAACAAGCAAGCAAGCAAGCAAACAAATAAACCCTTTGAAGAATAGATCCCAAGGCAGCAAATTTTCAGATAAATAGGCATAAATAAAGTATATTTATGCAAAGTTTCAAATAAATTATGCAAAAGTAATATAGCTATTGTAAATGAATCTCAGTGATTTGGTATCAAATATATAGTGAAATTAAGACTTAAATTCTTTCATTTTCCTCCTGCCTATATAAAGTGGCATCTGTCTTTAGTAACAAACAGATCTGGTATCAGACTGTTTGTTTTTGACCAAGTGAGCTCTCACTTCACCTCCCACTTCAAGAGCAATTATTTCCATCCACTTTAGCTAAGGAAATTTAGTGCTTCTTTCCTCCCTCTTTTTCACATAGCTAACTCAGCAAGAATCTGTAATTTTTCTGCAGATTCTCTGCATCTGTTGAGGTTGAACAGCTCTCCTCCTTTCTCTACCCCTCCAGGGAATTTGGATGAAAAGTACTATCTCTTCCCTTCTCCCATCCTAAAATGTCATTTTTCATATGGAGAGAAGAGAGAAATCAATCTTTATATCTTCCAGAGAAATAACTACAAGTGGGCAGTTTCTGATACTACAATTGCTTGATCAGATGCAATTCCCAGATCAAAACTCATCCCTTCAGGATCTGGTAAAGCTGGATGGGAGGAAGGAAACTGCTTATTGCAATTTGGAGATCAGAGGCAGGCAAGGAAAGAATATTCATTTCAGAAATGTATTCACTTATTCTCCCACCCTTCCGTCCCCATTCAGAAGTTTGTCCTGCAGAAGGTTTCTGGCTGGCAGTCAACATATCATCTACCAGACCAAGTGCCTTTTTCTTCAGGGTTTGAATTGCTAACAAGTGTTATAGGAGGACTGAAGGGCCAATTAGGAGGCTTGGACATATGTGGATATGGCAAATGGAATTGGTAAAGAATATGGAATTCATGGACATTTTCTGTTGCTTTCCAGATTCTATATTCATTTCTGCCAAATCATATATTTTAATTTGCTCTTTTTCATTGAGATCCCAAAATATATTCCATTTTGAATTCCTCACCCAACTGAGATTGGAATATAAGGAGCATGAAAGATATTCAAGGACCAAAACAGAATACCGGGAAGTGGATATACTTCTATTATAGTTGGACGTTGCAAATAAAAAAGTAATTGGATTAATCTAAACTGATATATTGAAAGGACCACTAAATTTGGCATTGTAGATTTTTTGCTGGTTCCAGGGACACATGAAAAGTAGTGACTAGTGAGCAATGTGCAATCCCCAGTAGACTATCATCACCAAGCCTTCCTGATGATGATAGTCAGCAATACACTTATAGGAAGCTTTGGCAGGATTAATATGTTCTTTGAGGAGCTAGTATGCTGTGGAGCAGGAGTGTCAAACTTGCGTCATCACAATGGCATCACATGACATATCAGGACTTCTTCCCTATTCACTAAACTGGGCATGGGTGTGGTCAGCACATGATGCATCTGGCCTGCAGGCTGCGAATTTGACAACCCTGCTGTAGACAATATGTGGCATTGGAGTGAAGAATTAAGGAGTTAATATTGGGAAAGCTATAAATTGCTTGAAAATGTGGCATGTATTTAGAATATGAAGCTGCCATATGAGAATTCAGCCACAGGCAATAGTTCAGACCAGTTGTCTTACTGGTAGTTCACATTGAAAATGTTCTTCCAGGATTGAATAGGTCCTTTATGTATCCTTATGAGCTTGTAGTTGATGTATCCAAGAAAAATAGAGGTTAACATCTAAATATTGGAGGAGGGAATGCACTTCCAAAACAAGCCATGAAGTGAATGCTATTTGAGAAGGTGATTGGGGACATCTTAGTACCAAAAAATATAGCAGATGAGTAAACAAGCATTCTGCTTGACTTTACTGCAATCAGCATCCCTTAGTAAAAGTAGCCTTTCACTTCAACCAAATGGAGTCGAGTTTTATTCCTTAGGAGATCAGATTGTGGCAGGTCTGACATTAAGCAGAATCTGCAACTGTGGACAACCCAGAGAGGCCATCATCTTTACCATGGGGACCATGCACACAATGTCGACTCAAGGGAGCAACCAGGAGGAAATTGAATGCTGGGAGGAGCCCTCATCCAGGCCCCTTCTCTGGCTGGATCTCTCTGAGTGGATGAGAGCTGAGGAGGGATGCAGTGACCTGCCGAGACCCAGGTGGTCCCTGGGCATCAGAAGGAAGGAGGACTTGGAAGAGAAGTCCACAGGGATGACTTTTACTCACGGAAGCCACAGCTGCCACCACTGGGAACAGAGGATGGAACTGGAAGAACTGAAGGAGAAGGAGGAAAGGATGGGAGGAGAGCATGGATAGGCCAACTGGACAATGGATGAAGTGGGGGGATTTATGTGGAGGCGAGGCTTTCAAAAACCTCAAGTTGCACAAAACCCTTGCTTCCCAGCCAAATGATCAGCCACATTCAGCCTCAGCAACTGATGGGGTGATTGCATCCACTGCAGCTGGATCTGCTGGATCTAAACCAGCAGCAGCCTCTGCAGTTCCAGCAGATGGAGGGGTTGCCCAGCGCAGGATCCCTGCAGGACATGCTAGCAATGAGAAGGAGCTGCAAGATCCCACTGCTGAAATTTGATGGAGATCCTCAGCAACTGGAGTTCTCCCTGGCCCAGGTTGTACCTACACGAAATAGCTACAGAGAGTGGCAAGGTGAGATGTGTCACCATGACTCTGGAAGGGGCCTCAGCAAGGTGGATGGTCCATAATGACGATGCCCTGGAACTGAGAAATGTCATGGCAGCACTCCATAAATGCTTCAAAGACCCCCTTGCTGACTGCAAAGCCTGGGACCACATCAAAACTATCAGTCAGGGCTGAAGTAGCATGACTGAATACACCCAGGAGTTCTATGACCTGGCCTGCTGGCTTAATGATTGGCCACAAGACATCCTGATCAGCTGTTTCAAAGATGGGCTAACTAATGAGATCTAAAACACCTGAATCTCCAGAGGTGCCACCTCCCTCTTCATGGCTGGTATGTCTTGACTGAGGAAGCACAGATTGATCTTGTTTGAAACAAGCATCACCCAGGGAAGGGGTGGAAAAAATCTTCCTGGAGAAGAAGGGAACCCCAAGAGCACAAATGGATTCCCAGAGCCCTCAGCGACACTCAATGGCTTGTTTCAAGTGTGGGAAGGAGGGGTACAAGGGCTCTGAGTGCAACTGACCAGTCCAGAAAACAATCCTGGGACCTACCAAAAATCCCGCCAAGTCACTGCTGCAAGCCCACGAGACAGTCCTGAAAGAGTAGAGGTTATAGAGCTCACCTGATCCCCCAGGGATGGCTAGAGAACTCTGACTAGCCCAGCAGGAAGCCCAGGGGAGACTGATACTGACTCTGAAGATGACCCCCCCCCGGTAAGTGGTCCAATCACCCTGGTGACAATCCCCATTGAACCAATAATCCAATCCTCTGGACGTAAAGTCAGCCTAGTGGTCCTTTTGGACTCAGTGTGCACCAGGTATTTGATCAACCCCGTGCTAGTGGAGAAACTATTAGTGAGACTTAGACCATTCAAAGTACTGGTGGCATTCTGCCAGTTAGATGACTCTGTAGTGGGAGGATCCCAACTTCATTCATCACCGACCCAATAGAAATGCGGATGGGGGTGCACACAGGGGTTCTGAATTTTATTGTGATCCTGGCATGGAGAGACATTTGGTGCTGAAACTAGCATAGCTAGGAAAATGGAACCCCTATGAGAATTTTGAGGAGTGAGGGGAGCTGCTCAAAATCTGACAGGCTGAGCCTAAAAAGAAACCAGGAAATAACCTAGCAATCCCAAAGCTGGGAGAGGAATTGGGGGCTGCAATGCAAGAGCAGAAGAAGACTGATCCCCAAATTCCATCAGAGTCTGGAACTTACAGAATGTATTTAGTGTGAAGAGTTCAGATGAACTCTCACCCCACCAGCCAATGGACTACTTCATAAAGATCCTGTTGGGGGCTAAACTACCCAAACCTAAATTGTACTTGACCTCTAGAGAATTGGGAGAACTATATCTTTTTATAGACAAAAACCTAAAGCGGAGATTTATCCAGCTGGCTTGACCCAGGATGGCTGTCCCAGTACTCTTCTGGGAGAAAAGGGATGGTCCCTGTGTCTATGCATAACTATAGAGGGTACTGTACGTGTGGAAAACACTGTACGTGTGGAATGTTTTCCACACTGTGTGGAATGTTTTCCACACTGTGTGGAATGTTTCCACACATTTCACAATATTTTCCACACTGTACGTGTGGAAAACATCTACCCACTGCTACTAATGAAAGACATGTTAGCCTTTATTAATTTTTAATCTGGCCACTTCTCCGAATTCTTCTATTTTTTGAAACAAATTTGGTATAGATTCCATGGGGTTTTCTGTTATAAACACTAGGTCGTCAGCAAAGGCCTGGACTTTGTATTCTTCTTTATTAATTTTTAAACCTTCAATTCCTTGATCTTCTCTAATTTTTTTCAGAAGAGTTTCCAATGATAGTATGTACAGTAAAGGAGAGAGGGCAGCCTTGTCTGACTCCTTTTGTTATGTTAAATTTATCTGTTATGTCGTCATTGATAATTATCCTTGCTGTTTGGTTAGTATAAGTTTCTTCTATGATTTTTCCAATTTTTTCCCCAATTTGCATACTTTGTAATTGTCTAATCATAAATTTCCAGTTTTGGTTATCGAAAGCCTTTTGGGCGTCAAGGAAAACCAACGAAGCCTGTTTCTCCGAATGTGATTCATAATATTCTAAAGTATTAAGTATTATTCTCATATTGTTTTTTATTTGGCATCCCGGCAGAAATCCATTTTGGTCTGCACGTATATATGTATTTACTACTAATTTAATTCTTTCAGCCAGAATTGGTGCAAATATTTTGTAATCGGTGTTCAGTAATGAGATAGGTCTATAATTTTGAATTTGCTGGAGATCTGTATCTTCTTTTGGTATGATTGCGATTATCGCTTCTGTCCATGTCTTTGGAATTTTAGCTTTCTCCATGGCATCATTATATAACATCAACATATTTTCTCCCAGTACTTCTTGCATTGTTTTATATATTTCCACCCGTAGCCCGTTGGATCCCGGTGTTTTGTTATTTTTTTGCTTTTTCAGTACTTCGCCTAATTCTAATTTAGTTATTGGCCTATTGAGCATTTGTCTTTGATCTTCTGTAATTTTTGGCATGCCAGATTTTTCTATATATTGTTTTATCTTTTCTTCTTCTACTACTTCTTGTTTATATAAATTTGCATAAAATTTCTTAATAATTTCTTTTTTGGCCTCTCTTTTATATTGGATTTCCCCTTTATCGTCTCTCAATTGATGTATCATTCTTTTATTCCTTTCTTTCTTCAATTTATAGGCTAACCATCTGCCTGTCTTGTTTGCATATTCAAAATAATTTTGTTTCGCCATTTTTATTTTTTGGGCTAATTCCTTTTGGTTTATCAGATTCAGTTGATGTTTAATTATTTTCCATTTTTCTTTTACTGTTTTATCTTGGGGTTCTTTCTGCAATTTTTGTTCTATTTGTTTTAGGTCTTTCTCTAATTTGTCTAATTGTTGTTTCTTCTCTTTATTTTTCTTCCCCATATATGCAATTACCAGGCCCCTTATATATGCTTTTAGAGTATCCCATGTATTTTGTAAGGAAGTTTCCTCTTTTTTATTTATCTGGAAGAATATTTTTATTTCCTGTTCTAACATCAAATTAAATTCTTTTTCTTTACATATTCTTTGATTCATCGTCCATCTCTTGAACCTCTTTTCCCCTTTCCAGTTTATGAGTAATGGATGATGATCTGCCCATTGGTTTATGCCTATCTCAATTTTTTCTACCGCTGTTTTGATATTTGGGGTCATCCAGGCCATGTCCAGTCTTGACCACGAGTTGTGTGGGTGAGAGTAAAAAGTGTATTGGGCCTCACCTTCATGTATTTCCCTCCATACGTCTCTTAAGTTTAATTCTTCAGCCATATTAAAAAATTCTTTTGGAAGTATATCCTTTTTCTTTTGTTTTTTTAAATCAGTTTTGAAATCGTTGTTTACATTTACTATTCCATTATAATCCCCTATTAAACAGATATCTTCATATTCTAGTTCTGCTAATTTTATATGTAGATCCTTAAAGAATTCCTGTTGTTTTTGATTAGGTGCATATATCACTACTATTAACATTTCTTTTCCTTCCTGTTCCTAATTCTACCATCACCACTCTACCTTCCTCATCAGCACAGACTAATTTAGATTGTATTTTTTCTTTTATATAAATCGCTACTCCTTTTTTCTTTTTTCGGGACAGGGATGTGTATAGTCTTCCTAATTTGGGGTTTTCTAGAATTTTCTGATGCTCTTTTTGGATATGTACTTCTTGCAGGCATATCACATCTGCTTCTAGTTTTCGTAGTTTTGTAAATGTTTGATTTCTTTTCTTTGGAGCATTTAATCCATTAATATTTACTGAAAAGAGTTTAATTGGTTCATCCATTGCCTATTGTATCTGTTTTTTTGTGTGTCTTGTTTCCATCTGTGACTTTGCCTTTGCACCTTCTTTTCTTTTTCTTGCCTCTTTCTTATTTCTTTTTCTCGATTTGTTTCTGTTTGCTCTTCTTCTTGACTTCTACTATCAATTTCTTCCTTACTTTCCTGCTCTTCTTCCAGCCTAAAATGTGTGCTATGAAATTCCCTTGCCTTTTCTAGAGTGTCTATTTTATATTTTTTATCTTCCCACGTAATTAAGATCCCCTCTATTGGCAACCATCTGTACATTATTTTATACTTGATCAGTAATGATGTTAAAAACTGGTATTCTTGCCATAGGTTTCTTATTCTTCGGGGTATCTGTTTTAAAATTATGATTTCCTTATCGTTATACGTCACTGTTTCTTCTCTGGATTTCCTGTAGACTTCCTCCTGAGTAGATCTTTTTGAAAATTTAATGTGGACTTCTTTCGCCAATCTGTGCCTCCTTATATAATTTCTCTGTACACAATATGTTTCCTCCAGTTATCCTTTTATTTCCTTTTGGTCTTTTTGAGTCATTCCTGAGATGCTCTCCACCATTTTTCCTTCTAGATCCTCATCTTTTTCCTCTGGTATGTTTTGAAAGCGCAAAAAATATGAAGCCTTTTCCATTTTGAGCATGGCTAATGAATCTGACATTTCTTTATTTAGTTGTAAAGTTTTTTGTTCCATTGCTTCTACTTTTAGTTCTACATGATCTATTTTCATTTCCGCTTTCCTAATTCTCTGTTCATTCTCTATGGATTGTTGAATACCCTCAATTTTATCATTCATGGTCTTAATGTCCTCCTTAATTTCTCCTATTTCATTTCTAATCACTGCATGGAAAGTTCTCATTTCTTCCTGATTTTCCACTATATTTTCCTGTGTTTTGAGTAGTGATTCCTAAATCGTTTGAAACATATTCTGTATTACATTTGATGACATTTCCAATTTTTCTTTTTCTTTTCCTACCATGCTATCTATTGTTTTTTGTTGTAGTGAGGAAGCAGTCATTACTGTCGTGTTTGTTATAGGTTTTTTCCCTGTTTTTGTTACAGTGGATATTGTAGACATTTTCAATATTTGTGTAAAACTTTCCCACCTTAACATAAAGTTTTAGATTATTTCTTAATATTTTCCTTTTCCCCCACACAACCACTAATTCCCCACATGACTTATTTCTATTATTTTCCAATTACCCCACTTAGTCAGTTAATTTCTATTCACAATACAAATCAATTTACTTATACTTATTTCATCAATCACAGTTTTTAGTTTTCTTAATTTTCTGATTACCAATCTATTCAATCACTCAATTTATCTATCTCAAGAGTATAATCAGCTCATTCACTATTTCATATCAAAATTCTAATCCCGTGATGGCGAACCTATGGCATGCATGCCACGGGTGGCAGGTGTAGCCATATCAGTGGGCATGCCAGCTCAGCTCTGGCGCGCATGCGGTGCTGGCCAGCTGATTTTTGGGCCTTCTGGGCCCACCAGAAGTAGGCAAATAGGCTGTTTCCTGCCTTTGGAGGGCCTGGGGGGGTGGGGGGGCTTGTTTTTCTTTCTCACCTGGCTCCAGATCCTCTCTGTGCATCTGGGGAGGGTGAAAACAGCCTTTCCCATGCCTCTCTAGGAGTCTCTGGAGACTGGGGACAGCAAAAAAGTCACTTCCTGTGTCCCACTGGGAGTTGGGAAATGGGCCATTTCAGGCCTCCTGAGGGCCTCCGAGGGAGTGGGGAAGGCTGTTTTCACCCTCCCCAGATGCACAGAGAGGATCTGGAGGCAGGTGAGAAGGAAAAACAGGTCTGCCGGGCCATCGTGTGCTAGGAGCAGGGGGGAGGGGGTTGCGCATGCATGCGCAGGGCAGGGCACATAGAATTATGGGTGCGGGCACGCACATGTGTGAACCTCCCCCACCCCACACCCTCCTGGCACGCGATGGCAAAAAGGTTAGCCATCACTGTTCTAATCAGTCACTCTAACAGTAATTCCTTATCTTTCTTTTATCACCACTTATAATTTCACAATTATAATTTACATTTATAAATAGATTATTGCTTATATATAATTCTAATTCTATAAATATTAAACAAATTAGCTTTTAAGTATTAACTTTTTTTTTCTTTTTCAAGAATAGTATTCATTTCCCTCTTAGATTAAATCGTGGTCTATGCCTATCTGTATCAATTTTAGTAGTCCTGGTCTTTCAATCACTGCATTCAATTTTCAAGTCTTTTTAAGTTTAAACCATTATAAATCCAAAGTCCAAGCAAATCTTCTACGCTCACAAATTCCACAACTTATTCCTTCCGCTCGAGTTCCAGTATTTCAATCTCTGCATTCAATTTTCAAGTCTTTTTAAGTTTAAATCATTATAAATCCACAGTCCAAACAAAGCTTCTATGCTCACGAATTCCACCACCTGTTCCTTCCGCTCAAGTGCAACTACCTTCGTCTTCTTCAAGCACTCCTTCTCCGTCTCTTATATTTGCTTAGTCATTCTATGAGTCCCTTCTCTTCCACGCTGTATTATTTCATTCACTTTCCTTTCTCCTTTATAACGCCACTGTCATAATTCCAATTTCCCTCCTCCACTTCAGTCGCACGTCTCCTGCTTACCGCCTTTAATTGTAGGGGATCTTTTGCCCATCACTTGAAATTGCTTTCCACTCTTTGCTTCAATCTAGGCGGGCGCCATCACTCCTGTCCGCCAGAAAGGCCAACTCCACCAATTTAAGAGGTTGATCGCTCGTCCTCCCTGACACTAGCGCAATGCCAGGAGTCTTGGCGAATTCCTCTTTCGTTTCCCAATCCCTCCAAGTTTGGGAATGCCCTTAAAGAGCCACTAATGAAGAATTTTTGGGTTTCAGAAACGGCGCCTCTGTTTCCTCACCCTTTCGCGATGACGCCTGAAAATGTTTTATAGGTGGCACATGTCTCCAACCAGACTGGCAAAAATACAGCCCAAAAAGAGTCCGATCTGCTGGAAGTGTAAGAAGACACAAGGAACCTTCTATCATTTATGGTGGACATGCCCGGCAGCAAAGAAATTTTGGTCTAACATCAAAAAGTGGTTGAAACAAATAACAGAAACACAGATAGATAAAGAACCAGAAACGTTTTTACTAGGAATCTTTAATAAATCATACTCTAAAGATATTAAATATCTCACAATTCACATACTAACAGCTGCAAGAATAATATACGCAAAAAATTGGAAGCAAAAAAAAACGCCAAACGAAACAGATTTAATAGAAAAAAATTTAGAATGCGCTGAAATGGATAGGTTAACCAAAGAAATGCAAAAAAGAGAAGAATCAGATTACTATAAAATATGGAATAAATGGTATAATTTGTTAAAAATTAGAAATAAATAAAAAACCTCGAGGGGAAATATTACCGATATAGAAAATGTTATTACACTAGGTGAAGAAATATATAACAAGCAGAATGTCACTTTGAAACAATGCTTAAGAAGGAAACATATTTTTTTTTGTATATATGTTGTATAAATGTTTGTTGTGTGTATGTTATGTTATATTTTTTTAATAGTTATACTCTAATAAAATTTATTTTTTTTAAAAAAGAAAGACATGTTAGCCTATTTGGCCAAAGAAAAGATTTTCACTAAATTGGATTTGCGGGATTACCGAATTTGGATCAAAGATAGAGATGAATGAAAGACTGAGCCTTAGGGTCCTTTCAATTCAGGGTCCTCTTCTTTGCACTATAGGGGGCTCCTGCTGTCTTGATGGAATTGATAAATGAGGTGCTGCATGAGCACCTGTACAAAGGTCTACCTGGATACTGATTTATACTGAGATTATGGTGGAGCATGTGAAGTCAGTTAGAACAGTCCTTAAAAAGCTTAAAGCTGCTCAACTATATGCTAAACTTTCAAAATGCAAGTTCCACCAGAGTAAAATTGACTACTTGGGCAACTGCATCTCCTATGAGGGGATAGAGATGGACCCTGGGAAAATTAGGGCTGTGCTGAAATGCAAGCTTAATTCTCTATGAGAATCTGATCTACTAACAGTAAAGGGAAATAAGCGGAAATAAGAAGGTATGTGGGCTAGTAAGGGCTTTGTGTCATTATTTGACAAGGTAGACTTTCTCTAACTAGGTAATTCTTTGCAAGTGTCCCCTCATTCCACATGTATGACACTTCATCATTGATTTCGAGTAGGAATGTTTAGCAGAATAATTTTGTACAAAAGATTGAAAAACTAAAAAGATTTTGCATGCATCAGCATTGTTTTTGCACTGTTACCTGTTGTTTCTCAGGAGACTTAGGGGGAAAGGGGACATAAAGAAAGAGTACATGAGTACTAAGAGTACATAATGTTTTTAGGAGCTGTTAGCTCTGCCCATTTTGTGACATCACTTCTGGCCCCCTTCCTCGGAGGCCTGTGGCATCATAAACCTGTACCCCTTTTACAGGAAGTAGTGATCCTAGCCCCCAGAAGTACTGTACTGTATTATTATGACAGTAAGGCACAGGACTTGTTGGGACATGTCCCAGGGGATTAGCGTGTGGGCATGCGCTGTATATATTAGAGAGCAGGCATGCAACACTCATGATTGCACGTGCGACAGGCGTGCTTAGGCATGTTCGGACATGTCCCAGGCATGACCTGCTTTTCACGGGGTTGATAAAAAAGGTGGTCTCTGCAGTTGGTTGACAATTCATCTGCTTAAAGCGTAGCCAGCATTTAATAATAACATGGGTCCCTGTCACGGAAATAATAAAAAGTTTGCAGACCCTTCTACATCATGGCCTGAGTCAAGGCCTATTTTGAACAAATGCCATAAAATATGTTGTACAATGTTTGATGAAGACTTACATTACTTCAGGCCTATTTTGTTTGGATGTCATCTATTGTGCTGTAACATACAGGATGCCATAGAACGTGAAGAGGTGGATGATCTCTTCAGATCTTACCTGTCAGGTTGGGAAATGACTAAGAAATGTTCTTTATTGCCTATCCAAGGAACAGGACTGAGTAAGTAAACCCCTTGTTATATATTCCAAAGGTTAAATATATGTTGATATGGTTATTACCATGAGAAGTAATGAATGAATACATTTTCCAGGTTCTGTTCCAGGTTATAGCCATAACCACAGTGCCTCTTTAATAACAAACCTCTCAACCAGGGGTGAAATGCTCCTGGTTCGGACTGGATCACCCGATCCAGTAGCGATGGAGGCGGGTGGTTTGGAGAACCAGTAGCAAAAATCCCTGCCCACCCCCCATGCCCAACTGAGCCACACAATCATCAGAGGCTTTTTTTTAACTTTTAAAAGCATTTTTTCTACAACTTCGGCCGAAAAAAATGCTTTTAAAAGTAAAAAAAAACAGCCTCTGATGATTGTGTGGCTTGTCAAAGGCATTTAAAAGAAAAAAAAAGGTTTTTTTCTTTTAAATGTTCTGACAATCCCAGCTGAGTTCCCTGATCGGCAGAGGCTTTCAGGGAACTCAGCTTGAATCGTCAGAGCATTTAAAAGAAAAAAATGTTTTTTTTCTTTTAAATGCTCTGACGATTCCAGCTGAGTTGATCGGCAGATCATCAGAGCATTTAAAAGAAAAAAACCCTTTTTTTCTTTTAAATGCTCTGACAATCCAAGCTGAGTTCCCTGATTGGCAGAGGCTTTTTTAAAAAGCCCCTGCCGATCAGGGAACTCAGCTTGGATCGTCAGAGCCTTTTGAACCTCTTAGCGGAAGAGGTTGTAGAAAAAATGGTTTTAAAAGTTAAAAAAAAATAGGCCATGTCCACATTACACCCTTCCCACCAAGCCACGCCCACAGAACTGGTAGTAACAAATTTTAGATTTCACCCCTGGTCTCAATCGATGAAGAGGTTGCAGAGGACTTCCTCAGTTGCGAAGTTATAAATTGATAGTTCTGCCTCTGCTCCCGTAACCTTCTAGGTATCTGTTTCAAAATTGTAATCTGGCGACCTTTATAAGTAACATTCTGGTCTCTAGCTTTGTGAAGAATTTTGTCTCTAAGCGCCTTTTTAGCAAGTCTCACATATATTTCCGTAGGCAAATTGTGGCGTCTCGCATTGTTAGTATAAATGCGGTAAGCTTCATCTATATCATGATAAACTTCTTATTTTTCTTTTCCAACTACTTCCGCAATCACTTTCCCCACAATCTCATTTAGACATTCCTCTTTATCCTCTACCACATTCTGGAGATGTAAAAAAAAGGTGGATTTCTCCATCTCTAAAAATACCACCTCATCTTCCAGCTTTTCGACCACTTGCATGCATCTACGTTCGCACCTCTCCATCTGGACCTCCATTCTCTCAGTAGTTTTTTCCACCTCTGTCAGGCGGTCTTCGTGTTTAGTTAAGGTTAACTGCATCTCCCCCAGCGTTTCTTTTATTTGTTTAATCTCTCCTCTTAATTCACTCATTTCAATCTTCAGATCATCAAAATTTTTAGTTGTCAATTCTTGATTTTTCTCTATTATTTCCTGGATGTTTTGAAACATCACTTGGATTCCCTGCATCGTAACAGGTTTCTCTACTGTTGATAAGCTTTCAGATGATTTTCTTACCTCTAGGGGAATTGTAATCGGAGAGGCTGCTACTATTGAGGCTACATTTCTTCATCACCTTTGTTGATGTCACTGTAGTAGACATGTCGGCCGAACATAGGAGGTTCTTCCAACCTATCATACACTAATAATAAGAAATCTGCTTCGAGGTACACAGTCAGATCAACCTTTTCTATTAATTAGTCCCTTTGGGAGAAGGGTGGTATAAAAATTTGATAAATAAATAAATAAATAAATTCCCTTACTACAATTCGACCTCAATTATATGGCGGATCCCAGACCTTCGCACCTTTTGTTGTTCCCTAAAGACATTTTTATTCCAGCAAGCCGGGCTGGCCTAACTCTTTTAAATTGTTTTAATTCTTAAATTGTTAATTATCAGTTTTAATATAGGGTTTTTTTAATTGTGGGCCAAATTAATTTAATTGGATTTTAATACTGTTTTTAAATTTTGCATTTCTTGTGTTTTATCTGTTGGCTGTTCACCGCCCTGAGTCCTTCGGGAGAAGGCGGTATATAAACAAACAAACAAATAAATAAATTTAACACTATCCTAAAAATCTAAAATCTAAAATCAATTCAAGATTAATTTTATGTAATTTTATGTAATATACAAGCTATATAATAAATGAGATCATAATAAGTAACAGATCAAATAATCAAATGGTCAACCAATTAATTAATAATGGTTAGTCAGTAAATAGATTAGCTTCAGTTAACTAATTTTTACACAATGTATTTTACAGGAAAGCGAAAGAATTGATGGGGATTCAGAAGGAGATTGAATTCAAACATTAAAAGGGCTAGAAGGGGGAGAGCTCACAGTAAATAATCCTGGTGAGGGAGTGGGGTCGGGAAGAGAGCCACCCCCTAATCATCGCCATCAATTTCAAAGTTACTATTTCAAAAAGTCATTACTCTTTTATATAAAGTTCCCCTCGACTATCCGCTCCAAAGAAGGTAGGGGGAAGAGATCTCCTGTCGTGTTCAAATCACTAGTTCCATAGAATAGGCAACAAGGTAACAAGTACGATAGTTTAGAGGTTTAACAATTCAACGTGCACCAATTAGAGGGCATCGTTCTTCCGCTTCACCAAGACTCCACAGCAGTGGGAAAGTTGAAAAGTAAATATATAAAGACTTCCTTCACCTACAATCTTGGCTGCTGCTATTTTGTTTGTTCACTACATGGTCCCATCAGTGCGAGATCCAATCCCCACTCTTTTCTTCCTTTTCCTTTCAGCTCAATCCCGTCTCCCCGTGCCAGTCAAAATTGCAGTGTCATTGGCTTTGGGTGCGCTATTCGTGGTCCTCTTCTTGTCCTCCGGATCCTTGGGGCACAAGCTTCATTGCGGCGAGGGGTCGCACCCCCTCCTCGCCTCCGAAGAAAGCCCCTCCATTCCCTCAGCCTCTCCAGGGCTGAGAACGGCAAAATAAAGCTGTGGAGGTTCGAGAAAAACACACGGTACAGAGGAACCAACACCACACCGGTCTTTCCGCCCTGACAGCTGCACCGGAAGTCCTAACCCTTGGTGCCTTGAAAGCCTATCGCTTTAGGCATTTTACTCAATTTCATGGGAAAAAAAGAAAGGTAGGGTTATGCATAACAGTTTACCCCCCTGAGTTAACAGTTGCACCTTCACCTTTTCACAAATCAGCTGCCTGAGAACTGGGTATCCATCATAGCTCTTGGAGTTGTGAGCAATGCATGTAGAACCTCTAAACTTAGGCCGTACAAATGTTTTCACAAATTCCTCCAGACACTTATCACCATATCATTCCCATTTCCTAACATCACCGTCGTCCAACATGTCCATGGCATAGACATAGTTCGGTATGTGTAACCTGTTTCTTGACAGTATTCAAAATCATATACAATGTACCAGGGATGGGTTCTAACTGGCTTTACTACCGGTTCTCTTTGTGCGCGCGCTTTGTACGTGATCGCTGTGCGCATGCTCAGTTTGCTCGCCTGCGCGCCAAACTTGCACTTTGCACAAGCGCGTTGCGAATCTGCCCAGCTCAGGTGCGGCAATCCGCTCTGTCGCACCTCTCAGCTGGGCGAAAAAAGAAGAAATTTAAGGTCGGCATAATGCTGGGGCGGGTGGGAGGACCCAGCTCCCGAAGACAGAGAACCAGTTCAGTGATGTCATATCATCACTGCTACCGGCTCTCGCGAAGCAGGCCGAACCGGGAGGAACCCACCACTGCAATGTACCTGTAGCGGACATTTGGCTTAAAAATCCCTTTCCGAAAACATAAATGACCTGTTAGGTTATCTACTTTGGTATCACATTGTCAGCACTTCGATTTCTTACATTCAACATGTGGTGCAGACACATAGATACCACACCTGAAACAAAACACATTATCCTCACAAACAATTTTTCCTTCCACAGACAATCGCTCATGTCTTTCAAGATAGGCCCTAGAGTGGCAAAGCAGCTTGCACTTAGGGCATCTCACCCTCCCCTCAACCACTTTGTGGCATTCTGACCCCGAACAGGCTTGACAAAAATAGTGACAATTGTATCTAAATTTGTGGTGATATGTTGTGTGGCACAGTTTGCAGAAGTAATGTACCCCCATGAAACCTTTGATGTGTTTTACCCCGTAATAATGACTGTCGTGTAACAACATAAACAACACTTTTTCTTGCAGGGTCCCTCCAGTTACAAAAAACCTCCATCCCCTTTCATGATAAAACATGATCTTTATCGTTATACCGAAATAGTTCTCAAATAGGTGTATCTGTGAGAAATCAATTCTGTGGGATGTAGATATCCCGAGCGTGTTATGGAGGTCTGTGGCTCTGGTAATAATTTATTGTTTAGTAGACACCCCGTTATCTAATAATAACAGCAGGCTGCCTGCAAAACACAGAAATAGACCCTCCACATTGAAATCCATCAGGTGTTGCCTTTTCTTCTCCAAAATTTTACTAAATAGAACTGTTCCTAACTTCCTAAGCCCTCCCCCTCTCATGGTTTTTAACAATAGTGATTGTTAATTCCAAAGAGTTCCTCCATAAAATCTCCACATTGCTTTGTAATAAACTCTCTACATAACTAAGGAATGGTCAGCATCTAACTCTTCTAGGTGTCTTCTAACACTAAATAGTGATCTGCCTAATTCCTCAGCATCCAGCCGCAATTGTACAAAATCATTTGGTCTTATCTCCCTGGAAATACGGTTCAAAAGATTCTGTATCTCATTATGAGTAACATCTATAGCCTGCGTGAATAACTGAACATGTTCCATATCTACAAGTTTATAACGTTCATAGTACTCTATTGCTCTGTAATGCGGCAGGGCCCTCTGTCATGATTGAACTCTCAGCAGGTACACAGCTGATGCTTCAGGTGTACTTAGCGGTTCAGAATCTTCCAAGGAGTCCCATTCCTCTGCTGTTTGTGTTTCTGATATATCACACTCTTCACTGGTAATGCCACTGTATGTGGGTGTAGGATGCTGATCCTCAGCCCCCATTTTTTAGTTTTTACATACAGGTTCTAAATTAAAAAACTTATCGAAGATCTGTCACTGTTTACATAAATATAAACAACCATATTTAGAAATTATTGTACATTTTAATTAACTTTGTATGTCATGGGATGTGGACGGCTGGGGGCTCAACTTCCTGTTCTTGTATATCCCATGCACTGCTTGATGGGATCTGCTGCGATTCAATACTCTGCCGAACGCTTTGTGATCCTGTAGGATATGATACTTCTGCAGAGACCTGTTGACTGCTTATATCTGTAGACATGCGAATAATTAGAGATTAGTATTCTTTTTTTTAAAAAAAATATTAAACATTTTTTAAAAAACAAAAAGAAAGCTTTAACACTTTTTCCTTTTCAACAGTTTCGCATCAGTCAAGAATTTCTTATTTATACATTTTTTCTCCCTTATTCTAATATATCTTTTGTACATATACTTCTAATATTAATTTATTTATTTACATATATACATATTTGCTATTATACTTCTACTCCTATTTCGACCGTTATTTAATTTTTCCTTGCCTTTTATTTCTCTCCTCCAGCCATTCATACCATTTCTCCCACACTAAGTAATATTCTGTTTCCTCTTTTTCTTGTATCTCCTTTGTTAATTTGTCCATCTCCACACACCGCTATGTCACTGGCATCGGCTTGGACTATGAAGGGTTTGTCGGGGTTAGGGTGTTGTAGGATCGGCTCTGCCGCAAACCTTGGTGGCGCAGCAGACTAAAGTGCTGTTAAATAGCACCAGCTGCCTGCAATTACTGCAAGTTCAAATCTCACCAGGCTCAAGGTTGACTCAGCCTTCCATCCTTTCAAGGTAGGTAAAATGAGGACCCGGATTGTGGGAGCAATAAACTGTATAAAAAAAAAACCCGCTGGGGGGGGGGGAGAAAGCCCTACTAAGCAGGTATATACAAAAGTATGAAGGCTATTGCTTAACGCATTGTAAGCCGCCCTGAGTCTCCGGAGAAGGGCGGCATATAAATCGAATAAATAAATAAATAAATAAATAAATAAATAAACCACCATTTTAGCTGTTCAAAGGATTTCTGGCAGTCCATTGTCCAAACTAGGGGCTGGCTAGGTTTTGTCTTGGTCAGAGATGGACCGGTTTTTAGTAATTCCATCAAAGGGAACACAACCGCAGCAAAGAAAGGGATGAATTGTCTGTAAAAAATTGCAAACCCCAGGAAACTCTGAAATTGCTTATGTGTTCATGGGGGTTGCCAGTCTAGCACAGCCTTAAACTTTCCTGGGTCCATTTCGATTCCTTGATTAGACATCCGGTAATTCAGGTAGTCCAAGGACTCCTTATGGAACTCACATTTTGACAGCTTCACATAAAATTTGGCTGCTAGTTTTTTCAGCACCTGTCTGACTAGTTTGATATGTTCTTCTATGTTCTCACTGAATATAAGAATGTCATCAAGGTAAACCAGGACTCCCTTATATAGGTTCTCATGCAGAACTTCATTGATCAGCTGCATGAGCACTGCAGGGGCCCCTTGAAATCCAAAAGGCATGACTCGGAATTGGAAGCTGCCCAGTGTCCAGTTAAATGCCATTTTCTATTCGTCCCCCCCTTCCTTTATGCAGACTCGGTAGTAGGCTTCCCTTAGGTCTAGCTTGGTGAAGATTTTGCCTTTCGATAAGTGGTTCAACAAGTCTTTCATTAGGGGTAGGGGGTAGGTGATTTGTATGCAAACCGCATTGATGTTTTGAAAATCAACACATAATCTCAGCCGCCCCCCCATCCATCTTTCTTCTCTTTAAACAAGACGGGGGCTGCCACTTTAGATTTTGCAGTCTCGATGAATCCTCTGGCTAGATTGGTATAGATGTACTTCCTCAACTTGGTCATTTCTGCAGGTGTCATGGAGTACATTCTAGGTTTTGGCAACATGACTCCAGGTTCTTTTTTTTTTAATAAAAAGTTTTTTTATTTTTTACACACACACACACACACACACACACACACACACAAACACATAATGTATTTTTGCTGAAAGAGTATTTGGCCGGTTAACAAATTTAAACAGTTTTTAGTCCTTTCAACTAAAATTACAATTTCTATACCTCCTTTCTGCCATAGTATTTATTTTCATCTATTTTTTACCAATATTATCCTTCATTTTTATCTCTAATTTTAACCAACTTCCATTTTCCCTTCTACTCTATATTAAACCCCTTCCCATTGTCATCCGTTTTTGTATCCATCATCAAATTAATTAATTTTGTGGTGTTACAGTTGTTCAATTCTTTTTTTTTTATTGTAAAAGTTTTACAATTACATTTTCACCCCATTTTCACCCCCTAACCCTCCCCAAACTCCCCAACCCCCCCTCCCAACCCCCCGTGACCCTCCCCTCCCCCCGGACTTCCATAGAATATCATTATCCCCTATACAAAAACCTTGAACCCCCCCGACCCCCATGTCATTTTTCATCTTCACATAGTTCGACTATTTCTATCTTAATATTAATACTATCAATGAAAAGCTATTTGATACTTCTTAGTTTGGTATTTGTTCTGCACATAATCTATCCACTTTTTCCATCCACATTCATAAGTCTCTTGTGAGCGATCTTTTAAGTATGCTGAAATCTTCGCCATCTCCGCGAAGCTGGCCATCTTCAAAATCCATTCTTCTACGGTGGGCAGAGCTTCATTTTTCCAATATTTACCTATCAACAATCTCGCTGCTGTAATCATATACAAAATCAACTTTATTTCATCCACTGTAAAACCCTCAACTATACCCAATAAAAGCAATTGTGGAGAAAATTGGATTTTTTTCTTTAAAACATTCTGCATGACCCACCAAATTTTTATCCAAAAAGCCTTAACTTTCTTACAAGTCCACCAAATATGATAATATGTAGCATCTAAACAATCACACCTCCAATATTTTGGCTGAACATTAGGGTACATACACGACAATTTCTTAGGATCTAAATGCCATCTATAAAACATTTTGTAAAAATTTTCCCTCAAATTCTGCGACTGTGTAAATTTAACATTCTGAACCCAAATTTTTTCCCATGTTTCCAACATCACTGGTTCTTCAAAATTTTGTGCCCACTTAATCATACAATCTTTAACTAATTCAGTTTCCGAATCCCTTTCTAACAAAACATTATAAAGCCTTTTAATATGCATTGGACCTTTCTCTTTTATATGTCTAACCAATTCTTCCTCATGCAACATAATACCAGTTCTTTGGTCCTCTTTCCATCTCAATTGCAATTGATTATATTGTAACCAAGTTAAATTGATCCCTTCAGCCAACAGTGTCTGTAATGTCTTCAGCTGCCATCTGCCCGCATCTGTAAAAAGAACCTCTTTGTATAAACCCCCCCCGAGTGACGTTATATTTGTATTCCACAAAATATGACCAAGATCCAGCCATAGCGGTATTTTATAATCCCATTTGAGTCGGTGCTTCTTCCAAACTCTCAAAAAAGAGTCTCTAAGTATATGGCTTTTAAATACTTTATCCACTTTGCTGTCATAAAATAAATAAGCATGCCATCCAAATTCCAAATCAAAACTTTCTGCGTTTAGTATTCCAGTCTTTTTCCTTCCAAACCAATCACTTGCTTGAGTCAAAGCTGCTGCATCATAATATAACTGTAGGTTTGGAAGTTTAAGACCTCCCCTTTCTGGAACATCTTGCATAATTTTCAATTTTACTCTTGGTTTTTTCTCGTTCCAGACAAACTTGTTCACTCCAGTTTGCCATACTTTTAGTTGTTTATCATTTTTAAGCACCGGAATCATTTGAAACAAAAAAAGAAATCTTGGCAAAATGTTCATCTTAACTGCTGCTATTCTTCCAAGTAAAGACAGCTGCAGTTTTTTCCAAGTCTCCATGTCTTTTTGCACCTCTCGCCACAACACCTCATAATTATTTTGAAACAATTTCATATTTGATTCTGCAACCTGAACTCCTAGATATTTTACCTTTGGTACAATCTCAAAACCATACTCTGGTTTCTCTTCAGATCGTATAAATCTTTCGCCTTTTACAGTTGTTCAATTCTTATAGGAATAATAAACCCACTTATTTTATAACATACATTTCCTTAAATAATATAGTCCAACATTTTAATATAAATAAATTAATTATGTAAATATTTTTTTCATTTATATATTCAAACAAGAAAAAAAATTAATTAGTTCCATTTTCATACATCAAATAATTTCCCCATATGTTCCTCCAAACCACATGTTATTAATTTCTACTTTCGCCACAATATGCAATTAAAAATATTTCATTTATTACAATTTCCTTAGTTAAATTTAAAAATATTCTGTTATCCTCTAATCATATAGCATTCCCCATGTATTGTTCCAAATCATCACTTACATCATTTCTACACACACCACCATAAACCATTAAAAGTATTTCAATTATTTCAATTTAAATTTATTCATATTTCTAAAAAAAACCCTCATTATCTAGATTTCAAAAATACAAATGATAATATTCCAATTATTATTCAATTCATTTTCACCACCATATGATTTACCATTATTTCTTACTACAATTCGTATTTCAGTTCTAGATATATACATCATATTCCTCTTTCATTTCTTTCTCCTTTTCTCCCTTTTCATTTTTATTTTTACCTTTTTCTTTCCCCTTTTTTCCTTTTGTGCTTTAAAATCCTGATTTCTCCTGTTTGCCCTATATTTCCCATTGTTCCCCCTCTCTTTTCTCTTTTTTTTATTTCACCACTGTTTAGCCCACTGTTTATCCCAGTATTATCATTCTGTATTTCAAAGTCCTGGATTCTTCTATTTTGCCCTATATTTCCTGTTGTTTTCTACCCTTTTTCTCTCTTTTTATCTTTTCACTGTAAATCCCAGTGTAATCATTTAAGTTATGTATATTCTTTCTGTTCCACTCTTCTTTCCTTATTTGTCTCTTTCCATCCTTTCTATTTTTTTCATTGTTAATCCCAATGTAATCTTTAAAAATCTCCTTTTTATTATTACTATCCACATGTTCAGTTACTTTTTCATATTTAATTGCATTGTCTTTATCTTCTTTATTTTCATCCTCTGTGTCTTGCTTCTCCATCTTTATTTCCTTGTCACCTTGCGTATGCTCTATCTCAATTTTTATGTCCTCAGATTTTAATTCCCCATGCAGCATTGTAGTTATTTCTCTTATTTCCATTTTCCATGAGAAGTACATCGATTTAACCATTTCTCTAATTTCCTGTGCCATTTTATTCTTTTTGAGTTAGTATTATTACAATTTTAAAAGTTCAATCGTGTTCCTTTTTTTTCCCAAAGTCAAGCCACTTGCAGACAAAGGAATCCTCCCCAAAATTTCTCATGGCTGTTATCTTTAAAGTTCACAATTTTCCAAAACAAAGACCAAGTTGCAATGCTCCTTTTTGCTCCTGAAGGTATCTCTCTGCAATCCACAATTTCCGGTTATCTAACAAGTATCCATTTTGTTTCAATCTACATTAACAATCTTAACTATCTTCTCTTTTTCTTTTTAGCTTTAAAAATAACAAATCAGTTTTATAGTCCAGTCTGAATTTAAACAGCTCTTTTCACTTCTTTTTCCCTTTTTCCTTTTATTTATACAACACTTCTATTACAGGGCTTATTGTCCATTCTCTTTTGTTTTTCTTAAAATTCGAAAAAGAAAGGGGAATAAATGATCTATTTATTTCTTTCCGATCCTTTAATCAGTCTTGGGTCATTTCTCTAGTTTTCAAATTTTTTCCAAATTATTTTCCAAACAATTTTGTTCAAAAGTCAACAGTCAATTTTCTGTTCGGGTTTTTGTCCCTTTAAAATTATGCTTCAACATCCTCTTTTCTTCCCCCCATGCTCATTAGCTGCCGTTTTTTCATTAGGGGTCTTCAGGTTTAAAGATTTTTTTCTTACTGTTGTTTCACCTGTGAGTTGGCTGTCACTCACCTGGCTTCAAAAAACTCAGTTCCGTTCACCGCTCCTGCTCAATGCTTAGTCCGGTTGCCCCAGCTTCATGACAACTGCAATGGTTGCTGCCCCCCGCCACCAAGTCGTAGAGAGTTTCCTCTGACCTTCAAAGAACTTGCCTGTTCCTCTTGGTCTTCTGAGGTGCCTCTCTTTCATCTCCGTCCCTACAGGATGGTTCTGGTCCAAAGACCCCTTGGCGGCAGCTTGTCAGTCCCGGTTTTTGTGGAGCTCATCAGAGCCCGCTAATTCCCCGACTGCCTTGCCGTGATGCTTCCAGTCGAATCAACTTGGCTCCAGGTTCGATGGCACAGTCAGTGGTTCAATGAGGGGGAAGGATGTTACATTCCTCCTCACTAAATGCCTTGGCCAGGTCTTTCTATTCCTTGGGAATCTGGGGCTCACCTGGAGGGCAGTCTGAAATGGCTGTTGCAGCTTCTGGCAATTGGTTTCCATAGTTTGGCAGTCTCTTGGGAGGAGGGTTGGGGGGCAGTGGGCTAACACCAATTATGATTTTCCAGTATCCATCCTCCCATTTGATGTGGGGGCCAATTTGTCAAGCCAAGCAAGGTCCAATATAACAGATCCTGACATCTTTGGTGCTACTATAAATCGTATAAGCTCATGATGCCTCCCAAATTCCAATCTAATCAGTTCAGTGATTTGGATGGCTGGGACTCCCCCAATTAATGTCCCATCCACCTGTTCAAACTTAATTGGGCGCTTTAAGGGTTTTGTTTTTATTCCCAATTGTTCAACAATTGGAAATCCAATTAAACATCTGGTACAGCCTGTATCTATCATTGCTGGTACTTCTCCTTGCTCCCCAGTCTCTGGCACCACCAGTTTCACTTTAATTGAAAAAGAGGGGACGGGTGAACTCACCATCAGATCATTTTCTCTGCTAGCCTCATCAGGAGGGGCTTCTTTGGCTGGAGGTTCCTTGCTCTCTCTGATGGGGAAGGGAACCTCTATGGCTTGTCTGGCAAATTGGCTGGTATCCGGGGCTTTCTTGGAGCCCTTCTGCCTTGGGTGGCCATGGCCAGGCATTGTTGTGGAACAGGTGCAGTGACCAAGCACTCAGAAGCTTGATGACCTGTTGTTTGTCCACAACAATAGAATTTAATCACTCCTGCAGGCTGAGTGGGAGGGACTTCAGCAGGCTTTGAAAGTGGACGTTCTCTGAGGCGGCTTCTCTGCTGGGGCTTTGTGGAGGGGGTGAATTTCTCTATCCAGAGCTATGGACATGGTATACCAGTCCTGCAGTCCCTCTGGCACTCCTTGGATGCCATATGCTTTCCTGACTTCTTGGTCAATGGCTTCTTTAAAATAGTGTAGTAGTATGCAGTCTGGCCAATGGGCAAGGCTCCCTGCGACCCGTCTAAAGTCCCGTACAAAGTCTTTTATGGGTCAATTACCTTGCTTCATCTCCTTTATTGTGGCTTCCGGTCAGGGTCATTGAATCCGGCCCGGAGCACCTCAACAAACCCTTCAGCATCATTTAGTTCAGACACTCCCTCGTTGTACAGCTGGGCTATCCAGTCTGAAGCATCTCCTTCATTCATCCCCTCTGAAATTGTGGATAGTAGGTCACAATCAATTTCATATTGTTCCCCATACTGATCTATGTGGGCCCAGATTCAGATGAGGAAGTAAATCAGTTTGGAAGACTTACAATCGAAGGTGACCCTAAAATGGGGTGGAGGTGGTCTTGCAGGTGGATTGGCCCTGGCTGTGGGCGGCAGGGCTGGGAGCTGCTGGTGCACCCCAGCGGGCAGTGGAGTGGGTGCAGGCAGTTGAGCTGAAATCTGTGGCAGAGCTCCAGCTGGCTGCTGGATTGTGGCTGCAGGCAGGACAGGGCCCAGCCTCTGTGTTGTTTGTTGGGCTACAGCTGGCTGCTGGATTATCCCCCACTGATGTATCAGGATTGTTGGGGCAAATTGGGCTACTGTGTTTCCCTGGAAAATTGGAGCAGAAGGTGCTGGCGACCACTGGCACTGGACCCACCCCTGGCCAGGATAGAATCCCCAGCCTAGGGGGATACATTCTGCAGGGGTTAGCAGAAAAGCAGGTTGGTGAGGGGAGCAGCAGGGTGGTGGTGGTCCCCATGCCTGCTGCATCTGCTGTCTCCCAAATGCTGCTTTGCTGGCTGCATGGAGCTGCTCCTCCTGGCTGGGTAGAAAGGTGCGTGCTGGCAGGTAATTCCTCCGCCTGGTCCTAGATCAAGAAAAGTGAAAGTGAGTTGCGTTAAGCTCCATCACACTTGAGGAGATTGTGTAGGGGGGGGGCATAACTTCCCACTTCCATCCTTTCAAAATGCTCCAGCAGTCCAGTTAATGATTGGCTTCATGACGGAGGCAACAGGTTCAAGTCTCGGAAATCCCCTGATCCTAATGCTGTGACATCTCTCCATTCTGACTCATGGGGTGCCTTCATTGGGTTGGATGTGGCCCGGGATTCAGGCAGTCTCTCCTCCTGTCCCCTTTCTGAAGTTGGCAACTTCAGACTGGCAACTTTTCCTGGAATCTGACTCCTTGGGCCGAGCGCCCAGCCTTGTCTCTGCAGCTTCAATGGCTCACACTATTTCTTCAGAAGGAGAATACCGGATCTCAACATCAATCTCCACGGCTCCCTCTGTGATCTCCGCTTCCTTCTCCATCTTCACTGAATCTTTGCACCACCCGATGTTTAGGTTGATGCTGGGGCTCAGCACCCCAGACAGCCCCCTTTTGGGGTGCTGTTACTCATTTTAGGGATTTGGGTTAATGTCAGCGTTCCAGAAAGTCCCCAACTCCAAGTAAAAACTCCGAGGCAGGCATTTCTCAAAACTCCATTTATTAGAGAAGGTAAACTGGCACATCTGGGAAAACCCAAATCTGAGAGTTCCGGTTTTCCCTCAGTAAATCAAAACCCCAAATCCAGCCCCTGCACCCATCAGTCTGTCACATAGCCCAATCACCATCCGTCCCAACTAGAGCCATCCCTGCAACCACTCCTCTTTAGATGCATAAACATCATGATCTTGACCGAAGGGAAGAATGCTATTATGTCTAACTACAATCACTCCTCTAAATCCCCCCTCCCACTTTCCCAAGCGTACAAAGTTGGCAGCGGGGAAGCATCTGATGCTAATATGGCTTCCAAAGCTGATACAGGGATTGAAGAGTGATATGTAATCCTGGGATAATTAGTGTCATAAGAGTGTTTTCACCACTTTTTTAACTTTTTTATTTTTAATACTGTATTCTTACCTTTCAAATTTTGTTTTTATTTATGCTTTTAAACTATGATATGTTTTTATTGTAAGCTGCCCAGAATCACTTAGATGAGATAGAAGATGTTAAAAACTGTTGAATGAATGAACGAATAAATGAATGAATGAATGAATGAGTGTTCATAGGAAAGAATATTTCAGAAGTACCCGAGGCCATTTATAATCACTGACTTTTTTGAAGGGGCATTTCTGCCTTCCGGATGAAGCCAGCGAACTGCTTGGGTTAGCCTGCAACAAACTTTTTGCCGATGATGTAAAATTATTTAACATAAGTGAAAATGCTGCTGCCCTACAAAGCAACCTTGACTATGTGTCAGAATGGTTGTGTAATTGGCAACTCCACATTTCAACTAATAAATGTTCTGTCCTACACATTGGCAATAAAAAACAGAACACCAAATACACTCCAGGCCTCCAAATATGCCTCCAGGCTTGAAAGTTTGGGCTTGGACAATCTGGAATTGCACCACCTGCGGTCCAATTTAAGCATAGTACACAAAATTGTCTGCTACAATGTCTTGCCTGTCGAGGACTTCTTCAGTTTCAACCACAATAATACACGGACAAACAATCAATACAAACTCAAGGTAAATCGCTTCAAACTCAATTGCAGGAAATATGATTTCAGCAAGAGTAATCAACACCTGGAATGCTCCACCTGACTCCATTTTTACAGCCTCAAACCTTCACAGTTTCAACCTCAAACTATTTACCGTGCACCTCACTCCATTCTTAAGAATGTTTATGTTTTTTTTTAAAAAAAATCCAGGGATTGGGAAACTCCCCGCGGCCCCTGGTTGAGGCTGCACCTGGATTTTGCCAGCCCTTTCTGGGGCCGACATTTCTTAATCATTGTGGATGCCCTATCAAAATGGGTGGAACTGGAACTCATGCCTTCCACAACCGCCGAGGCCACTGTTAGGGTATTACGACGCCTTTTTACCACCCATGGGATCCCTGATGTGATCGTTACTGATAATGGACCTCAGTTCGTCTCTGCCACTTTCCAGTCTTTCCTTGCGAGTTTAGGAACCCGTCACACCCAGATTGCCCCTTACCGGCCGTCAGGGAATGGTTTGGCTGAACGGGCTGTGCGGTCTGCCAAGGACGCGTTGGCCCGGTTTACCTCTGGGAGCTGGCAGGACAAGATTGACGCTTATCTGTTTGCTCAACATATGACTCCTTGCCCGCTCACCCATCGCAGTCCCGCGGAGGGTTTTTTTTTTTTGAAATATTTTTATTAATAATAAAAAAAACAAACCAATATAAATACATTAAAACAACATACAAAACAGACAAACATCAATTCAGTCCAATGACTGACTCTTAGAAGTTAGTACAACGGTGGGTTATTTTCATATTTCTATTTGTATCTATATCTACATTCACATGTTTACATGGTTATATTTGTATATATATAATTGACTCCTTGTTTACTTCTATGCATTTCTATTGAATAGTCGAAAATTATCTTTATATTCCTATTTTTGCCTCCAGCCAGCTGTACCATCTTTGCCATACTAAATAGTAATCAGTATCGTCTTTCTCTTGTATTTCTTTTGTGAGCTTATCCAATTCTGCACATTCTCTAATTTTGGCTATTATTTTGTCTTCTGTGGGTAACTGTTCAGATTTCCAATGTTGGGCAAAGAGTATACGTGCTGCTGTGAGGATATGGACGATCAGATATTTTATTTCTTTGGTATATTGTGCTGTGATTATTCCCAATAAAAAGATTTCTGGCCTCATTTCCAGTTTTTGTTTCGTGATTTCTTCAATCATTGTTTTAATTTGTTGCCAGTATTGTTTTGCCCTTCGGCATGACCACCATAAATGATAATATGTCCCTTTCTGTGATTTACATTTCCAGCACATTGGAGACGTATTTGGCAACATCTTGGCCAGGCGCGCCGGTGGGAGGTGCCATCGGTAGAACATTTTGTAAAGGCTTTCCTTATAGGGTATAGACAATGTCATCTTATAATTTATCTTCCACAAATTTTCCCACTTATCCAATTCAATAGTATATCCTATATTTTTGGCCCATGTTATCATATTCTCTTTGACAACCTCCTCTTCTACTTTGTATTTTAGTAGGTACTTATAAATTTTGGTAATCATTTTCTCATCTGTACTTTGTAATATTTTATCCAGTTCATTTGGTTCATTTTGGAATCCAAATTGTGCCCGATTGGTTTTGTATCTTGATTTTATTTGCATGTATGGCCACCAATCAATGTCTATACCCTGATTTTGTAATTCTTGTCTTGTTTGTAATTCTCCTTCACTGTTCAGTAGTTCTTTATAACTCCTCATTTTCTCTATATCCATGGCATTGGGATACATTAGTGCTTCCATTGTCGATAACCATCGTGGAATCTTGGTATAGTGTTTTCTAATCTCTTGCCATGTTTTGTACAATGATTCTCTGATAATATGTTGCTGGAAATAACCATGGTGCTTGTCCTTTCCCTCCCACAAAAAGGCGTGCCATCCGCATTGTAATTCAAAGCCCTCTAGTAATAGCATTCTTTTATTCTTGAGGTCTATCCAATCCTTTATCCAGTTTAACAATGCTGCTTTGTAATATAACTCCCAGTCCGGGAGTATTTTTTTTTTTTTTTAAAAAAAGATTGGTTACAACCGAGACAAATTTTTGCTGATGAAGAAGGAAGAATTTTATTAATTGAAATAAAAATAAGTCAAAAAAAGATTTTATTGACAGCTATTTATGCACCGAATACCAAACAAGGAGAATTTTATCATAATTTACATAAAAAAATTAATAGAATTGGAGAGCAAAAATGTGTGTTTACTGGGAGATTTTAATGTGACCATAGATTCAAAACAAGATTACGTATCGGGGTGGGGGGGATAAGAAAAAGAGGAAGGTACTACCGGCTACCTTCTTTGACATGATGCAAGAGTTGAATATAAAAGATATCTGGAGAGAACAAAATCCACATAATAAACAGTATACTTTTTATTCTAACCCACATGATTCATGGTCCAGGATAGATAGGATTTGGATGATTTGGAATTAAGCAAAAATATAGAGAAGATAGAAATAGCACCTAATTCATGGGCAGATCATAGCCCATTGATATTAAAGTGGAAAGGGAGAGCAAAAAGAAGGGGAAGATGGACCATGAATGTGTGATATGGATGAATGGGTGATAAAAGAGAAAAAGTATACACAATGGATGGAAAAAGAACTGGACTTCTTCTTGAAGGAAAACTCAAATGAAGATATGACTTTGCAGAATCTTTGGGACACAACTAAGGCCTATATTAGAAGTCTAAAAATAGTATATGGGGCGAGAAACAAAGCATATGTGGGAGAAACAAAGAAAAAAAGAAAACAGCAATTGGAATTGCAAGAGAAATTGGAAGAATTAGAGCGTAAGATGCAAGATTCCCCAGATAAGAAAATTAGAGAGGAAAAAGATTTGGTCAAACATAAAATAAATTTGTTTGTCCACAAGGAAATGCCCCAAAAGCTTAGAGCAGCAAAACAGGTACATTTTGAACATGCCAATAAGCCAGGGAGATGGCTGGCATATAAATTAAAAAAGGACAAAGAAAAAAGATTAATAACACATCTGCAGGATGAAGAGGGGAATATCCATCATCGAATGGACGAAAAAAGAGAATAACCCAAAATTATTTTGGAAAACTATATAGTCAGGAGAAAATAGAAGAGGAAGAAATAAAGAACTATTTAAGAGATAGAAATCTCCTGATAATAACAGATGAAATGAATGAGATGTTAAATAACAAAATTACGATGATGGACCTGAAGGTGGCTATTCAGAAGCAAAAAAATAACAAAACTCCAGGACCTGATGGTATCCCTTCTGAGTTCTACAAAGAGATACAGGGACCTGTAGAAATGCTATTCTTGAACATATACAATGAAGCTTTAGGGCAATCCAAACTACCAAAGACATGGATGGAGGCATTGATATCACTCATCCCAAAAGATCCCACAGATACACAACAAATCAAGAACTATAGGCCAATCTTGCTACTTAATGTGGACTACAAAATATTTGTAACTATAATTGCTGAAAGAACAAAATAAATAAATAAATAAAATTATTGATTTGGACCAGAATGGATTTTTGCCAAATAGACATAAAAGGAACAATACAAGAATGATCATGAATTCATTAGAATACTATGAGGCCCACCCACATAAGCAGCTGGATTAATGTTTGTGGATGCTCAAAAAGCATTTGACAATCTAAACTGGAACTTTCTTATTAATCAATTGGAAATTATGAATTTTGGGGAGAAATTTACAAATATGATTAGAGCAATTTATTCGAAACAATCAGCTAAAATAATAAATGGGGAAACAATGGAGAGGATTAGTATAGCTAAGGGGGTAAGCTAGGGATGTCCCTCATCACCCCTCTTATTTATACTATCAGTGGAAATATTATTAATAAAAATTAGACAAACCCAAATGATAAAGGATTGAAAATTAAACAGGAGGAATATAAAGTTCAAGCTTTTGCAGATGATCTGGTTTTTATTATAAAAGATCCTTTGAAGATGGGAACCATCTTGATTCATGAAGTGGAAGAATTTGATAAAGTGGCTGGATTTAAAATAAACAAGGAAAAAACTAAGCTATTAACCAAGAATTGTACCAAAAGGCAAGATGAGGAATTGGAAGAGAAATTGGGGATTCAAATTGTTAAAAAGGTAAAATATCTAGGAATTTGGCTAACGGCAAAATGTTCTACATTAAAAGAGGATAATTATGATAAATTGGTACAACAAATGCAAAAAGATTTAAACATTTGGGCAAAATTACAGATATCTTTAGTTGGTAGAATTGCCGTAATAAAAATGAATATACTACCAAAATTGCTATATTTATTTCAAACAATCCCAATAAGATTAGGGAAAGTATTTTTTGATCAATTGAACAGAATAATAGGTAAATTTATTTGGATGGGAGAAAAAGCCCGAATAAAATACAAACTTCTTCAGGACTCCAGAACCAAAGGAGGCTTTGGCCTACCCGATTGGGAAGTATATTTTCAAGCAGCGGCAATAACATGGCTAAAAGATTGGATTCAACTAAGAAACAAGAGAGTATTAACAATGGAAGGCCCATGATCTCCAATTGGGATGGCACACATTTTTATGGGAAGGAAAAAACAAGACCCACACATACTTCCAGAGACATCTAGTGTGAAATGCTTTGTTAAATATTTGGGACAATATAAGGAAAAATCACTATATGAAAGTTCCAATTTGGATTTCAACAATGGAAGCCATACTCTATCCCAATGAGTTGGACTTAAACAAAGTAGTGAGATACTCGGAACTTTTAGATGAATTAGGAAACTTAAAATCAGAGCAGGACTTAAGAAATCAGGGGATAAAAATTGATTGGTGGCCATACCTGAAAATTAGAAAAAAATATAAAAAAGACCGGGAACAATATGGTATATATACAGAACAATTGGAACTTGATAAGATATTATTAGAAACGGGGAAAAATGATTATAAAAATGTATAATTTTTTGTTAAAATTCAAAACTGTGAAAGAGACGATTAGTTGGGCAAGAAATTTTGGTCATAATATTCAATTAAAGCAATGGGATAGATTGTGGGAGAGAAACTACAAACTAACGATGTCAGCTGCTTACAAGGAGAACCTCTATAAAATGTTTTATCGATGACATCTGCCACCAGCGAAATTGGCCAAGATGTTCTTGAACAGGTCCCCAGAATGCCGGAGGTGCGGTCATAAAAAGGAATGTTCTACCACATGTGGTGGACCTGGCCTAAAATCTGAAAATACTGGTGTAAGATAAGAAAGTGGCTGGAGGAGATAACAGAACAGAAAATAGAGATGAAGCCAGAACTTTTTCTCTTGGGCATTCTTGAAAGGAAAATTGAGGAAAAAATTACAGTATGTAATAATACACATATTAACTGCAAGTAGAATTGTCCTAGCACAAAACTGGAAACAACCAGATAATTAAAAAAATCTACGATTGTGCAGAAATGGACAGATTGTCCATGGAAATGAAGGAGAGGGAGGAAACCAAGTACTATCATTTGGAACAGATAGTATTCCTGGCTTGAGAGGAGATGGGAAAAATAAGAGATAACTTGTTAAATAAATATAATATGTAGAAGGTAAAATCATTGAAGAAATATAGGATATGAAATTGATTTACGAATAGAAATGATTGTAAATATAAATAAGGATGTAATTTAAGATAGAGATATATAGAATTAGAAATTTTGTAAATATGTACGTTATGATAGAAATACCAATATAGAAAAGCTATTATTAGTGGAAATTTTTTGTTATGTTGTTTTTTCATGGTTTTTGTGTGTGTGTGTGTGTGTTGTATTTTTGTATTGTGTTTTTAAATGTTGGAAGTTCAATAAATATTATTTTAAAAAACAAAACAAAACAGAGTATGTGGCACCAGCGGTTTTGCTACTGGGGGTGCCAGGGCTTGCAGTACATAATTCTAGGAGCATAAACAGCCTGGCATTCACCCTGGCCAAGAGTCTAAATTCCACCTCCCAAGCATTGGATACCCTAAACAGAGAACTGAGACAAGTCAGAGAAGCAACACTCGAAGATCAAGCACCCTGTCAGTCAGATTTCCAGCATTAGTTTCTTCAGCATGCTTGTTATTAGTTGCCATAGTAATGGGGATGGGGGCCCTTGGGTATTTGGGAAGGGGAAGTGAGCTGGTGTAGTCCCATGAGATCTGAAAGGGAGGTTTGCACTCATGAAATATGGCGCTACTGAAGAGAGGTGTTTACACTTTGTCAAGGCCAACCGTCCTGAAACTCCAGATGGGAGAAAGATGGGCTTTTCCACAATATCATACTGGACGTTGATTGGACTCTCAGTGATGGACCCTGGGAGGGAGGTATTTGGGATGACTTTCAATCTGTAACTTTTGTGCATTTTGAATCAGATCTTGCCTTGTTTTCGCTGCTATCACTTCAAACTTAGTAAAAGTACCTCTTCTCTAAATCAATGGAGTTGGCGGTTTTCTTTCTTGAGTTTTGAATGGAGGCAGGCCTGACATTAGACAAGATCTGCTTTATCAGCCAACCTGGAGATTCCAGTCTACCATGGCTGAGCACTCGCTGTTGACCCATGGCAATGTCCAGGAAGAGTCTGGAGTCCTGGGATCTACCTCTCAGACACCCTGGGGCCAAGATGAGAAGGAAAGGCTGGAGGAGCTGCAATTTGAGGAGGAACTGTTCCAATCCAGATGGTTGCTAGGTGTAGGAAGGCTGGAAGACCCTGAGGAGCACCCACCCAGGGTGACCCTCACCAGAGGGCAGTGTGGTGACTTTTCCCTGCCTGATTCTGACAGAGGACCTCATGCTAACCCATGCTTTGCAACTGCTGCATGAAGCAATCAAGTGCTGGAGAGCTCAGGGGGCCCTTGCCCAGAAGCCTGCTCTGCCATCATATGGAAAGACTGACCAGGCAGAGGGGGGAGCAGCCACTTCCAGCGGTGGCAGCAATCTCTGCTGCTCCACAGGGGGCATCTATGGTTGCAGCTGCTCAGTCAGCAGCTGCTGTAGCAGCTCAAACTCCCCCCCCCAGTGGGAGGGCTATCCCCTGGAGGCACCGAATTCCTAAAATTCCTCTACTGGGAGTAAAATATGGAGGGGATCCCATCGCTCTGGAATTCTTCCTAGCCCAGGTCTGGAATCACATGCAGGAGTATGGAAATGAATTGGGATCTGAGATAGCCAAAGTGAGATGTGTCACCATGGCCCTGGAAGGATCTGCAGCAGACTGGATGGTCTCCCTTCACAATGACAATGCCTCCCAATTAAGGCACTATGACCAATTTATGTAGCCCTTTGTCAGAGGTTTGAAGACCCCCTAGCTGAATGCAAGGCTAGGACCCGAATGAAGACCATCACCCAGGAACGTAGATTGGTGGCAGAATACACCCAGGAGTTCTGCAAGCTGGCTTGCACATGACTGACTGGAATCAGGAAGTCCTGATGGAATGCTACAAAGATGCGCTTAATGATGACGTCTATCAATGCTGTGTCTCCCAAGCTCCAGTGCTTGTATGTCTTGGCTGACGAGGTGGAAATTGGCCTGGTCAGAGACCAGCACTATGGCAACTGCAGCTGGAGCAGATCCTTATCCACCACTCCTAAGGATCCCCAAAGAGCTGTCAAAGGTGGGCCAGCACCCAAACCAAGCATGCTTCAAGTGTTGGAAGGAGGGGCACTGAGCAGCTGAATGCTGTTCAGCCAAACTGTACCCTAAACTTGTGGCCAGAAATCTGAGAAAGGCATTGAGGCATTGTGAAACAGCCTTGAGGGGGGGTTGGAGGTGGTTGAGTTCACCCCTCCTGCACAGGAGGAGCTGGGAGCTCTGACCCCACCAGAGGAGAGTGAGACTGACTCGGACGATGATGCCGTGGTATGTCAACATGTGACCCCTGTCACTATTCCAGTGGAGATAAGGGTGCCATCATCAGGCACCTAGGAAAACGGACAAAAAAAGAACCATTGATAGAGGCTAAAAATCTTGCCTTCCAGCCAAATGGAATAGCCTCAGGCAACCAGATAAGAACATTCTGCAAATTGATACATTGTATCGATTGATGGGAAACAAAACTGCTAAGAATGTAACAAGCGACTTCTGCATTTTAGACTGAGAGAGGCTGAATTGATAGAAATAAATTAGATAAACACAAAACGGGTGAGTTCTAAAAACTTTTACTACTGGTTCTGTGGGAGTGGCTTATTTTGTGGGCATGGCTTGGTGGGGAGGTAATGTGACTGAGTGGGTATGGCCAACTTTTTTTTTTTAAAGCATTTTTTCTACAACCTTAAGAGGTTGCAGAAAAAATGCTTTCAGGAGCCTCTGACGATCAGGCAACTCAGCTGGGATCGCCAGAGGCTTTTAAAGGCATTTTTTTTCTACAACCTCTTCGGCCTCTACTCTTTTCCTTGCAAAGAGTAAATGCCACAGTATTTTGTAAACAGTCGCAGTGTGTTTTAACCCTTGGGTAAGATACATGTTTTCCTGAATATTTTTCTTTGTCCTTTGCCAACTTTGGTGAACAAACTGTATATATTTTTAGACTTTGGTGTACATTTTACAGAATACAAATATGTAATACTTTATAAATTTAGTTTATGATTGGTAAAAGAATGAATACTAAAGTGATTACATTTGAATTGCTCCATAATTTATTCACACTGATATTATGTAACAAAATAAGAAATTAGCAAACCAAAATACTAATGAAATTAAATGTAATTTAAAAATTAATACAATAGTGTTACAAAAACAAACAGTTTAAAGATCCTAAACTGAATTAAAAACTAATTTTCCCTTCTTGGTAAAAATTTATAGAAAGACGTGATTCTAATAAATGGAATCATTTTTCTGCTCGAAATTGAAAACAACATATTGATATGTAAAAAAAAAACCAACTATAAATGTTTAAACATAATTTTAAAAAATAGCATTTCAGTGATGAGGATGAATATTTTGATTCCACACTGAAATACATAATGAAATAGTTTTTTATGAATAGTTGTTATGAATAATGAAAGTTTTTTGTATTTGACTAATCAATTTTTTTTATCCTAATGAAATGTAAAGATGGTTCTGTGCCTAATTTGCTTATGAATTAGAATATTTTTTGTGTTTGTGCTTCATTTCAGGAACTGCAAGAAATATAAAAGTATCTCCAGAGAAAGCTGAACTTTTTTTCCAGAAACTGAGAAATAAACATGAATTTACCATGTTGGTATCTCTCAAACAAACTCTCTTAAATTCAGGTGTTATTTTTTCTGTTCATCATTTAGATCACAGGTATGCAGAAAAATATACATTACTTGACGTTTATGTATTCATGGTATATTCAAACTGACATAAAAAAATAGTCTCAAACCTACTTCATACATAACAAGGGAGACCTTGGAAAAAAGAAGCAGGATTAAACATTGAAAAAATAGTTTTGGAATAAAGCAAAGGCAAATAATAATAATAATAATAAATGCTTGGCTAGGATAACACCTAGTTGAGCTCATCTCCAAGAAGTCTAATTTTCCCAACTTAGAACAAGCCTAAAATAAATCTGAAAGATATGATGGCCATTAACTTGGGCAGTAATCCTATGCATATCAAATTTTATTGAAGCAAATTAGATTTATTTCTAATACATTTATTGAGGACTGTGAGAGTAGATAAAATAGGGCTTTTAGTTTGTTGTAGAAGTTGTAGAAGTCTACCTACAAAAAAAGTAGACAACTAAAGAAGACCTGAGGACATTTGAGAAAGATTTCTTTAGTGACAACAGCACTAAAAAGTGTGACTTATGACCGTTTTTCAAAGTTACGACCTTTGCAGCAACCCCATGATCATGTGATCAAAATTCAGATGCTTGGCTCATGTTTATGATTGTTGCTGTGTCCCAGGGTCATGTGAACACCTTTTGCGACCTCCTGACATGCAAAGTCAATGGGGAAGTCAGAGTCACTTAACAACCAGGCTACTAACATACCAACTGCACTGATTCACTTAACAACAATAGCAAGAAAGGTTGTAAAATGGGGCAAAATTCACTTAACAAATGTCTCATTTAAGAATATAAATTTTGGCCTCAATTGTAGTCGTAAGTCAAGGACTACCTGTATATGTTTAATTTTTGATATAATTTTAGATTTGATTTATTCTTTACCATACTGAAACAATTTAGGAGAAAAATCTAACTATGTAGCATTTACTTTTTATGAATTTTTAGTTCATTTTTAGTTTGTTTGCAAAGAAGTATGTTTTCTATTTATTTGGTGTTAAATTGCTTCATAACTTTCTGGTCCATTTCTGATGCAGGTATTTGGAACTAGAAAGCAGCGGCCATAGAAATGAAATTAGATTGCACTATCATTCAGAAAACCATCGTTCGCATACAGAAATATTTCCTTACATTTTGGCAGATGACAAGTGGCACAGGCTGTCCTTAGCAATCAGTGCATCACATTTGATTTTGCATGTAAACTGCAATAAGTAAGTTAAAAGTTACAATTTGTACCAGTAATTTGTAGGAATTGAAAGAAAAGGACTTCTAAAATGTATTTTACTCCTCCTTTCTTTTTTAAAATCAGAATATATGAGAGAGTGGTGGAAAAACCATATATGGATTTACCAGTTGGCACTACATTTTGGTTGGGACAAAGGAATAGCGCTCATGGTTTTTTCAAGGTATGTTTTTTTCTTGAAATCCTTTTTCCAAATTTAAGTAGACATGGTCATTTAGCTTAAGCAATGTATATATGATTGTATTATGATTTTAGCTTCTCCACCTTAAAACACTCTGGGATTTCTTGTTATTTAGATTAGAATCTTAATGTTTTTGTGCCATGTTTTATAAAGTTAAACATGATATGAAGTTCTTTTCCTCCTATATTGAATCTGGCTATTGAATTTAACATTTAACATGTAGGATCCACACTGGCTGGGTGCTGAAAGAAAACAAAAAGCAGTAAATTCTCCTCTCCTTTTACCTGGGACATTATTTTACCAAGAGAATAAACTTTAGTGAAAAATCCACATTGGCACAGAAGAAGTGAAACTAGCTCTGGCTTCTTGTGGAAAAGCACCATATTTCATTCCCCTTTCCCCATGGGCCACCCACAGTCCATTTTGTCCACCAATCATTTCTGTTTATTTTGTTATGAGAACCAGCCAGCCACACTGTGATATCTGGCCCTTTCAGACTGGCCCTGTGGCCAGTCTGAAAGAGGTAAAACCTGTGCTAGCATGAACTGCATTATTATAGGCTACTTCTGCAAAAGGCAGTTGTTCAGTCCAGTTATCCTGCTGGTAATTAATAAAACAGTGCAGGTACTGTTCGAGAACTGAGTTCATTCATTCCATGGCCCCATTTGTCTGTGGATGATTAGAACTAAGTCCCTGCTCAGATGACCTCCGGTTGGCGTTGCGGCGATCCAGATGGGGAAATAGCAGGGCTCTAAGGAGCCCCGCGAAAACCCCGTCTGTCAAGCTGCCACTAGCAGGTCTGCGGACCTACCCTGTCCTGTAGGGACAGGGGGTAAGAGAGGGACCCCTTGGATGGCCAAGAGGAATGGGCAGGTTCCTTGGGGCTGGAGGATTGCCCTCTGCGTTGGCGGTGGGTGAGCGACAGCCATGGCGGTTGCCTCGAGGTTGTGACAACTGGGAAAAGCGACGGGCAGGAGGAAGAAGTGGAGAAACAGAGCAATGTACACGAATGCCGGGTGAGTGAGATTTAACCCAGGCAGGAGCAGCTTTCAAGTGTTGATTTATAACAAGTGTGCCCTAGCCTTAATTAGCGGCTATAAACTACCTGGGCAAAAGGACTTTGCAAAATAAACAATAAGAGGAAAAGACTTGTTAATGGATTATAGTAATCATTGATTGCTTTGGAAGGATTGTTTTCTTGGAAATATAAAAAAAATTGGCACTTTTTCTTTTCTTAATGAGAATGGAGTATTCTTGAAGAGAGAAAAAGCGATAGACAAAATGGATACTAGCTGTGATGAAGTGAAAGTGATAAATTGTGGATTGCTAGTGACTGGAAGGAGAAACTTTGTGTCTTGTTACTTAAACTGGATTATTTTGGGAAAAACTAAAGAGGCTTGATTCTGGAGATATCCAATCTTTCTATTGGAGAACTTATTGTGGGTTGGAGAGAAAAAGTGGAATGGAACAATTAAAATTAATTAAATTAATGAGCGCAGCAACAAAAGGAAAAGGCGTGGCAACAGAAGAATAGATGATGATACCATATATGGAATAATTACTATGTCAAGTTTCCGAAAGATGCCCTAATTAATTCATGAGCCATGATCCAAACTTCAAAGGAAATACAGTCATTTATTAGGAGCAACATTCTGGCAATACTCGGATGCAGTTAGGACTGATCCCACATAGATTTATGTTCCCCTATGACCCTGTCTCTCCCCTCCTCTCTGGCCATGTCATAAATCACATTCTCCAATTAACCATTTTGGCTGGCTGTGAAATCTAACACCCTCCTTCTGATTGCGGTCAGGAAGAATGTATGGAATTCACTTCAGTTCTCCCTCCTGCTCATGGCAACTTGAAAGCTTTGCAAGTTGACATACTACAAAAGAACTAAACCTTACAGAGCTTATAATTTTGATAAATATTGAAATTGAAAAGAACCATTTTTGGATAGTTTGGAGAAAGAAAAAAATGGAATATACTGGGTAGCAAGATAAGAAAAATACAGTTTGATTAAAATGGATGTAACGCTTTCTGTTTATTTGAAGTTTGAATATAGTCAGGTGTTTCCTTTCTCTTTCCCCCCTCTTTTTCCTTTTTCCTTTTTCTTTTCTCTTATGCTTTTTCTTTTCTTTTTGCTACATCTTTATTTTTTCTTCTCTCTCTCTCTCTGTTTCCTTTTTTATTTATTTTTATTACTATTATTATTTTTCATTTTTTCTCTTTCTACTTCCATTTCTATTGAATTTGACTTTATAAGTATATAAATATTAAATGAATTTTTGAGTTTTAAAATAAATATGAAGAGAGATGATTTTAAAGGAAATTTATAATCCAGGAGAAAATATGTGAGAAGATATCTGTTAAAATTTATGTTGAGTTAAAAATTGTGGGAGAATGTGTTGAAAAAGCAATTTTCGTAATAAGTTGTGAATTAGTTAAAATAAAACAGCTAAAATAATAGATGTAGGCATGGAGGAAAGCATGCTGGTAATACCAGCCAAATAAGAGAAGGAGAAATGGAAGAGAAGATGCTGGAAATCAGCCAAACGATAGTGGGAGGTTTGGAGGAGATTATGCTGGAAATCAGCCAAAACACAATATGCTGGAAATCAGACAACAACAGGTGGAGGTATGGAGGTGATTATGCTGGAAATCAGCCAAAATAAAGCATGATGGAAATCAGCCAAACAAAAGCTGGAGGTATGGAGGAGAATATGCTGTAAATCAGCCAAAACAGTAATATGCTGGAAATCAGCCAAACAACAGGAGGAGATATGGAGGAGGATATAGATTTTGAGATAAATTTGTGTAATATGAAATATGTAAAACTAAAGGTAAACAGATAAAGTTTAAGATTTAAAGATTTGATGAAGGGGTCTAGAGATTAAGAAATATGGATAGAATTTTGATTCATAAATTGAAATAAAAAATAGAGCTGTAATTAATCAATTAAGATGTATGGTGAAAATTGTACGGTAAGTAATTAGATAAAGAGGTTAGAATATTTTTTGTTTATGTTTTGATATTGATGTTAAAAGGCGTAATGAAGTGAGTTTGGAAAAGAACCAGAAATAATTGAATTTATAAATGGGCATAACAATGCCCATTTTGTATTTAAAAATTAAATTGATGGTGATATAATAGAATGGTTCTGATCAAGACACTAGAATTTATCTTAAAAAAAATTATGTTTTGATTTTTAAATTTAAAAGATGTAATGGAAAATTGTGAATGGAGCTTTTTTTTTAAAAAAATTAAGCAATTGTACCTATCTATGACCGGATCGAGACTTCGCTCTTGAAAGAGATATATTTTATGTTTTATGTTGGAAAAAAATAAAAAATATTTTGGAAAAAAGAAAAGAAAAAAGAACTAAGTCTCTGCTCAGTCCCAAGTAGATTCAAAAAAGCTTTCCAGAACTTGGACATGAATTGGACCCCTCTGTCCAAAATAATACATCATGGGGCCCCATGCAAGCGGCAAATGTGGACCAAAAACAATTTAGCCAAGGCTTTAACCGTAGGGCTCTTTTGGCATGGGATGAAACCTTTTTTTGAGAAAAGATCTGTGACAACCCAGATCACTGTGTTTCCAGAACTATTGGACAATTCACCAATGAAATCCATGGAGAGCTTTCTCCATGGTGCTGAAGGGTCGGCCACCGGCTGCAGTAGAAAGGGGATTTTCCCCTGCCTGCGTTTAGCCACAGCGCAAATGGGGCAGCTTGCTACATAACTTCTATGTCCTTTTTTAATGAGGGCTACCAGAATTGCCATTTCAGTAAAGTAATGTTCAGTAATGTTTTTACAAAACCAAAGTGACTAGCTAATTTGGAGTTGTGACAAGCTTGCATAGTTCGCAGCCTTTACCTAGCTGGGACATAAAGCTTATTTCCAACCCAAACTAATCCCTCTTTTATTATGCAAGTATGTTTATTGGCACTAAACAACTCAACCATTTTTAAGGCTTTTTTGAAATCTGTGGTGGTGACATTGTCTAAGGTGAAGGGGTCATTCTTCACCTGAGAGCAAGTGACAACCTTAGCTGCTAATTGGGAGGTTAGGATCATGGGATTAATTACTTCTGCATTAACACTTGTGGTAGTCTGGATAAGGCATCTGCCAAAAAGTTTTTCCCACTCGGTAAATACTTCAAAGGGGAATTAAAGCATTGGAAGTACTGTGCCCACCGGACTTGTTTTGGAGACATTTTCTGTGGGGTTTTGAGTGTTCCAGGTTCTTGTGGTTGGTCCATACTTGGAAAAGTATTTTACTTCCTTCCAAGAAATGTCTCCAAGTTAGGAGTGCCCACCTAACTCCTTTTTCCATATTGCCCATCTCTGTTCAGTTTCAATTAACTTCCTAGAGTACAGGGTGATATCTTTGGAACGTGGTGGTGGCTTTGATGATTTCCCTCCAACCTGCTTCTCCCCCTTTCAGGTGGAGCTTGGTTGATTTCCGCTTCCTCAGCCAAGACACACCAGCTGTGCAGGTGGACTAGGGCTCCACGGGAAATGCAGGCATTGTGCAGGTCATCATTTAAGCCATCTTTGAACTAACTCACAAGTATTTCCTCTGGCCAATCTCCGTGGCAAGTCAGATAATGAAACTCTTCAATGTATTTGGTGACTGGATAGTGTCCCTGTCTGATGTGCCTTATGTGGTCTTTAGCCTTGCGGTCGGCTAGGGGTCCTCAAATCTCTGTCTCAGGGCTGTCATGGAATGGTTGAAGTTGCAGAGCTCTGGTGCATCTGCATTATGGAGGCTCACCATCCAATGTGCAGCTGATTCTTCTAGAGCCAGGGTGACAACCCTGAATTTGGCGCCTTCTGTAGGGAGATCCATCCCATATTCCTGCATGTAGGTCAGTACATGTGTGGGGAAAAATCCCAGTTGCTGGGAATTCCCATCAAATTTGATGCCAAAAGGGCGCCCCTTCCATTCTAAAGGTGGAAGCTTCCTCTCGTCAAGTCACAAGCTTTGCTTTGTGTTGAGATGTCTTCTGGGTGAATCTTCCATGGTGGAAATGGGTTCATCAGTAGCCCCCACGGTTTCAGCCAATGCCCCTGGGGTTGGGGATCCCTTTCATTCCTCGGTAGTCCCCTTTTGTACTCCTAATTAGCCTGCAGTGCAAGCCTGGGCATCCTGGATCTACATGCCATGGATGGCCTCCCTCATGAGGTTCATGGCCCTGAGGTTCCCTCAGGAGTTGGTTGGGCCAATCTGGGGCTCCTTCCAGTTCATCATTGTTCTAACAGTCTCCCATCTCCTGCTTCCAACCAAGTCATTGGTTCCCAGAGGTGGGGGTGACATATTTGGTTCTGCCACTCCAGCATTCCATCTTCTCAACACTGATGGACCACCTTAGCTTGACAGCGGTGCTTGAGGCAATGTTCTCCTCAACCTAGGCATTGAGGGCCTCAATTAAGATTTTGGGGGATGGAGTTCTCCCCCAGTCTTCAGCCTCCTTGTGATCACTGCCCTGGGCAGACATGGTGTGCACAAACAAAACCCTCAACATTCCTATTTATATATTTCTCTTTTCTTTTAAGTACCTTTATTTAGCTAAATTGGTTTTCCAGCTTCATCTCGTCCCTGAGCAAAGCCCGCTCTTTACACAATTTGCTCACATCTTTTTCCTAAATCTCCTAAGGGGGTTCCTGTCACTACCCTCGAGCTACAGCTCCCATGTTCCCCCTCAGATGAGGGGTTCACTAGCAGGGCCACACCCATAGTTTTCAGACCAAAAAAAAGTCTGGGAGGACTATAGTTCCCTCATAGAATACAGGCACCTCCTTTCCAGGGAACACATCCATCAGTTTTCGGACCAAAAAGGGGCCCAGGAGAACCTGCTGCCCCCTATGCAGATGAGTATGGGCACCTCCTAACACAGCTGTCAGTTTTCAGACATCGGGGTCTGGGAGGACCTGCTGCTTTTCCTAAGCAGTCCAGTACAGGCACCTCCTAACACAGGACTTTGCTCAATGACTTCCCAGCTGGTTACCCTCTCTCATTCACTTTTCCATTCCACTTTCACACACACTCTTCTTTCCCTAACAGAAGGTTCTGTGCTCTGGCCTGACTCCTATACTTTCCAGACTCTCTTGGTAGAACACACAGAGAAAGCAAGATCCAACTGTGATTGGGAGAAGGGCCCTCTCATTCACACACACAGGCATACGCACAGGAGGTATCCACCTTCTTTCCAAGCAGCCTTTGAGTTCAAAACTCAAAACTTAAAACCTTTGTTCCAAATGGCCAAGGTCCAGGAAAACTCACCCACAGACACAATGGGTCTGCTGCCAGCAAGGGAGGCTTACCTGGGCCAGGTCCGTTGGTCAAGTTAGCTTGGAGTCTCATTTTTGGGTGCCAAATTGTTGGAAGAAATGTCCATCTGGGTTCAGTTCCAAGTAGGGATAAAAACACTGGACCCATGGAGACTGTTTGGAAAGATGGTTTAATGGTGGACAGGACCACATGGTTTGAGGTCCTGGGCAATTGAGACATGGGTGATATGTATGTATGTATGTATGTATGTATGTATGTATGTATCCATCCATCCATCCATCCATCCATCCATCCATCCATCCTCTCTTGGGCTTTGAACTTGCTTCCTGTTCCTGTGAAAGAAATGTATTCTAATTGGTTGTCAGACTCCCATGGGGACATGCCAGGGTAACTTTGTAGGTTGTCTTGAGTCCCAGGCTTGATTGAATCTTGCTGGATGATATAATGAAGGGGCTTTGGGCAATTACTATTATGGCTTAATGGCTTTGTCCTGGTTTGGATCTTGAGTGAGGGCTAATCCTATCATGTCCTGAGGGTGAAGGTTTTTTGTTTTGTGGATAAGCTGGCCCAGCCTTTTGTCTTGTAGATAGGTTGGCACCAGTCTTTCCAGGGCTATTAACAAAGGTGGGGGCTGCTTTCCAAAAACATATTTCTCCTTTTCTCATCCAGGAAGGTATAATATTCTGCCTTTTTAATATTTCCTAGAATATTTCATTCTTCTAGGAGAGGGGTGGCTGCTAACTTCCTACAGGAGTTATGTCTTATATTGCCATATTTTATTTTAATGAATGTCTCAAAAAACAGTTAAACTCCATATTATGTCTAAATTGCTTTTAAAGTCACTTGAAAGTCACTTTCCTTTGGCAACTAAATAAAAGTGACTGTGAATTCACAGCAAGCAGTCTTTTTCTAATTAATTACACCTTGATATTTAATCTTAAATCTCTGAAAATTGCTGAATACATAGTTGTTTTGCTCTGTGCATTCATTGCTACCTCTAATACTACAATAAATAAAATAGAGAAATAATGATTTCATAAAAACCATGTTTTGTTTACAGGAAGGTGCAAAAAAGTATACTAAAACTGTGACAGTTTTATATAGAATATTTTTGAGATATTATATTGCCAGGAATATAAATGTTCTTGTATCACTTTGCTACAGGGCATAATGCAAGATGTGCAATTTCTTATCATGCCTCAAGGATTTATCTCTCAGTGCCCAGATCTTAATCGCAGTAAGTCCTCTAGATTTTATGCCACAATATCCCGCATGATGGATGGTTTAATTTTTTTATACACTAAGATTGGTTGTTAAAATGTATTGCTCTTCAATTCAATCTGAGTAGATTGTCCTTCATAAGGACAATCTTATGAATGTCTATAGAGTTGCTATTTGTATTAAGTTCAGTCGGCTTTCTTAAGATATATAAGATTGCAATTTTTTGCTTACTGCAATGGGATCAATGCAGTGTTTGTAATTTCAGCATGCCCAACGTGTAATGACTTCCATGGTCTTGTGCAGAAAATAATGGAGTTGCAGGATATTTTAGCCAAAACATCTACAAAGGTAATAAAAGAGCGAGAGAGAACAAGTTAATAAAAGTTATCTCTGTAAATTATGTTAATTAGTTGGGGTTCTGATTATTATTCCATAAAGAAGAAATAATATTCTTTCAAAATATTGTGTGAAATATAGGAAACACCTAGCACACCTGAAAAGTTAGAAAATACATTGGCACAAAATTGATATTTGATTCTTAAAATATAAACAATAAGGTTTAGAATAATTTTACTCCCTCCTAATAGTTAATTGGACATGCTACAAAATTTAAAGTGTTGAATGTAGAATTAGGTACTTGTCATAAGAGAAAATACAGCATGTTTGAATTAGTGGTCATACGAAGTTAAATGCTTTCATTTTTAGCTTCACGCTAGGATCAAAATGTCTGTTTTCACATTTAGCAATATTCTTTTGCTAATTGAGATGTATTACGTAGTGAGCTTAATTTGTGAGGGCAAATCTTACTGTAGTTAACAAATCTCTTTCTGTGAAATGTCTATCTAGCTGTCCCGAGCTGAGCAGAGGATGAATAAGTTAGATCAGTGCTATTGTGAAAGAACCTGCACTATGAAGGGCATCAGCTACAGAGAATTTGAATCTTGGACAGATGGCTGTAAGAACTGCACTTGCATGGTATGAGTGTAAACTTAAAAAAATTCAAGGACCTAATTATGTATTAAAAATATTTATGTATTTTGATAAAAAATAATTATCAAACCAAATCACTTAAAAGCAAAAGAAATCAGACTGGCCATAAAAAAATTGCAGATTCCATAATTAGGCCAACCAGTGTTATAAAATCATATGCATACTGTCTTGTTTTCTACAACAAAATAAATCTGTATAACTTTTTACATATTTTATTTACATTATAATGTAAGTTGTACTTTCTCTTTTAAAATACTTTTGATGAAATAGAGCTGTAATTGTCAATAACATTTTAATGTTGGGAAATATCAGGATAAGCAAAAGTATTGCCTTTCCAGCCTGTTCGCCCTGTGGCTGATGTTTGTTTATTTGTAGCCTTTATATGTGTTCCCAATTCACAACATGACTTGGGTAACACTGAAAGAACCAATAACAAAAATAAGACAAAGTAACAATACTAGGTACAAGATATAACTATTAAAATGCCCACAGGGACTCAAATTTGTTAAATATTACCAGAATGGAACTCATTCTAAACCAAATGCTTGAGGAAATAGCCTGATCTTCTCTGTTACAATGAATAATACAATCTGTGGTCGGAATATATCAAAATATGACTAAATCTTATAGAACAAAGAAAGTTGAATGAAAGGTTAATAAAGCAAAGAGATAAGTGTAACAAATTTGGTTTATTTCAGTAGAATTGATATAAGGAGTACATTGAAGATAGCAGGTGGCTTTAGGATCAATTATATTATATTTTATTCTGAAGGAAATGTAGCTTCATTTATGTATCTTTGGTTTAAAACATGTTAACCACAATGTAATACTTCATGAAATATTCATCCATTATTGGGATTTTCTACTTTGTGTTACTGAAACAGTCTTAATGTTGTAAAGAATGTTAATTGTTCATGTAGAACATACCCACTTCAGTAGATTAGGAAGTTTGCTCATTATATTTGATTTTATCAGAACTATGCAATTATTATTAATAATTTAAGAACAGGGTATTTCAAATAAATTTACACAATGATGTTACTAAAACATTCCATTGGTGAGGCTGGCTACTCTTGTCTACATTCTGTTCTACTTGCTTTTCTCCAAGAGATTTACATTTTAGAGCTGGTGCTGTATCTTTTCAAATTATTATTTGACTTCTTATCTAAAAGATGCTTTATAAGAACTTGAGCGCATGCTCAAGATGGCGGCTCCCTGCTGAGTCTGCTACCATCGAGGGGGTGTTATTTGGACTACAGGGGGTCTTTGGGGGCTAGACGAAACAACTATGGCCCCTACCTGGCTAGCGGAGGCTATTACCAACCTTTTGAGAGCTTTTTAGCTCTCTGGAGCGGTTCCTGGCCAGAGGGAGTCGGGTGTTGCAGAGGAGGCATTTGGGGGCATTGTCGGCCCGGATGGCTGCGGCGGCAGCCTTTGCGATCAGCTGGCAGTCGCCTGAGCAGCGGTGGAGGCGATGGCGGCAGTGCAGTGCTCTCGTCGGAGCCCTCGTTGGAGCCTCATCGGAGTCCTGGGTGCCCAGGAGGTATTGGCGGGGCTTGGGAAAGACGAGGAGGATGGCGGAGAGGCTGGCAGCTGTTGTGGTGCCAGACAGGGAGGAGGCCGTGATGGCTGCTGGCTGGCAATGGAGGCGGCGGCGGCAGCCTGAAGGCTGCGAGGGAGATGGCAGGAACTAATTCCGGCATGATCATCTTGGACTGACCTGGGCGGCTGTGAGGTGTGTGGCCATTTGTGACCAGCCCACTAACGCCCAGAGGCCCCACAGTGAACTGATGGAGGCTGAACTGGGTGAGCGTTGTGACCGGGAAAGACCTAGGGGGCAATGTGGAGGACCGGAAGAGGACTATGGGGGTGTTTTCCCCCCTAAATGCTTTGTATAGTTCCCCCCCTTTTCTGCCAGGTTCAGCAGAACCGTATGATGGTCCCACCCTATCCAGGCCATTTTCAGTCTCAGCTGGATCCCACCATCATTTTCCATCTACTCTCCATTGGATCATCTCCTGATACACCCACTGCACTAACTCTGTAAACCGTCTTATACTTCTGGGCCTATGGATTGGCATTGCTCTATCTGTCCTCCCTAACCAAAAGGAGAAGTTTACCTTAGGTATGAGTATTGAGGGAGTCAGCCTCGGCTATTATTTCCATCTTTTCTGGACTATTCTTGGACTCCTCCCACTACCATGAAGGCAGTGGCGTTTTCCAATGTATACTACCTAAGACTTATATACTTTTCCGTTGGACTCTTAAATCATCATGGTTGACCCCCTGGTTATAAGCCATAACTACTCCCAGTAACAAATGTATTCGACTGCAGAACTCCTTGGGCTGCGAGACTCCCCCCTCTCGCAGGCTTGGCCCTCCACTCTATCAAGGGCCTACCTTGATGACGGGTTTTGGAACCCCGAGAGGTGGCATGCAGCAAAAAGGAGAGTGAGGGGATTTTTGATTAATACTTATACAAAGTTTTTACGGGGTTTTAGGAAGGGGTGGGAAGGACCTGGGGGGGGTCTGTAGAACCACAGAGTGGCAGAGTGGGTCTGAGGGTCATGGCGGGAGGAGAGAGGGAGGGGGGTTAGATAGGGAGCCGGGGGACGAGACAAAGGGCCATTCCATCAAAACAGTGAGTGGGAGGGGCAGATATGGAGGGCGCAGGGGGCCGTATCATGTATGGGGAGTACGCACTCACTGGTTGTGAGCGGTGGCATGCTCCGGCCCCCAAGGCGCTTCTTGTATTCCAGGTTGTGCAGAGTCTCAGGGCCCGGGTCTTCGGTTGTTGTTGTGCAATGCCAGGTCTGCGACTAATAAAGCCCCCCTCATTCATGATTTAGTTCAAGAGGGGGGTGCAGACCTGGCTGGGCTCACGGAGACCTGGCTGGGCCACGAGGGGGGGTTCCCCTCATGGAGATGTGCCCACCAGGCTTCCACGCATTTCATCAGCTGAGGGCCCAGGGGAGGGGCGGAGGGGTAACGGTGATTATTAAAGAAAGTCTTAGTCCAAGGGAGGCCACTGTTCCTCGGATAGCTGGCTGAGAGTCCCTCTTTGCAAAGTGGGGTCATGGGGTGCAGATGGGTTTTCTGACCACGTACCTGGCTCCCTGCCGCGTGGCAGATGCCCTGCCCGAGCTGCTCGATGTAATAGCCGGGGTGGCGGTGGATACCCCCAGGCTTATGGTCATGGGGGATTTCAACCTGCCATCCGTCGGTGAAACATCGGAAGCAGCTCGGGAGTTCATGGCTTCCATGATGGCCATGGACCTGACCAGTTAGTTCATGACCCTACCAACATAGGGGGACACATGCTAGACTTGATTTTTGTCTCTTGTCAGTGGCTGAATGATCTCACAGTAGGGGATTTAGTCATCAAGCCGTTGTCATGGACAGATCATTCGCTCCTTCAGCTGGACTTTCATACTGCTCTCCCTCGCCACAGGGAGACGGAACCGACCAAGTGGTTCCCTCCCAGGCATCTGATGGACCCTGAGAGGTTCCTGACGGAGCTTGGGCCATTCCCAGAGGCTCTGACTCACGGCTCGGCTGAGGAGCTGGCGGCCGCCTGGGATAGGGCGGCCACCGGAGCCTTGGACCACATTGCGCCTTTGCGGCCTCTGACCCAGTGCCATTCTCAATTGGCTCCTTGGTTCTCCGAGGAGCTGAGAGAGATGAAGCGCCGGAAAAGATGCCTAGAGAGCGATTGGAGGACCAGCCATGCCGAATCAGACCGGGCACTGGTGAGGTCTTATATCAAGACCTACCTAGTGGCAATAAGAGTGGTGAAATCTAACTATTTTTCCACTCTTATTGCATCTGCAGAGAACCGCCCAGCCGCCCTGTTCAGGGTGACCCACTCCCTACTCCAGGTGGGAGCAAGGGAGGAACCCTTGCAGGGTAGAGCTGAGGATTTTGGGCAGTATCTGCATGATAAAATCGCTCAGATTCGGCACGGCCTGGACTCTGATTGGATAGTTTCGGACGGGATGATGGAGGCAAGTCTTGAGACTGTTATCTGGGAGGAGTTTGACCCTGTGACTCCTGCATTCTGCCACCGATTGCCTCCCACCGACCGGTATGCTCACACAGAGAGGGCTTCCTCAGGGTGCCGCCAGCCAAACAATGTAGACTGGTGACTCCCAGGGGGAGAGCCTTCTCTGTGGGGGCCCCTGCCCTCTGGAATGAATTACCCCCGGACATATGAAGGATCCCTGACCTCCGTGCCTTCCGTCGTGCAGTGAAGACCCTGTTATTGTAGCAAGCCGCTCTGATGGGATAAATGTTTTTAATTTGGTCTTAATGGGGTTTTAAAATTGGTTTTAAAGTGAGAGTTTTAAATTCGGCCCATGATTTAATTGTTTTAATCTGCTCTTAAATTCTATTTTTGTACATTGTTTTTATTATGGCTGTTCACCGCCCTGAATCCTTCGGGAGAAAGGCGGTATATAAATAAAATAAAATAAATAAAATAAAATAAATAAATAAATGATAGCTGCACACTTATTCCTTAGCAATTTACAAACAGACTAGAGAAATGCAAAGACAGAGATGCAGAAGTAAATAAGATAGAGGTAATAGTTGATTTGTGGAAGTTACACCATAATTTGAAAGACTTTGATTTATGAAAAATCATTCTGAAATATAATAGTCAATAATCTTCCAAGTTACAGTACAATACAGCATCTTGATTGAAAATAACAGGATTTGGAACATCTTTAGGAATAATTGAAATGGTTTATCAGAAATCTAAGTCACCTTAGAATGTGTTTCTCCTTCATAGTTACTGTTGTATATAAGACATAATATGTTTAAAGAAGTGTCTTCAACTGCCCAGTTTTATTTATTTGGAAAATTAATAGACTAGGTTCTAGCAATGATTTTTAAAATAAGCTTTTGTTTTTTAGAATGGTACTATCCAATGTGAAAGATTGATCTGCCCGATTTTTGATTGTCTCCCTAATTCTGCACCTGGATATGTTGATGGCAAGTGCTGCAAGGAATGTCAACGTAAGTCTTTATATTTTTATATATATATAATATTCATTGTTCCATATTACAGTATGTACAACCCTTCATTTCTATGCAATTATCTCAGGTTTTCACCACTGAAACAGAACGTGCTTTTATTGTTAATGAGTTTGGTACCAAATGTTCACAATGAACATTTATAGATGTTACATTAAGAGAAAATGTAGGCAGTTCAGCCAAGCTTAAAGTTAAATGGAATATTTATCATATATCATTTCCAATAGGCTTCTGGTTATGACTGTTTAGTATGTAAACAGATCCATAGAATATCAGAATTTTCTTAAAGGAAGTTGTCCAGAAGAAATAATATATCATGAAATTTAGATATCTACCAGGTTCATTCCTTACAAAGCTTTGTGTTAGGTCTATGAGACTTTAATATGCAGCACAACTTGACAGTCTTAAAGCATTATTTCTTGTAATTTATGTTAACTCTGTATGCGTATGTGAAGTATAGAATGCTTTAGGAATAGGATAATAATGTTAGTTATTCTAGAGCAAGGGTGTCCAACTCAAGGCCCGTGGGCCGTATCCGACCCATGGGGTGCTTAGATCTGGCTCACGGGACTGCCCTGGAAGCAGCGAAGGATTGGCTTGCGGTGCCTCTGCCAGTGAAAATGGAGCTCGGGAGGGCTGCGCTGCCCTCCCGAGCTCCATTTTTGCTGGCAGATGGTTGCAGGAGGCTGTTTTCACTGGCTCAAGCCATCACAGGTGCCTCCAACATGAGTGATGTCAAGGTGGCAAGTCCCACCCTGGCCATGCCCACCCCAGCCCCCCAAGGTCAAACATAACCCTGATGCTGCCCTCAATGAAATCAGGGTTCTGACTGATGCCCTAATTAAATCATGAGCCTCAAGCCAAGCTTCAAAAGAAATCCAGTTATTTATTAGAAGCGCCATGTTGGCACGGACTTAATGAAGCCAACTCTGACCTTACTTAATTTGCGACTTGGCTCTGACCCTGTTTCCCCCTCCCCCCAAGATGTGTCATCAGTCACATTCCCCAATAAAGCAATTTCGCTGGTTGTAGAAGTCACTCCCTCTGGCCACTGTGGATCTCTGTGGAGATGGCCTTGATGTTTGCCAGTTGGAATGTACTTGGTTTTGACTGAAGTGCAAATTCCTCAATGCAGCTGTGAGGCCCTGCCTATGGCAACTCAAGAGCAGGTCAGGAATGCTTCGCGAATTGACATTCAGCTTCCGTCACTTCCTGAAGGCGACCTGTACAAAGCAAAAACAGTTTGAGTACAGGTAAGGATTTCAAGGGTGCGACACTCCCCCCAGGCTTTGTTGGGTTGTCTTCATGGAATTTAGTTATGAGGTGGTCAGCTTGGATGTTTCTGCTCTTTACCCAAGATGCCTCTAATAGGGGGCAGCCCTTCCACTTGATTATTAAATCAAGACAGGTATTAAAGCTGTCTCCTGTGCCTCCTCGAGTCGACCACAGATTTTAAAAGGCTGCTATGGATTGTGGTTGATCCCGATGACGAGGCTGGTGTGGGGTCGCGCCAGCAGCCTGTGCAGCCGGTGCTTGAGTCGGACAGCGAGGAGGCTGAAGAGGATGTGATGCCAGAGGCAGAGATTCAGCCAGGGCCGTCAGAACCTCCAGAGGCTTCTTCAAATGAAGAGAGTGAAGTGGAGGAGCCTCTTCTCAATGCTCGAGCACGCAGGGCTGCCAAAAGGCAGGAGTGGCTACTCAGGAGGAGGTCTCCTCGAGAGTAAGGCTTGGGGTTAATTGGCCACTCCCTTAGCCTATTTAAGTTCGCACACAGATAGCAAATGTTGCTGGAAACAACGTTTGGTCCTACGCAGAGCATTTTGAGAGTGAGTTTTTTGTTACAACTTGGTTTCTGGGCTGATTGCCAACCCTTGTCAGACTTTGTTTAATCTCTGTAATTCATAGCAGGCTGATAAGGACATTGGTGGTTAAAGCCTGCATTTTGAAAGGGGTCTGTTTGTATTAAATGGAGTTTTTGGAGCTGTGTGTGTGTGCTACACTTCTTGGGACCCGTAGCTGGGGCAGAACAGTTAGTCCTATGCTACTGTGAACAGCATTATTGTATGTGACCTCAGAAAGGCAGGAGGTCCATCCAATTGGACTGCTGATAGTTCATGTAACACCTCAAGTACTGCTCTACCATGGCATTCAAACGTTCTGCCCCTCCCCCAATTGGTGGCCAGATGAAAAGCTGAGCTAAGGCCCTGGGATGACTCAATGGTCTGCAGGAACTCCCTCCAGAACTTAGCCATGAACTGGACCTCTCTGTCTGAGATGACTCTTTGTGGAACTCCATGCAGACAGTAGATGTGCTTCAGGAAGAGTTTGGGTAGCTGGTGAGCTGAGTCCACTGCAGGATATGAAATGTGCCTGCTTGGAGAATAAGTCAATCACAGTCCCCCCCGCTTTTTGGCAACTCCACTATAAAGTCCATTGTGATTTCCTCCCATGGCCTCGTTGGCTCTGCCACCAGTTGCAGCAGTCCAGAGGGTTTTCCTCATCACTTTTTCATAGTGGCACAGACAGTGCAACTTTTTATATAACTTTCTTCATGCTGGGCCATCAAAATTGCCTCCATGCTAAGTGTAAAGTCTTTAGAAACTACCAATTTGACCTCATGGCTCCTCTGGAGGATTAAGGCGCATAGGGATTCTGGGAGGATTAAGGTGCGTAGGGACTCTGGGACATAGAGTTTCATCCCCTTCCACACAGTGGTGGGTTTCAACCTGTGTTACCACTGGTTCGCTTTGCGCACACAATTTGCTTTGCTCGCATGCATGCCGAACTTGCGCTCTGTGCAAGCGCATTCCATTTCAGAACAGCTGAGGCGTGGCAATCCGCTCTGCCGTGCCTATCAGCTGGGCTAAAATGAACAAATATAGGTAGGTATAGCAAAGGGTGGGCAGGAGGGCCCAGCTGATAGTTGGAGCAAACAGGTTCACTCTCACCTCACCATCGCCGCTACCGGCTTGTCCAAACCAGGGAGAACTGGTAGCAACCCACCACTGCTTCCATGCTAGATCCTCCCTTTTTGTCAAGATATGTTGGTTGTCACAGAACCAGGGATCTGCTTGCAGTTCAGTTTTGAATTTTGTGGTTAGATCGCTTGCAGGTCAGTCTAGTCAATCACAGCATTGTTGTCTAATAGTCACTTGGGCTGCTGTTTGGGTAGGGGGGATAATGGCATCTACTACCTCCTGCTGTTCACATTTGTACTGGGGCATGCAGGTGTCAGCTAGGAAATTCCTCCCCCCCGGGATGTGTTTTAGCACAAAGTTGAATTGGTTGAAGTATTGAGTCCAGTGGACTTGTTTGGACAATAATGGCCTCCAGATTTTTGTGGTCAGTTCAGATTTCAAACAGTTTCTCCCCCTCTTCAAGCAGGTTAGCAGTGCCCATCTTACTGCAAAAGCCTCTTTTTCCCATGCGGCCCATCACCTCTCTGTCTCCGTGAATTTATGGGAGGTGTAAGCGCAGTGCTGTAATTTTCCTTGGCTATTTCTTTGGAGTAGCACTGCTTCCACTGCCACGTCACTGACGTCTGCTTGGATGATGTAGGGTTGTTTGGGGTCAGGATGTTTCAGCACTGATTCCTTTGCAAAAAGTTCTTTTAGTGTTTCAAATGCCTTTTGGCAGGTTAGGTCCCACTGTAGGGGTTGTCCTGGGCGGGGCTTCATCCCTGGGCCCCCATCTTTAGGGGGTCTGTCATGGATCTGGCAATCTTCGTGAAGGAGGAGATGAATTGCCTGTAAAAGTTTGTGAATCCTAGGAAGTTTTGTAGCTGTCTGTGGGTGCGAAAGGGCTGCCAGCCTAGGATGGATTATACTTTGACTGAGTCCATCTCTATGCCCTCATTTGACACTTGGTAGCCCAGGTAGTCTAGGATTAGGATACGGTGAAATTTGCATTTTGACAGCTTGACATACAGGTTTGCCGCCAGAAGTTTTTCCAGTACCAGGCAGACTAGAGGTATGTGGTCCTTCATGATCTCAGTGTAGATGAGAATGTCACCCAAGTAGACAAGGACCCCTTATAGAGGTGGTCATGCAGCACCTCATTTATTAACTGCATGAACACCGCTGGGGGCCACTGCAGTCCGAAGGGCATTACTTTGAATTGGAAGCCCCCTAGGGGGCAGTTAATACTGTTTTCCATTTGTCTCCCTTCCTGATGCAGACTTGGTAGTATGCTTCTTTGAGGTCTAATTTGGTAAAGACTTTTTCCTTGGCTAGGTGAGACAGCAGGTCCTTCCTTAGAAGGTGGGGTATAGGTTGTGTACACACACACAATTTATATCCCTAAAATCCACACATAATCTCATAGTTCCATGTTTTTTTTTTCTTTAAATAGGACTGGGGTTGTGACCCATGGCTTGGCTGGCTCGATGAACCCCCTTGCTTGTATTTGCCTCCTCAAATCTGGCTATAGCTCTTGTAGGAAGTTATTGATGTCTTGCAGCTGGGGGGGCTCTCCTCTTATGGAGGGCTGCTAGCCATTCCTTTGCTTCTTCCTCTAGCCTCCCAGTAATGGATCTGTGCAATGGATAAAGGTGTTCGTAGCTCTAGGTGGACTCCAGCAAAGTCAAGAAATAGAGCCAGTTGATCTGAGTCCCCATCAAATTTCACCCTGAATCTGAGTGATTCAGCACTGCTCCTCCCTCATCATGTTGGCCCCTGTATACCTGTGCTTGGTGTGTTTGGTGGTCTCCCTCGGCTCTAGTTCATGGGCGGGGGTGCCCTCCTTGGGTGGCTTGCCTGTTGCGCGGAGGAGCCACCGGCAGCAGTCTTTAACTTTAACTTTTAACTTTTTTTTTATTGAAAAGTTTTATAAAAAATACAAACATTCCCCCCCCAACCCTTTTCCCCTCCCACTTCCCCCCCACCCCCCTCCCTAGACTTCCCAGAACAGGCACAGGATATAGCATTCACAAACATAAAGCTAAAATATGCTAACAAATTATTGCATTCATATTCTCCCTAAGTCTTTAACTCCTTATAGCTCAAAAAAACTATAAACATAAACTACTTAAAAATATTTCATTCATAAGCTATATGAATCTTCTTGTTCGGATACTTTTTTTGCATATAGTCAATCCATTTTCTCCATTCTGATATGTATCTTTCATTTGAATGATCTTTAAGATATGATGAAATTTTTGCCATCTCAGCCAGATGCACAACTTTTAATGTCCACTCCTCAATGGTAGGTGGATCTTCCTTCTTCCAGTACTGTGCCACCAGTAACCTGGCAGCTGTTATTAAATTCAAAACCAACTTAGTCTCTATTACAGTACAATCCGTGACTATTCCCAACAAAAAAAACTGTGGTGTAAATTTAATTTTTTTCCTTAAAATATTTTGAATAATCCACCATATTTTAATCCAAAAAGCCTTAATTTTTTTACATGTCCACCATATATGAAAATATGTCGCATCTTCACACTCACATCGTCAGCACTTGGGTTGTAAATTTGGATACATGCAGGCTAGTTTTTTTGAGTCTAAATGCCATCTATAAAACATTTTGCAAAAGTTCTCTCTTAAGTTTTGAGCTTGTGTGAATCTTACATTTCTAACCCATATCTTTTCCCATGTATCCAACATTATTGGTTCACCTATGTTTTGTGCCCATTTTATCATACAATCCTTGACTAGCTCTGTTTCCGAATCTATTTCCACTAATACATTATACAACCTTTTAATATGCATTTGACCTTTATCTCTTATTTGCTTTATCAAATTCTCATCCTGCTGCAAAATACCAGTTTTTTGATCCTCTCTCCATTTGGCCTGCAACTGACCATACTGAAACCAAGTCTTAATAATTCCTTCTTCTCTTAATTGCTCCATAGATTTTAATTGTAATCTAACTCCTTCCTTATAAAGGAGTTCCTTATATGTAAATTTATCTTGCTTTTGCTCCAAATTTATATTCTCTATCGCGTGTCTGGGTACTGTCCATATTGGTAATTTATCCTTTAGTTTATATTTATACTTTTTCCAGACACACAGTAGAGCATTTCTTAATATGTGACTTTTAAAAGTCTTATCTACTTTCTTGTCATACAATAGATAAGCATGCCAGCCGTAGACCAGACCGTATCCTTCAATATTCAGTATCTCTTCCTCCGTTAAATTTATCCAATCTGTAATTGCTGAGAGGGTAGCAGCTTCATAATATAATCTTAAATTGGGCATTTTTAGACCACCTCTTTCTTGGGTGTCTTGCATTATCTTTTGATTAACTCGTGGTTTCTTCCCAGCCTACACAAACTTGTTTATACCCTTCTGCCATTCCTTCAAATTTTCATCTTTTTTAAGTATAGGTATCATTTGAAAAAGAAATAAGAATCTTGGTAAGATATTCATTTTTACAGCAGCTATCCTTCCCAGCAAAGACAGTTGCAATTTCTTCCAATTTTCCATCTCTTTCTGTATTTTTTGCCGTAACTGTTCATAATTATGTTGATATAATTTCATATTTGCAGTCATAATATAAACCCCTAAATATTTAACCTTCTTAACTATTTCAAATCCTGTTAACCTTTCTATCTCTTCTTTCTGGCTTCTGTCCATGATTTTAGCTATTATCTTTGTTTTAGCTGTATTTATTTTAAAACCAGATACTTGTCCATATGAGCAGATTATATTCATCAAGGCTGTAATCGATTGAACCGGTTGGGCTAAGGTAACCACCAGGTCATCCGCAAATGCTCATAACTTATATTCATGCCGTCTAATTCTGATTCCCTTTATTATATCATTCCCACATATTTTATTTAATAAAATTTCCAGCGTCAAAATAAACAATAACGGAGACAAGGGACAGCCTTGCCTTGTTCCTTTTTCTATATTAAAATTATCTGTTAAACCACCATTGATTATTATTTGCGTTGTTTGTTTTTGATATATTGCCTTAATAGATTGTATAAAATGTTCTCCAAATTGCATCCTTTCTATTAGTTTTAATAAGAATTGCCAATTCAATCTGTCAAAGGCTTTTTCAGCACCAGAAAAACTAGCACTGCGGGGACCTGGTTGTTCCTTCCCAAATACTCTAATAAGTTAACAATTTGCCTTACATTACTTTTAATTTGTCTTCCATTTATAAAACCAGTTTGATCATGATGAATCATTTGCTGCATTACTGTCATTAATCTGTTTGCTAAAATTTTAGCAAAAATCTTATAGTCTGTATTTAAAAGTGAAATCGGCCTATAGTTTTTAGGATCTGTATAGTCTTGCCCATCTTTTGGGATCAGCGATATAAATGCTGTCTTCCAAGTTGGAGGTACCTCTCCTCCCTGTTGTATATTATTGAATAATTCCTTCAGTGGTTCCACCATTTCCTCCTGTAAACTTTTATAATAAATAGCTGTCAAACCTTCCGTTCCAGGAGCTTTACCCACTTTCAACTGCTTAATTGCAAACATAATTTCCTTGGAAGTTATCAATTGATTTAAGCTATCCCTCTGCTCTTTTGAAGTTATACAGATATTCTCTTTCTGCAGATACCTATCTATATCTATATCTTTTTTTTTATTGAAAAAGTTTTCAAATACAAATTTTTTCCCCACAATTTTCTCCCCCCTCCTCCCTAACCCCCCTCACCACCCATCCCCCCCATGACTTCCTCACAACAAAAGCCTAATTCATAACAGATTATATAATATTTTACTTTACCATCCCCTTACTCCCTCCTCTAAATACTGACCCTTATTTACTAATAATATTATTAATAATATTAATATTATTACTTCCCCCTTTTACAATACATTTCAAATATCATTTTACTATAGCATTGCATAATAACTTCTAATTTAACATAATAATATTATTATAACTCCCAATTTAACAGTGATCTGCCCTATTTCTCCTCCCCATGCTTATATCTGTATGTTAATACAACATTTCAAAACAACCTTCCCTTTTAAAACTATGTAATAAATCCTGCTGTAACATTTAATCTTTTATATATATTAATATAACATTTCAAAGCAGCGTTCCCCATAAATCCTAATTTAGCATTTATTCAGCTCCATTCATTTGCTCCACTCCCATAGGTATATCACTTAGGCATCCCTTTTCTTAGACTAAACAATCTGTAGACTAACCTATCTCCACCCACTTTCCTACAAAGTTGCCATACACAACAAATCTTAATATCTTTAATCTACTACCCACCCTACTAAAAGAAAAAAAAATATTCCAAATCAATAACGTTAAATTTATAATCCATATAATATCTTCTTTAGTGTCTGTCCACTAGATTGTTGAGTACATCATCCATATTAGGGTAACATATCATCCTAGTTGCAACAGATTGTTCCAAATCCTCAGTTGTCTTCTGCCCCCATCAGTAATAAATCTCCTCCTATATATATATAAAAAAGAAAACAACCACCCGAGTGACATTATAATTGTATTCCATACAATATCTGTAATTGTGGTTTTCTTCAGGATTATTAATTCCCATCATCATAATGGGTAACAACCAGATCTTCTGCATGCCCCAGCGTAATTCTCTTGCCTTATAGCTCGACATAAATATAATACATTTATCAATAAAGAGAACTCCAAAATAGATAATTCCAATCCAGCCAGTTTAAGGCTCTTTTCACATCCCAAAGTTACGGCATTGCAGAGGTCTGACACTCTCCTCAGGATATTGTTAACCAATACTTCGCCTCAGCTGTCTTTTCACATATTCGTTCATTTTTTAAAAAAAAAAAAACTGGCGTCACTGTTGCTTAATTTAGAAATTTTTATTTTTGTGAGACCTATTTCTTTTTCTCTTTTTCTTTTGTGGGTTTGTTCTCCATCCTGGTTTCCTTTCTGCAAGTTGTATATCGACTGGGCGATTTTCATTCTGCTTTATGACTTGATCTTGTTGGTTTTGCTTTAACTCATATTTCTTTTCTGACAACTGTATATCAGCTAATTGATTTCTGAGCTTGTCTGTGACTTGATGAATCATAATCACATTAGAATCCGATGCCACTTCTCTTTTATTTATGAATAATCCAGCTGGGGTATCTAAAGAATCCAAAGGCAATTTGTTTACAGAAGCCTCTATAATTCAATGTTTTCCCTTTATTTCCAATTCCTTCTGCTTATCCTGTATTGTGCATAAAGATGTTAAATTCATTTTCAAAGTTTTTTGATAAAATTCTTCCGCTTTTTCAACAGTATTTAATTGATATCTTTCTCCTTGATATCTCAATATAATACCAACTGGGGCATCCCACCTGAATAGAATATTTCTTTTTTTAAGTTCAGTCACCAGAAAACCAAATTTCTTTCTTTCCAATAACATCTTGGGCGGGAGCTCTTTGTATATCCAAATCTTTCTTCCAAACCATTGCAAAGTAGAATTGTAAGAATTTTGTACAATATTATTTCTTATCTCCTTATCTGTAAAATAAATCACCACATCTCTAGGCAGTTGCCTTTGCTTTGCAGTCCAGGAATTTATTCTATAGACTCTATCAATCCTACAAAATACTTCCTCAGGTTGAACCTTTAAAATCCCAGCCAGAATTTCAGAAGATATTTTCCTTAAACCATCTCTGTTGTTTTCCTGCAGTCCTCTCAATCTAATCGCATATTCAGTGAGATTATATTGCATCATTAAAACTTCTCTTTCAATCCTTTGTTGCAAACTTTCTGCATTACAAGTCTTTTGATCAGCCTCCATTTTAGGTTTTTCTTCTGAGCTATTATCTTGAGTATTTGTCAAATCATTTTCAATTTTTTGTATTCTATTGTCCAAATTGTCCTCAGTTTCTTCCATTTTAGACTCTAATAACTTAGTATTTGCATCCAACTGGATCATAAATTCTGAAAAACCATTAGCCATTTTTATAATCTTTCGTTCCAAAAAATCAAACTTTGATTGCACCATTTCTTTAATTTCCTGCTTAAATTTTTCAAAGTGTTGATTCACAATCTCATCCCTTCTTACAATCTCCTCTAAGAGAAATTCTATTATGTTAAAATCAGGTTTCTGAGACTGGAGACTTAGAACTTGTGCATGTAATTTATTAATGGGGGAATCCCCCCCCCCACTGCTTGTTTGTCTGACTTTATAAGTCTCAATGCCATGTTTCCGCCCAAACAAACTTTTTTAGAAAAGAGAAGAAACACAAAGAAAAAAAACTTCTTTCCAACCAAGATCAATATCAGATCTCCAGGAGAAAAAAAAAACACAAAAGTGAAGTTTTATCTTCAGTTGTAGCCAAAAGTATTTATTCCGCTACTTTATAGTAAAAGAAAACGGAAGGACTTTCCCTTTCAGCCCCTTCTCAAGCTGCGGCAGTCGCCATTTTAAAAAATCTTTTTTTCCCTTCTTTCTTTCTTGAATAACTTTTATAAAATAAATGAGATACTTGCGATTCAGGATCACAGGTCCAGCTCACGTCCTCTTTAATTAATCTGTTAAATTTGTAGGCTTGTTCTTGTCGCCTAGCTCTGCATAAACAGAGGTCTCCCAAAGCCCGGAGCAGTGGCTAGGGATATGGGGAGTCTCATCTGCTCCGTCCCAAAAGTAAAAAAAAAACTTTTGGGGCTATGCAGAGAGCTCTACCCACCCCAGCCGGCTCTATCTCCATTTCCTCATGGAAACGGAGTTTTTTGAGCCGCCATTCCGTTGTGAAGGCGGCTCTTTACAGGCAGTGGGGCTGGCGATCCCGAGAGATCATCTGGCGGCGACAAACAGCAAACCGGAAGTCTATATCTATATCTTGAATTTTATCACCAGTATACAGCCTTGAATAAAACTCTAGAAAGGCTTTTTTAATCAATTCTTGCTCATAAACCTCCTTACCCTTGTATTTTATTTTCTCTATTGTCCTTGCTTTCTGCTTTTTCCTTAACAAATATGCCAACCACCTACCTGGTTTATTGGCATTACAAAAAGTATTATGTTTTGCATATTGTAAGTTGGTTGCCACTTGATCTGCTATTAACATATTAAACTGACCTTTCAGTAAATTAATTGCCTCTTTAATTTTCTTATCTGTTGGGTTGGCTATTAAAGCCCGTTCCTGTTTATTAATCTCCTCTTCTAATTCTTTTCTTTTTGCCCCCTGTTTCTTTCTATATTTATTATTCAAATATATCAAAATTGCTCACATGTAGGCTTTACTTGCGTCCCATACCATTTCCATAGATGTACCCTTTTGCATATTCATGGCAAAAAACTCTTTCATAAATTTTTTACATTCTTTTACATTTTCTTCGTATCTAAACAAATTATCATTTAACCTTCAGGACCTCCTAGGCCCTTTCCCATACTCCAATTCCATCCAGACTGGACTATGGTCTGTCAATGTTCTTGAACAAATCTTCGTGTTCTTCACCCTACATAATAAATCATTAGTAATTAATATAAAATCAATCCTTGAAAAAGATTGATGTCTATCCGAGAAAAAAGTAAAATCTTTTTCTTCTGGGTTTCTATCACACCAAATATCCCTCAACTCCCAGTCGTCCATCATCTCCCAGAACGGTTTGGGCAATTTTGCTCTTGTTAAAACATTTTGTTTAGGTCCCTTCTTATCTTTTTTTATGTCCAAAACACCATTCCAATCCCCCAATAGGATACAAGTTTTATATCTCCATTGTGTCAACTTTGAGTGTAGTAAGTTATAGAATTTTTCTTGTTATTGGTTCGGAGCATATACTCCAATTACAAGTGTTTTTTCTCCTTTTATTAAAAGTTCAATCGCTAAAAATCTTCCTTGATCATCCGCTTCTACTAATTTTGCAATTAAGTCTCTTTTCGCATATATAACTATACCATTTTTCTTCTCTGATGCTGCTGCAACATAATGTATACCTAATCTTGCATTTGTCAGATATTTTTGATCTTGTATCCTAATATGAGTCTCTTGTAAACAAATTACATCATTCTTAAATTATTTAAGATAGTGAAATATTTTCCTTCTCTTCTGTGGAGAATTCAAACCGTTGACATTCCAAGTCAAAAATCTAGTTCCCATCTCTGGGCCTCTGAAGCGTCTGGAGCAATTTTTGATGGTCTTGCCTCATTTGACCTTTAGGTCTTGCTCCCCCCACAGCTTCTGTTTTGGTAGTTTCTTGGGTTGCTATCTGCAGTTGTTGTTGTTGTTGTTGTTGCTGTCTTAATTCTTCCTTACGCTTAGCTGTTGCTGCTCTGGTCTGTCTTTGATCCTTCGATTCTGCAAAAATATCAATTAATTCCACATCTTGAACAGCCATCTGGATTTGTAGTGATTCTTCTTGACCAGTCAAAACTCCCCCCTGAACCACTGTCAGTAACTCTTCTCTCTCTCCTTCCAATGCTTCCTTCTTTCTTTTATCTTCTGGTGATTTGGGTGTCCCAGCCTTTAATACGTTGATATAAAAATCTCTTGCTTTCCATATTGTATTAAGCCGATATCTCTCCCCAGAATACGTCACCACTAAACCGGCTGGGACCTCCCATCTGTACTGTAATTGACATTTTTTCAGCTCATCCACCAGAAAAGCATACTCCCTTCTCGCTCTCAACATCTTGGAGGGGATTTCTTTCATTGTCATCACCTTCTGGCCTTCAACCTGAAGCTTGTTTTTAAAAGTAGCCTGTAAAATTTCATTGCGTACTCTCCTTGTAGTAAAATATATTACAATGTCTCTTGGTAAGCGTTTCTGTCTGGCCACCCAAGAGTTAACACAATATGCCTTGTCAATCTGCCAGCCCAGCTCAGTTTTAGTCTCCCCCAGCAACTGTGCCAATGCCTCTGACATTATTTCTTTCAAGTTCTCTTGTTTATTCTCCTTCACCCCTCTAAATCTTAAAGCAAATTCCATATCCCGATATTGTAACATCGTTACATCATCTTCAGCTCTCTCAAGTTTACTGTGAGTCTCTCCTAATTTTTTGTCCAAAATTTCTGTAGATTGCTTAATTTCTTCAACTGTATCATCCACCATTTCAATGTCACCTACCAAACATTTAAATGCCAATAAAATATCATCTCTAATCTGCTGGTTCCGAATTAAAATCTCATCTGAAACAGCCTGTATTTTTTGATTAGTTTCATTAATTTTTTCCTTGGTTTCATTAATTTTTTCATTAATTACAGTAGCAATTTTATTTTGTGTAGCTTGTAGGGCTTCTTGTATCATTTCAAATGTTAAAGTCTGTGGGTCTGTTAGAGGGGCAGAGGCTTGCAATCTAGGGGTATGAGCTGGGGAGCTTCCAGCGCTCCCAGTTCCTTTAATAGGAACAGTCTTTACAGATTTTGAGGCCATTTTCAGTTTAAATTGATCGTTGTATTTTATTCAGAAGCCAAAAAGAAAAGTTCATCAAAGTCCAAGAATTTTCCCAATCGTAAATTAACGTTTAAAATCCTCCTTCTCTCAGCACAGCAGATCTTTCCAGGCAAGAGGCTGCCAGGGAAACAAAAATTTCTGTAACTTTCCCTTTCTCCGCCCCTCCCTTTCAAGTTTCAATCGCCATTTTAAATTGCTAATTTGTTACTTCCGAAGGAGGCTATAAACTTTGGAGTTAAGTGTGAATACTTGCAGTCTGACTTCTCCTGGCTTGTTCTGCCTGCAGCAATTAAAGATGTTAAAAGTCCCTCATTTGTTGTTAGCAGAAATGGTCGTGGCTTCTAGCCCTCTAATTAGTGGAGTCTTCCCAGGTCCAGAGCAGATTGGCAGGCTTCTAAGGAGCCCTCGCCCTTCGCGCCCCAGGATTTCTCCTAAGGCACTTGGGGGGCTGTACCTCCACCTGCCGGCTCTTCTCTCTCCCCTTTGCCCGGGGAGAGGGTTTTCAAGCCCCAGACAGCTGTTTTTCAGCTGTTCTGGGGCTTTTACAAAACCGGGGATCAGACGCCCATGGAGGAGTGTCAACGAAGTCCTGCGGAGCCAACCTTTGCTTCTTCCTCTAGCCCCCCAGTAATGGATCTGTGCAATGGATAAAGGTGTTCGTAGCTCTAGGTGGACTCCAGCAAAGTCAAGAAATAGAGCCAGTTGATCTGAGTCCCCATCAAATTTCACCCTGAATCAGGGTGATTCAGCACTGCTCCTCCCTCATCATGTTGGCCCCTGTATGCCTATGCTTGGTGTGTTTGGTGGTCTCCCTCGGCTCTAGTTCATGGAGGGGGGGTGCCCTCCTTGGGTGGCTTGCCTGTTGCGCGGAGGAGCCACCAGCAGCAGTCTTTAACTTTAACTTTTAACTTTTATTTGATTTATATACCACCCTACTCCCGAAGGACTCAGGGCGGTGCACAGCCAACAATAAAATACAAACATACAAAATTTAAAAAGCAGAAATAAAACCAAATTAAATAGTTTTGGCCCAGACAGATTAAAACCCCAATCAATTTAAAACAAATTTAAACATTTAAATATATAAAATACTAAAAAAATATTAAAAATTTAAAAAAAATTTTTTTTGAGTCTTGGGCTCATTCTCCTTCTGGTGGGTGGAGAAGGGGGGCTGCATTCCCATCTGCTTCTCCTCACTTCAAAGGGCTCAGTTGCAACCCCCTCTCTTTGGGGCAACATGACGGTCCCTCATCACAGAGGGTGGTTTGGTCAAATTTTTCCCTCAGCTGTTCTAAGGATCTCCCCAAGGGTTTCATCAGAGTTTTTGGGAGTCTGGCCTATTTCCAGTCCCTCGTCCATTCCACTCTTCCTAGCTCGCTCAGGGGTTTCCCCCACCCCTGGGTGCTAGGGTGGGGGAGCTCAACCTCAGCCCTTTAGGGACTTTTTTCCATCAATAATTTTCATTTCAGTCACTGAGGCGAGCATCTCAGCTGTCTTGGCTTTGATATACAAAGAGGGCTACATTTTGGTTCTGACTGGGCTGCTGGTTCCTGGAGATCCCTGGGTGGGGGCAAGTTCTGCCCTGCTCTGGGTCACCTGGAGTAGGCTATCTTTGGATAGCCCACCCTCTGCCATGGTAGCCTGAGTTTCTCTCCACGCATCCCTGGTGTCGGGGAGAGAATGGACAGTCCAGAGTTCAGGAATCCCAATTGGTTTGATTAGTTTTGTGAAAGTTGGCTTGCTGTCAGGTTTCTGACTTATGCCCTAATTAAATCATGAGCTTCAAGCCAAGCTTCAAAAGAAATCCAGTTATTTATTAGGAGCGTCATGATGGCATGGACCAAGTGAAGCCAACTCTGACCTTATGTAATTCGTACCTTGGCTCTGACCGTATTTTCCCCTCCCTCCAAGGTGTGTCATCAGTCACATTCCCCAATGAAGCAATTTCGCTGATTGTAGAAGTCACTCCCTCTGGCCACTGTGGATCTTCGTGGAGATGGCCTTGACATTTGCCGGCTGGAATGTGCTTTGTTTTGATTGATGTTCTAGTTCCTTGATGCAGCTGCGAGGCTCAATTCTCCATCTCCCTGCCTATGACAACTCAAGAGCAGGTCAGGAATGCTTCACGAGTTGACACCCCTGTTCTAGAGGAAAATTTTGCTCAAGTTATTCTGCCTAATTGTGTTCTTTAAAATCAATCTTCACTTTAAAAAGTCATTCCAAATTTATGGGATATAAAAATGCAGAAGGTTGCAGTCCTACATGTATCAAATTTAGATATATGTGTAGATTTATATAGCTTGTGCTCTTATTGGGATTCAACCCTTATTTTCTCAATGTTGTTTATATTTAATTTCAGCAATGTGTATTACTTTTATGGTAGTACTTAAATAGCATTATTTTCTATTGCATGTTATCATGGGACAAAATGGTTTATACAGGTAGTCTTCGACTTATGGCCAGTTGTTTACTGACTGTCTGAAGTTACAATGGATCCCCAAAAGATACTTATATCACAGTTCCAAAGTTCCAATAGCCCCTCCACAGTCATATGACCACATTTTACAATGGGTTTTTTTACCAAAAACTGGCATTTATTTCCATTATGGAAATAAATGTTCCATTATGGTCATAAGTCAAGGACCATCTGAAATTTGTATTTATTGGTCATTAAATTTTCAGAATGTCACATTTTGAATGTAACATTACTCCCTCTCCCCCTACCCGCTTTATATATTACATATATGCACTAAACTTTCTTCTTCATTTTTAGTTTATTTCCACCTAAAGCCTCTAAAGGAAGATCCAGCAAAGGCTCATCCAAAAAACCCCCTGTTGCTCTTTGAGTTTCCATTGCCTCCGCCTCCATCTGTTTCCGCTGCTCTTCAAGCTCTTGTTCAAATTGCTTCTCTTTCTCACCCTCCTCTATACCTAACACTGAGGATGTATGTGGAAATGTTGTGCCAGTTTTAAAAACATTGAAGTAAAAATCTTCCACTTTTTCAACAGTATTTAATCGATATCTCTCTCCTTGATACCTCAATATTATGCCAACTGGAGCATCCCATCTGAATTGAATTTGTTGTTTCTTTAATTCAGTCACCAAAAATCCAAAGTCCTTTCTATCTCTTAGCATCTTAGGCGGCAACTCTTTGTAAATCCCAATCTCCCTTCCATCCACTTGAATAATAGAAACAAAAGACTTTTGCAGGATATCATTTCTTATTCTTCTATCTGTAAAGTAGATCACCACATCTCTAGGCAATTGCCTTTCCCTTGCCACCCAAGAATTCACCCTGTAGACCTTGTCCATTTTGCACAAAATCTCCTCAGGGCTAACCTTTAGCATCACAGCGAGGGCATCAGCACAAACCCTTCTCAAATCTTCTCTGTTATTTTCTTTTATTCCTCTCAGTCTTACAGCAAACTCCATGAATCTAAATTGCATCATTGTCACTTCATTTTCAATCCTTTGCATTTTATTGTCAACATTAGAAATTTTATAATCAGCTTCCTTCATTTTAGATTCTACTTCTGAACTAAGTTCTTCCACTTTTTTATCAATCTGGACAACTACTTCTGACAAGCCAGTCACAACTGTCAGTATGTCACACTTCATCTTGTCATACTTTTCTTGAACCATCTCCTTAATTTCCTGTTGAGATTTTTCAAATTTCTGGTCTAAAACTTCATTTTGATTCATCAGAGCCGCAGCAATAAATTCCTTCAAATCTTTAAAACCAGTCTCCTATGCTTGGCTCTGAGTCTGCAAACTTAATAGCTGTTCTTGTGACTTGTGGGTGGAGGAACACCCCCCCCCCCGCAGCTTAGGCGGCTGGCTTTGTCTGCTTTGAAGCCATTCTGCCACGCTGTCTGATTCTTTCTAAGAAGGAAATCCTCCCTCCCTTTTCACCACAGAATCCTCTCAGAAATTTCCCCAGCTTTAATCAAGTCTCTAAGGGAGAAGGAACAGGTCAAAATCACTTTAAAAAGAGCTTTTCCCTTTTCTTCTAGCCAGCGCTGTTGCTTTAGATACTTTGTAACGTATTAAAACACTCAGGCAAATCCACTTTCGCTTTCAGCTTTTTTCCTACCGCTGAAGCCGGACACCATTTTAGCAAACTTGCACTTTTTCTCCATTCTTAAGTTCAATCACAGGGCTAATAATACTTGCAGTTTTAAGTTTCAAGTCCAGATTCCACCCTGTTTATTTTTGACAATTCTCTTGGATTTCGCTGGTTATGTTGGTCACGTCGTCTGGCTCTGCCCCGGAGTCCGGAGCCTCGGCGAGCTGGATAGGGAGCCTCACCCTGCTTCCTCCCCAGAAGCAAAAAAAGACAATCTGGGGACTTCGCAGGGAGCTCTATCTGGTCTCGCCGACTCTCCTCCTGTTTCCTCAAGAATGTGGAGTTTTTCAAGCCGCCTCTTAGCTATAGAGGTGGCTCTTTACGGGCGGTGGGGCTGGCGGTCTTAAAGAGACCATCTAGCGACGACGACGGCGCCAACCAGAAGTCTGAAATTTGTATTTATTGGTTATTAAATTTTCAGAATGTCACATTTTGAATGTAACATTACTCCTTTCTTCCTCTCCCCCTACCCGCTTTATATATTACATATATGCACTAAACTTTCTTCTTCATTTTTAGTTTATTTCTTGAATAAATCAGGGCAATATCAAATTATGCTCTACTTTATTTTTTTCAAGAATTCATTTTAATGGTATTTTTACCATTAAAATGAATTCTATTTTTGATTGGAATCTGAAAAGGCAACAGAAATCATACTATTACACAAAAACTCTATGGCTCTTATAATTACTAAATCTTACAATATATAGGCTCAGTTCTCTTCTTTCTAAACTTATATAAATGTACAATATATCATATAGTGTATATAGTGATTAAGGCACCAGGTTAGAAATTAGGAGACTATGAGTTATTGTTCTGTCTTAAGGATGAAACCACCTTGGTGACCTTGGCCAGCTACTTTCTTTCAGCCAGCCCTAAGAAGTAGGAAAAGGCAAACCACTTGTGAAATCTTGCTAAAAAAACTGCAGGGACTTGTCTATGCAATCATGAGGAGTCAACACTCCTTTGAAGGCACAAACATTATTTTTAAAAAAAATAATATCAATGGTATGTATCAAATTACATCTTTATAATCATTTTCTGTTCTAAGTTTTTTAAAAATATTCAATAGCACTTCTGCAGACTTGTATATATGAACACAAACATGGTAAACACGATAACAAATCATATCAGTTTATTACAGCCCTAAGTCCAGATACAATAAAATATATAATAGAATAGGAAACAGAATAAATACAATGGGAAATAAAAATAATTAAGAACAGATGAAATAAAATATAATGAAAAAATAATGTTGCGGATTTTGTACAGATAGTAGCATAAAATTGGGAGACTTGGGAAGATGTTCTTGTCTGAAACAAGTAACATTAGGTAGAAATCATATTCCCTCTATGAAAATTTATTCAACATTGCATAAATGAAGGTCTCAATGAATGGACATTATTTGTAGCTCAGATTTGAAATGAAGGATTTTTGGTGCTGTCTGGTTGTTTTCTTGCAGATGTATCATTACTTAGACTAGATAACTTCATCATCACTAGCGCTGATTGTTTTACCTAATTTGATAAAATCCGGCAGCGACCTCAGCGGGTTAGGAATGAAAGGGTCGGGGCTCCGTTCCTGGGTTCCTAACAATCCCACATTTGGAGCCGAAACAGGCGCTATTGATCTTGTAGAGATCAATAGTTTACAGGGGAACATCTTAGGACCTCGGAGGAGATCGCAACTCCTTCGAAGGTACAAGATACAGCCCTTAATCCAGTGTGAGGAAAAACCAGCCTTTCAGGGCTGGCCGGAGGCGCTGACAACTGCATGAGTGGGAAGCGAAGATTGATAACGAAAAGAAGTCATCAACAAGAGACTAAAATTTAAGAAAACCCAAAAATCATTTCACAGTGAGAAGTAGACGCTGGTGGTAGAGAACTGCAGAAAAAGAGATAAGAGAAGCGGCAATGGAAGGATTGATTGGAACGGAGCCATTTTGAACGGAAACGTGACAGCGCAAAAAACTTGAACAGCCGAAGTGTATGGAGAGAGCGTGAGGAAGGTACTTGTTAATTATGAAAAATAGAATTAGACTCATGCATGACTTTAAACCTCGATACTATTGGATTCTATTAACGTGGATAGGATCGAGTGGATTGAATTGGACAAACATAGAGCAAGAACAGATCGTGTAATATTGAAGTGAACGGAGAGAGAGTGAGGAGTGTGGTGTGCTGGAGACCAGAGGAAGGATTCTGGATGGATTCGTATAAGTTGATTGCACCAGATTTTATTGGCGTCAATCGGATTGATTGGACTGAATTGGGCAACCAGAGAATGAAACAGATTGTGCAATAGTGTGGAGAGAGGTGGGACAAACTATGGAACAATCTATTTGACTGGATTTTTACAAATTATCGTCATTTCCGACACTTCTGGTGACATTTCTTTCGAAGATCAGGATATAAAGCGTCAGAGCTTTTGACTATTTGACTTTCAAACATCTAACTATTTGGATATAATTTTGGACATAACTATGACAGAGAAAAAGTAATAGATCAACTGGACGAAAGCTGGACATTCGGTGAACAGGAACATACGAGGAGTTATATTATATCTTTGGATTTGGACTTTGATTTTACAAGTTGAAACATAGTGGATTATATAGTCTAAATTGGACATTGAAATAAATTCAACATGAAAGGGGCGATCCAGACTTTGGAACGGTGATTGACTGGAAGAAGAATAGGACTACATAATAATAAAAAAGATAAAAGACTATAAAATAAATCCACAAAGAGAAACAAACGGACAATATGGTTATTGCTGGTTTGGACTAAGTTTACTATATTATATTATAACGTAATAGAATTGGAAAATAATATTTAACAATTTATTAGCCTTTCTTCTTAAGTATTTATAATGGAATAATTCGCTTATTTAAATTTAACTAGACAACTATAGTATATTATATTCGATAGGTTTATTTACTTGAAGCTAATTGATTTAAGTAATTCGATAGAGATATAATATTTAAGATAATTAGAACTTGATTGGTAAAGGGGTATATATAGAATATAGAAATTGATATTGACTTGATTCTAGAACTAATATAACATTGTTAGAGGAATATATTTTACCTTTTAATCAATTGAAGAATAAGGTAATCAATGAATTGCTAGAAGCTTGTCTTTTCCCCGTTGTTCCCTTCTCTCTTGCCTCCCCCCGCTTTACCTCCTCCTTTATTTATATTATCATATTGTTGATTAGACGTACTCTCAAATAATATCGCAATAATAACTGTATATTTAACCTATAAAGATTAACCAGGTGATTGATAATTTTATGAAATTGTGGGCAAGAATAGTAAGCATAATAGACATGGCAACTTCAAGTACATCAACCACTATCAAAACAACTAAGAAGATATCCCCAACCCAAACATTATTGGTGGCCTCCCCCGCACAGCAGAAGACAGGGGAAATGATAGAGAAAGAGAAGACTAATACCATTATAGGTATGCAAAATATACAGGCAGCCCTTGCAATGATTCAAGAGGGAATGAAAAGAATGGAAGATAAGATGACTCTTAATCATGATGAAACCAAAAGGAATCATGAACAAATGTGATTGGATGTAGGGGAAATCAGCGATGACCTTAGAAATATAGATGAGAAGATAGTAAAAATCCAACAAAACATCACGGAGAATGAACAGAGAATTTATAAAGTGGAGGAAAAAACGGAAGCCACAGCCACAAGGCTGGAAAGGATAGAAAATCAACAAGCGATAAGGAGCCAAGATACTGAAGACGCACTGACATTTCTTGAAATGGAGAAGGCAGCCTTCTATCTAAGGTTTCAAAATATAGAAGAACAGAGAGATGAAGACTTGGGCGAAACTATGGTCGAAATATTGGCAAAGGCGACACATAAAGATAAAGATGAAATAAGAAATGGAATCGATGAAATCTATAGAGCCTTCACAAACTATGCAAGAAGAAACGAACTCCCCAAAGAAGTACATATTAGATTCATGAAGAAAACAATGAAAGAAGAAATATACAAAAAATGAGACAGGAGACAGTTATGTACAAGGGAGGGAAGTTCTAACATTAAAACAAGTACCGAGAAGGGCCAGGGACAGGAGAAGAGATTACAATTTCTTAACGAGACATTTTTTTTTTTAAATTTGATTTATATGCCGCCCTTCTCCGGAGACTCAGGGCGGCTTACAATGCGTTAAGCAATAGCCTTCATTCTTTTGTATATTTTATACAAAGTCAGCTTATTGCCCCCACAAACTGGGTCCTCATTTCACCTACCTTAGAAAGGATGGAAGGCTGAGTCAACCTTGAGCCTTGGAGAGATTCGAACCAGCAGAAATTGCAGGCAGCTGTGTTAATGACAGGGTGCACCAAACCACTGTACTATCAAGGCTCTTAAACAAGCTCAAGATAAAATTCAGATGGCTCATACCGGAAGGGGTATTTATCTCATGGGAAGGAAGGAAATTTCGAATAGACACCATAGAAAAAGACTTTGTTGATCAACACCTAGGATATGAAGGAGAACAGGAAAGCAGAGAGAGTAGAGAGGAACTAAACTCTAGCGACCAAGAGGTACAAACATTAAACAAGGAGGATAGGGAGCGGAGGAGGGGAAGGTCACCAAGAAAAAGACATCAAATATTTACCAAACTGCAAAAACTAGGGACAGACATAATTACATTACAAGAAGTACATATAAGAAAACAACAGAAGAAATTACTTGAAAATCAAAAATTAGGAATAATATATACATCTTTAGGCAATTACAAAAAAAGGGGAGTGGTGATATATGTCAGAGACCATATAAGAACCAAGCTAATTCATACGGATAAAGAGGGTCGAGTGCTAATGATAGAAGTAAAATTGGAAACAAAAATAATAGTGTTAGTAGCTATTTACGCTCCAAATGGAAACCAAATAGATTTCTACAAAAAATTACACGACAAACTAAAAGAGTATGAAAACGTCTGTATTGTCGGCGACTTTAATTCAATTGTAAACCAATGAGAAGATTATCATAGCAATAGAAGAATAAAATCAAAAGGAAGATATTACCAGAAACATTCAAGGATTTGGCACAAGAAATGAGTTTACATGACACTTGGCGAGAATTAAACACCAAAGTAAAAAAATACATATATTTTTCTGGCCCTCATCAATTGTGGTCCAGGCTGGACATGGCTTGGATGACACCTCAATTAAGCAAAGAAACATGAAGTAGAAATTATGCCTGGCTGATCATAACCCTATCAAAATAGTTTGGAAAGGTTTCCGAAAATAGAAAAGATGGAAAATGGATACAAATATAATAAAGGAAAAAGAGTACTTACAAATGATAGAAAAGGAAATGAAGATATTTTTCCAAATCAACACAAAGGATCAAATGTAGTTACAAAATCTATGGGATACGACGAAAGCTTATATTAGAGGCCTAACCATTGCATATGTGGCAAAAAGGAAAAAAGAAAAACAGAGAATTAGGAATGATCTACTGGAAGAAATTAAGATAGAGGAAGCTAAATTACAACAGTATCCTAATAACAAGATAGTGCAACAAAAACTTAACTTGGCTAAACACAAATTGAACTTAACTACAAAAACTGAATTGGCACAGAAAATAAGAATGGCGAAGCAGACCAATTTTGAATACGCAAATAAAACCGGTTGCTGGTTAGCTTACAAATTAAAAAAGCAAACAGAAAAAAGAATTATCCACCAACTCCAGGACGAATCAGGAACCTTATACCATACACATTTAGAGAAGAAAAATATAGTTAAAACATTCTTTCAAAAACTATATCGACAGGAAGATGTCCCAGAAGATCAAATCAGAAAATACCTTCATAAAATCAACATCACATATTTTGAAGAAGAACACAGAGAGATCTTGAATCGGCCCATAACAATGTTCGAATTGATTGAAACTCACAAAAAACAAAATAACAATAAAACCCCAGGACTAGATAGAATTCCTACTGAATTTTACAAACTCTGCCAACAATCAATAGAGGAAACATTGTTACAAGTGTTTAATGCAGCATTACTGACAGCTGAAATTCCAAAATCCTGGACAGAAACCATCATTACATTAATACACAAAGAATCTTGAGAATAAAAGCAGGAGGAAGAAAGGAAGAAGAGTAAAATGGTTAATTAAAATTTAATGGATAGCTTCCTGAAGGTTGTGAATTTATATTCTGAGAAACGAAGTAAGAATATTTTATTGATGTATTAAGAGATTTTTAGAACGTTTAATATGAGATTTTAGTATTTTAAATGTTGAAAAAGAATGGTGTTTGAGGGTTTGAAATCAAATTTATCAGTGTTTGTTAATGTTTCTAAAACTCTAAAAGTTATGGATTACATGCTAAGAAAAAGGCTTTTATATTTAGGAAGAAAGAATTTAATTTAATTGGTTTTCAGAATTTATAAAAGGAAGGTTGATGAATAATTTGTAAAAAGGGAGTTAAAGTGTGTGAGGGAGTTTTGAATCTTGCAGTAAGTTAGAATATTTTAGCATATGTTTGTTAACTCTTATACCCTGTTTTTGCGCTGGGAAGTCGGGGGTGGGGGGGTGGGGAGGGGGGATTGAAGGTTGAGTTAGGATATAAAATGGAGAGACAGATAAATCTGGACAGGGCATCTGCTAGGAAGTTCTTTCCCCCTTGGTAGATATCACAGTGTGAAATTGAATCAGTTAAAATAAATTGCTTGGACAACAATTTCTGGGGATCTTTAGGGCTTGTAATTTTTTTATAGTCAGTCCATTCCTTAAAAGTGCCTCCAGGTTAAGAGCTTCCTTTTCCCAAACTGCCCACCTATATTTGGTTTTGGTAGGGTTTTTGGAAGTAGGCACAGGGCTGCAGGATCTCCTGTTCATTTTTCTGCAGGTGCCCTGCCTCTACCATCACACCACTAGAATCTGCTTGGATGACAAAGGAGGCATTGGGGTCTGGGTGTTTCAGTACTGGTTCTGCCATGAACAGGCACTTAAGTTTTTCAAATGCTGCTTGGCATTCCATTGTCCATTTCAGCAGCTGACTAGGCTTCGGCTTCCCCACCCCTTTCATCTCTAGTAGGTTGGTGATGGGCAAATCTGGGCAAATGATGGAATGAATTGGTGGTAAAAGTTTGTGAACCCCAAGAAGCTTTGTAGTTGCTTCTGGATATGGGGAGGAGCCCACTCCAGCACTGCCTGCACTTTCTTGGGGTGAATTTCTATTCCTTTGTGGAAAATGTGGTATCCCAGATAGTCAATTTTATTTTGGTTGAATTTGCATTTGGACAGCTTGGAGCTTTTAGATATGCCCCTGACTAATTTTACATGCTCTGCCATAGTCTCGGTATAGATTACCCCGATAGACCAAAACACCTTTGTACAGGTGTTCATGCAGCACTTCATTTATCAGCTGCATAAATACAGCAGGGGTACCCTGCAGTCCAAAGAAGGGGACTCAGAATTGGAAACACCTCAAGGACCAATTAGAAGCTGTTTTCCACTCATCACCTTTCTTGATCATAACTTCGTAATATGCCTCCTGCAAATCCAACTTGGTAAACATCCTCCCCTTGGCCAAGTGGACTAGCCTATCCTTCATCAAGAGCAATGGGTAGATGTTTTCAGTGCAAACAGCATCTAGTCTATGATAGTCAACACATAGTCACCTCATAGATGAAGGGGGCCATTCCACTCTCGATCTGGTATGTATGTTGTATGAAGCTGCACTTCAGATTTTTGTCTATGAATGGTCGCAGTTCCTATAATTCTGTAGGGGTCATCAAGTACAGCTTGGGTTTGGGCAGCTTAGCCACCTGTATGATTTCTATGGAGCAGTAAGTTGACCAGTGGGATGGAAGCACATCTGAGCCCTTTTCACTAAAAACTTCCCATAGGTCCCAATATTCTTCTTGGGTTTGCCCGCAGTGATTTAGGGCCAGGGACCTCAAGTTTCTTTTTCAGCTCCCCTTTCGAACTAGTCAGCCGAATCTTTGACATCCTCCTCCTTCACTTCATGTAGGGATTTCACTTCAATAGCCAGGCCAAGTTTAGTATGAGGGGTCTCTCCATGCCAGGTGCCACAATAAAGCTCAAGGCTTCTGTGTATGCCCCTATTCTCATTTCTATTGGCTCAATGATGAGCGTTGCTGCTCCTCTGTTACTGAGCCATCCAGCTGACAAAAATCCATGGGCACGTTAAGCTGCTCGAGTCTTAAACCTAGTTTCTCAACTAGGGCAGTATTGACCTGCCATCTGGTGCAACCTGAGTCCAGGAGGTCTACCAGGTTCCCATTGTACTCCAAGAATGGAACCACAAATTCTATGGGGATGGTTACTGGGATCACTGGGTGATTTACCAAGCGGTCATCATCAGAGTTGGTATAGTCAGAGTTCTCTCACCATCCTTGGGGGATGGGGTGAACTCAACGGCTTCCCCTTCCTCCAGGGCCATGTGTCAGGTTCTCTGAGCTGGCTTCATGGCTTCTTGGCCCATCCTGAGGGTGTCTTCTGGGCTGGGCATGCAGCTCAGCATTTGGCAACTTGGTGTCCCTCCTTCCTGTAGTTTTTGAATAACATTGAAAAGTAAATTTATTTTAAATGATATTGTTAACATTCTGGTTTGAAAAGATTTCATGAAGTTGAAATCTTTCAGATTTCATGAAAGCCTGGTTACAGATTTCATCTGAAATTAGATTGGAATTTGTAATCAACCTGTTATGGTAAATTCCTAACTGTATTGCTATTATGGGTACACAGCTTTGTAAGGGTTAACTGACCACATATCCCATCACTCCCATAACCACTCCTTACCTCCTAGCCCCTCCTCCTGGGTATAATAGCTCACATCACAAGGTATTCAGGTTGTTCCAGATGTGTACCTGAAAGAGAAAGATCCAAGGTCAGTGACCTCTGGCTCCATAAGGCCTAGGAGCAATCTAGGCCTGCAATAAAGGAATTTACTTAAGAAAGAGAATTCGCCTTGTGAGTTATTGGGCTAGATCCATCACCACACACAACCCTGTAAGATTAGTGAGAATGATTGCACATTAATAATTAAAGTTCTAATTCTAGAACCTCTTCTGGTTCTCTATTCTTTGAATTAATCTTATTTACCTTATATAAAAATTTGGGTAACCAAGAAGTGGAACAAGGGAGAAAGAGTTAGTGGTGAGAAATTGTCTCCACCTTTTTCAAACTTTTAAAATAAGCTTAAAATTTCTAACTCTGAATCTGTCATAGCATGCATTTTTCATATCAGAGAGAAATGTTATTTTCCTAAAATGGTAAACAATTCTGGGAAGTCATAGGATGCCATTAAATGACACAGTAGTATTCTATTTGGAGTACAGGGGAGCTGATGATGAGAATTGTAATGGTGGCACCTGGAAGCAAATATGTCATTTATTTATTTAAACCATACTCTGATTTTGTGGATAGTGTCCTAATTACCAATACATCTCTGAAAAGAATTCCCAGTGCAGCTTGGAAGCCCTATGTGCCTTGACTCCTTGACTCAATAGTCTTCAGGACATCTATTCCTCCATGCCAATCCTTTATGTTCAACTTGGGAGGGGAGGCTTCCATCTTTGTGAGCTGGGAGTGGAGAAACCAATCTTTATAAGAATAGAATAGATAGAATAAAAAATTTTATTGGCCAAGTGTGATTGGACACACAAGGAATTTGTCTTGGTGCATACGCTCCCTGTGTACATAAAAGAAAAGATACGTTCACCAAGAATCATAAGGTACAACACTTAATGATAGTCATAGGTACAAATGATACAAGCAACAAAATTACAGTCATACAGTCATAAGTGGAAGGAGATGGGTGGTGGGAACGATGGGAAGATTAATAACTTAGTAAATAGTTTGACAGTGTTGTGGCAATTATTTGTTTAGCAGAGTGATAGCATTCAGGAAAAAATGTTCTTGTGTCTAGTTGTTCTGATGTGCAGTGCTCTATAGTGTCGTTTTGAGGGTAGGAGTTGAAACAGTTTATGTCCAGGATGCAAGGGGTTTGTAAATATTTTCACAGCCCTCTTTTTGACTTGTGCAGTATACAGGTCCTCAGTGGAAGGCAGGTTGGTAGCAATTGTTTTTTCTGCAGTTCTAATTATCCTCTGGTAATCCTTTATGGTAACATCCCTGACTCTTTACAATAATCTCTGCCACAGAGATCAAGAGTAATGGTCCATTGGTCTTTAGTCAGTGGTGAAATCCAATTTGTTTTACTACCGGTTCTGTGGGCATGGCTTGGCAGGCGTTGTGTTGCTTGGTGGGCATGGCTTGGTGGGCGTGGCAGGGGAAGGATACTGCAAAATCTTCATTCCCACCCCACTCCTGGGGGAAGGATATTGCAAAATCTCCATTCCCACCCCACTCTGGGGCCAGCCAGAGGTGGTATTGGAGTATTCTCTGAACTACTCAAAATTTCCGCTACTGGTTCTCCGAACTGCCCAAAATTTCTGCTACCGGTTCTCCAGAACCTGTCAGAACCTGCTGGATTTCACCCTGCTTTGGTCTTTAGAGAGGCAATCAGAAGGCTTTGGAACTGATTGACTGCTGATGTTGCACTTCTAGGTAGGTGGAATTGGCTTTTATTTGAAACTATTTATATAGTAGTCTTTAATTGTTCAGAAAGTTATGTTGTTTTACTTTGGTTTATTGTAAACTGCCAAAAACTTTGTGACCCATACTCTTATTTGATTTTTGGAACTTGGTACTTTTATTCTTAGTTTACTATTAAATCATGTGAGGGGCCAGAATTTAAAAAGAAAGCCAGTGAATGGTAGAGAGCAAAGAGATATTGTAAAACAATATCCAAACTTTATCTACCACACATTTTTTTTAAAAAAAATATTTTTAAACAAAACATAAAACAACCATCATCCATTACAATTACAGAAAGTGTGTCGATCAGTTACAATTCTTTTATGCTTAATCCCATATCCAAAATTAACAAGTTATTTAATTTCTCTTATTTGTCAATTTATTATATCTCATTGTGTTATTATTCTCATTTAACATTTACTTAACAATGGTATTTATCCCCTAAAAACCATATCATATATTTTATTATTACATTTATTTCATATTTCATACTTTATTTCCATGCTTTCTTATCTAGCCATTGATAAAATAAATCCCATATCATATAATATATTTATCTTCCTGTTCTCTAATTTCAAATGTCAATTTACTCATTTCAGCACATTCCATAACTTTCTTAATAACTTCATCTTCCGTAGGTATTTTCTCCTTTTTCCAATTTTTAGCAAATACAATTCTAGCCGCTGTTAAAACATTCACAATTAAATATCTCAGTTCTCTATTATATGTTTCTGGTAAAATCCCTAATAAAAATATCTCTGGTTTAAAGTCAATGTGTTTCTTTGTCATTTTTTCCAACCGTGTGTGGATTTTAGTCCAATATCTTTTAGCTTCTACACATGTCCACCACATATGGTAATATGAGCCCAGTGTCTGATGACATTTCCAACATTTTTCCATTTTGTTCTTGAACATTCTGGCTATTCTCGTTGGGGGTAAATGCCACCTGTAAAACATCTTATACAAATTCTCCTTATATGTGTTGACATTGTCATTTTATAATTTTGTGACCACAATTTTTACCATTTCTCTAAATCAATTCCATGACCAAAATTTTCCCCCCAGGCAATCATTGTTTCTTTAACTTGTTCTTCCAATTTTACCTCTAATAAATAACCATACAGTTTTTTAATTACATAGTCATCAGAACCTGTTAAAATTGTATCTAGATTAGTCAAATTACTATAAAAACCCTCTGTCTTAGAATCTTTATCATATCTAGAATGTATTTGCATATATGAAAACCAATCCATCTTTATCTCTTGTTCTTCTAATTCTTGCTTCAATTTAAGTTCACCCTTTTCATTCAATAATTCACTATATCTAACAATTTGTTTCTTTCTAAATGTTATTGAGTATGAGAATGCTTCAATGGTAGATAACCAGACTGGAATTTTTAAATAATGATGTCTTTTAATCTTCTCCCAATTTAATAACAAAGACTCTTGTATAACATGTCTTCTAAAATACCCCTGTGTTTTTGTACTCTTGTACCATAAGAAAACATGCCAGCCCAACAGCAAGTCATGTCCTTCTAGAGCAGTGGTTCTCAACCTTCCTAATGCCGCGACCCTTTAATACAGTTCCTCATGTTGTGGTGACCCCCAACCAGGGATGGGTTCTAAATTTTTTTATTACTGGTTCTGTGGGTATGGCTTATTTTGTGGGCGTGGCTTGGAGGTCATGTGACTGGGTGGGCGTGGCTAGCTGGTCATGTGACCATGGGTGGCCATGGCTATATGTATAGGGACTACTCAGAGGGCTGAAAAAAGTCATTTCTAACAGGTCCTCGCACTTTTGACTGGTCCTCACACTTATGACCATCCTCACATTTATGCCCGTGCAGCATTCTTAACAACCATGTCACTCATTTCACCCATTTCAAATAACTTTTTCAGCCCTCTGAGTAGTCCATGTGCACAAAAGGACTACCCAGAGGGCTGAAAAAAGTGATTTCTGACAGGTCCTCACACTTTTGACCGGTCTTCGCACTTATGACTGGTCATCATTTATGCCCATTGTAGCATTCTTAACAACCGTGTCACTCATTTCACAACTGCTTCTCTTCACCATGGTGACAAGATAGGGCAAAAACGTAAAATGTGAGGACAGTCGTAAGTTCGAGCCTGGTCAAAAGTGCGAGGACCAGTCAGAAATAACTTTTTCAGCCCTCTGAGTAGTCCATATGCATAAAAGGATACAGCAATAGAGAGGGATGAAGGAAGAGAAGGGAAATTAGAGTAGGAGTGAGGGTAAGAGAGGGAGGAAGGGAGGAGGAGAAGGAGAAAGGAAGACGAAGTAGGGAGGAGAAGAGGGGGAGGAAGAGAAAGTAAGAAGGAAAGAAAAGAGAGAGGTGGTAGGTTTGAGGAGAAAGATTGCTGTACAATAAAAAAGATGAAAGGGAAGAAAGCCAACCCCAAACAAATATAAAGATATTAAGATAAAGAATGAATTGTTAAACTTTAAAGAATAAAAGAGAATAAATATGAATAAATAACAATAATTAGAAACACACATACAAACATACAATGTATTTTCTTTTGTAGGAAGTTAGCACCCACCCCTTTCCTGGAAGAGTGAGATATTTTAGGAAATATGAAAAAGGCAGAATATTATATTTCCCTGGGATAAGCATGTTTTGAAGCAGCTCCCATCTTCCTGCCCCTACCCTTTGTCAATGGGCCATTAAGGCGTGGGCCAGTCTATTCTACATAACAAAGATCTACCTCCTTCAGGCAGAGCCATAGTAGGAATTGCCCAAGATCCAATAAAGATAGGATTAGCCCTCTACACAATAGCAGCAGAAACTCACCACATGTGACCTGGGAAACATTTGTGACCATCAGCCAGCAAGGCTAGCTAAGACTCCCACCCCCTGGGAGTCTGACAACCAATCAGGATATTCTTTCAGGGCCCCAAGAAATGCAGAGCCAGAGAGAGCATAAAAACCCGAGGATTTACTGTATCTGCCCTTTTCTGTTCAGGAATTCAAGCCATGTGATCCTGTCCACCATTAAACCATCTTTCCAAGCAGTCTCCATGTTTCCAGTGTCTTTTTCCCCACTTGGAGCAGAACCTAGCAGATTTCTTCCAACACTTTGAACAGAGCATTTGGCCGGTTCACAAATTTAAACAGTGTTTAGTCATTTCAATTAAATTTACAATTTCTATATTTCCTTTTTGCCATATTTATTCCTCATCTATTTTTTTTAAAAAACCAATATTACCCTTCATCCTCATCTCTAATCTTAATCAAATTCAATTTTTCCCTTCTATTCTATATTATACCCCTTCCCATTGTCATCTATTTTTATATCCATCCTCACATTGGTTAAGTATGTAATATTACAGTTGTTTAATATAAATTCAACATTTTAATATAAATCAATTAGTTATATAACTACCTTTTTTGTATATTAATCAATATGAACATGAATATTCCAATTATTTCCATGCAATCCAATTTCTTACAAATCAATTAATTATATTTATAATAATAAACCAAATAATTTCCCCCATATATTCCTCCAAACCACAACTTAACCATTTCTGCTTTCAACACAGTATACAATTAATAGTATCTCTATTATTACAATTCCCTAGTTAAATAGAGCTTTTTTTCTTTTGTGTTTTAAAATCTTGAACTCTCCTCTTTTTCCCTAAATTTCCCATTGTTTGCACCTACCATTTTTGGTGAGGAAAAAGAAAAGAAATCTGCCTGCCTAATTTTCCAACGTTGCAGCAACAGCAAAGCCAACAGCCTGCTTTACTTTCAGTTTCGGTTTTCAGCATAGCTAGGGGGAAAAAAATTGCTCCAGCACTCTTTGCAGGCAAGCAGCAGAGCCCTGAGCAAAACAGCTGAGAGCAAATCAGCTGAGGGTCGGGAGCTGATCTAATCCAGGGCTAATTAGCCTATGCTGAAGCTCTGCAGGCCAATAAAATTACAAAAAAACACCAAACCGTTTGTTAAATTGCTGGCTTGCCCGCCCCTCGCCCACCACTATTTATTGGCAATAAATAGTGTTTTGGAGAGGCGGGGCAAGCCAGCAATTTAACTAATGGTTTGGCAGAATCCCACCACTGGCTATAGGCCGGCCCTTTGAAGCCCCGCAGCAAGAATTTAAACAGTTTTTTTTTCCTCTAGCCATCAGCTGGGACTCAGGAGGCAACAATAGATTGGGAGTGGGTGGGGTAAGCGAACGGCCGGCGATCCAACAGAGCAGAGAGTGAAGGTGAGTGAAGGCGTGGGGGAGAGTGCCTGATGGATCCTGATAGGTTCCAGATGGAGCTTGGGCCATTCCCTGAGGCTCTGGCACACGCCTCGACTGGAGACCTAGTGGCCGCCTGGGATAGGGCGGCCGCTGGAGCTCTGGATCAGGTCGTGCCTTTGCGGCCTTTGACCCGGCGCCGATCTCATTTAGCTCCTTGGTTCACTGAGGAGCTGAGGGAGTTGAAGCGCCGGAAAAGATGCCTAGAGAGTAGTTGGAGGGCTAGTCTTTCTGAATCTGACAGGACACTGGTAAGATCTCATATTAGGAATTACCTAGTGGTGATAAAAGCAGCGAAATGTAGCTATTTTGCTGCTCTTATTGTGTCATCAGATAATTGCCCGGCCGCCCTGTTTAGGGTGACCCGCTCCCTGCGCCACCAGGAAGCGCAGGAGGACCCCTTGGAGGGTAGAGCCGAGGATTTTGTTCAATATCTGTATGACAAAATCACTCAGATTCGGGAAGATCTGGACTCTGACTGGGTAGTCTCAGGGGGAGGGACTGGGGCAGGTCTTGAGAATGTTATCTGGGATGAGTTTGATCCTGTGACCCCTGAGGACGTGGACAGGATTCTGGGTAGACTGAACGCGACCGCTTGTTTATTGGACCCATGTCCCTCCTGGTTAGTGCTGGCTTCTTGGGAGGTGACACGAGGCTGGTTCCAGGGGATTATAAATGCTTTGTTGGGTGAGGGTGTCTTTCCTGCCGCCTTGAAAGAGGCGGTGGTGAGGCCTCTCCTCAAGAAGCCTTCCCTGGACCCAGCAATGTTGGTAAATTATCGTCCAGTCTCCAACCTTCGTTTTGTGGCGAAGGTTGTTGAGAGTGTGGTTGTGCAACAGCTCCCCCAGCACCTGGATGAAACGACGTATCTGGATCCATTCCAGTCGGGCTTCAGGCCCGGGTACAGCACGGAAACGGCATTGGTGGCATTGGTTGATGATCTTTGGAGGGCTCGGGACAGGGGGTGTTCCTCTGTCCTGGTCCTGTTAGATCTCTCAGCGGCTTTTGATACCATCGACCATGGTATCATGCTGCACCGGTTGGAAGAGTTGGGGGTGGGAGGCACTGAGTTGCGGTGGTTCTCCTCCTTTCTCTCTGACCGGTTGCAGTCTGTGTTGGCAGGGGGACAGAGGTCGACCCCGAGGCCCCTCATATGTGGGGTGCCGCAAGGGTCGGTCCTCTCGCCTCTCCTGTTCAACATTTATGTGAAGCCGCTGGGCGAGATCATCCATGGTTTCGGGTGGAGTACCATCAGTACGCTGACGACACCCAGCTGTACATCTCCACCCCGGATCACCCCAACGATGCCCTTGAAGTGATGTCCCGGTGCCTGGAGGCCATACGGATCTGGATGGGGAGGAACAGGCTCAGGCTCAACCCATCCCAGACAGAGTGGCTGTGGTTTCCGATGTCCCGATATAGTCAGTTGACGCCATCACTGACTATTGGGGGCAAATCATTGGCCCCCACGGAGAGGGCTCGCAACTTGGGCGTCCTCCTGGATTCACGTCTGTCTTTAGAAGAGCACTTGACGGCCGTGACCGGGAGGATTTTTTATCAGGTTCGCCTGATTCGCCAGTTGCGTCCCTTTCTGGATCGGGACTCGTTATGCACGGTCACTCATGCCCTCGTCACCTCCCGCCTGGACTGTTGTAATGCTCTCTACATGGGGTTCCCCGTGAGGAGCACCCAGAGGCTCCAACTGGTGCAGAGTGCAGCCACGCGGGTGGTAATGGGAGCGACATGGCGCTCCCATGTAACACCTCTTCTGCGCGAGCTGCACTGGCTCCTGGTGGTCTTCCGGGTGCGCTTCAAGGTTTTGGTTACCACCTTTAAAGCGCTCCATGGCTTAGGACCTGGTTATTTATGGGACCGCCTACTACCACCAATAGCCTCCCACCGGCCAGTACGCTCTCATAGAGAGGGACTCCTCCGGGTGCCATCAGCCAAAGAGTGTCGACTGGCGGCCCCTAGGGGGACAGCCTTCTCTGTGGGGGCACCTACCATCTGGAATGAGCTCCCCCCGGAGATACGGAGGATCCCAGATCTGCGCTCCTTCCGCCGTGCTGTGAAGACCTTTTTATTCCATCAGGCGGGCTTGGCCTAATCTCTTCCCTTTTTAAATATGTAAATTTTAATCTGTTTTTAAATTATTGGGGTGTTTTAATCTGTCTGGGCCAAAATGATTTAATTTGATTTTATCTGGTTTTTAAATTTTTTGTATTTATGTATTTTATTGTTGGCTGTTCACCGCCCTGAGTCCTTCGGGAGTAGGGCGGTATACAAATCAAATAAACCTAAACCTAAACCAGCAAGTCAAAACCTCCTCTTGATCTAACATCTTGCAACAATTTTAATTTTATCCTCACCTTTTTACCCTGCCAAATATATTTTAACACAGTTTTATTCAAATCTTCAAAATAATCTTTTCCCAATCTAATTGGAATTGTCTGGAAGAAGTACAAAATTCTAGGCAATATTAATAGTTGATATCCTCCCTACCAATGATAATTGCAAATTCTCCCATTTGGCCAAATCTGTCACTATCTGTTGTTTAAGTTTATTGTAATTATTCTACTTAAGCGTATTGCATCTTGCTGATAAATATATCCCTAAATACTTAATCTTGTTTGTTACCTGCATCTTTGATACTTTCGCCAATTCGTCTTTCTGTTTTTTTAACATATTTTTTTTCAAAATCTTCGTTTTATCTTTATTTATTTTCAAACCAGCAACCTTTCCAAAGTCTCCTATTTTATCTATTGATTTGTTTATTGATTCAAATGGATCTTCCAAAATAAACATCAGGTCATCAGCAAATGCTTGCAATTTATATTCTTGATTTTGAATTTTCATTCCCTTTATTTCTTTTTCTTCTCTAATGTTCCTATTTAATACTTCTAGTGTTAACATAAACAACAGTGGTGACAGTGGACAACCTTGTCTCGTTCCTTTTTGTATTTCAATAGATTCAGTCAAGTCTCCATTTATCATTACTTTTACTGTTTGTTTATGATATAGAGCTTCTATGGCTTGAATAAATTTCATCCCAAAGCCCATCTGTTGTAGCTGTAATAACATAAATCGCCAATTCACATTGTCGAAGGCTTTCTGTGCAACTAAAAACATCAGAAACATTTCCTTTGCAGGATGTGCCTCATAGTACTCCAAAGTGTCCAGAATTATCCTTAAATTATCTCTGCTCTGCCTTTTTGGCAGAAATCCATTTTGATCCGAATGTATAAAATTAGTTAAATATCTTTTAAGTCTTTCTGCCAATATTGTAGTGAAGATTTTATAATCTGAGTTTAGCAGGGATATAGGCCTATAGTTTTCGATTTTTTGTGGGTCGGCGTCTTCCTTTGGAACAAGTGTAATATATGCTTCCAACCATGAATTGAGTATTTCCATCTTTGACATTACTTCATTCATAACTTCTAACAGTGGGAGACTCAGTGAATCCTGTAAAGTCTTACAATATTCCACTGGCAAACCATCTGGGCCTGGTGCCTTTCCAATCTTCTTTTTTTAAATTTTTTTTTTTAATTTTGATTTATATGCCGCCCTTCTCCGGAGTCTCAGGGCGGCTTACAATGCACTAAGCAATAGCCTTCATTCTTTTGTATATTTATAGTAAGTCAGCTTATTGCCCCCACAACTGGGTCCTCAATTTACCTACCTTAGAAAGGATGGAAGGCTGAGTCAACCTTGAGCCTTGGCGAGATTCGAACCTGCAGTAATTGCAGGCATCTGGTCTTAATAACCAGCTTAATAACAGGGTGCCTTAGACCACTGTACTACCAAGGCTCTTTTTTGAGTGCTTCTGTCAATTCCATCATCAGTATGTTTCCATCTAACATCATCTCAGTATCTTTAGGAATCTGAGGTAAATTTGCCTTGAGCAGATAACACTTTCCTCCTCTATATTTTCTTTTTTGTATAATTTTTTTATAATAATCTTGTACAATATTTTTCTTCTCTTCATTCCCAAATCTAATTTGTCCTTGATCATCTACTAATTGCATTATATTTTATTTTATTTATTTGTTTTAATTTGTATACTGCCCTTCTCCAGCAGGACTCAGGGCGGTGAACAGCCAGAATAAAACAGATCATACAAAATTTAAAAACAGTTTAAAAAACAATTAAATATTTTTGGCCACAATTTAAAACAACCCAATTAAAATCAATTCAATTTAACCGAAATAGTGGGATCAAGCCAGCCTGGCTAGGTGAAATAAATAAGTTTTCAGGGCCCGATGAAAAGTCCAGAGGTCTGGTATTGTGCGTATCTCTGCGGGGAGGTTGTTCCAGAGGGCGGGCGCCACTACAGAGAAGGCTTTCCCCCTGGGGGTCGCCAGCCGACATTGTCTGGTGGACGGCACCCTGAGGAGGCCCTCTCTGTGCGAGTGTATTGGCCGGTGGGAGGCTATTGGTGGCAGAAGGCGGTCTCGTAGATACCCCGGCCCTAAGCCATGCAGCGCTTTAAAGATGGTCACCAACACCTTGAAGTGCACCCGGAAGACCACCGGGAGCCAGTGCAGCTCGTGCAGGAGAGGTGTCACATGGGAGCGCCCCGTCGCTCCCATAATCCCCTGTGCGGCCACATTCTGGACCAGCTGGAGCCTCAGGGTGCACCCCAGGGGGAGCCCCATGTAGAGAAGTGACGAGCGCCTGAGTGACCGTGCTTACGGAGTCCCAATCCAGAAAGGGAGGCAACTGGCATATCACCCCTTTTGTTCAACATTTATGTAAAGCCGCTGGGCGAGATCATCCGTGGTTTTGGGGTGAAGTACCATCGGTACGCAGATGACACCCAGCTGTACATCTCCACCCCGGACCACCCCAACGATGCCCTTGAAGTGATGTCCCAGTGCCTGGAGGCCGTACGGATCTGGATGGGGAGGAACAGGCTCAGGCTCAACCCATCCAAGACCGAGTGGCTGTGGTTTCTGACGTCCCAATATAGTCAGCTGGTGCCATCGCTGACTATTGGGGGCGAATCATTGGCCCCCACTGATAGGGCTCGCAATTTGGGTGTCCTCCTGGATTCACGGCTGTCTTTAGAAGAGCATGTGACGGCCGTGACCGGGAGGATTTTTATCAGGTTCGCCTGATCCGCCAGTTGCGTCCCTATCTAGATCGAGACTCCCTACACACAGTCACTCATGCCCTCGTTACCTCTCGTCTGGACGATTGCAACGCTCTCTACATGGGGCTCCCCTTGAGGTGCACTCGGAGGCTCCAACTGGCGCAGAGTGCGGCCGCGTGGGTGGTGATGGAAGCGACATGGAGTTCCCATGTAACACCTCTCCTGCACGAGGTGCACTGGCTCCCGGTGGTCTTCCGAGTGCGCTTCAAGGTTCTGGTTATCACCTTTAAAGCGCTCCATGGCTTAGGACCTGGTTATTTACGGGACCGCCTGCTACCACCAATAGCCTCCCACTGGCCAATACGCTCCCATAGAGAGGGGCTCCTCCGGGTGCCATCGGCGAAACAATGTCGGCTGTCGGCCCCTAGGGGGAGAGCCTTCTCTGTGGGGGCACCTACGATCTGGAACGAGCTCCCCGCAGAGATACGTAGGATCCCGGATCTGCGCACCTTCCACCGCGCGCTTAAGACTTTTCTATTTCATCAATCTGGCCTGGCCTAAATCTTCTCCCCTTTTTAAATGTGGAAATTTTAAATGTGGAAATTTTAAATTTTAAATTGGTCTTATTTATAGGGTCATGGGTAAGGCGTTTTAAATTGGGGAGCCATTTTGGGTTTAATTCTGTTTTAAACGTATTTTAATGTTTATATTGTATGTTTTTAATTTTGGCTGTTCACCACCCCGAGTCCTTCGGGAGAGGGGGTGGTATAAAAATCAAATAAATAAATAAATAAATAAATAAATAAATAAATAAATAAATAAATAATCCTCTGGAGCCAGCCTCGTGTAACCTCCCGGGAAGCCAGCACCAACCAGGAGGGACACGGGTCCAGTAAACATGTGGTCGCGTTCAGCCGTCCCAGAATCCTGTCCACGTCCTCAGGAGCCACAGGATCAAACTCCTCCCAGATAACACTCTCAAGACCTGCCTCAATCATCCCGTCCGGACATACCCAGTCAGTGGCCAGACCTTCCTGAATCTGAGCGATTTTATCATGCAGCTACTGCACACAATCCTCAGCTCGACCCTGCAAGGGGTCATCCCGTGCTCCCAGATGGAAGAGGGAGCGGGTCACCCTAAACAGGGCGGCTGGGCGATTATCTGATGATGCAATAAGAGCGGAAAAATAGCTAGATTTTGCCACTTTTATCGCCACTAGGTAGGTCTTAATATGAGACCTCACTAGTGTTCGGTCAGATTCGGAACGGCTGGTCCTCCAACTGCTCTCCAGGTGACTTTTCCAGCGCTTCATCTCCCTCAGCTCCTCGGATAACCAAGGAGCTAGGTGAGTTTGGTGCTGGGTCAGAGGCCGCAAAGGCATGACGCGGTCCAAGGCCCCGGCGGCCGCACTATCCCGGGCGGCCACCAGGTCTTCAGCCGAGTCATAAACCAGAGTCTCAGGGATTAGCCCAAGCTCCATCTGGAACCTATCAGGATCCATCAGGCACCTGGGGCGGAACCACCTAGTCAGTTCTGCCTCCCTGTGGCAGGGTGTCGCAGTTAGAAAGTCTAGTCGAAGGAGTGAGTGGTCAGACCATGACAAGGGTTCGATGACCATATCCCCTATATCAAGGCCACTCAATCACTGACCAGAGATAAAAATTAAGTCCAGAGTGTGCCCGCCTATGTGAGTGGGGCCATGAATTAACTGAGTCAGGTCCATGGCCATCATGGAACCATGAACTCCTGGGCCACCTCAGACATTTCACCAATGGATGGCAGGTTAAAATCCCCCATGACCAAAAGCCTGGGGGTATCAACCGCCATCCCGGCTATGATGTTGAGCAGCTCGGGCAGGGCCATTGCCACGTGGCAGGGAGCCTTGATTCTCTCTCTTTTTTCAGTTTATATGCTAGCCATCTACCTGGTTTGTTGGCATCCTCAAAGTAATTTTGTTTAGCATTTCTAATTTTTTGTGCTAAATCTTCTTTTTCCAATAGTCCCATTTTATGTTTAGTTATATCCATTTTCAATTTAATATCCTTTTTTTGTGGGAACTTCTGTAGTTCTTTTTCAAGTTCCTTATAATCATCCTCTAATTTTGCCTCTTCTTAATATTTCTTTTCCTTGTATCGTCAATTATCAGGCCTCTGGCATAAGCTTTCATAGCGTCCCACAAATTTTGCATTGATGTATCCTCTTTTCTATTTTCTTTTTTAAAAAAAGTCTAATTCTTTCTCCATTTTCTGTACAAAGTCCTTTTCTTTTAATACTGTAGAGTTTAAAGTCCATCTGAACCTTCTCCTTCGTCCTTTCCATCTCACTATCATTGGATTATGATCTGCCCAGGTATTGGCTTCTATATCAATTACTTCTATATTAGAGGTCAATTCCATTGTCATCCATATCATATCTATTCTAGACCATGATAAGTGTCTATTAGAATAAAAAGTATATTGTTTCTTTTTTGAATTTCTTTCCCTCCGTGCATCTTTTAAATTCATTTCATCTGTCATCTTAAAGAAGGATTTCAGCAGAGTTTTCCTATTTTGTTTTGTTACCTTCTGTGTGTTATAGTCCATTTTCCCATCTACTATGCCATTAAAATCTCCCATCATACAAATATTTTCAGTCCAATTCAATTAATCTCATATGCAGTTTTCTATAAAAAAATCTTCTTGATTGTCATATTGCTATTAAGAGTATTTTTTTATTATTATCTATCATTTTTACCATCAAAATTCTTCCCTCTTCATCTGCATAATTTTTTTCCGCTGGTATTGTATCTCTGATATATAAAACCACTCCTCTTTTCTTACATTGCGGTAATGAAATAAATAGTTTCCCTAGTTTTGGCTCTATCAATATTTGTTCATGTTGCTTTTTAATATGCACTTCTTAAGTGCATATTAAGTGGTGGAGCTGACGTTGTGACGATACAATGGGAAGATTTCGGTGCTCCGAGATCACCATTGATATCTCCGCCGCTGGATGGTCCAGTTTGCACCTCACTGTCCTGTAGAGACAGTGATAGAGGAGGACACATCCTGTTGATCCCAGGGACACTTCAAAGTCCCTGGTTGATCCAGGAGAAGCCCTTCTTTTTGGCGGTGAAGAGGCAGCCATTCAGCGATTGCTGAAGTTGGGACAGCTCTGGAACGGAAGAGAATGAGTGAAAATGTAATGACTTGGTGAGAGACTTTTAAAATAGATTTTAAGAACACCCTGGATTGAAAAGATAGTTAAAATTGGAGATAGAAGAAGTTAAGCAGTGGAATTGAGTCTGAATTTAAGTTAATTTTCCTGCAATACAATTTTTTTTTTCCTCTTTGGGGATGCTTGTGGAAAGTTTTATTTTTTTAAATTTGACTGGACTGAATTGGAAGGGATTTTTTTTTTTTGACTTGTTTAATTACTAATTTTTTGGTGCCTTTTTAGTTTATAAGATTTTGGATTAATTTTGTTACCTCCTTTTTTGGCTAAATTTTAATTTTAATTTTTTACTTTTCATCGGCTTTATTGTATATTGAATGTGGAGGGAGAGTGGAAGGAGCAAGAAACATTGCCATCTAGTGGATTGAAACATTGTATCTTTTCTTTTTCTTTTTTTTTCACTGGTGAAAGAAAATAGCAACTGTGTTTTACTTCAAGATCTTTGAGCCTGTTTATAGATAAGATTTAGAAGAGCATCAAAGAGTGTTTACAGGATTGTTTATTCAGGTGCTCTTCGGAGAAACTATTATTGGCAAGCTGTTAAAACTTGAAAGAAGAAGATTGCAGCGACTCTGGAAAGAGAGCTGTAAAATTGAGTGAGACATATAAAAGAACTTTTGAATACTACACAGTTGTGGATCTTTGCATTAGATAGATTTTTTTTTACTTTTTTGTGTGGACATTATTTTTTGCTACTCCACTCTCCCCCCACCAACTATTTTAATTGGACTATGTTTGCTTTTGGAAGACTTTTAGTATTTTCAAGTTTTTGAAATATATTTTCTCCTCTTTTTTTCTTCTCTCTCTTTTTTTTAATCTTCCTTTTTCCCTTCTCATAATACTGTACCATTCAATTGGATTAAGGCACACAAGAGTCTGAAGAAATTATTTTTTGCCAATCTGGTTTTTACTTTTCTACTCAATTGGATTAGGGCACACAAGAGCCTGAAAAGAAGCTGAATATATCCTTTGATTTGAATAGTTTGTAACTACTTTATAGACATGAATAAAAAGGCAGCAGTTATTAGTTCTTCTGGATTGACTCCTTCTTCTTCACCATTGGGAGGACAATAATCAATACAGGCAATGTTACAGCAGAAAAAGGAGAAGGAATGGGAGAAAGAGAAGGATGCAACAATGCAGATGATTTTGCAAGGAATACAAGATGTAAAATTAAAAATAGAAAAGATTGAACAAAGAACAGGGGAAACAGATGTAAAAGTGGAGAACATATAACAGATGATGAAGAAATATGAGGACAGACTTGAAAAAATTGAAGAAAAAGAAGAATAAAGAGACAAAAAAAATTACAGATATGAACAATAGATTAGAAGAGGTTGAACGTGATAAGAATGGAATAGGATGGGAGATGGATAAATCAGAATTTTATCTAAGATTTCAAAATGTTGAAGAAGAAAAAGGAGAAAATTTGGCAGAAAAAATTATAGAAATCTTGGCAGAAGCATTAGAAATCATCAAAGAAAAAATGTTTGATGGCATTGACGAGATGTATTGAGTATTCACAAGATACGCAATGAGAAATAAACTACCAAGAGAGGTTCATATAAGATTCACCAAGAAATCAATTAAAACGCAAATACTGCAGATCACAAAAGAGAAAACACTGAAATATAGGGGCAAGGAAATTATGGTTCTGAACCAAATACCGAGAAGAGTGAGAGAGATGAGAATACCAATTTTTGATGAAAATATTGCTCCAGAAAGGTGTGAATTACAGATGGTTGATACCAGAAGGCTTGGTGTTTACATGACAATTGCAAAGATTTAAAATAGATTCAATTGATAAAGCCAAAGCACTTTATGCTGAATATCTTAGAGAAAAGGAAGTAGAGTTAAGAAGAAAAGAGCCATTGGTTGAATTACAGGAGGAAAGTTTGGCAATGATTGAACAGGAAGAAGGTGCAGTAGGGGGCATATTAGACTATAAAGAACAACGTGAACCGAGATCCACTAGAGCTGCAAATCCTTCATATAAAGTATAAATATGGATGAGAAAAAATTGATAACAATAAACATAAATGGACTTAATATAGCAACTAAAAGAAGGAAGATTTCATAAATGAGAGAAATCTACCACACATTTTTATGAACCCAAAAATGCTGCAGATTTGCTTGTGAAATTTCTTATGGTAAAGCTTCTTCTTTTTTTTAGAAAATGTGAAATCACTGGATTTATTTTTCTTTCCGATATGGTTCTTTTAAGCTTCATCTGTTGTAGTGAAGCTCTTGAACTCTGGTGGAGCTTTTTGCTTTGCAACACAGAAAGTCCTTGAGATTAAAACTCTTCTTTCTTTGCATTAAAAGCAGATAATGATGCTACATTGTTCTTTGTTATGTATACAAAGATTTTGGGTTTATCGTTCTTTATTGTATATACAAGAATGTTATGCTCTTTATTTTTAATCTTTATTTAACAAGGAACAATTATGATTCTGAGGAAACCATAATGTGATCTCATGACAGAAGCTAATGAAGTGAATAGTGTGCTCAAAGAAATGCCCATATAAATTAGAGTATAAAAACAGATTAAATACATGAATGACAAATCCTTTGAAAAATATGAAAAACCCTATATTTTCTGAGTTTGAAAGAAATCAAGTATTTTATTCATGCTGACTTATACTGTAAATGTGTAAAGCATAGACATTCATTTAAGTGTGCTTCTCTGCTGTATATCCCATGGTGCTGGATACCTTTAGTAAATAGGAGGTGGAAGGAGTATTAGGTATGTTCTTGAGTTATTTATAAAAATAATAAATGCAGGATAAAAATAAATGCTTCATGCATAAATGATATGTGGTTATTAAAATGTTTCTGATATCAACCTAGGCATGCAATTTCCCTTGCACAAAATTTGTGCATTGTACCCTTGGCTCAGAAATGTAAAATGCTAATTACCTATTACTGTACCCAGTTGTGTAAAATCTACAAAGGATAACAATGAAGTTGATGAGTCTTTCCATATGGGATGTACCTCCACTGTAAAAATTAAAAAAAAAATTAAACAATTTTCTTCTTTGCAACATTTTTGTATTGGTATACATCCATTATATGTCCATTTTTCTTTTTACATCTATATAACTATACATGTGGTTCCATTGTCTTTTATATATACACAAACATATTACTATACTAATATATAAACATACATTTTGTGTCATTTATATTTATATAGATTTATTTACTATTTTCTAACTCCTAAATTTCCTTTCTTTAATATTTTCTTAACTTTTACCCCTATCCTTTAACCATTGGTACCATGCATTCCATACCAAATAGTACTCTGTTTCTCCTTTATTTTTTATTTCTTTTGTCAATTTATCCATCTCAGCACACTCCAGCACACTTATCACACTTTCCTCTGATGGTATGATATTGTTTTTCCACTTTTGTGCATACACAATTCTGGCTGTGGTTATGACATGTAATATTAAGTATTGTATTTTTTTTATTATCATTTCCTGTGAGTATGCCTATTAGGAACAGTTCCAGTTCCAGTTCTGTTTGCTGTTTAATTATCTCCTCAAGCCACTTTCTAATTCTAATCCAATATTTTTTTGCTATGGCACATGTCCACCATATGGTAATATGTTCCCTGAGCAATCTGGAGATGTGTTCAGGAACATTTTGGCCAGTCTCGCTGATGGAAGGTGCCATCTGTAAAACATTTTGTACAGCTTTTCCTTGTAAGCTGCTGACATGGTTAATTTGTATTTTTTTCCCCAGAGTTTCTCCCATTTCTCTAATTCTAATTCTATGGAAGCATTAATCTATCCAAATGTATTAGACATAGACAAACTAATAAGATACAAAGACCTGCTAAATGACAGGGGAAATTAAAAACAAAACAAGAACTAAAGTATCAGGGTATAGACATTGATTGGTGGCCATTTATGCAAATTAAGACCAGATACAAAAAAAGACTTAGAATTATACAGATTTCACAAAGAACCACAAGAATTGGATAAGATCTTACAAGGCACAGAAGAAAAATTTATTAGGAAAATATACAGTTACTTATTGTGATATAGAATGGAGGAGGAGGTAGTTAAAGAAACCATGATAACCTGGGCTAAAAATTTCGATAAAAGTAAAATTGATAAGGGATTTGAAAATTTCAATCTTCTTGTCGGATTAAATAAAAAGACCAACTAAACTATGGATGATATAAAGTGAATATGGCTGGAATACTGATTCAAAACTAAATGAATCTTTGGATTAAGGTTGATTTACCCCCATTATTATTAATGAGGTCTTCCAGTTGTGAACATTTATATGGATTAATTGCAATTCCAAACACTTTTAGTTTTTAGTAGGGTGCAATTTTTATTGAACAAAATGACATATTACCAAATATTTTGAAACCATGATTTGAAAGATAATCATCACTTTTAGAATTTTTGAACCCAAATTGGGGTTTATATTTTTGGTATAAAAATTAGTACATAAAAAGAGAGTTATTTTGTTTTTTTCATTTATGTAAAAAAAAAAAAGAATATTGCAGATTTGATTAACAAGTAATAGGATCTAGATAAGAGCCAGTTTGGTATAGTGGTTTTGAATTAGATATCAGGGACTTTAGTTCTAGTCCTCCTTTAGGCATGGAAATCAGCTGGGTGACTTTGTGCCAGTCAGTCTCACTCAGCCTGACCACCTCAGTGGACAGGATCCTGGGGAGGCTAAACGCAACCACATGTTTATTGGACCCGTGCCCCTCCTGGCTGGTACTGGCCACCCGGGAGGTAACACGAGGCTGGCTCCAGAGGATCATAAATGCTTCTTTGAGAGAGGGTTCTTGCCTCCCGCCTTGAAAGACGCGGTGGTGAGGCCCCTCCTCAAGAAGCCTTCTCTGGACCCGGCCATTTTGGCAAACTATTGTCCGGTCTCCAACCTTCGCTTTGTTGCGAAGGTTGTGGAGAGTGTGGTTGCGCGACAGCTCCCACAGTTCCTGGATGAAACCATCTATCTAGATCCGTGCCAGTCCGGCTTCAGGCTTGGGTACAGCACGGAGACGGCATTGGTCGCATTGGTGGATGATCTCTGGAGGGCTCGGGACAGGGGTTGTTCCTCTGTTCTGGTCCTGTTAGACCTCTCAGCTGCTTTTGATACCATCGACCATGGTATCATGCTGCGCCGGCTGGAGGGGTTGGGGGTGGGAGGCACCGTGCTGCGGTGGTTCTCCTCCTATCTCTCTGACCGGTCGCAGTCTGTGTTGGCAGGGGGGCAGAGGTCGACCTCGAGGCGCCTTGCTTGCGGGGTGCCGCAAGGGTCGGTCCTCTCGCCGCTCCTGTTCAACATTTATGTGAAGCCGCTGGGTGAGATCATCTGTGGTTTTGGGGTGCAATGCCATCTGTACGCTGATGACACTCAGCTGTACATTTCCACCCCAGACCACCCCAATGATGCCCTCGAAGTGATGTCTCAGTGTCTGGAGGCCGTGCGGGTCTGGATGGGGAGGAAGAGGCTTCGGCTCAACCCTTCCAAGACCGAGTGGCTGTGGATGCCGGCATCCCGGTATAGCCAGCTGGTGCCATCGCTGGCTATTGGGGGCGAGTCACTGACCCCCACAGAGGGGGCTCGCAACTTGGGCGTCCTCCTGGACACACGGCTATCTTTAGAAGAGCATATGACGGCCGTGGCCAGGGGGGCTTTTTATCAGGTTTGCCTGATACGCCAGTTGCGTCCCTTTCTGGATCAGGACTCCTTGTGCACAGTCACTCATGCCTTGGTTACGTCACGCCTGGACTACTGTAACGCTCTCTACATGGGGCTCCCCCTGAGGAGCACCCGGAGGCTCCAGCTGGTGCAGAATGCGGCTGCGCAGGTGATTATGGGAGCGATGTGGCGCTCCCACGTAACACCTCTCCTGCGCGAGCTGCATTGGCTCCCAGTGGTCTTCCGGGTGCGCTTTAAGGTGTTGGTTCTCATCTTTAAAGCGCTCCATGGCTTAGGGCCAGGGTATTTGCGAGACCGCCTGCTGCTACCGATAACCTCCCACCGGCCAATACGCTCTCACAGAGAGGGCCTCCTCGGGGTGCCGTCGGTCAGGCAATGTCGGCTGGCGGCCTCCAGGGGGCGAGCCTTCTCTGTGGGGGCACCCGCCCTGTGGAATGAGCTGCCTCCTGGAATACGATTGATCCCGGACCTCCGGACCTTCCGTAAAGCCCTGAAGATGTTTTTATTTCATCAAGCCGGCCTAGCCTAAATGGTTTTTAATTGGGATTTTAAATTTTATGGATTTGGGGTTTTAAATTGGGTAGTCAATGATTTAATTCTTTTAATTATCTTAACTTTTGTATTTGTATGTTTTTTAATTTTGGCTGTTCACCGCCCTGAGTCCCTCTGGGAGAAGGGCGGTATACAAATTAAATAAATAAATAAATAAATAAATAAATAAATAAATAAATAAATAAAGTATTGTTGTTGTAGAAAAAAATAGGAAGAGGAAACATGTTATCCTGAGTTATGCAAATAAAAACAGGATATAAATTAATACATCAGTGAATGAATAAATTATCATGTAGGTCACTGAAACCGGAACTTACTTGATATGTACAGTTCTAATTATTATATACTTTTCAAGAGGTAGATCAATTCTCATACAAATTATGTATCAAATTTCAACATTATTTCACAATTAATCAACAGAACTAAAGTCAATCTATAATAATTATATCAAGTCTTCCATGGATCTATTTCAAGTTTGTGTGTGTCTCAATAATATAGCAAAGTATTTGTCAACTGTCCCACTGGGTTAAACAGCAAAAGAAACTCCTGGGACATTTTTTACCAAGAGTATAATGTTACTGAAGATTCCATATGGGTACAAAAACAGAAAAGCAGTTCTAACGATTTTGTGTGCAAACAGCATAGGAAAACTTTCCACTTTCCCCCTGGATCTCCCAGTCTCCACTGTCCACCAATCATTTTGCATCACTTTGCTTTGGGAACAGTCTGTCTGCCTCAGACTTTCCCAGCCGATGACCTTGGGTTATTGGGTTTGTCTCAGGCTTCCAGTTGGCACACTTGCATTCCAAATTTCACTCCCAAGCCTTCCTTACATTCCAATGACTTCTCTCCCCCACCTCTTCCTGTTGTCTGTTTGCAAGCTGGGCTGCATAGTGACTCAACTATGACATGCCGACCCTCCAGAAAGATGATTAATCCTACAAGGAAATAAACACATACATATTATTACATTATGATATCTTTGCATTAATCAACCTACCAGGGATCAGTCCAAGAACCTAACATGGAACCTCTGAATGAGTCTAGCAGCCTGGACATTTGCTGCTGTCATCCATTCTGCCTCTGTCAAGGGAAACCCCTTTCTTAAGACTAAATATTGCAACTTTCCCTTGTAGCATTGAGAGTCAAGAATCTCCTTGACCTTGAAATGTCTTTCTCCTTCTACTGGGTGAGACTCGATGATCAGCCTCAGCAGTGAGCTACAGAAGGGCTTTAACAAACTATGGTGAAACATTGGGTGAGTGTGCCTGATATGTTTTGGCAATTTCAATTCCACCATCACCGGATTCACAATCCAGATGATAGGGAAAGGACCTATGTACTTAGGCCCCAATTTCTTGCAGGGTTGCCCCAACTGCAAGAACTTTGTGGACAGGTACACTTCATTCCCCTATTCTAAACTCCTTCTGAGGGGCTTTCTTTTTGTCTGTCTATCTCTTCTGCATTTCCCTTGCTGCTTCTAATGCTTTGCTCATTATGGGCCAGATGGCTTTCAAACTACTTATCCACTCAGCCATGACATTGAAAAAAAGGCCTCCCGAGGGAGCTCTGGCATAGCCACAAACTCCACACCAGTGGTCACTCAAAAGGGATAAACCTGATGCTGCTATGTACAAAATTATTGAATGCCACCTCAGTCAAGGGCAGAAGTTCAGCCCAAGTGTCTTGTTGGTAGTTCAAGTAGCATTGAAGGTATTGCTCCAAGACTGCATTTGTACACTCACAGGCTCCATTCATTTGAGGATGATGGGCAGAGCTAAGATCCTGGGAGGGTCCTAAGAAGCTCAGGAATTCACTGCTGGAGCCCTCCGCAGCCCAAATGGCATAACTCGGAACTGATAGCAGCCCAGGGGGCAGTTAAATGCCATTTTTCATTCATCCCCTTCCTTAATTTTCACTTGATAGTAGCCTCCTTCAGGTCCAGCTTTCTGAAGTTCCTCCTCTTTTCAAGGTGCCCCAGCATGTTGTTCATCATTGGGAGGGGGTACATATTTTCCGCTAATATACAGTTTAGTCCTCTATAGTCGATGCATAGCCTCAGGGACCCATCCTTCTTTTCTTTAAAAAGTTCAGGAGCTGTCATCCTCGACTTGGCCAGCTGAGTGCATGGTTGTAGCTGGTCTTGCTCATTTTTCTGAAGCAGAAAAATGCTTCTATGACAAATGGTTTATCCATGACCAGGTGTTTTAGAATTGGTTCTGCTGAGAAAGGCCGTTTAAGTTTTTCAAATGCCGCTTGGCATTCCATAGTCCAGTTCAAAGGCTGCTTAAAATGTCATCCAAGTAGACCAGGATCTCCTTTTACAAATGCTGATGTAGCACTTCTTTTATTAATTGCATAAACACTGCAGGGGGTCTTTGTGACCCAAAGGGGAGCACCTTGAATTGGTAGCACCCGAGGGGGGTGTTAAATGCCATTTTCCACTCATCCCCCTCCTTAATTCTGACACAGTAGTAAGCCTCTCTTAAGTCCAGCTTTGAAAAAAATTTCCCTTTAGTGAGGTGTGCTAGCATATCTTTCATAAGAGGGAGGGGGTACATGATCTCCACACTGATCATATTTAAATTTCTAAAATCAACACAAAGATGTTTTGAGACATCTTTTTTTCTCTAAATAACACTGGAGCTGCGATTTTTGGTCGGGCTGGCTCGATGAAACCCCTTGCTAGGTTTTTCTCAATAAATGTTCTCAGTTCTTCCAACTCCCTTGGAGACATGCTGAACATCTTGGGTTTAGGGAGTTTAGCGCCGGGCAAGATTTCTATCGCACAGTCAGTGGCGCGGTGGGGAGGGAGGTCATCTAAGGCTTTTTTGCTAAAAACTTCAGTCAAATCCTTGTATTCTATGGGTATGTTCTCGATTGGCATGGTGTGACCAGGCATGGCTGTTTCTCGGTGCTCTGCCCCCTCAGTTTCTTTATGTGGATTCTTGGCAAAAGTCACATGCATCTGAAATTTTATGATGCCTTGTTTTCAATTAATTTTGGGGTTCCATTTTTTCAGCCATGCAAGGCCCAAGACTAAGGGCCACTCCATTCCACTCCAGGTGCCACTATAAATGTAAGTATTTCCTTATGGCTTCTGATGTCTATATGTAGAGGCTTGGTAGCAAAAGAAGCTGGCTCCCCACCCCTGCTATTGACCCATCTAGTTGGCAGAAAGTGATGGGGTTCTTCAGCTTTCTTACATTAATCCCCAACTTCCCTACTAGGGTTGGGCTGATCAAACAGCGGATGCACCCTGAGTCCACTAGAGTGGAGATATTTATCTCCCTATCCCAGTTTGGAATAAATAGTCTTAAGGGGAGGGTAAGTGGTTTAATTGGTTTGCTTACCAGTGGTTCATCTTCTGGATCGCTTCCGAATGAGTGTGATTCCTCCTGCTGAGATGCCAGGGTTTCCTCCCCAAAGTGGGAGGATGGAAATTCTATGATCCCCCTGCTCCTCAGGGCATTCTCCTTCCCACGCTGGCCAGGTTTTACAAGTTTACCCCCGGCGGGTGGTTCCAGGCAGGTGTTTGCGAATGACATTCTGCAGAGGGACAGTGCCCCTCTTTCCCACACTTGAAACAGGCTGAGGATTTTGGAGAAAATGCAGTTTGTGGTTTGAGGGGCTCTTGCTTCCATTGGGGTGGGGATTTCTTCCATACTCGCCCTGCTCGGTACTGGTTTCTGGCCATATCGATCTCGGCTTCTTCGGCGGTGATGTACCACTCGTGTAGGTGATACAGTGCACCTCGGGACATGCAGGCATTGTATAGATCATCACTCAGCCCACCCTTGAAACAACTCACCAAAATATCCTCTGGTCAGGTCACACAACATGCGAGGTCCTGGAATTCTTCAGTATACTCTGCTACTGGCCATCACCCCTACTTCACCACCTTAATGCAGTCACGTGCTTTGCAATCTGCAAGGGGGTCCTCAAACTGTCATTGCAGGACCATCATGAAATGGTCGAAATCCTGCTGTTCTGGTGCAGTGGCATTGTGCAGGGTCACCATCCATCTGGCCGTGGCACCCTCTTGGGCTAGGGTCACAACTCGCACTCGGGATCCTTGGGCTTGGAAATCACACCCATACTCTTGCATGTAGGTGAGCATTTGTGCCACAAAGAATCCTAATTGTTGTGGATCCCCATCAAACTTCACCCCAAGAGAGGGAGTTTCGCTTTCCAGTTGCAGGACTTGGGGTTGGTTGGGAATGGATGCTGGTGTGCGTGCTGCCTGGAGGGGAGGGTTTGCTGGGTCTTCTCCCACTGCTGCTGCACCATCTGCTTGATAGGTGGACTCCAGAAGGGGGGGGTGCCTCCCCTGGCATCATCCACAACTGCTGCCCTTTTAGCGCTCCTTGGTTGTCATCCTGGCTCCCCTCGGATATTGAGATTTTCCAAAGTTTCCATCACCAATTGGGTTATATGCCTCTTCAGACAATCCTCCCTCAGTGGTGCTTCAGTTAGTTCCCCCTGGTCAGCAAGGGCTTCTAGTTCCAGTTTCCACCCCGGTTTTCGGTTACCACGACTGAGGTTGACTCCTCTGGTTCTCTCGTCCCAGCTATCTTTCTTCCTGATGCCAATTGACCAGTGGGGCTTTTTGGGATTCTCCACTGTTACTTCATCCTCTCCAATGGGGTGTACGAAACAGGCATCCGGCTGGGTGATGGCTGATGTCTCCCCCCAGCATTCGGCTTCTCCCAGTTCCCTGCTTTGTTCAGACATGGTTTGCAAGGTCCCCTCAGTAGAGCAAAAATTGCTTCTCTGGGTTGACCGTTTTGCACACATTGCTTTCTGTAAGGATTGCCTCTCCTTTCAACTTAAGAAAGTAAAAACTCTTTTTTTTTATTGAAAAAGTTTTTCAAATACAAATTCCCCCCCCTTTTCCCCCTCCTCCCTAACCCCCCTCCCCCTCCCCTCCCCCTGTGGCTTCTTCATAATAAAACCCAAATTCATAACAGATTATATAATACTTTACCATCCCTTTGCTCCACCCCCCATACGCTGACCCTTTCTTTCTAATAATATTATTATATCCCCCTTATACTATACATTTCAAAATAACATTCAACTGTAACATTATATAATAACTCCTAATTTAGCATAATAATATTATTATATCCTCCAGTTTAACAATTTCTACTCATAATCTACCCTTTTCCTCCTCCCCCATACATATATCTCTTAAATCAAATCTTTTATGTATATTAATATAACATTTCAAAGCAACCTTCCGCTATAAAACTATATAATAAATCCTACTTTAACAATTATTCAATTCATAGTCTACCTATTTCCTTCACCCCATCGTTATATCTCTTAACTCAAATCTTTTACATATATTCATATCTAAACATAATATCCCTTTTCTTAAACTAAACAATCAATAAACTAACCTGTCTCCACCCACTTTCCTACAAGACTACCATACTTAATAATTCATAATATATTTATTCTTCTGCCCACACCACTAAAAAATATTCCCTTATGTAAATAAAATCCTCTTAAAAAAGACTTTAAACTTGTAATCCATATGATATCTTCTGTAATGTCTTTCAGCTGGATTGTTAACTCCATCACCCATGTTAGGGTAACATCACATCCTAATTCCAACAGTATGTTCGGTATCTTCAATTACCATCTGCCCCCATCAATAACAAATATCTTCATAAAAAAACAACAACAACAACCACCCGAGTGACCTTATATTTGTATTCCATATAGTGTCTATAGAGGTGTCTTTTATCCAAATTATTAATTCCAACCACCGTAATAGGGTAACAGCCAGATCATCTGTGTGCCCCAATTCCATAGCTCTCTCGCCTTGTAGCTCAGCATAAACGTAGTATATTTATCAGAGTCCCCCCCAAAAAAAGATAGTTCCAATCATTTCAGTTTAAGGCCCTTTTCACATCCCAAAAGTACTGCACTGCAGAAGTCTGTCACTGTCCTCAGAATAATATAAACCAATACTTTGCCTCAACTATCTTTTCATATATTCAATCATCTCATAAATAACTGGCAATACACTGTTGTTTGGTTTAAAAGTTTTTGTTTTTGTGTGACCTGCTTCTTCTTTTCTTGACTTTTTGCGGGTTTGATCTCCATCCTGATTTCCTTTCTGTAAATTGTATATCAACTGTTTGGTTTACATGCTGATCTATAACTTGATCTTGTTGGTTTTGCTTTTGTGGCTTAAATCTCCATTCTGGTTCTATGAGTTTTATATCAACTGATTGATTTCCATGCTGGTCTGTAACTTGATAAGTCATCACTTTAGAATCCAGAGCCGCCAATCTTGTATTTATAAATAGTCCAGCTGAGACCTCTGAAGGAGAATCCAGAAGCGGCTCATCTACAAGGACCTCTGTAACTTGTTGTTTTTCCATTACTTCCACCTCTTTTGCTTATCTTGAATTTGTATCTCTTGTTGATTTTGCTTTTGGAGAACCTTGTAGTAAAATTCTTCCGCTTTTTCAACAGTATTTAGCTGATATCTTTCTCCTTGATATCTCAATATTATACCAACTGGAACGTCCCACCTGAATAAGATATTTTGTTTCTTTAGCTCAGTCACCAAAAATCCAAATTTCTTTCTATCTTTTAGAATTTTAGGCGGCAACTCTTTATATATCCAGATCTTTCTTCCATACAATTGTAGAGTAGAATTAAAACATTTTTGCACAATATCATTTCTTATTTCTTTGTCTGTGAAGTAAATCACCACATCTCTAGGCAATTGCCTTGGATTTGCTTTGCAATCCAAGAATTTACTCTATAAGCCTTGTCAATCTTACAAGATACCTCCTCAGGATGAATCTTTAAAATCCCGGCCAGAACTTGAGCAGATATTTTTCTTAAATCATCTCTATTATTTTCCTGTAACCCTCTCATTCTAACCGCAAATTCCGTGAGCCTATATTGCATCATTGTAATTTCTTTTTCAATCCCTTGCTTTATATCTTCTGCATTGTAAGTCTCGTGAGCAGCTTCCTTTTTAGACTTTACTTCTAAACTATTGTCTTGAATATTTATCAAATCATTTTCAATTCTTTGTATTTTATTGTCCAAATTATAAATCTTATCATCAACTTCCTCCATTTTAGACTCTAATAACTTGATATTTGTATCCATCTTTATAACAATTTCTGAAAAAGCGTTAGTCACTGTTACAATCTTTCGTTGCAATTATCATACTTTAGTTGTATCATTTCTTTAATTTCTTGCCTAAATGTTTCAAGTTTCTGGTTCACAGTCTCGTGGTATCTTGCCATTTCCTCCTGGACAAATTCTTTTAAATTAAAGCCATTCTGCTGAGTCTGTAAGCTCAGAACTTGTTCACATAATTGTAAATGGGGGAACACTCCCCCCTGCTGCTTGTTTGTCAGGCTTTATTAGTTTTAACGCCATCCTGCCACACAAACTCTTTTTAAAGAAGGAAAACTTTTCCCCAAGCAAGATCAAGTACAAATCTCCAAGAAAAAAGAGAAACTTAAAATAGATATTTTTCTTCCAGATTCTAGCCAGCATTGTTTATTCTGCTACTTTGTAGCTTGTTACGGAAGGACTTTCACTTTCGGCTTTCTTCTTCTATCTCAAGCCTCAGCAGTCGCCATTTTAAACTTTTTTTCCCCCTTCACTCTGAAACGCTTGTAAAATCATTAAAAATACTTGCAATTTAGGGTCTCAAGTCCAAATCTCGTCCTTTTTAATTAATCCATCTCTTAATTTTGTTGATTGGTCTGGTTCCAGCGCCTAGCTCTGCAAAAAGGCAGAGTTCTCCTGAAGCCCAGAGCAGCGGCGAGCGGAAATAGGGAGCCACAACCTGCTCGTCCCCAAGAGTAAAAAAAGAACTCTGGGGACTTCGCAGAGGGCTCTACCTGCCCTCGCCTGCTCTGTCTCACATTTCCTTCAGGAAATGGAGTTTTTCGAGCCGCCTTTCAGATGTAAAGGTGGCTCTTTACAGGCAACGGGGCTGGTGGTCTCAGAGGACCGTCTGGCGGTGACGGAAGCCAGACCGGAAGCCAGAAAGTAAAAACTCTTGAAATGTAATATTTCAAAATGAACCTTTTATTAAGCAGAAGTGATAGCAGTGGATTCAAAACAATGTCTGAATACCCTTAGGCAAGACAAGTAGGATTAAAACAGTAGAGACCCCTCCCTTAAGCCAGAATGCAGATTTTAGCCAATACACAAGTGTGAAGATGTTTTCTTTACCAGCTGCCCTGAGAACCAGATAAACATATATTCACATCATTATCCTCCATATCCTTTAAAGTGAAACAGCCCACATGGCTGTCATAAACATTCCTCAATGTTAAGGAAATCCCAGGGCTCTTTGGTGCCAGGATATAGGTTGTATAGTATCTGTTGACACAGGCAATGTTAGTAAATCAAATCCAAGTCTCTCCCTTCTCCCAATTGATTGGCAGTATCACTTTTAGGGGTCGGACACTCTAGAGAACTGGAAGTAATCATTGTACAGCATGATTGCACAAATTTTTGACTCCTGGTATCTTAATTAATAATGAAGTTTTCTCAGTTAGCAACTCACCAGCCAACCAAATTGATCAGACTATGTTTAATGATGGAGGTAAAGAAGCCTAACTACTTTAACTACTCTGCAGAAGTTGCTGTTTTGTTAGTGATTTTTTTGCATGTGTGTTTATGCAATTAAGAACTGATAAATAACATATAAAATATGTACGGTGTAAAATTTCTGCTTCATTCAATTTTATAATCCACTAAATACCCAGGGGAAGAGTTCTGAACAATTTGCCTTCAGCAAGAACCTTTGGAAGATTTTGGAAATGAAATTTCTGGAAGCAGCCTTGCAGCTGACTTGTCACTCACAATGTAATACTCACAAAATAATACTAGTGCATACAGGACTTCCGGCAGTGACATCATTGCAAAGTGGGAGAGGGAACGAAGCGTCATCCCTGAAATCCCAAATATTCTCTGCTAGGAGCTCTTTATGAGCAGTTCTGATCCTGGAGAGATTGGAAAACAAAAGGGGAAGATCTGAAGACCCCGGACGAACAGCAATCAACTGGGAAGACAAAGACAAACCTCTTAATCCAGTGGAGAAAGAGTCGGCCTCCAGGGCAGACCAAGAGCGATGGCAGCCGCATAGCAGGGAAGCAGAAAGTGAAAACAGCTTTGGATGGTGGCCAAGGAGAATCCGGAAGAAGGAGAGATGAAAATTTGCTGATCGGAGGCACAAGAGGAGAAAGACGCGGAGGAGAAGGAAAGGCAGGGACTAAAAGGAAACAGAGTGCAGAACAGAGAGACAAATTGGAGAAGAGGTTAGTGCGAAAGAAGGAAGAAGGAAGATCCCATAAAGTGGATTTAAATAGACTGGGAGGATAACTGGAACAGAGATAAGAACTTAAAAATAAAAAGAAGCAGAGAGGGTGCCAGAAGAAAAGAAGAAAGGGGAAACAGCAAAGAAAATATATTGGAAAATATTCTAAGAGACTTACAATATTGGAAAAAACATTTAAGGATTAATGACTGATTAGTGAATGACAATACAAATATAAACTGTGCAATTATAATAACAGAAATATAAATACAAAGATACATAAAGAAGAAGAAAGAAGAAGGAAGAGAAGATAATAGAATAATAGGAGAACTTGGGGATAGGACTGAAGGATTGAAGGAGTCTAATGCAACATTGATGCAATATTACTACAGACATTTGCAACCAGAGGTTAAGTAATAAAAAGAAACAACTGAAAATAAAATAAAATAAATATAGACTGTGAAAGTAAGGAAAAACAATAAATAGAACCTTTTACTGTTATTGAAAAGGAGGGGAAAGATAAAAGATGGTAAATGATTAATGAAGTAATGAAATATTAAATTGACTTGTTTGAATGAACTAACGTGATTTATAATCTTGTATAACTTGTATAAGATAAATACAAAGTAATCAAAAGATAATTATTAATAAAGTTTAAGTGGGATAAAAAATATATAGAATTTCAATAATTGTATTGTGCAATATATAAGTATATAGTAAGTGGACGGAGAAAAAAAACACAAATTACTGTTATAAGAGATAAAGATACTAAGAGAAACTGTCTTGGAAGACTGTGGAGATAGTAAATAAGAATTACAGAGATATGTGTATAAACATAATTAGAGAGTATTGGTTATATGATATTGTGGAAAAATTTACCCGAGGCTTAAAAATGTCAAACATGGCAAAAAACATGTAGTCAAAACATGGAAAAAAACCAGCTACAATCCTCCCACCAATAGCTGCTTCCCCGTCAAACCAAAGAACAATAGAAAATATGTTGGGGAAAGAAAAAGAGAAAAGGATTTGACAGCAAACAATATGCAGAGTATGTTGCAGATGATACAGGAAACATTAATGAAAACACAAGAGAAAATTGCTGATAATCATGAAGAGGCGAAAGTACATCATAAAGAAATTAAGAATGAAATAGGAGAGGTAAAAGAAGATATTAAAAATATGAACCATAAAATAGAGACCATACAACAAGCAATGTTGGAGACAACCAAATAATTTAAAAAATGGAAACAAAAATGGATCAAATAGATGTCAAAATAGAAATGGTGGAACAGAAGTTATTACAACTAAATAAGGAGCTGTTGGACTCAATTGCATTTTTAGAAATGGAGAAAGCTTCATATTTCCTACAGTTCCAAAATATCGCGGAAGGGAAAGAGGAGGACTTGGGTGAAAAAATGGCAGAAATTTTGGCAGAATTAACACAAAGAAACAAGACAGAAATAAGGGGACAGATAGACAAAATTTACTGTGTGCACACCAACTATATATGAAGACACAGGCTGACAAGGGAAGTACACATAAGATTTACAAAAAAGCAGTGAGAGATGAAATTTATAAGAAATCAAGAGAAGAAACATTAACATACAAAGGTAAAGAAATTATAATTTTGAAGCAGATACCACAAAGAATCTGGAATCAATGACAACAATACCAATTTTTGACAACTCAACTGACCAAATATAAAGTGATGCTTAGTTGGTTAGTACCAGATGGCATACTTATTACATGGCAAGACAGAAAATACAGAGTGGACACGGTAGAGAAAGCACAAGAATTTTATAAAATTATAAATTTTATTCTTCACAGGAAGAACAAGAAGAAAGCAAGGAAGAATCAGAGATCAAAAGCTAGGAGGAAGATCAAATAGAAGAAATGGAAAGAGAAACAAGAAAAATACAGGAAAAAGAACGAGAAGAAAAAGAGGGAGCAAGAGGGAGAGTAAAAAGAGAGACAAGAAACACCAAAAAACAAATTCAGTAAGAAATGGTAGAGGCAATAAATATCTACTCTGTAAACATAAACGGTTTGAATGCACCAAAAAAAAAAACCACAAATTTTTACTAAATTAAAAATCTTGAAACGGACGTGATATGCCTTCAAGAGGTACACATTAAAAAAGGATACCAGAAACTATTAGAGAACCCAAAATTAGGAAGACTATATACATCATGAATACAAAAGAAAAAAAGAGCAATTGCTATATATGTAAAAGAAAGAATAAAATCAAAGAATTAGTTCGGATGAAGAAGGTAGAATGTTAATGGTAGAATTAGAAATCGAACAAAAACAACTGTTATTAATAGTAATATATGCTCCCAATAAAAATCAACATGATTTTTTTAAAAAAATAAAATAATAGAACTAGGATATGATAATATTTGTTTAATTGGGGATTATAAGCAATAGTGGATATTAAAAAAGATTACAAGAGTAATAAAAAATTTAAAAAAGAAAGATATATTACCAAAAGAATTCTTTAATATGACAACAGAACTAAAATTGCGAGATGTATGGAGAGAAATGCATAGTGAAGAGAGCCAATATACATTTTATTCATACCCACATCAATCCTGGTCCAGGATTGATATGGTTTGGATGACAGCGGAAATACGGACAGGATTGGAAGAAGTAGAAATAGGAGTAAATGACTGGGCAGACCATAACCCAATAACTATAAAATGGAAAGGACAAAAAAGATTTAAAAGATGGACATTGAATCAAAATATATGCAAAGACAAAGAATACAAACAGATGTTGGAAAAGGAGATGAAGATATTCTTTAGTGTGAATAAAAAAGAAGACATATCAATACAAAACCTTTGGGACACCCTAAAGGCATACATCCGTGGACTGACAATGGCTTATAATGCAAGGAAGAAGAAGGAAAGAAATGTCAACAAGAAAAACTACCGGAAGAACTTAAAAAGTTAGAAAGAAAATTACAGGAAGATCCTCAAAATAAAAAAATAAAAGAGGAATGGAATACAGTCAAACATAAAATAAATTTAACAATCCAAAAGGAAATAGCGCAGAAAATAAAGATGTCAAAACCAAATTCTTTTAAACATGTGAATGAAACGGGTAGATGGTTGGCCTATAAATTAAAAAAAGGTAAAGATAAAAGAATGATATATCAATTGAAAGATGAAAGTGGAATAACCCAACATAAAAGGGAGGACAAAAAGGAAATTATACAAAAGTTTTTCTTAAATCTATATTGTCAGGAAGAGATAGCAGAAGAAAAAGTTATAGACTTTATAGAGGGAACAAATTTGTGTAAAATTACGGAGGAACAACAAGAAATATTAAACAGACCGATAACTGAAACAGAACTTGAAATGGCAATGAAAAAACAACAAAGCACTGGGCCCAGATGGACTCCCAGTAGAGCTATATAAAAACACTCAAGTAATGCTGGGGTGGGGTGGGGGGGATGATATTGGAAATATTAAATGAGGCTCTAGAACAGGCAAATATGCCTAAACATGGACAGAAGCAATAATCACCCTTATTCCTAAAGAGGATGCAGATCATCAACAAATATAGAACTACAGACCAATTTCATTGTTAAATACCGATTACAAGATATTTATGTCAATCATAGCTGAAAGAACAAAAGAAATATTGAGCAAACATATACATTCAGATCAAAACGGTTTCCTCCCAGGTCGACAAATTAAAAACAATACAAGAATAATAATAAATATCCTAAAGTTTTATGAAGCACATCCGGAAAAACAAGCTTCACTGGTTTTCCTTGATGCCCAAAAGGCATTTGATAATTTGAACTGGAAATTTATGTTAAATTAATTGAAATTTATGGAATTTGGGACTAAATTTGAAAATACGATTGGAAAAATTTACAAAACAAACAGCGAGGGTAATCATGAATGAAGATATGACATGAAAATTCAATATAACAAAAGGGGTGAGACAAGGATGCCCATTTTCTTCACTTCTATTTATATTAACTTTAGAAACACTTTTGAAGAGAATTAGAGAGGATCAAGAAATAAAAGGGTTAAAGATAAAGACAGAAGAATATAAACTTCAGGCCTTTGCCAATGATCTGGTGTTTATAGTGGAGGAACCATTAGAATCAGGCCCAAAATTGATTAAAAAAATAGAAGAATCTGGCAAAGTAGCAGGACTTAAAATTAACAAAAATAAATCCAAATTATTAACCAAAAATCTTACAAAGAAACAAGAGAAGGAATTGGAATGCAGTACAAAAATTCAAATAACCAAGAAAATAAAATACTTAGGGATTTGGCTTACTGCAAGATGCTCCTCAAGGAAGACAACTATGACAATTTACTACTGCAAATTAAAAAAGATTTAGATAATTGGAAAAATTTACAAATTTCATTTATGGGAAGGATCGCTACGATCTAAATGAATATTTTGCCCAAAATACTATTTCTCTTCCAAGTTATACCAGTAAAATTAGAGAACACTTTCTTTGAAACATTAAATAGAACAATTACCAAATTTATATTGCAAGGAAAAAGACTGAGAATTGGATTTAAAACATTGCAAGACACAAAAGATAGAGGAGGAGTAGCACTCCCAGAACGGGAAATATATTATCATGCATCTTGTATAACCTGGCTGAAAGAATGGATGGAGTTAAGGGACAAAAGAACATTAGTGATTGAAGGGCACGATTTGCAAGTGGGATGGCATGCATTCCTTTGGGATGAAAAATACAAAATACATGGTTACTTTAGAAGACACATACTAAGGAATGTATTGATACAAATTTGGATCAAGATAAAAAAACAACATTACACAAAAATACCAATTTAGATTTCACCTACAGAAACATTAAAACATCCAAATGGGACAAGATAATAAGATACAGAGATATATTAAAAGAACAAGGAAATCTGAAATCAAAACAGGAATTGGAACAAGATCTAAATAGAGAAATCGATTGTTGGACATATACACAAATTCGGTCAAAATATAAAGAAGACACAAAATTAAATGCGATACACACTGAACAAAATGAATTGGACAAAATTATACAAGGGACGGAGGAGAAATTAATCAGTAGAATATACAAATTTTTGCTGCGATATAAAATGGAAGAAGAAATAGTTAAAGATACAATAATTAAATGGGCAAAAAACTTTAACCACACAATAGAATTGGAGATATAAGCGATCTTAAAAGCAAAGGAAAAAAAAGTTTAAAATGGCGACTGGCTGAGGCTTGAGAAGAAGAAAGCTGAAAGTGAAAGTCCTTCCGCCTGAATAGTTTAACAAGCTACAAAGTAGCAGAAATAATAGGCTGGCTAGAATTGAAAAGAAAAATTTCTACTTTATGTTTCTTTCTTCTTGGAGATTTGATATTGATATTGTTTGGAGAGAAGTCTTTTTCTTTAAAAAGAGTTTGTCTGTGTGGCAGGATGGTGTTAAAACTGACCAAGCCAGACAAACAAGCAGTGGGGGGGGGTTCCCCCATTTACAAACCACATGAACAAGTTTTGAATTTGCAGACTCAGAAGAATGGTTTTAACCTAAAAGAATTTGTCTTGGAGGAGATGGCAAGACATGATGAGATTGTGAACCAGAATCTTGAAAAATTCAGGCAGGAAATTAAAGAGTTGGTACAACAAAATTATGCCAATTTGAAACAACAGTTTGTAACAGCTTTGAAAACTTTTTCAGAAATAGTTATAAAGATGGATAAAGATACTAACTTAGAACTAGAGTCTAAAATGGAGGAAGTTGATCATAAGATTTATAATTTGGACAATAAAATACAAAGAATTGAAAATGATTTGATAAATATTCAAGACAATAGCTCAGAAGTAAAGTCTAAAAAGGAAGCTGATCATGAGACTTACAATGCAGATAATATAAAACAAAGGATTGAAAAAGAAGTTACAATGATGCAATACAGGTCCATGGAATTTGCGGTCAGAATGAGGGGATTACAGGAAAATAATAGAGATGATAGATGTCTGCTGAAGTTCTGGCTGTAATTTTAAATTACAGGGGACTTCCGGTCTGGTTTATGCTGCTGCCAGACGGTCCTTTGAGACCGCCAGCCCCGATGCCTGTAAAGAGCCGCCTTTACACCTGAAAGGCGGCTTGAAAAACTCCATTTCCTGATGGAAATGTGAGTCAGAGCAGGCGAGGGCAGGTAGAGCGCTCTGCGAAGTCCCCAGAGTTTTTTTTTTAACTCTTGGGGACAAGCAGGTTGTGGCTCCCTATTCCCGCTCGCCGCTGCTCCGGGCTTCGGGAGAACTCTGCCTTTTTGCAGAGCTAGGCGCTGGAACTGGATCAATCAACGAACCTAACAGACGGACTAATTAAAAAAGATGAGACTTGGACTTGGGACTCTAAATCGCAAGTATCCTTAATGAATTTACAAGCATTTTAGAGTGAAGGAGAATTTTTTTTTTTAAAATGGCGACTGCTGAGGCTTGGGAAGTAGAAGAAAGCCGAAAGTGAGAGTCCTTCCGTAACAGCTACAAAGTAGCGGAATAAATAGTACTGGTTAGAATCTGCAAGAAAAATAGTTATTTTAAGTTCCTTTTTTTGTGGAGACTTGTACTTGATCTTGTTTGGGGAAAAGTTTTCCCTTTTTTTTTAAAAAAAAAAAAGTTTCTTAGCAGGATGGCATTAAAACTTATTAAGCCTGACAAACAAGCAGCAGGGGGGAGTGTTCCCCCATTTGCAATTATCTGAACAAGCTTTGAGCTTACAGACTCAGCAGAATGGCTTTGATTTAAAAGAATTTCTCCAGGAGGAAATGGCTAGATATTATGAGACTGTGAACCAGAAACTTGAAAAATGTAGGCAAGAAATTAAAGAAATGATACAACTAAAGTATGATAATTTGCAACGAAAGATTGTAACAGTGACTAATGCTTTTTCAGAAGTTGTTATAAAGATGGATACAAATATCAAGTTATTAGAGTCTAAAATGGAGGAAGTTGATAATAAGATTTATACTCTGGACAATAAAATACAAATAATTGAAAATGATTCAGGACAAAAGTTTAGAAGTAAAGTTTAAAAAGGAAGCTGATCATGAGACTTACAATGCAGAAGATATAAAGCAAGGAATTGAAAAAGAAATTACAATGATGCAATACAGGCTCACAGAATTTGCGGTCAGAATGAGAGGGTTACAGGAAAATAACAAAGATGATTTAAGAAAAATATCTGCTCAAGTTCTGGCCGGGATTTTAAAGGTTCATCCTGAGGAGGTATCTTGCAAGATTGACAAGACTTATAGAGTATATTCTTGGATTGCAAAACAAAGGCAATTGCCTAGAGATGTGGTGATTTACTTTACAGATAAAGGAATAAGAAATGATATTGTGCAAAAATCTTTTAACTCTACTTTAGAACTGAATGGAAGAAAGATTTGGATATATAAAGAGCTGCCGTCCAAGATGTTAAAAGATAGAAAGCAATTTGGTTTTTTGGTGACTGAGCTAAAGAAACAAAACATCCCATTTAGGTGGGATGCTCCAGTTGGTATAATATTGAGATACCAAGGAGAAAGATATCAATTAAATACTGTTGAAAAAGCGGAAGAATTTTACTACAAGGTTCTTAAAATGGATTTAACATCTCCATGTATGCCATCAGTGTTAGGAACACAGGAGGGGAATAAAGAAATGCAAAATGAACAAGAGACTGAAACCCAGGCTAAGCAGATGGAGATGGAGATAATGGAAAAACAACAAGTCACAGAGGCTCCTTTGGACGAGCCGCTTTTGGATTCTCCTTTAAAGGTTATAGCTGGATCACTTACAAATACAAGAGAGGCGGCTTTGGATTTTAATGCAATGTTTCATCAAGTTACAGACCAGCATGGAAATCAATCAGCTGATATACAAGTTCTAGAAAGGCATCCAGGATGGAGATCTAAACCACAAAAAGTTAAGAAAAGAAGAAGCAGGTCCTACAAAACTAAAAAATCTTAGACTAAACAACAGTCTAATGCCAGTTACTTAAGAGACGATTAAAATGAAAATATAGCTGAGGTAAATTATTGACTTGTACTATTTTGAGAAGAATGACAGATCTCTGCAGTGCTGTGCCTTAGGGATATGGAAGAAGGCCTCTAACTGAGTGGATTGGAACTTTCTATTTTGTACTCTTTGTAAAACGGATTACGTATATGTTGAGCTATAAGGCACAAGAATTATGGTGGGGCATGTAGAAGATCTGGTTGTTACCCTAACACGGTGGTTGGAATTAATAATCTAGATGAAAGACATTACAGAAGATATTATATGGAATATAAATATAAAGTCACTCGGGTGGTTTTTTATATACGACAACATTTATTACTGATGGGGGCAGATGGTAATTGAAGATACTGAATATACTGTTGGAAACAGAACTTGATGTTACCCTAATATGGGCGATGGAATTAACAATCTAGCTGAAAGACATTATAGAAGATATTATATGGATTACAAACTTAAAGTCATTTGAGGATTCTGTTTATATATGGAAATATTTTTTAGTGGTGTGGTGTGGGCAGAAGAATGAAGATATTAAAATATCATGTATAGTAGACCTGTAGCAAATTGGGTGGAGATAGGTTAGGTTACTGATTGTTTAGCTTAGTAAAAGGGATGTTATGTTTAGATATAAATGTATGTAAAAGATTTGAATTAAGAGATATATGTATGGGGGTGGAGGAAATGGGTAGATTATGAGTTGAATAAATGCCAAATTAGGAATTATTATGAAATTTTATAGCTGAAGATTGCTTTGAAATGGGGGATATAATAACAATGTTAGAAAGAAATGGTCAGCATGTGGAGATAGTGCAAAAGTATGGTAAAGTATTATTTAACTTGGTATTAATGATTTTGTTTTGAAGAAGCCATGGGGGGAGGGGAGGGGGAGGGGGGGTTAGGGAGGAGCAGGGGAGGGGGGAAAAGGGGGGAAAACTTGTATTTGAAAAACTTTTTCAATAAAAAAAAGAATAAAGAATGTATTACAATTCAAACTTTACGGTTCAGCAACGTATAGTCATATTGTATATTTACAGGTGCGGTATCTAATGAATTATCTAAATATTATACAATTTATACATAGGTTTTTATAAAATCAATTACAGTTAAATTAAGATACAATAATATATAGATAGTTATACATTGTCCCTCATAAGAGTTAACTTTTGCATTTATTTTCCAACCACCTATACCACAGATCCCAAATCGTGTAAAATTCTGAATCCTCCTTCCCGTTTAACACATATGTTAATCTGCACATTTCTGCGCAATCCAAAGATATTGACTATCTGTTCCTCGGTTGGACATCTTTTCTCTTTCCAATATCTGGCATAGGAGAGTCTAGCAGCTGTGACAATATGAATAATCAAATATTTCTTTTCCTTAACAAATGTTCGTTTTAGCACTCCCAGGAGATAAATTTCAGGCAAAAAGTTAATATCCTCATTTAATATTTCTTGGATCCATTTTTGTATTTTTTTCCAGAATTTCCTCGCTTCCGGGCACGTCCACCACATGTGGTAGAAGGTATCTTGGTAATGGCCGCATTTCCAACGCTTGGGGCTTGCATTCGGATACATCTTTGCAATTCTAGATGGTGCTAGTTGTCATCTATACAGCATTTTGTACTGATTCTCCTTATAGCTTGTTGCTCTCGTCAGTTTGAGGTTGCTGTTCCATATTTCTTCCCAATCATCTAAGTTTATCTTTGAGTCAATACTTTTCCCCCAAGCAATCATTTGGTCTTTAAGTATTTCTCCTTCTCTATCATATTCGAGCAGGTAGGAGTATAATTTAGCTAATAGTTTATTCTCACTGCCCAACCATACCTTATCAAAGCTGTTTGTCCCTGTCTCTATTCCCTCTTCCTGCTTGTCTTTCCTATATCAGGATTTAATTTGTAAATAGGGCCAACTACTCCCCTTTTTTTTCTCCTCTAGAGAGGTAAAGGTTTTGCCGAATTTCACAAATTCCAAATATTTCCTCTCCTCTCTCTTTATATGAACTTCTTGGAGGCATATTATTTCCGGATTAAATTTTATTAGTTTTGAGAATATATGTTTCTTCTTCCCTCCATTATTTAGACCATTGACATTGACAGACAGCAATTTCCAACCCTCCATTTTCCGACTAACTACCTAGTTCTTTTTTGTCCTTACGGTTCTTTGTGGTCTTTGTCTCTTTCCTTTGGTTTCTTTAACTTCCTTCTCTTCTAACTCCTTTTCCTCTGGTGTTCCTTCTTTGGGTTTTCTTAACTGTACGTTAATTTCTTCCTGGGAGGCTATATCCAGTTCCTACTTACTGCTTTGGTCTTCCTCCGCACCCCTCAGCTGATCCAAAAGTTCTTGTGCGGAGACAAGACTATCAATTTTAATTCTTTTCCCTTGCCAGGTGATGAGCATCCCCTCTGGTAAAATCCATCTGAAGGGGATACTTCTCTTGTTTAACTGTATCGCCAAGAACGTATAATCCCTTCTCAAATCTCGAACCCTCTTCGGAACTTGCTTCAGTATTATTATCTCTTTGCCTTTAAAACTTACAGGTTCTTCTCTTACTATGTTGTATAGCATATCTTTCACTTTCTTGCGGGCAAATCTAACATGAACTTCTCGAGGGAGCTTATTCCTCCTGGCATAGTTGGTTTGCACCCTGTAAATTTCATCCAGCTCTTTTATAATATCATCTTTATCCTGTTGCAGTATTCCAGCTATTAAGTCTACCATAACATTTCCCAGATCTTCGTCTTTGTCCTCTACCACGTTTTGAAAACGAAGGTAAAAGGCTGCCCGGTCCATCTCAAGCTGGATAATAGAGTCCTCCAGCTCCCTATTTTGTGCCATTAATTTCTGGTCGATCGAGTCGAGATTCCTTTCATTCTGCTCCACCCTCGTCTCGACCTTCTTTATCTTTTTCTCATTCTTATGGATGGACTCCTGAATCTCACTCATTTTCTGGTCAATAGAATGGATATCAGTTTTTAGTTCTACATGATTATTGGTCATCTTTTCTTGTAACAGGAGCATAGTTTCTTGAATTGTTGATAGAATCACCTGCATCGCTTGAATGGTTGGTAACATTGCTGATTTGTCCGCTTTCGTTAGCACCTCAGTGGGTTTTTGCGGAGCTGGAGAGGACATTGTTAATGCAGGGTTAGATGACGTTTTCTTTCCAGCCTTAAATACTGCCGATGAAATGCTTGTCATTTCTTTTAAGATTCTCTTCTGGTTTGTCAAAATTACCTCGATGGTCTTCCAAATTATCATCCACTATTCTCTCTCTAATAGCAAGATTCACCTAACTCATCCAATCGTAGATTTACCCAATTTATACAGGTACTCCTTGACTTACAACAGTTCGCTTAGTGACTATTTGAAGTTACCATGGCGCTGAAAAAAGTAACTTATGACCATTTTTCACACTTATGACCATTGCAGATCCCCATGGTTGTGTGATTTACATTTGGATGCTTGACAACTAACTCACATTTATGATGATTACAGTGTCCTGGGGTCATGTGATCACCTTTTGCAACCTTCTGATAAGCAAAATTTATGAGAAATCCAGATTCACATATGACCACCATGTTATCTCAATCCTGTGATCACTCAATTCCTGTTTAGTTTTAAGTTCCCCCTTTTCATTTAAAACATCTTTATATCTAGTAATATTCTCCATATCAATCACACTTGGATAAATCAGTGCCTCCGTTGTGGAGAGCCACACATTTTCAAATAGTGTTGTTCTTTAATTTTCTCCCATACTAATAATAATGCATTCCTAATATAATGTCTTTGGAAATAGCTATGTATTTTGTTTTTTCCATACCATAAAAATGCATGCCAACCCAGTTGGAGATCATGTCCCTCCAAGGTCAATTGTCTTTTGTGCCTCAAACCAATCCATTCTTTCACCCAAGTAAATATCGAAGCCTGATAGTACAATTCCCAATCTGGCAGCCCCAAACCCCCTCTATTTTTAGAATCTTGAAACATTTTCAAACTTATCCTTGCTTTTTTCCCTTGCCAAATATATTGTTTTGTTTAATTCTTCAATGTATTTTTTCCCAGTTTTATTGGTATTGTTTGAAATAAATATAATAATTCTCAGCAAAATATTCATTTTTATAGTAGTTATTCTTCCCATAAACAACAATTGCAGATTTTCCCACTTCTCCAAATCCATTTTAATTTGTTGCGCCAATTTATAATAATTATCTTCTTTAATCGTTGCACACCTTGCCATTAATTGAATTCCTAAATATTTAACTTTCTTGACTATATGTATACCTATCTTCCTCGTTAGTTTTTTTTTCTGTGTATCTGTAATATTTTTAACTAATATTTTGGTTTTTTCTTTATTTATTTTCAGTCCTGCAACTTCATCATAGTCTAGTTGCACACTTTGTTAAGCTTCTTTTCTTTGCTTTTTACATGTAGAACGATCTTTTCTATTGATGGCCTCTATGTCATTCTCCAGATTTGCTGGCATGCTTGGTTACAACCTTTACTGTTCCTTTTTCTCTAGCCTAAGATTTGCATTCTCAAAAGTTTCTTTGTCCACCACATAATGTTGTTACCTTACTCAACGCAAACATATGCTGGGACAAATATATATTTGTTTGTTTGTTTATATTTCATCTTTCTGAACTGACTATCTCCCTCATAGAGGGACTCTGGTTAGTGTACAATAACCAGGATATTTGAAATGGTGTTAGATTTCAAACCTCTGTTCTGTTATATAATAAGCAAATACAAATATTTCATTGCAAGAGCAGATACTATGCTAGAATCACAGTTCAAGCTGGAACTGCTGCAACACTGAAGCTCAAACAGAGTTTTACATAAAATAGTTGAGGCAATGAAAAGAAATGGTTGGCACAGTATGGGAAGGTATGACATTAAGAACAATTTTACCTATATCAACAGGACCAGTCTTTTTATCCCCTAATCAGAAAATACAGCTAAATTATAGCATGAACAGATAATGAAATAAAATGGAATAACCATGAGTCTGAAAAGTATTTGGCAATGGAATTACAATCCTGCATCTTAAATGAACTAGACATAGATCTTAACTTATTCTGTTATTAGATATGATAGTTTTCTTAAAATGTTTTCAAGGCATTCTAAGTTTAGAATTCATATTCTAAGCTTCAAGGCATTCACATGGAGATATGTAGCATCTGCCAGAATAGATATTGATAGAATTAGTGGCATCTGTTGGCAATGAGGTGAGGAGGTCAGATTGACCAGACAGAATTGAGGTGTCACAATATAAGCCCTGCCCCCTTTTTCATGGATGTTAATGTCACATGCATACCCACATGAGACAGAGCTTGCAGCACAATCTGTAACACTGATTTCATCTTTCTGATGAAAATAGTTATTGTGGCTGTCATTGATATAATGATTTTCCTATAGAAATATTACGCTCACAGTGTTAGCTATCACAAGTATCAGATATTTCAGATTTACCCCTTATGGCTAGAAAATTATAAGACACTTACCTCCTAAAAATAGATACTAAGCTTAAAATATAAATATTTCATATGAAGTTGTAAAAACAGGCAACATATATTCTACTTTAATTTCTGCTTCATCCACCAATGAACATACAATACACTGTCTCTACACCTACACCCAAAAAATATGCTACAGAATACTTCTTCCACTTCAGAAGCTCAAGTCAGTCAATCTGGCTTGTATTCATATTGTATTTTTATTTTTATAAATGTTAAAAACAAATCTCAATTAGTAAATTCCACACTATAATACTGCTACCAATTGCCGGATTGACCGGTTGGCGTCACAGCAGGATGGATATGGGATAGCAGAGCTCCATGGAGCACCGTGAAACCCAGCCGATACTTGGCCATGAAACCCAGTCAATACTTACCCAGGAGACCCTATGGGGCCAAAGCCACCCTGGAGGGGTGGTGAAGAATGGAAGGAAGCTTTGTAGATTACGAGGAAACAGCAATTTCCTTGTTTGATCCAAAGAAAACCCTCCTGATCAGCAGCAGAGACAATGGCCATTTTGGCAAGACTGAAGCTGTGACAAAGGGACAAGAAGAATATGTGCTGGAGCGATTTGTGGGCAGTGGATTGAAACTGGGTGAGACAACTTTCAACTTCTATATTAGAGACTTAAACCCAAATAAAAGAATTCTTTAAAAAAGACCCTCCAAAATGTTAAGAAAGCAGCAATTTATCATACAGAGAAAGATTATAGACCTAAAAGTGAAACAAACTGTTAAGGGAAGACTGTGAAGCTTTAAAATAGAGAAAGACTAGACTGGAACTGGTAGTAGTGTGAAAAGTGATCTAATTTGTGGATAATATTGTTTGATTTATTGGAAGAATTTGTACAAGAAAGAAGAACTTTGCTTTCCCCTTCCCAAGCTTTGCTGTGTTTAATGCTGGAGTTTAGAGCGGGGTGCCACCCACTGGTCAAAGAAAATATTATTTTAGTACATGGTGGGAATAACCTTGAAAAGTAAGAATTATTTGATAATACAAGAATAACAAAGAGGAGAAGAAAGAAAATAGTAAAAGGCAAACAACACCTCGAAGGCCTATTTATTTTGGTTTCATATCTAATGGAGTTTTGGCTTAAAGACTTAAAAATTTGGAAAATTTAAGGGTGCAAACTGAAAAGTTTTAAGGACTATAAATTTAGGAGTTTTTGAGGAACAGTTCTGGGACTGTGTAAATTTTACTAATACCTACATTTTGGGTGTTTCTGGACAATTGGGATATTGAAATTTTGGTGGAATATTGAGCAGTGAGTAGTTTAGTGTATCTGCACAAAATGTTTCAACAGGGGAAACAAATGCAGTTTATAAAGAAATATTATTGATGTTTCAAAGTATTAAGGAAGATATAACAAGGAACCATAGGGAGATGATGGAATTGATGCAGAGATAGCAATAATTTCTAAATGGAACAAATAGAATATCTTTCAAGAATTCAAAATAGAAAAGAGAATAAAGAGAAAGATCTCCTAAAAATTATGGGGGAACTGCAGATGGGTGCTCTACAGATTCAACAGCAAGAGATAGATATGGCAGATGAAATATGTAGATTAAATAAACATGATAAAAGGAATTACAAAATACCAGAGGAGAAGCATGGAAGATTCACCAAAAAGTTAGTAAGAGTTGAAATTTTAAAAAGGGCAAGAGATGATGGATAGATATAGAATATTTTTTAACATGGTGGTTATTTTATTAAATGTTAGAAAAAATGTTAGAAAAAAGAAGTAGAAAGTAGAAATTGGGAAAATTGGTAGTACAGTGGACTAAAGCACTGTTATTAACATCTGCTGCTTGCAATTACTGCAAGTTCAAATCTCACCAGGCTCAAGGTTGACTCAGCTTTCCATCCTTTCAAAGGTAGGTAAAATGAGGACCCAGATTGTGGGGACAATAAGCTGACTTTGTATAAATATACAAAAGTATGAAGGCTATTGCTTAATGCATTGTAAGCCACCCTGAGTCTCCAGATAAGGGTGGCATATAAAAGCAAAAAAAAAAAAAAGTAGTATTATCTATATTGAAATATAATAGAACATATTATAATTACTATGTATACACAAATGTTAAAAATTGAAAGATTATGATTATGTATATTTAAATGGTAATATCATTATCAGAATGCTGTGCATAGTATATTGACCCAGATAAAACACTGTTCACTAAGCACCTTTGGATGTTAAAGAAAAAGGTTTTAGATTGAATCGGAAAAAACTAAGATGATAGTTAAAAATATGACACAAGATCAATGACACAAACTTGAAAATAAGGCAGGTTTTGAGATTGTATCAAAGGTTAAATATCTAGGAGTTCAGGTTGCAGAATCAAACATGAAACTGTTTCAAAATAATTATGAGGTGTTGTGGCGAGAGGCGCAGAAAGATATGGAAACTTGGAAAAAACTGCAGCTGTCTTTACTTGGAAGAATAGCAGCAGTTAAGATGAACATTTTGCCAAGATTTCTTTTTTTGTTTCAAATGATTCCGGTGCTTAAAAGTGATAAACAATTAAAAGTCTGGCAAACTGGAGTGAATAAGTTTGTCTGGAATGAGAAAAAACCGAGAGTGAAATTGAAAATCATGCAAGATGCTCCAGAAAGGGGAGGCCTTAAACTTCCAAACCTACAACTATATTATGATGCAGCAGCTTTGACTTTAACAAGTGATTGGTTTGGAGGGAAAAAGACTGGAATATTGAACGCAGAAAGTTTTGATTTGGAATTTGGATGGCATGCTTACTTATTTTATGATAATAAAGTGGATAAAGTATTTAAAAGCCATATATTCAGAGATTCTTTGATGAGAGTATGGAAGAAGCACCGACTCAAATGGGATTACAAAATACCGTTATGGCTGGATCTTGGTCATATCATGTGGAATACAAATATAATGTCACTCGGGGGGTTTTTATACAAAGAGGTTCTTTTTACAGATGCGGGCAGATGGCAGCTGAAGACACTACAGACACTGTTGGCTGAAGGGATTAATTTAACTTGGCTACAATATAATCAATTGCAATTGAGATGGAAAGAGGACCAAAGAACTGGTATTATGTTGCACGAGGAAGAATTGGTTAGACATATAAAAGAGAAAGGTCCAATGCATATTAAAAGGCTTTATAATGTTTTGTTAGAAAGGGATTCAGAAACTGAATTAGTTAAAGATTGTATGATTAAGTGGGCACAAAATTTTGAAGAATCAGTGATGTTGGAAACATGGGAAAAAAATTGGGTTCAGAATGTTAAATTTACACAGTCGCAGAATTTGAGGGAAAATTTTTACAAAATGTTTTATAGATGGCATTTAGATCCTAAGAAATTGTCGTGTATGTACCCTAATGTTCAGCCAAAATGTTGGAGGTGTGATTGTATAGATGCTACATATTATCATATTTGGTGGACTTGTAAGAAAGTTAAGGCTTTTTGGATAAAAATCTGGTGGGTCATGCAGAATGTTTTAAAGAAAAAAATCCAATTTTCTCCACAATTGCTTTTATTGGGTATAGTTAAGGGTTTTACAGTGGATGAAACAAAGTTGATTTTGTATATGATTACAGCAGCGAGATTGTTGATAGGTAAATATTGGAAAAATGAAGCTCTGCCCACTGTAGAAGAATGGATTTTGAAGATGGCCAGTTTCGCGGAGATGGCGAAGATTTCAGCATACTTAAAAGATCGCTCACAAGAGACTTATGAATGTGGATGGAAAAAGTGGATAGATTATGTGCAGAACAAATATCAAACTAGGAAGTATCAAATAGCTTTTCATTGATAGTATTATATTATATTAAGATAGAAATAGTTGAACTATGTGAAGATGAAAAATGATATGGGGGTTGGGGGGGTTCAAGGTTTTTATATAGGGGATAATGATATTCTATGGAAGTCCGGGGGGGAGGGGAGGGTTACGGGGGGTTTGGGAGGGTGGGTTGGGGAATTTGGGGTGGGTTAGGGGGGTGAAAATGGGGTGAAAATGTAACTGTAAAACTTTTATAATAATAAAAAAAAATCATATATATATGTATGCATGTATGTATGTATATGTATGTATTTCTCTTTAGCCAGGTTCTTCCTACGTAAACCAAGATTTTTATGCAGCCCTAGTTCAGTGAAATCCCAATCCACTAGTTTCTAGGCTTTTTTTTTTTTTTGCATATATATATATATATATATGCACGTTTTGGTGTATTCGGGTCTTCTCCTGTGTAAGATTGAGAGCACTTTGGCAACGTTTCGACAGAATCTCATCTGCCATCATCAGGCTTATGCAAGGGGTCTTCTGCAGCAACTCCTGTATACCTGTACCCATGAAAATCTACAAAAACAAATATATATATATGGATTGGAGGGGTTTAAAGTGGCTAATGATGCAGCTGTGGTCTGGCTTCTGGTCCGTGGTCATGTCTCATCATCAGTGTGGGTTTGAGTCTGCTTTCTGCGTGGATGTGTGATGGTTACATCACCACACATCCAATCCATACATGAAGCAGACTGACACCCACCATGAAGAGGTGGCACAGCCACGAACATGAAGCCAAACAACAGCAACACAGCTCACCAGCTCAAATCCCCCTGCTACTCAGACTAACCCGAGCACAACCAAGCCCCCAGCTAAACAGAACACACACCCATCCAATCAGAGCACAGCCAAACCCCCAACCAATCAGAACACACCTCCACCCAATCAGAACACAGCCAAGCTCCCACCCAATCAGTTCACACCCCCACTGACAGTTAAAAGGAAGAAACAGCTGCGATCACACACATTGCTCCTAGAAGCGCGAAGCCGAAGACACCAGCCTGAAGATGACGAATGAGACTTTGTCGAAACGTTGCCAAGACACCTCCAATTTTACACGGGAAAAAACCTGAATAACCAAAGACCTACATATGTATGTATGTATGTATGTATGTATAGACACTCATCTCCAGAACAAAATGCTTAGCTGACGAACAACACCTAAAAACCGAACTGCACACTCTCACTAACGTACTAACATCCAATGGATTCCAAAGAAATAATATTACCAACCTAATCCAAAAAGAAACCCCCACTAAAATCCAAGACAGAGAACAAGAAAACGGCAAAGCCCTCCTCCCATACATAAAAGGCACCACAGACAGAATAAGCAAGATCCTCCACAAACACAACATCAAGACAGCATTCTGCACAAACCGAAAAATATCCACCATCCTAAGAAACCCCAAAGACAAAATTGAGTTAGAAAAACAAGGAGTATATGAAATCCCATGCACCGCCTGCCCCACCACATACATCGGACAAACCAACAGAAGAATAAGTGCACGCATTGAAGAACACAAGAACTCAGTCAAAAAAGAGGAACCAACTTCTTCCCTGGTCCAACACCTCAAAGCCACAGGACATGATATTGACTTTAAAAAGACCAGAACTATCGCCAAAACTGAACACTTTAACAACAGAATAATCAGAGAAGCCATCGAGATAGAAAAACGTCCACACAGCATGAATAAATGAGATGATACCTCCCGCCTACCAGCCATTTCAAAACCCGTCCTTATTGACAAACGAGTCCCTAACACAAAGAATGACACCAGACCCACACTCACGAGAGCCACACAGGATGTAACCACCACACATCCACGCAGAAAGCAGACTCAAACCCACACTGATGATGAGGCATGACCGCGGACCAGAAGCCAGACCACAGCTTCATCATTAGCCCCTTTAAACCCCTCCAATCCATACATGAAGCAGACTGACACCCACCATGAAGAGGTAGCACGGCCACAAATACGAAGCCAAACAACAGCAACACAGCTCACCAGCTCAAATCCCCCTGCTACTCAGACTAACCTGAGCACAACCAAGCCCCCACCTAAACAGAACACACACCCATCCAATCAGAGCACAGCCAACCCCCCATCCAATCAGAGCACAGCCAAACCCCCAACCAATCAGAACACACCTCCACCCAATCAGAACACAGCCAAGCTCCCACCCAATCAGTTCACACCCCCACTGGCAGTTAAAAGGAAGAAACAGCTGCAATCACACACATTGCTCCTAGAAGCACGAAGCCGAAGACACCAGCCTGAAGATGACGAATGAGACTTCGTCGAAACGTTGCCAAGACACCTCCAATTTTACGCGGGAGAAAACCCAAATAACCAAAGACCTACATACAAACACCTGCGAAAACCTCAGAAAATATATGTATGTATGTATGTATGTATGTATAATACTTCTACCAATTGTCATGCCTGACTGGAAAACATTTTTTCTTCCTCTTCCAGTTCATTTTAGCAAGCTTACATATTTGTTGCAAAGTGTGCTCAGATGTAACCATTCAAGTTACTTTTGAAAATCCAGAATGCATGTTGTTGTGAACTAAATAATGAAAAACAGCCATGGTTAAATGTCTGTGGAGATTCTCAACCATCCAGTTATGGTTGTCCCAAAGATGTTTTTTCCAAAAGGCAGATGGATTTTCTTGGTTTATTAAAAATGTTTGTTCTGGAGAAGTTTATTGGAGGAGAAGCAAGCAAGCAAGCAAGCAAGCATTCAATCAGAATACAGCTGGAAGGGACCTTGGAGGTCTTCTAATCCAACCCCCTGCTCAAGCAGGAGACGCTGTACCATTTCAGACAAGTGATTGTCCAGTCTCTTCTTAAAAACCTCCAGTGATGAAGCACTCACAACTTCTGATGGCAAAGTGTTCCACTGGTTAATTGTCCTCACTGTTAGGAAGTTTCTCCTTAATTCCAGGTTGCTTCTCTCCTTGATTAGTTTCCATCCATTGTTTCTTGTCCTGTTCTCTGGTGCTTTGAAAAATAAATTGATCCAGAAACCGGAAGCGTTGCGGCGAGACCGGCTGGAGAAATAGCAAGCTCCAATGAACCCCACAAAAATCCAGCCAGACAAACTTCTGTCAGGGGGTCTTGGACTGGAACCATCCTGTAGGGACAGTGAAGAAGGAGAGGTGCCTCGGATAACCAAAAGGAACAGGCAAGTTCCTTGAAAGTTGGAGGCTGCCCTTCGAACCAGCAGCAGGGGTGGGGGCCATTGAAAAATGACCACTCTGAAGCTGGGGCAACTGGAATCAGTTGTTTGTGCAGAAGCGGTGTCTGAAAGGAGTGCTGGTATTGGGTGAGTGATTGGCCAATTTACAGGTAAAAAAGAAAATTTTTAACAACTTTAAAAGGTGTCCCGCAGTGGAAATTAGTGGCTAATTGGCTCTTGGGAAAGTTAATGGAGGGAGAAGAACAAAGAGGAGGTTAAAATACTAAAGCCCAAGAAAGAAAATGTTACAACTTGTTTTAAAATTTGGAGAAATTAAAAATAATAAAAGAAAAAGAAACCCAAAGGAAGGTACTTTTTAGGTGTATTAAAATATTTTTGATAGCTTTGACATCTGAAGAAAAAGAACAAAGAGGAAGTTAAAATACTAAAGCCCAAGAAAGAAAATTGTTTATCTGGATTTAAAATTGAATTTGGAGAAACTAAAAACAATAAAAGAAAAAGAAATCTGAGGAAAAGAACTCTTTATGTGGATTTAAAATATTTTTGACAGCTTGGATACTTAGTTGCTCTGAGGATATTGTGGATTTGAGAGAGACATCTGCTGGTGGAAAGTGAGTACTAAAATATTGATGGGAAGACAGAAGAAAAAACAACAGCTGTGACTGATTTAATCTGGAAACTGTGAGAACTTTTAAGGAGTGTCTGTTTTTCTGAACTGCTTGGTTTCGACTGTCAACAATTGTGGAAAAATAACAAAGCTTTAATTTGGAGTGGATTGGATAAATATTTGAATTGAATACCATTTGGAATTAAAAAGAGATTATATGGACTTTAGAATTTCAATTAAATATAAAGTAAAAGTGTTAACAATTTTTTAAATTGACAATATGGAGTCTTGGATTTGTGAATAATTAATTGAGATGTTTAAAAATATGCATGAATCACTAAAGGGTAATAAAAAGTTAGAATTTTTGCTGGAACTTACAGAGCAGGAAAAAGAGATTATAAGTGAGGAGCATGAAAATAATACTGAAAGAAAAGGAATTGAAAGCAAAAAGCAGTTAGATGATTTCACTGGGATTAACAGTGGCAAAAAAAGAGTGGATGGGGAGGATATTCCCCCAAAAAGAATCAAACAAAGGGAAAAGAAGGAAATAGTGGAAAGAGACTAGGAGAAAACTTGGGGAGAATTACTCGAGTAATATATTTAAAAGTGAGAAAAAGGATTCAGGAGAGAAGACATAATAAATATAAAAAAAGAAGAAGAAGAAGAAGTTAAAAGAATGGGATAAATGGAGGAAATTACTAAGAAGTGGAATTTTGGAGAGACCAAATGGTTAAAGAGGAGAAGAATAGCGGAAAGGAGTAAGGGAAATAAGGTATATATTAGTAGATTTAAGGAAATTGTATTAATATTATTAATCATTGAAGGTCAATTAAGTTAAAGAATTTTAATGTAAGAAGTCAACATGATGATGTATATTGCTTATAGTAAAACAGAAAAGCAGATGAAATATGAAATGGTAATTGGATTTAATTATAAAGACAATTAAGAGATTGAAATGTTAAAAAGTGGGATGCGGATTTTCAAAAATACATGTAGTAAATGAAGAAATAAGATAATTAATTGATGTTATTGTAAGAAATGAGGAATCAAGGGCGGATAGTGATACTGTTTATGTATTATGTATTAAGAAGATACATAATATAGATGTGGATAGCTAATTAAGTTAAAGGGTTTTAATGTAAGAATTGAACATGATGACATATATTGTGTATAGTTGAAAAGTGGGGAATTTTGATAAATATATTTAGCAAATGGAGAAATAAGACAATTAATTGATATTATTGTAAGAAATTAAGAGTTAAAGGGCGGATAGTGATACAGTTGATATGTTATGTATTAAGAAGAGATTAAGATAAGATAAAGAAATATGGAAAGAATATTATGGATTTGTAACTGGCTGACAAACCATACTCAATAAGTACTCCTTAATGGTACTATATCTACATGGAGGGAAGTAAGCAGTAGGGAACCACAAGGTTCTGTCCTAGGCCCAGTACTCCTCAATATCTTCATAAATGACTTAGATGAGGGAATAGAAGGGGAACTTACCAAATTTGCAGATGATACTAAACTGGCAGGAATAGCAAACACCCTAGATCCATGATGGTGAACCTATGGCACGCGTGCCACAGGTGGCACACAGAGCCATATCGGTGGGCACGCGAGCTCAGCTCCGGCGTGCATGCACACGCCAGCCAGCTGATTTTCAGGCCTTCTGGGCCCACTGGAAGTAGGGAAATGGGCCATTTCCAGCCTCCGGAGGGCCTCCAGGGGGTGGGGAAGGCTATTTTCACCCTCCACAGGCTCCTAGAAAGGCTCTGGAGCCTGGGGAGAGCAAAAAATGGGCCCACTGTGCCATCGTGGGCACGCAGGCGCCAAAAGCAGGGGGAGTTACAGGGGGGTCACACACATATGCGTGGGGGGTGGGACGCATAGAATTATGGGTGTGGGCACACACATGCGCAACCCCCCTGCACTCCCCCCGCTTTTGGCACATGATGGCAAAAAGGTTAGCCATCACTGCCCTAGATGATAGGCTCAAGATCCAGATGGATCTTGACAGACTTGAACACTGGGCCCTATCTACCAAAATGAAATTCAATGTAGAGAAAAGTAAAGTCTTACACTTAGGCAAGAAAAACCAAAAGTACACATATAGACTGGGTGAAACCTGTCTTAATAGCAGTAACTGTGAGAGGAATCTTGGAGTCTTAGTGGACAACCAATTAAATGAGCCAACAGTGTGCAATACTAAATTGCATTAACAGAGGGATACAATCAGGATCAAGTATGGTACTAATACCACTCTATAAGGCCTTACTAAAACCACACCTAGAGTACTGCATCCAGTTTTGGTCACCACACTATAAAAAAGATGTTGAGACTCTAGAAAGAGTGCAGAGAAGAGCAGCCAAGATGATTAGGGGACTGGAGGCTAAAACATATGAAGAACGGTTTTAGGAACTGGGCATGGCTACTCTAGTGAAGAGAAGGCCCGGGGAGACATGATAACAATGTTCCAATATTTGAGGGGCTGCCACAGAGAGGAGTGGGTCAAGCTATTTTCCAAAGCACCTGAAGGCCAGAGACGAAATAATGGATGGAAACTGAACAAGGAGAGATTCAACCTGGAAATAAGATGAAACTTTCTGACAGTGTGAAAACAATCAATCAATGGAACAGCTTGCCTTCAAAGGTTGTGGGAGCTTTATCACTGGAAGCTTTCAAGAAGAGACTGGACTGCCATCTGTAAAAATGGTGTAGGATCTGCTGGGGGGGGTGTTGGACTAGATGACCTACAAGATCCCTTTCAACTCTGTTAATCTGTATCCCTCTCACAGCTCCTGTTTTTGAGCCAGGTTTCACCTAATCTGTACTTATACCTTTGGTTTTTCCTGCCCAGGTATAAAACTTTGCTTTTCTCCACATTAAATTTCATTTTGTTGGATAGCCCCATTGTTAAGTCTGTCAAGATCTTTTTGGATCCTCAGCTTGACTTCTGGGATGTTGGGTATTCCTGTCAGTTTAGTGTCATCTGCAAATTTGATGAGTTTCCCTTCTATTCTAAGAAATCATTTATGAAGTTATTGAAGAATTCCTGGTGTAAGACGGAATCTTGTGGTACCCCACTACATAATTTTCCTCCATGTAAATGTAGTACCATTAAGGATGACTCATTGAGTGTGGTTTGTCAGCCAGCTACAAATCCATCAGGTGGTGATGCTGTCTATCCTACATTTTCTAGTTTACGAAGAAACATGTTGTCTACTTTCTTGAATGCCTTGCTGAAGTCTAAGTATACTATGCTCACAGCATTTTGCTGGTCTACTAATTTAGTCTCTTTGTCAAAGAATGAAATAAGATTGGTTTGGCATGATCTGTTTTTAACAAACCCATGCTGGCTAATAATAAATAACTAATAAATAAAAAACTTTATTTGTTTCTAGATGTTTACAGATCTGTTTTTTGATTATCTTTTCCACTTTCTTCCCAGGTATTGATGTTAGGCTGATTGGTCTGTAGTTTCCTGAGTCTACTCCCCCCCCCTTTTTTTTTAAAGATGGGAATCACATCAGCTCTTTTCCAATCTTTAGGTAGTTTCCCAATGTTCCAGGATTCCAGTTGCTTTTTGGAAAAGAGATCTTTGGGGAAGTCATGGTTAAAAAAACCAGGGAACAGTGAAAAAGGTTAATTTAAGAGTATTTATGTAATTGCCAATTTGAATTCTTATTCATGCAGGCTACAGTTACAGAAAGAACTAAGGGATAGTAATCATGTGTCTCATATGATTATGGCTAATGCTCAAGAATAATGTTCAGTGACTATTTAATTATATGTTGCAAATCTGATTTGCTGCTTTTCTTCTTATCACCTAATTTTATGGATTACTTTAAAACATATCTAAGTAGCATTTTCAAATTTTTAATTGAAGGATGAAGGTTTATGTATTCTCAGGGAATTTTCTCAGGGAGTAATTTAAAACATGATCTTATTAGAATATTAATTATATTATTTGGTAGGTGGGATGGACGGAATAAACGTGTATTGTCCACTCCTGCAGCCATCTTGCTCTGTTGCTTATTAAATCATATGATTATGTATATATGTATACATAAATTGTATACATGATACTATTTATATTTCAAAAGTGTTTTGCAAACTTTAAAATAAAATGAAGTATATATTGCCTGCATTTTCATTAAAATACCAATAACAACATTCTTATAGATTCAGGTTTAACAGGTTCTTGTTTAAATGTAAGTTGTAAAAGTAAGTATTTATTTACTATTTAAGTAAAGTTGTAATTACTGTTTCCCTTTCTGTCTCTTTTGCTCGACAACAAGAGGAAAACAGAATGATCCTAGTCTGAATAATCATTTCCTCACATACAAATGCAATATTGTACACTGAATTCTAGCTGCTAAGTAAGAATTGCTATATTTCTAAGTGATATTTAAATGATGTCTAATATCTAGAGTTTTCTGTTACGTGGTGTAAACATGTCTTGGAGCATCATATAGTTATACAAAATCCAAGTACCAAAGTATTGTTCTGCTTTTTAATTTTATAGCAATCTGTGTGTTTGAAGGCAAAATCTATTTTGAAGGAGACAGACAATCAGTATATTTAGACTCAGAGATCTGTATTCTGTTTGAATGCAAGGTAAGATTACTTTTAATTTCTCTTTCCCCTGTAATTTGTTCCAATTTTATAAATAAACTTCAGAAGATGTTATAAAAATAACAACGGTGGTTTTTTCAAGTTGATGTACATTTTTCCATATCATTTTTAAGTGGAAGATCCTTCTTAAAAATTGCATGTTTATTCATAATAAGGTTAATAGGGATTGTAAATACTTCATAGGATATTTGAAGTTTATAAGAACAATTTTAGGGTTGTTAACTATGTTTTCCCAGGTCATTTCCCCACTTATTATTGCTTTTAAGCCTTTCATAATTTCATTGCATTTTTTATCTAATATGCTGCTTCTACAATTTTGGGTGCATCTCCATTTATTTATTTTAGTTGAGAAATTAGTTGAGCTCCGTAGTATGCTGATATTATATATATATATATATATATATATATATATATATATATATATATATATATATATATATATATATATATATTCGTAGATTTTCATGGGTAGAGGTATGCAAGTTTTGGTGTATTCGGGTCTTACACGGGAAAAGTCCCGAATACATCAAAACTTGCATTCATACACATACACACACACACACACACACACAAATATGTATGCTTTATTAATTGTCACAAATGTTTTTCACAAGACAACATATATTCCTTCAATTATTTCTCCAATTTTTATTTCTTTTTATAGCTGCATTCAGTTTTTTGCCAATTATTAAATACATACAATATTTAATACATACTTATTAAATATATACAGTATATATATTTATATCTATTTATATATATATATAAGGGCAACTCCACTAAAATAAACTTGAGTATCCTAAATGTCATTAATTTTGGTGCACGTCCTATATGGAATTTCAGAATAGTTTTAGATCTGTTTTAAATGATGAGGGGAATATGTTTTGAATTTAACATGAAGAAAATATTTGCTACATTAATGAATTACTGAGTTTACTCTTAGAGGATAATGAGATCTGGGTTATCTCAATAGCAACTCCCTTTAAGGCAATGTTCTGAAAGGCAATGTTCTGGGAATATTTAAAGAAAAATATGTTGCAGCAGTATGGCCTGGAAATACAGCTACACTTATTTTCAAGAAAATTTTTGATGCACCATTATTGGCTAGAATAATTACTGTAGATTTTCCTAGAAAGTGCAATCTGACAGTCTCCCCCATTTTTTGAATGCAATAACCATTAGTTTTGTAACACAAATTGCACAGTCCAAACCATTTTTTCCTGACAGCATTCTGAAGAATATACTATTTTCCCCCCAATCCTTTTGACTTTTTATGTTAGTTGCAGTTTTTAATGCTGCATTATATCTGATACAATTTAATACAATTATATCATTACTCATACTATTGAAATGGTTTTTTTCAGTTTTATATCTGGGTTAATAATTTGTCGAACTTCACTCTTGAATTGGTGAGGGGTTAAAACTGTTGCCTTTTTCTTTCTCAAGCCATAATTTTTGGTGAGGCAGAGTTGTGGATATCTTTACAGCTGTTTTATATTTAGTTAGTTAATGACAAAAGGAGAATCCCAAAGAACTAAGTTTATGCATAACATAAATGATATAATATATTGCTTGTCATCTATAATTTATCTTTCTCAATTCTTTTTAATGACTTCAGTTATACACTCAAAACCAACAGTAGAGTTATTCACTACTGTTCACTAAGAGCAAGAGCTATTAAAGAAATTCTGCAACAATACATGGCAAAAGTTTCAGTAGCATAATTCATTAAAAAAATGGCTATCATCACATTCTTTATCAAAACAGAATTAAGAAAGTTTAGGAATAGAGTTCTGAACAGATGAGGCATTAATGTAGATCTTAACAACTTCTGTATAATATTTATCATTTGCTGGTATAAGTTAAATTTACATGGGCACTTTTCATGTAAATTAAAGCTTAAGTTTAAATATTTTTGACATATTGAGAAATTAGAATAGAAGGGTACCTAAACTGAATGGTCTCTAATGTCCAATTAACCTAGTACTAGTAGTAAGCTAATGGTGAATGAATGCTGTTTATGCTGAGCAACTGAAGTAGGAGATTTAATTTATTGTGTTTGTGCCCATTGTCAGTAGAAGGTAAGACACACACCCCTACTCTGGACTGCCAGGCATTGAGCCATTTAAGATTTGTGGATCATTTTTAATAATCAATTAGACAAAACTCTGCTTCCTGTTCTTGATGCCCTTATACTGGGAATAGTAATGTAGAACAAGCTTATAGCTGAAAAATTAAAATGTAAAGAAAAAATAGCTTATAATAAGAATCCATTCTTGCATTAAAATTACCAGTTACAATCAACTCAGAGTTTGGATATAGAGACAAAGATTCCTTTGAAAGATGCCTTTATTTGTGACAGATGTTCAGAGGGAAGGAAATAGACATTTGCTAATAAATAGCTGGGGCTTCCAATTTTTAATTTTGGAGGAGGTGCTTTGGGCAGCCAAATTAGAATGTGATTTTATAGATATACACAGTGTAACTAGCTGAATTTAAAAAAGAACTCTGAAATAACCAAGGCACCCTATTTCTCTTTCAGTTAGCTAGGCATACTTAGGATGCCATACTTAGGACAAGCAAGCATACTTAGTTTGTATACTTAGGATAAGTAGATATACTAAAACTCATATCACCCTTCAGAATTTTCCACTTCTGTCAAAATCACACAAATATGTTAGGTATGATATTTGACTATATGACCAACAGTATGATGAAATAGATGACATCTGACTAGTAAATCCATGTGAAACAATAAAAATAAACAGATAGCACAATAATGATTTATAAACAAAAGAGATTCCAAATGATTTCTACCCAGATTATTTATGTGAATACAACTGGATATTAATTATGCACTTGTATTTTTATTGAATGATATAATTATGCCAAAAATATATTCATAGCCAACATAAATAATGATCTTGATTTAATAGAATTACAAAATGCAACGTACAATGGAGTCGAATTGTCCTGCTCTGAACTGTCCTGAGCCTGAACAAATATCCTTATCTAAAAGTTGTTGCAAACTTTGTAAAGGTAAGATAAGGCCTGGAACAGGCTGAAAACAGGGCGCGCGGAGGCAGCGATAGGTGGCAGCAGCGATGGGCAGCAACGGTGGTGATGCAATCCCCACAGCCTGGAACAGCTGATCAGCGGTATTCCAGGAGGCAGATCCAACTGCCAATCAGCTGCTCATGCTAAATCAGGCTGTGCTGAAGCTGACCAGGCTGTTTGCTGTTTGCTGCAAGGAGGCAAATTGCTGGGAGGCAGAGGCTGAAGGGTGGGAGCTAGTGGGTGGAAGGGGCTTCGGCAACATTCACTCTATAAGACGCACAGACATTTCCACCCAATTTTTTGCTGGGGAAGTACATCTTATAGACTGAAAAATACAGTCTAAACCTTTTAATACCATATTTACTGCTTTATTGTAATATGCTAATTTAGCAAACTTTTTAAAAAATACTTACCAGTATACAATATATGTGAAATAGATGCAGCATAAATTGACATGAAAATTTCTTGAAAGTGAATGATGTTCTGTAGATAACTTACTACTGAACAATTATTGTATGGTTGGCATATAATAATTGTTCAGTTGGCATAGGTGTCAATTCCATGTGTCAATTCCATTTCTCTCACATTTTTTGAGATATCTGGCGATTTATCTATTTCTTTAAAGTATTCTAAGAGCCGCAGTGGCTAGAATGCAGTACTGCAGGCCACTTCTGCTGACTGCCGGCTGACTGCAATTATTGTGGAGTTGCTGAAGAGGTAGAAATTTGTTGGAATAATCTTGAGGTACCCCTTATGTGACAAAGTGTATTTTCACCAAGTTCTATTCGCCAAACATTTGCATAACCATTTCATTTTTTAAAAAACACAGTTTTAATTATGAAAATAGCAAGGATCATGTAATTTATGCTCATGACTGAGCAACATTTTTTGAGATATCTGATGATTTATCAATTTCTTTAAAATATTCTAAGAGCCGCAGTGGCTAGAATGCAGTACTGCAGGCTACTTCTGCTGACTGCCGGCTGCCTGCAATTTGGCAATTTGAATCTCACCAGGTTCAAGGTTGACTGAGCCTTCCATCCTTCTGAGGTCGGTAAAATGAGGACCCAGATTGTTGGGGGCAATATAAACCACTTAGAAAGGGCTGTAAAGCATTGTGAAGTGGAATATAAGTCTAAATGCTAATGCTATTCTGTAAATTCTTAACATACCATTATGTTATATAGTTGGAATAGTTTACAAGAAGCAATATTAATTCTGAGTGACACTATAATACAATGGGTAGCCGTGGTGAGTCTGAGATGTTGATTGAATACTTATACTTTTCTTCAGGTAAGATGAATGGCTGCAAAAGTTGATGGAGTTAGCAGAGATGGCTAAACTGCTTTGATAAAAGAAAAAAACATAATTACTTTTGTTTCTATTTGGAAACCAATTCTGGACTTTGTGCTTGAAATGGGAAAAAAATGAAACTTTGATTTTGGGTTTTACCAATCAGATAGATTTATTGATATAGAAATGGCTAGTTATACTATTCTATAAAAGTAAAAACTTGAGGTTTGATGTTACTATCTTATTTTACTGCACCAAAGGAAATCGGAAGTCAACACCTTTTCTTTCTTTTCCCCTTCTTTTCTATATTCTTCCCTTCCCTCTTCCCTTCCCTATTTTTCCTATTATTTGTTTCTGTATTATTTGTATTTTGTATTTGATACTATAAACTAATAAAAAGATATAGATAGATAGATAGATAGATAGATAGATAGATGGATAGATATAGATATATATACACACACACACCCCTTTTTATTAGTGTGTGTGTGTGTGTGTGTGTGTGTGTGTGTGTTGGCCTTTTTATTAGTTTATAAGTATCAAATACAAAAATACAAAAGCAAAGAATAGGAAATATATACATATACATAGGACCAGTCCAGTCCTGGAAGGCAAGGTTGCTATATATCTCTCTGATCATGCATTAGCCATAATGATGGTTAAAATGATTATGGTCATGCTATAGTAAAAGCCCTTCTATGAGGGACAAAGACAACATGTATAAATAATTAGGATTAGGTAAAGGCCTGTTAACAATGATCAGTGTAGCAAGTATTTCTCCTCTTGTTCTGTAGGTCTAGATCTACATTGTTTGATCGCTTATAAGACACTTTAAGAATCTTGTGTTATCGATAATTAGGCTAAGAATCTGTATAAGTATAAGTTTGAAGTGATGTTTTTTTTCCCCCCAGAAGTCAAACTTATCTACAAGAATTACCTGGAATAAGGGCCTCTTCCTTCAAATTAGTTTTACGCAGTATTTAAATCACAAATCATCACCTGTACCTCAATTACTACCAATTTGGTCATTATCCTCTTATTACAAGATTAGCTTCTATTCTATGACAAATAGACAGGAAAATGAGGATAATATAACTATCTACAACGGTTTTCAAATAAGATGGTCAAAAGGCATTACTTTTCTTTTTTTCTTTTAGTTTCTATTGTCTTCCAACTGAAACAAACTTTATATAATGGTCTCAGAACAAATTTCTAAAAATATTTCATTAGTTGATTACTTCTGTTCTGAGGTCTTTAAAAGTAAAGTTTCTAATTAGTCAGAGAATTACCTTAGGGCTACAAACTTGGCTTGATGAAAAATCTGTAAAATCCTAGTCTCAATTACTTACGTTCAACAGAGCTTAAAGGAAAGGTGGTCCCTTTCTTCAAGATGAACTTTGCAACTTAAATATATCAAGCCTTAATAACATTAATAAAACAACAAATGGTAATGGAAAATTGATGCAAAAGAAAAAAAATTCCTCTGGTAATTGATATCCTAGCACAGAGAGAAGCCAGGATGCACCATATAATTCCTCTTCCTAGATGAACCGGGTATTTAAATGTCATTTATGATGTTGGTATAAATGACTTCCCCCTCCAAATTAACTACCAATCCTTTTCTCTCTTTTTTTTTTTTTCATGGGCCTCCAGTTTCAACTTCAGAAATTTCTAATTTCCAAACTTAAAACCAGCTAAAAATGGGAAGGCAGCTATTGGACATCTAATTTCTATACTATTAACGAAAGCTAAGAAGTAGAGTTGACTTCCATGTCAGTTTCTCCCTTTAGACAGAATGATCGCTCTAAAAAGATGTTCAAATACTAGTGCTATTTTGCTACTGTCCCAATCTTTGAAAAAAGTGATAAATCTGATCTTGCTCATTTCTTTCCAATCAGCTTCGAAAGAAGCATTATTAGTGAACTTTATGCTAAATATCTGAATGAGATATGCACTGACATTTGTACAAATTCAAGGTGCCCTTTGAGACTAATTCAATTCATGTGACCCAGAGGAAAGAAACAATAATTTTAAAAGAAATGTCTATTCTTTGATTTTAAAAAATTGTAAATCAGGGTTGACATCAAGACCAGGGCTACATCTGGCTGATTATATTACTGTTGATATTAAACTTGTGATGACATGTTGTCATCATGTGACGTATCACAACTTTTTTTCCCTTCGGTAAAATGAATGGGCATGGCCAGCATGTGACACATCTGGCCTGCAGGCTGTGAGTCTGACACCCCAATATAGAATTTGGGAGCTTTTCTTATCCATGTAATTATTCATGACTGTTGATGTACCTTTTCTATCTCCTTTACAATTCTTGGCCAATATATTGTTGACCTACTGGTGAAGTTTGGGGGGGAGCCCAGGAATCATTGTTAGAGGGAATTCTAATAAAGAAGCATTCATTTTCATTGCTTTGGTTCATGTTTAGTGGATCACTACAATATATTTCTATAATGTCAATCACTTAGAGTTTGTTTGTTTGTTTTTAGGCCACAATTTTTGCTCTGAAGGATATAAGTGTTTAGAGAATTCTTTTTGCAGAAATGTTGAAGAAAAGTCAGTTTGTAGCTGCCGAGATGGTTTCCGATCTCTTCGAGATGACAGTGTATACTGTGAAGGTAAATTCTTATAAAACATGGCCATATCAGTAACAAAAAGTAGTCTGGATTATTGCATGAAGTACAATTAATTCATAGCTTGCCCAAGTGATGGGGTCATGAGAACATTTAATTTAAAATTTATTAATCAAATGAAATAATTATCTCAAATTAAGGTTTTATCTTTTTTAAAAAGTTTGATTTGTGTTAAAGTAATACGCTAATATGATTAAGTTCTTGATTTATAAGTAATACATTAACATGTAAGTGTTGATTTTGTTCCATTAATCAGATTTCAGATAAATTAAATGTTATATATAAAGCCATGTTAATACATTTTGAGCTGTTGTATCATTGTAATTAAATCATTATAATTGGGCATTACTTTGAATTGGAAGCTAAGGGACAATTGAAAGCAATCTTCCACTCGTCTCTTTTCTTGATTCGCACCCGATAGTATGTCTCTCATAGGTCTAGCTTGGTAAACACCTTCCCCTTGGCTAGGTGTGCCAGCATGTATTTCATGCTGGGTACATGTTCTCCACACGTATGGCATTAAGTTCCCTAAAATCAGTGCAGAGCCTCATCGACCTGTCTTTTTTCTCTTTAAAGAGGATTGGGGTGGCCACTCTGGACTTAGCTGGCTGTATGAATCCCCGGGCTAGGTTGGTGTCAATGTACTCTCTCAGTTCTCATCTCATTGGGGGTCATGGAGTACATCATTGGCTTGGGTAGTTTTGCTCCTGGTAAAATTTGTATGATGCAGTCTGTGGGGTGGTGGTGGGGTACCATGTTGCAGTCCTCCTCACTGAACATCCTGACTAAGTCCCAGTATTTCTTGGGGATCTGGTGAGTGCCTGGGGGTGGCTGTGAGGTGGCAGCAGTTCCTTTGCTTTGCTTAGTGCCATTCAGTCACTGGACAGTTCCTTCCCCAGCAGTGTTGGGGGTGGTAGAGGGCCTATTCCCAGCTTCAGCTTCCTGTAGCCACCTTCTCATGAGATGATGGGGCCCCATTTGTCCAACTATGCCAGGCCTAGAATCACTGCTTCTGTCATTTTGATGCCACTACAAACAGGATCAACCCATCTCTACTCTTATGGGTTTGGTGAGGAGTGTGGCAGGGGCTCCCCCTATTAGTGACCCATCAACTTGTTCAAAGCATATGGGGTTGGCTTTGTCCTGATTCCTAGATTCAGGACTGTGGGCAGACTGATTAGACAATTGGTACAGCTCATGTCTATGATTGCTTCTACTTCCCCCTGTGCCCCTGTCTTAGGTACAACTAGCCTCGACTGAATGGCGAATGGACAGATGATTTCACTTACCATCGGGTCATCCTTGCTATTGTTGTTGTTGTCATAGGCTATTGGCAGCTGGGCTTCTAGGACCAGAGTTCCCTCTTCCCCATTGAGGGGGAGGGGGGAGCTCAACATCTTGGTGGGCAATTTTTCCCCTCTCTGTAGCTTTTTGTGGTGCTTTTTTTTTTTGGCTTGGGCAACTCTGAAGTCTTTATTTGTGGGATGGGGCCTGGAGCCAGGCACTCAGCTGCTCAGTGGTCTTGCTCGCTGCATCGGAAGCATTTAATCATTGAGGTTCCCCTTGGCTTCTCTTCCACTTGGTGGGGGCTGGATCACCAGCTGAGTTGTTGCCGTTCAGGTTGGCTTTTGGGTTTCTTATCAGTCAATCCTCCCTTCTTGTGCTGGTGGAGCTCGAGGTCCATGGCCACTGCCATCTGGTACCACTTGTGGATTCGGTCAGGAACCCCTCGGCAGATGCAGGTGTGGAGCAGCTCCTTGTCCAAGCCTTCCTTAAAGAAGTAGACCAGGAGTCACTCAGGCCAGTGCCGCAGCTTGCCAGCAATTCTCCTGAACTCTTGAATGTACTGTTTGGCTGGGCACCCTCTTTGCTTGATTCCCTTGATTTCCGGCTCAGCTTCCTGGGTTTGGGATTTGTCCTTGAATCTGGCCCTCAATTCAGAAACATCGATGTTTCCCAATTCTGGCATGTCCTCATTGTGTAGTTGGGCCACCTACTCTGCTGCTTCTCCCGTTAGGTTGTCAGTGATCGCCCAAACTATTGCTTGATCATTGGGGTAGTCATCCCCGTATTCATCAATGTGCGCCCATGCTGGTTCAGGTAGAATGCCAGCTTGTCTGGGGTCTCTGTTGAAAGTAGCTCTGAAACATGGCAGAGTGGGCTGGCGGTGGAGGTGGTGGTGGCACAGGGGCAGGGATCCACTGGTCTTGGACCCAGCCATATCCCGGGTAGTAGGCCCAGCCAGGTGGCATCTATAAACCTTGCGGAAACTGGGGCTGCCTAGATAGGCTAGCTGCTCTTTTGCATCTCGCTGTGGTCTTAGGCTTGACTGTACTGAAGGATGCGGCGAAGAGCTAATCATCTGGGATGCTGTGGCAATAGATCATTCCTGCTGTGGAGGAAACAGTCCTGAGCTTGACTGCATTAAATAAAACACCATAGGGCTGGCTGGCCAGGCTGCTGCAGTGGTGGACCGGTCCCTCTGGTGGGGGGGGGGGGGAATGTCAAAGTCAGCTGGTTCAGGATCACCCCCACTCGCCAGTGCGAGTGCCACAAGATGCCAAGCCTCAGCCAGTCGAACCTTTCCGGCAACTCCTCCAAGGTTTCTGGCCGCACACCATGGTCTGGTATCTCCAATATCTGGAGTCACTCAGGTCCAGCATTCCCTTCACTCTCCATTTGAGGATTGTGTTCAATTCTCACCAGAGCACCTGAGCCACCAGGAGCTCTGGTTGCTCAGCAGACTAAAGCACTGTTATTAACATCCACTTATATCTGCTGCCTGCAATTACTGCAAGTTCAAATCTCACCAGGCTCAAGGTTGACTCAGCCTTCCATCCTTTCTAAAGTAGGTAAAATGAGGACCCAGATTATTAGGGCAATAAACTGACTTTGTATAAATATACAAAAGTATGAAGGCTATTTCTTAACGCATTGTAAGCCGCCCTGAGTCTCCAGAGAAGGGCGGCATATAAATCAAATTAAAAAAGAAAATTCAATTCAGTTCAAGCCTTTATTGTCAATGCACAACATGTGTACAATGAGATTGGCTGAGCCTCCCTTAGTGCACCCCCCCAACACAATACATCTCAATAACTCACAGTGAAAGAAAGAAAGAAAATCCCTAACCCAGTAAATCATACTAACAAACACACAATCCTCTATACATAGATGTGCATAACATTACATTATAATATATTGCGCCAATATGAGTATGTTGCACATTTTTTTTTTATTTGATTTATATGCCACCCTTCTCCGGAGACTCAGGGCAGCTTACAATGTGCTCAGCAATAGCCTTCATCCTTTTGTATATTTATACAAAGTCAGCTTATTGCCCCCACAATAGGGTCCTCAATTTACCTACCTTAGAAAGGATGGAAGGCTGAGTCAACCTTGAGCCTTGGCGAGATTTGAACCTGCAGTAATTGCAGACAGCTGGTCTTAATAACCAGCTTAATAACAGGGTGCCTTATACCACTGTACTTCCAAGGCTCTTTTTAATTGAGCCAGTCCTGCAAGTCTACATACTTATGATGTTATGTGGCATTCAGGAGTCTGATAGCCCATGGATAAAAGCTGTTTTTCAGCCTGTTCGTATGACTGGCTATGCTTCTGTATCTCCTGCCCGATGGTAGGAGAGTAAAGAGGTGCTGACCAGGGTGTGAGTTGTCTCTAAAGATTTTCCTCACTCTTCTAAAGCAGTGAGTCCTAGTGGTTTCATCTAGTGGTGTCAGGGGACAGCCCATGATGTTTTGTGCTGTGCTCATCACCCTCTGTAGTATTTTTCTATCCACGGTTGTCAAGCCAGCATACCATACCATAATTCAATAAGTGAGGATGCTTTCTATTGTGGACCGGTAAAAGGAAGTCATCAGTTGTTGTTCCACCTTATTCTTCTGCAAGACCCTGAGGAAGTGGAGTCTCTGTTGAGATCTTCACTAAAATGGACTCCCAGGAATTTGAAGGAGGGGACTCTCTCCACACAGCCCTCCTTGATGTAAAGTGGGGTAGGTTCCTCTTTCTTCTTCTGGAAGTCTAGCACCATCTCCATTGTCTTGCTGATGTTCAGATGCAAGTTGTTTTCTGAGCACCATGTGAATAATTTTTGAGCCTCTCCCCTGTATGCTGCTTCATCTCCACCTGTAATGAGGCCCAATATGGTGGTATCATTTGCAAACTTGATAATCACAGTGGATGGGTCAGATGATACACAATCATATGTGTACAATGAATACAGGTATGAACTGAGCACGCAGTCCTGAGGAGAGCCAGTGCTGAGCTTCAGGGAGGAGGATATGAAAGACACAGCCCTCACTGTTTGTGGCCAGTCTGTTAAAAAGTCTTTAACCCAGTCACAGATGGAAGAGGGAAAAATTAAAGTCAATCAGCTTTTCGATAAGGATGCTTGGCAGAATGGTGTTGAAGGCTGAGCTGTAGTCTATGAAAAGCATTCTGACATAGTTTCCAGATGACTCACTATGAAATGTAAAGCAGGAGCTATGGCATCGTCTGTCAACCTATTCCCCTTGTAGGCAAACTGGTGTTGGTCAAAATTTAGTGGGAGGCATGACCTAAGATGTTGAAGAACCAATCTCTCGAAGCTCTTTATCACTACAGTCGTTAATGCAATAGGTCTATAGTCATTCAGACAGTTAATTGCTGTTTTCTTAGGGACTGGGATGACAGTGGCTGCTTTCAAGCATGATGGAACACTGGCCATTTGCAAGGAGATGTTAAAGATTCTTGTCAGTACCTCTGCTAATTGGTTGGCACAGGTCTTTACCACTATCCCCAGCACCCCATCTGGACCTGCTGCTTTGCTGGGGTTCACAGCCCTCAATGCAGCTCTCACTTGGTGTTCATACAAGATGAGTGGCTAGAAGTTAGAGGGCTGGCAGGCAGAGGCTACGGGGTCAGGTCTTTTCACCTCGTAGTGGGCGAAGAAGGTGTTCAACTCCTCTACCAAAGAGGCATCAGAGTTGGCTGTCTTCCTCGTGTTGCCCTTATATTTGGTTATGTGCTGCAATCCCTGCCACACTTGCTTTGGGTTGTGGTCTGCTGGATGGTTCTCCACCTTTTATTTATATTTTTGTTTTGCCATCTTAATGCCTGTTCATAGATTTACCCTGGCCTCTTTGTATTTATCACTGTCCCCTGCCTTAAAGGCGGAATTCTGGGCTCTCAGAAGCATCCATACTTCTGCAGTCATCCAGGGTTTACAATTCCTATAGACTCTGATGCACTTGTCCACTGTTATGTTATCTGTGCACACTTTGATGTAAGAGAGTACAGCATCGGTGTATTCATGCAGTTCTGGATGTTTAAATATGCTCCACTCAGTGGTTTCAAAACAGTCCTGCAGCCAACTGAGACCACCCTCTGGCTAGATTTTAACAGTTTTCTGACTGGCTGGGTTCTTTTCCTGAGAGGAACATACTTCAGGTATAACAGCAGAGAAAGATGGTCGGATGAACCTAGGTGGGGGAGGGGGATTGCTCTGTAAGCCTGTTTCAAGTTAGAGTACATACGGTCTAAAATGTTCTTCCCTCTGGTGGGGAACTGCACATACTGCACAAACCTAGGGGGAACTGTCTTTAGACAAGCTTGGTTAAAATCCCCAGCCACGACAAGAGCACCCTTTGGATGAGTTTGCTGCTGCCTCGAGATATAGCTTAGAAAGTGCCATGCTGACATTGGCATCAGGTGGAATATAAACAGTATAATAATTATCACAGTGATTTCTCTAGGCAGATAAAAAGGCCTACAAGTGACAGTCATCAGTTCCACGTCTGCATATGTTACTCTGCTGTTAAAACACCAGTCGCTATGTATATAGATAGAGTCCTCCTCCTTTGCTCTTATTGGAGTTGCCATTTCTATCGGAGCGATATATGTCATGATTAACCCCACTGCCGCATCTGGTACAGATGGATGTAGCCCAGTCTCTGTGACAGTCATCACACAGCTTTCATGAATAAGCCTGTTTGCTGCCATCTGCAGCTGTAATTCGTCGATTTTGTAGATGAGAGATCTGGTGTTGGTCAAAAAGATGCTAGGCAGAGCTGATCTATGGGGCTGCTTTTGAAGGCAAGCCAACAGACCGGCGCTAAAGCCGCACTTTTTTTTCTGCTTCTTTCACTTCCATCGGCACCTCCCGGACCCAACGACAATCCATGGAGATCTTGGAAGCCTCACCATGCAGTTTGGTATGTTGTGGGACTGCTGAAAATCACTGGTAATCCTGGATTGACTTGTGAACCTGATGTTTAACAGCTCTGCGCGGGTGTAGAGAAGTTTTGTCCCTTGCACTTCACTGTGCATGCGCATCCATACACACATTATTCCAAACACCACACACCAATATCAGGAGCTTGGGGCACCTGATACAGGTCCCTGGTGACCGGCCACTTAGTGCAGAGTTTGGGCCAGGTGCCCATTGGTGCACAATCTCTGCCTCTGCCACCCGTTGGGTCTCTGAGGGGGCCTGTAGGCTTTCCAGGACCCCACTGCAGGCTCCTCAGCCTTGTCCCCTCTCTTCTTCATCCCATTGTCTTCCCTGAGTCTTCCTGCTTTGGGGTAGACTGGGTGAGCAGCCAGGGCTCAGGACCCCGGAGAACTGCTCTGGTTGGGGCACAAAATTAGGATGGTTGATTTAATGTCAGGGTTCGAAGTAATACACCCATAGCAAAACAGAACTCTGAGGCAGGTAAATTCCTCAAAGAATTCATTGGATATACCATATTGGCACAGGCTGGTGAAAACCAACTCTGAATGTTCCTGTGGTTTTTACCTAATTAAAAGTAAACATTTTCTGCCTTCCCCAAACAATCAGTCACATGGTCCAATCAAAGAGTCATCTGGTTGCCTGGTAATTTCACTCCTCTTTGCTCTAACCACCTGTGGGAATGTCCTTGGTTCCCAGGAGAAAATATTTTGTTTTGGCTACAAGCCCCAGCTATCTTGTCAGAGTGCACACAGTGTGACTATGTGAGACAGTCCAGGAACAAATACATTAAACAAAGGTTTGTATTTAAATAGTGGTTTTATCTACAAAGAATATATACATACATATACTTTAGTCAGACCTCAAACAAACAGCAATCAGCAATTACAGCAGAGAAGCACACATGGAGAGAGAAATATGCCCCAATAAGGCCTCTTCTTATTATAGGTTGTTAAAGTGATATCAGACGAAAAACCTTGCTGACTCATTCCTAGCCTTACATCATTGTAGCAGCTGGTCAGCTCTTAAATCATTATCCTGACATATCTCTATTCCCCCCTCTCTATCCCTCACTCTAGTGTGGCAACACCGAAGCCTCAAAACAGCCTCACTCACCCACAATGACTATAGGAAAATGCTGTTCAACGGTCAGAAGCAGTACAGAAAAATGAACATCATCAGATCCCTCATGACATTACACCAAAGACGTTAACACTGAGCACCGACGATGATAAACGCATCATAGAGGAAGATAGGATACATACCTTGTCTTCATCACCACGCAAGTGGCACAGCTCTTTACATAGTCCACAACATCTCTTTTCATCCTTGGCCACCAGAATTGTTGCCTGGACATGTGCAGGGTCTTCAGGTAGCTGAAGTGGCTTGCTTGTTTAGAGTTGTGACTCTGTTGAAGGACCTGGAGCTGCAAGCTGCTGGGCACATACAACTTAGATCCCTTCCAGCCTATTCCATCCTTAGCAGTTAGTATTCCTGAGTTGTCTTTGTGCCATGGGTCATTTGGTAGTTCATCTTTCAGCTTTTGGGTCATGCCCCCTCCGTCCATGACTTGCCTTCAGGTGGCCTATCTCCGGATCAGTGCCTGTGACACAGTCTGAGAAGAGGGTATCATCTCTTATTGTGGCTTCCATGACAGAGCATTGGCTAGAAGGTTCTCCCCCCTGGGATGTGGTTCGAAATTGAATTGTTTGAAGTATTGCATCCACCTGACCTGTTTTGGGGAGAGTTTGCAGGGTGTCTTTAGTGTCTCTAGTTTTTTGTGATCAGTCCATACTTCGAAAGGCACAGGACCACCCTCGAGGAAATGTCTCCAGGTCACTAGGCCAACGGATCGCATAAGCCTCCTTCTCCCACATTGCCCACCTCCACTCAGTCTCTGTTAGCTTCAGTTGCATGAAGACTGCAGGTGCTCCCTGCAACCCAAAGAGCATCATCCTGAACTGAAAGCTACCAAGGGGGCAGTTGAAGGCAGTCTTCCACTAGTCTCCTCCTCTGATCCGAATACTATAGTACACTCCTTGTAAATCCAGTTTGGTTAATATCTTCCCCTTGGCCAGATGGGCCAACATGTCCTTCATGAAGGGGAGTGGGTAGGTGTTTTCCACACATACAGCATTGAGGGAGAGTGAGTAGCAGCTTTGTGCCTGCTCTCCTTTTTACTCTCTATTTTTATCCCTTTTAAATCTTTTTAAAATACTCTTTTAACTTTTAAATCAATTTTAACCTTTATTTCCCCTTTTTACTTTTTATTCTCAATTTTTATTTTTAATTTTTAACTCTCAATTTTAATTTTAATTTTTAATTTTTCAACTTTTAGCTATCAGTTTTACTATTCGAAAGGTTCACTTTTTATCCCGGCTTTTTACCTCAGCTTTTACTCCAGCTGGTGAAGCATTTAGTGAATGAGAGGAAGTAAGTCTTCCCTACTAAGCAAACCAGCTATCCATGGCAGCCATCCAGTGCTCAGACAATCTAAGATCCTGATTGTGGCTTATTCATATAGCGACTGATTTGCCCCAGGGAAGAACCTTTGCAACCGTGTTTGACTGGAGTCCGGATGGCCTCTCCCAAGGGGAAGAAAAGAAAGACGGCATATTGCTCTCCAAACAGTAAGGAAGTTGGAACCAATCCTCCAAAGCAACAGAAGATTGACGGATTTTGCCAGCCTTTGCACTCAACAGTGGGTCGTGCATCCTCCCCCCTTTCCCTGCCGGTTAGCCGTGATGTTTCAGCATTGTTTGGGGACTCCCCCCTGGAGTGGGAATTGCAGGCAGAGGAGAATCAATCAGGAAGTCAGCTGGGAAGCTTGCGAACCCCTCTGCGTAATTTGATGACAAATGACTCAGCAACTTTGGGTGAATCAACTCCAGGCCGGGACAAGGGCTTAGAGTCGGAATTTTACAACCATAGTGAATTAGCTTTAGGACTTGAAAACCAGCTAAATGTTAGTACAAGGGATTTCATTAGCCGACACAGTTTGCTCACTTCTCAGACAGTCTTGGCCATTTTTGACCAATTTGCAGAGGTGCATTTAAAGTTGGACTCTGTGATCAATCTTATTGCTGCGGCACAGACGAAAAAGCCGCAGGTATGTTCAACTGGCTGTCAGACAGAACAACCCGGCCAGATGGTGCAACCGAGGGAAAGAACAAGCGGACAATATATTGACTGTAAGCATGGAAAAAAAGCAAGAGATGGTGAGCTGGTTGGACCTGAAATCCCACGGTACAAGAGTGGGGTGGGAAACAGGCGATTATTGAAGGAGCAGATTGTATTGAATATATATAATTCTGAGATAAATGTGGATAGATGGTCTTCAAAAAGACAGATAGTGACCTCTTTGTCACAGCTTACTCGGTGTGACAAGGGGGCAGTAGATTTGGCAGCATATGAACATCTTCCACAACGTGATAATTATTTCAGAATTCTTTTTAAGTTCAAACAACAGCTCTTCCCAAGCCTGCTTATGCGAATGAGAGGATTCTTGGCTTATTATCAAATTTTACCTACCCGAGTTTTTTCTAGTGGTGAGGCCATCCCGCTAATTCAGAGAGCCCCTAGGGAGAGTGTGGCAGTGCATGGGACAGCTGTTTGGGAAAGTGGACTGAATAGGGAAAGCAGGCTGGCCAAGGTAGGGAGGAGATTTAGTGTTACAGAGGAAATGTCGGTTAGGGTTTTGGACCCAGCTGAAGTGAAACTTCCTTCAATTGGCTTGGTACAAGATGAGACATTCGATTCTGCCTGTTTGGAAACTTTTTCCTCACTTTCACAAATGGAGCAGCAAGAAGTACTTAAAAAACTTAAAGAGACGAGGAAGCTGCTGAAGCAGACTATTTCTTCTGCCGCTCCTTTAGCGTTGATAGCTCTATCCCCTTCAAGGCACGAGGCAGCTCCGGAGAGTCAGCAGCCTATAAACCCAGGAAGCCTGATGCCCACGTCTATACAGTACAAGGTACCAGAGACAGTAGATTTGATAACACAAAGTGTTGTGGGACAAACATCGGAGATGGAAGGCACCCAGGAAGGAATCCCCCAATCCCCCTTAGTGGCAAAGATGATACCAAGAAACGACACAAACGCGGTGCCTCATGCAAAATCATTTACCGTGGAGGCAGAGATTAATAGAGCCCATGGACCAGCAAGTCCGAAAGTAACAGGCAGTGCAATGATGCCCAAACAGACTTCTATTGAACTCAGGCGATTAAATAGTTGTGTGTGTGTAAACGAGGGAGGAGGGGTAGGAGAGATTATCCAAGAAGCCTGACTAGGAAATAGCGAGCAACCACGTCCTTCAAGAGCGCACTTCTTCTCTTGGAATGTGGCAGGATGGAGAGGAAGTTGGTGCACAGATGATTGTATTAAATTTTTAAATAGGTACCATGTAATTGCCTTGCAGGAGACATGGGTTAGAGGCGATGAGACCCCAATTGAGCTCCCCGGGTTTAATATTTGGCAGCTGCCAGCAAAGAGAGTAGCTAAAAAAGGAAGAGCCTCTGGAGGATTGGGCATTTTGGTGAAAGCCGAACTAGGATGGAAGGGAAATGAGATATGCTTGGAGAATGGCCCTCTATTTTTTCAAGCAATCCATTTGGAATATGAAGGGAAGTCAATGATATTTGCAAATATGTACGTCAACCCAGCAATGGGGGATTTGTGGGAGGCTCTAGAGGTAAAAATATTAGAAATACGGAAAAAATAAACAAAAACACCTCTAATTTTGGCAGGAGACTTTAATGCGCGTGTGGGTCCCTCGTTGGAACCTTTTATTCAAAACAGTACAATTCCTGAGGGATATTTACATAACCAACAATCATGGGTCTCCCAAGACAGGAAAAAGAACAAAGATGGGGGGAAATTTCTAACTATGGTATATAACTGTAACCTCCAAATTGTAGGCCAGTACTCGGAGCTCAGAAGGTACCCCATAACTTTTTTTGGTCCCAAGGCATGTAGTTCTATTGATTATTTTTGTGTCTCTCACAGCCTAGTAGCAGGGGCAACTTCAGTCTTGACGTTACCAAGGTCAGAAAGTGATCACCTTCCTATTGCGACGTCCCTGGCAATCCCTTCAGATTTAAGGAAAAGGAATCAATCAATCCAACAAATAGGCCTCAACTTAGAAATAGCCCAAGAGAAAAGATTAACATGGAAGAGGGTTGATAGCAAAGCAGTGACTGAATTCATGAATTCACCATGTATGGAAGCCTTAGCGCATATATGCGCAAACAGTACGAGTGAACAAGAGCCTATAGTTTGTTTTGCGGAAATATGCCATAAATTGAAGCATTTTTCCATGACTACCAAGCCAATGGGCCAGTCTGATTCTAGTAACTCATCATGGTTTGACAGTGACCGTAAGGAAAAGAAAAAACAGCTTAGGAAATCACTTAGGAGATACTTAAGCAGCCCAAACATGGAACTACAGAAGGAGTATATTACCATAAGGCAGAAATATAAGCAGCTACTGAAGAGAAAAAAGGCCTCCTATATCGACAACCTATGGGCTGGTCTAGAACAGGCAGCAAAGCTGGCCTCACCCACACTATTCTGGTTGGAGGTCTCAAAAATTATTAGAGATAGAAAACCAATAAGTGACCCAAACATTAGTGCAGAAAGATGGGAGAAGCATTTGGCCACGCCAGCAGCAGTGGAAAACTCTGATGAGCTTATATCCTCTCCGAGCTTGATACAGGAATATGAAGCCTTACCCCAGTGGGAAGAAGTGTCAATCACGGAGGCGAGGAGTTTAATCTCCTCCCTGAAGACAAACAAAGCTCCAGGACAGGATGCGCTCCCGGCATCGTTATTTAAAGATAACATAGCCTGGTGGGCGCCCGTCCTGGCGGGTCTCTTTACTTTTATCAATAGAACAGGGCAAATTCCTGCTAGTTGGCGTTCATCAATAATTATCCCCTTACATAAAAAAGGTTCTAGAGATAATCCTGATAATTTTCGATTAATTAGTCTAATCGATATTTCAGCAAAAATTTATGCTAAGCACTTGCTTCATAAATTAGAGGACTGGATAATGAGAAATAACATCTTAGCTGAAGAGCAGTCAGGTTTCAGGAGCGGAAGATCTACTATGAATAATTGTTTTGTGCTGGACCATCTAATAACAAAGTTTAAGTCTTGGAAAAAACCTCTGTATGTGGCATTCATAGATTTGAAGGCAGCCTTTGATACAATTGATAGAAAAATTTTATGGGATAAATTAGAGGCTATGGGAATAGAAAAGAAATTGTTATATTTAATTCGACTGTTATACACGGAAACCCAAGTAAGAGTTCGAGTGAATAGGTCAGGATCGGTAACAAATGCAATCCCATTAAAAAAGGGCATCAGACAAGGTTGCATTTTAGCCCCAACACTTTTTAACTTATATTTAAATGACCTCCCAAAATGTCTGGAAGATACATCACTCCATGGGCCTAGTATAGGAACAAGACAGGTCAATTGCTTGTTATATGCCGATGATATAATTTTGTTGTCGGCCTCACAGGTGGGGCTACGAAGGTCACTTGGGAGGTTGGCAGCATATTGTATAAAAAATCGCCTGATAATTAATATAGAGAAATCAAAGGTAATGATATTTAGCAGTCAACAAAATATAAGGAGATGGGTTTTAAATGACAGAAGAATAGAACAAGTTCAGTCATTTACCTATTTAGGGCTAGTATTTCAGACAAATGGCAAATGGAATAAGCAGGTAAAAGCCGGAGCTCGGAAGGCCATGGCTCGGATGGCTCAATTAAACAAACTTATTTTAGAGAAAACTCCATCTTCATTAATCCCAGTGCTAAAGGTCTTCCAGGCGAAAATCGAACCAGTACTTACCTATGGGGCAGAAATATGGGGGTCAGTTAAGCTGCCTGAGCTGGAAACCCCTCAAAATAAGTTCCTGAGGAGAATTTTGGCAGTGTCCCCCGGAACCCCAGCATGTGTAGTAAGGGCAGAAACAGGAGTCCATGCGACTGGCACTAGGGCCTTGTTGAAGACTGTTTATTATTGGTTGAGAATAATCGAGATGGAGGAAGGGAGGTTACCAAAATTAGTGCTAATGGAGCAGATTATCTCAAGTAATAAAAATAACTGGTTATCAAGAGTTCTGAAGCAGGTATCTAGCTCTGGTATCCCTTTAAATTGGCAGCAGTACGACTATAGGCAGATCCGAAATTGGATTGCACAGAGATTTAAGGACATAAGTGCCCAATCGGATATTGCATAGGTGACAGCAGTAAAATTTTGCCCCTGGTTATCAGCCAATAAACAAATTTTCAAAAAAAAAAATATTTAGCTGTGCCTTTGTTTCCCGTCCTGAGAAGATTCTTTACAAAACTGAGGTTGGACCAACTTGGAACAAATATGCTCTGGGGTAGATATAAGGGTATTCCTGTAAGGGAAAGGGTCTGTCTATGTGGGACGGGGGAAGTCGAAACAACGTCCCACGTAATTTTTGATTGCCCCCTATATTCAGACCTGAGGGAACATCAACTGGGCAGGATCTTTTATACCAGCACCCCTAAGCCTAAAGAGCACTTTTTGCGATATTGTTTGTTAGGTTCCAACTTGCAGTTGGTAAAATGGATTGCTAAATTTGTGGTAAAGTTGATGGGAAGGAGGACAAAGTTGGTGCAGCAAAATGCGGTAGATTGTAAGAATGATGACTTGATCTAACAATGTAATTTTAATAGCAGTTAACACTGATTGGGTAGATGCAGGGGCGACATTATAATATAAATTTAATTATATTTAAATGGTACTTTAAATTATTGTATTTTATCCCGATTTTATTTTAGATCGTATTTTATTCTAATTGTATTTTAATTGCGAGTTATTCCAATCTTACTTAATTTGTTTTACCAAACCTTGTAATGATTTGTCTTTGTAATTCTGCACTTGATATGGCCCAAAGGGCTAATCAATCAATAAATTGATTGATACAGCATTGATTTCCCTAAAATCCATGCACAGCCTCATCGACTCATCTTTCTTTTCCTTGAAGAGGACAAGGGTGGCCACCTTAGATTTCACCGACTGGATGAATCCACGGGAAAGATTGGAGTTGATGTACCTTCTTAACTCCTTCATCTCTTTTGGGGTCATGGAGTACATCTTTGGCTTAGACAGTTTAGCCCCGGCACAAACTCAATGGTGCAGTTGGTGGGACAGTGAGGTGGCAGCATGTCTGTATCCTCTTCGCTGAATGTGTCAGCAAGGTCCCAGTACTCCGTAGGGATCTGAGGGGCACCGGGGGAAGGTTGTGTGACGGTGGTGGCCCTCTCGCCTCGTTTGGTGGCATCTGGTGGTTGGGAGGTCTCTTCTCTGGCAGTTGGACTGGGGGCTTGAGGCCCTGGCCCCATCTGTATCTCTCAGTCACTGTCCTTCCATGTGATGATGGGTGCCCACTTATTCAGCCATGCCAAATCCAATATCACAGTTTCTCTCATTTTTGGAACTACTATGAAGCAGAGGCATTCGCTGTGTCGACCCATTTCCATCCTCACAGGTTTAGTAAGGAGCGTGGCCAGGGCCCCACCAATTAACGACCATCAACTTGCTCAAAAATATGGATCAGGTCAATTTTTAAGTCCTGATTCCCAGTCTCAGGACAGTAGGTAGGTTGATTAGGCAACAGATGCATCCTGTGTCTATTATTGCCTTTAGCTCCTTGTGGGCCCCAGTCTTTGGCGCTATTATCTTCACCTTTATGGTGAAGGCACAGATTGATTCACTCACAATTGGGTCATCTTCACCCTCGTCATCACTGTCATAGGTCTCTAGTGTCCCATCAGTTTCAATTCGGGGGGAGGAGACTGCTGCGACCTGCCAGTCAGATTTTCCTCCTTCTCTCCTCCTGTTTGGACCCCTCCACTGCAGCAGGGGTTCTGGAGCCTCCAGCTGGGAGCCATCTGCAGGGTGCTCAGGCTGCTCTGTGGACACCTCTACTAGCTGTGGAGGGGGGGCTCTCCCTGCCCATCCAGCTTCTGGGTCTGCCCAGCAGGATTTCTTTTCAACCCTCTTCCCCTGCACTGCCTCCAATGAGGAATTATTGGCCCAGTGGGTGCCTGTTAGGGGGAGCCTTCCGCCTTGTTGGGTTTCTCCAGCACTCTCTCCAGTCCTCTCTGCAGAGGCTTGCAGAGCCAGTGTTTCGGTGACTGATGCTGGCTTTGCAGCGGTGCAGCTAGCCAGTGGAGAAAAATAGCCAGCAAGGGGGGAGAGGGCCCACCCACTGCTCTCAGCTCACCAGGATCTGCATCGCACCTGCTCTGCCAGTTGAGATTCTGCTGTCTCCACGGAATCCCCTCACGGGCATGACAGGAACATCCCCTGGCCGCAGAGGAAACCACTGGCCAAGCCACCGCCAGGGCCCAGGATTCCATCGAACGGATTGGAAAAGGCTTTCTGGTGGAGAGGCTGGATTGGCCAGGGTGGTAGCAGCAGCCACTGGGCTTGGGGCCGAGGACCCACAGTGGGTTGAGCCAGCCAGAGGCTGCATCGCCACTCCATCCGATTTGCACCGGGTCCTGCAGTTGCTGCAATTGCAGGATGAAGGCCCACAGTGGGCCAAGCCAGCCGCAACTGGCATTGTAGTCTCCTTCAGATTGCATCAGCCCTGGCAGCTGCAGCAGTGGAGGAGTGCAGTTCCATGGGTTGAGCCAGCTGTATCCTGCATTGGGAAATTCATTGGGTTACACCAGGCCCACCGGTTGAGGTTGCAGGTGGCTGTTGCTCATCCACTGGGAACAATCAGGAGGATCTCCATGTTCTGAGCGTGGGTCGTCCCCAGGGGATCATGCAGTTCTGACTTACCCAGGGTGGATAGGCACCACACTCTACCTCGGGCAGCTGCAGCCATCGGTCCCTTCGGTGGCTCTTTTGGTGGGCTTTCCCCAGCTGGGCCCAGATTGCTGGGTGCCAGCTGTGCGCATCTCACCAGGCACCCTCCACTGCTGATCTGGCCCATCGCCAGGCATTTGTGGGGGTCCGCCATTCAGTCAGGCAGGCCCTATCACCCTCGTCCGGTTCTCTCCTGTCCTCCATCTTTCCAGAGTCTTCCTACTCCCTGGGTTGACCAGGGAGCAGCCGGGGCTCAGGACCCTGGAAAGTAGCTCCAGTTGGAGCAAAGTGTGGTTTTTTTTTTTTTGGAGTACTGGCTTAGTGTCAGGTTCCAGGTAATGCATCCATCATAAGTAGAACTCCGAGACATTCTGGTTTCTCAAAGTACAAATGTATTTAGACACATCATATTGGCACTAACTGGTGAAAAGCCAGTACTAACGTTCCCAGGCTCTTCACTTCAATATAAGTTTTCAGTTTCTCAAGTTTCCAAAGCATTGGTCACATTGTCCAACCAAGATGAGAGCTAGTTGCTCAGCGACATCTCTCCTCCTTCTTCTCCAGTCAGCCAGATGGTGGAATGTGGTTGACTCATCAGCTAGGAATGATGTTTTGACTGAAGGCTCCATTCCTCTCCAGTTTCAAGCTGTGTCAAGCTGAATTCATACTAGGATGTCCAAGGATACAAACAATCCCGCACCCGAATCAAATTCAGGCTTGACACAAGATGCTGCAACTAAGAGCTATGTGGATCCTACTAAGACTTGTGGGTGATCTGAAACTGAGTATCGGCACAATAACATCAGACTGCTTGGGTGCCTTGATCTGGCAGACAACAGTAAAAGCTTCGTGCTTGCGCTCAGAAACCCGGAAAACCAGTTGAGATTTACCACCACCAACACGCCGGTTACTCTGAAAGCCATGCGCAGATTTCAGGTCCAAGTCGCCGGCAAAAATGTATGTTACTCCATCTTCATAAATATCCACAAGGACGTTAAAATGAACAACAGCGTGAGACGATGGTTGTTGTCTCACGCTTCTCCCGGAGCTTATCAATGACCAAGATGGAGTGACAAAAAAGTATGTGGATAGTCGTGACATGATATTAAAACCACAGTCCCACTATCAAACTGGTCTTTGATCATCCTAAACGCCACCCACCAACTGTTCATTAGCTTGTTGGCCGCTGCTGATATGATCTCTCTTAACTCTGGCTTCTAGAGGCTTACGCTTTATGACAAAACCAACAACCAAGAAGCCAAAATTCTTGTCACACAAAACTATCACAATGAAACTAAAGAAGTAAAGAAATTTAATCACAGGTAATATTAAAAATTGGTTTGAGCTCGGCCGAGTATTACATTTATTCAACGATGTCAACATTAAAGTTAGTGTACATTGTAGCACCACTGTTTTGAGCCTGAACATTGCCTTATTGATTGAGAAAACTGTAATGGTTTTCAACCCCATTTAGGTTTAGAAATAACCCATCAACCCTATTTAGGTTTGGAAATTACCCAGCTAGCTAAAGCATTTAAAGTCTGGTCAAGCCAGTTATACTTTGCTTTAATACACTACCGACATCTTTGACCCATCAGACTGAAAGTTTAGCATATTGTCTGAAATAAACCCAGCATGAGCTTGTGTTCTGGCCTCTACCTCTTCATTAAACATCAACATGATTTGAACATCTACAACCAATGACTTTTTCACTCTGCTTACTCCCATCAAACACCATGATTGGAAACAAATCTTTGAAATCAGCCGGGGTGATGTTGCTCTGTGTAATTAGTTCATTCATCCCATAGAACTTCTCACTGAATGTCGCTGCATCCTCGTAAGCTCTCACAAATTGATGATTGGGGAACTATAAGTCATAATCGATGGCGGGATATCATTTATTTCATTTCATTTTTCATTTTTTCATTTTATTAAATTTGTATACCGCCCTACTCCCGAAGGACTCAGGGCGGTGAACAGCCATAAAATAAAACATATAGATACAAAATTTAAAATAGAGATAAAACTAATTAAATAAATTTGGATGAACCATTTTAAAACCCCAATAAATTAAAACCAAATTTAAAATTCCATTTAAAAGAGGAAAAGTTTAGGTCAGGCCAGCTTGATGAAATAAGAATGTCTTAAGCGCGCGACGGAAGGTACGCAGATCCGGAATCCTCCGTATCTCCGGGGGGAGCTCGTTCCAGATCGTAGGTGCCCCCACAGAGAAGGCTCTCCCCCTGGGAGCCGCCAGTCGACATTGTTTGGCCGATGGCACCCGGAGGAGCCCCTCTCTATGGGAGCGTACTGGTCGGTGGGAGGCTATTGGTGGCAGCAGGCGGTCCCATAAATAGCCAGGTCCTAAGCCATGGAGCGCTCTGAAGGTGATAACCAAAACCTTGAAGCACACTCGGAAGACCACCGGGAGCCAGTGCAGCTCGCGCAAGAGAGGCGTTACATGGGAGCGCCAAGTCGCTCCTATCACCACCCGCGCGGCCGCACTCTGCGCCAGTTGGAGCCTCCGAGTGCTCCTCAAGGGGAGCCCCATGTAGAGAGCGTTACAATAGTCCAGACGGGAGGTGACGAGGGCATGAGTGACCGTGCGTAACGAGTCCCGATCCAGAAAGGGACGCAACTGGCGAATCAGGCGGACCTGATAAAAAATCCTCCCGGTCACGGCCGTCAAGTGCTCTTCTAAAGACATCCGTGAATTCAGGAGGACGCCCAAGTTGCGAGCCCTCTCCGTGGGGGCCAGTACTTCACCCCCAATAGTCAGCGATGGCACCAGCTGACTATATCGGGACGTCGGAAATCACAGCTACTCGGTCTTGGATGGGTTGAGTCTGAGCCTGTTTCTCCCCATCCAGATCCGTACAGCCTCCAGGCACTGGGACATCACTTCAAGGGCATCGTTGGGGTGGTCTGGGGTGGAGATGTACAGCTGGGTGTCATCAGCGTACTAATGGTACTCCACCCCGAAACCACGGATGATCTCGCCCAGCAGCTTCACATAAATGTTGAACAGAAGGGGCGAGAGGACCGATCCTTGTGGCACCCCACATATAAGGGGCCTCGGGGTCGACCTCTGTCCCCCTGTCAACACAGACTGCGACCGGTCGGAGAGAAAGGAGGAGAACCACCATAATACGGTGCCTCCCACCCCCAACTCTTCCAGCATGGTCGATGGTATCAAAAGCCGCTGAGAGATCTAATAGGACCAGGACAGAGGAACAACCTCTGTCCCGAGCCCTCAAGAGATCATCCAGCAACGCGACCAATGCCGTTTCCGTGCTGTACCCAGGCCTGAAACCCGACTGGGACAGATCTAGATACGTCGTTTCATCCAGGTACTGGGGAAGCTGTCGTGCAACCACACTCTCAACAACCTTCGCCACGAAGCGAAGGTTGGAGACTGGACAATAGTTAGCCAATGTTGCTGGGTCCAGGGAAGGCTTCTTGAGGAGAGGTCTCACCACCGCCTCTTTCAAGGCGGCGGGAAAGACACCCTCGCCCAATGAAGCATTTATAATCCCCTGGAGCCAGCCTCGCATCACCTCCCGGGAAGCCAGCACTAACCAGGAGGGGCACGGGTCCAACAAACATGTGGTCACATTCAGTCTACCCAGAATCCTGTCTACGTCCTCAGGGGTCACAGAATCAAACTCATCCCAGATAACATTCTCAGGACCTGCCCCCGTCATCCCCGCTGGATCTACCCAGTCGGAGTCCAGATCTTCCCGAATCTGAGTGATTTTGTCATACAGATATTGAACAAAATCCTCGGCTCTTCCCTCCAAGGGGTCCTCCCTCACTTCCTGGTGGAGCAGGGAGCGGGTCACCCTAAACAGGGCGGCCGGGCGGTTATCTGATGATGCAATAAGAGCAGCAAGATAAGTGCATTTTGCTGCTTTTATTGCCACTAGGTAATTCTTAATATGAGATCTTACCAGTGTCCGGTCAGATTCAGTACGACTGGCCCTCCAACTACTCTCTAGGCGTCTTTTCCGCCCTTCATCTCCCTCAGCTCCTCAGTAAACCAAGGAGCCAGGTGAGATCGGCGCCGGGTCAGAGGCCGCAAAGGCACGATTCGATCCAGAGCTCCAGTGGCCGCCCTATCCCAGGCGGCCACTAGGTCTCCAGTCGAGGCGTGAGCCAGAACCTCAGGAATTGGCCCAAGCTCCATCTGGAACCTATCAGGTTCCATCAGGCGCCTGGGGTGGTACCATCTCATCGGTTCCGCCTCCCTGCGGCGGGGTGCAGCGGTTCGAAGGTCAAGGCGAAGGAGAGAGTGATCCGACCATGACAAGGGCTCGATGACTATGTCCCCTATCGAGATCACTCAGCCACTGTCCAGAGACGAAAATCAGGTCCAGTGTGTTTCCCCCCATGTGCGTAGGGCCATGAATTAGTTGGGTCAGATCCATAGCCGTCATGGAAGCCATGAACTCCCGAGCCACCTCAGACGTCTCACCCACGGACGGCAGGTTGAAATCCCCCATGACCATAAGTCTGGGGGTATCAACCGCCATCGCGGCGATAACGTAGAGTAGCTCGGGCAGGGCTGCTGCCACGTGGCAGGGAGCCAGGTACGTGATCAGCAAACCCCTCTGAACCCCATGACCCCACTTCACAAGGAGGGTCTCACAACTGGCCGTCTGAGGAACAGTGGCCTCCCTCGGCCTAAGGCCTTCTCTAATAATAACCGCTACTCCCCCACCCCTCCCCTGTGACCTCGGCTGATGGAATGCCAGGAAGCCTGGTGGGCACGTTTCTAACAGAGGGACCCCTCCCTCCGGGCCCAACCAGGTCTCCGTAATACCCACCAGGTCCGCTCCCCCCTCCTGAACCAGATCACAAATGAGGGGGGCTTTATTTATTACGGATCTGGCGTTGCACAACATCAGTCGAAGGCCCGGGCCCTGAGGGTCTGTACAACCTGGAGAACGAGTGGAGCCTTGGGGGCCGGAGCACGCTACCGCTCGGAGACAGCGGGTGCGCGCTCCCTTAACATGATATGGCCCCCTGCTCCCGCCATATCTACCCCTCCCACTCACAGTACTGATAATAGAAACATAATCTGGACAAGCTCGACCCCCCCCATCACCTCCGGATCCTCCATCCCCTCCGTCGCGCATAGTGGCCAGGCCTGACCCTCCCCTTGGTGGGTCTTCCCCCAAAGCCACAACCCTAGTACCAATTTTTCCCTCCCCCCGGGACCCCTTAAAAATTTACCCAATTTACTTAAAAAACCCCTCAACCCCCTCTTCGAGGCATGCCACCTCTCTGGGTTCCAAAGCCCGTCATTGAGGTAGGCCCTCGATAATGTGGAGGGCCAGACCTGCGAGAGGGGGGAGTCTCGCAGCGCAAGAAGCTCAATGGTTGAATACATCCACAGAATGGGAAAGGGTGAAGATGGCATCTGGCCAGGGTTCCGTAAAGTCTAAAGGTCCTGAGGACAAAAGGCAGCAACAAAAAAGTGGGTAACTGGACTCCACTGTCCTCTCACAACAGTGGGAGGAGTCCCATGCCATTCTGATAAATCTAGGGGATGTTCCTCCCAGACATCCTCTTACGATGTTAGGCCAGATGGAATATGCTATGGAGAAGTTCAAAAGCTGTCCCCTCTAATAGGGATGGTAGTAGTAACCCAGACTCTCTGGGAACCCACTTCAAGCTGTCCGTTTGTCATATAGTCCGGGGCGGATGGAAATAACCCAGTCCAGAAGGCAAAAGTAGATAGTAAGACCAGGGGCAGAGTTCGATGACACCCAGAAAGATGGAAAAAGTGGCTTACGAGGCAAAAGGCAGCTGGGGTAATGACTATAATGAGGCCTACACAAGCCAAAAAAGGGGGGAGGGGATGGCCCGAGGCAGCCCACAGTCAACCCTCAGCCATCCTCCAGTCTCTCCCACTCCCTGGTCTTTAGTCATGACGACACTCAGCTGTACATCTCCACCCCAGACCACCCCAACGATGCCCTTGATGTGATGTCTCGCTGCCTGGAGGCCGTGCGGGTCTGGATGGGGAGGAACAGGCTCAGACTCAACCCTTCCAAGACCGAGTGGCTGTGGCTCCCGGCGTCCCGATATAGTCAGCAGGTGCCATCGCTGACTATTGGGGGTGAATCTTTGCCCCCCACAGAGAGGGCTCGCAATCTGGGTGTCCTCCTGGACGCACGGCTGTCTTTAGAAGAACATATGACGGCCGTGGCCAGGGGGGCCTTTTATCAGGTCCGCCTGATTCGCCAGTTGCAGCCCTTTCTGGATCGGGATGCCCTGCGCACGGTCATTCACGCCCTTGTCACCTCCCGGTTGGACTATTGCAATGCTCTCTACATGGGGCTCCCCTTGAAGAGCACTCGGAGGCTCCAACTGGTCCAGAATGCGGCCGCGCGGGTAGTGATGGGTGCAACCCGTTGCGCCCACGTGACACCCCTCCTGCGCGAGCTGCACTGGCTCCCAGTGGTCTTCCGGGTGCGATTCAAGGTGTTGGTCACCACCTTTAAAGCGCTCCATGGCATAGGACCCGGGTACCTTCGAGACCGTCTTCTGCCACCAATAGCCTCCCACAGGCCAGTCCGCTCCCACAGAGAGGGTCTCCTCAGGGTGCCATCGGCCAAGTCATGTCGGCTGGCGACACCCAGGGGGAGGGCCTTCTCTGTGGGAGCCCCAGCCCTGTGGAATGAACTGCCCCCGGAAATTCGTAAGATTTCTGACCTCCGGGTATTTCGCTGCGCACTCAAGACCCTATTGTTCCGCCAGGCTGGGTTAGCAACATAATTTTTAATTGGATGTTTTAAATTTTTGGGGTTTTAAATTAAGCCAATTATTTAATATTTTTTAATTATTTTAATTCGATGTCTATTCTGTTTTTAAATAGGCTGTACACCGCCCTGAGTCCTTCGGGAGAAGGGCGGTATAGAAATAAAATTATTATTATTATTATTATTATTATTATTATTATTATTATTATTATTATTATTATTATTATTATTATTATCCCCAGTCTGCAGCCCCAATTCAGGGGGGCCTCCGGATTCGGCCAGGAAATGGGTCCGTAGAGCCAGCCCCTGACAGGTCCGGGCTGTTGGCAATTTGCCCCTCCCCACATTTGGCTGCTGCCCCCTCGCCTCCACCAGTGTCCAAGGCAGTTCAAGCCTCGTAGGCACCAGTGCCGCAGCCGCAGCCGTCTCCACCAGGGCTCCCACCACGCTCCAGAAATGCCAGGGGCCTTAAGAGAGACACCAGAGAGACCAGAGAGCCGGGGAGACCCCCATTTCGCTGCCGCCGCTGCTGCAAAGCCGCCGCCGCCGTCCCGACCGCCGCCGACCATAGTGGGGGGGAAAGCACCACTGAACAGCTGTTGCTGCCGCCACCCCACGGCGCCTTCTGATTATTTATGATATTTATGATTCAGCATAACATACATGTTCTTGAGATTGCAATGATTGAAATCGACAGGTTTGTTTCTTGGCTGCTGGTGCAATTAGTCTGGAATGCCACTAATGTCCACCTAGGTTTTTCCAATGCAATTCTGATGCTCAACCTCCAAGTGAACTCTGTCGATTGTGGTACCGTTTTAGTACAGCAATGTCTGGCCTGGAAAGCCACCGATATTGTCTTTGATTCGATTGTTTTGTGCAGCTGCATTTATTCTAAACTCGATAGAATGACATGCAACATGAACCACAAAATTTTATCCAGCCTCACCTTTCTGGCTGTAGTGTTGTTTTTCCAAAAGATTGCATTGTCATTGATCTTTCTAACTAGCATCAGTTCATGTTTAGGTCTGTAGATGATCTTGTTGTAGTTGTCTCAGAACCCGAAAATGTGTTTCAAAGGAACGATGAATGAAAACCTTCCTTTATACTCTGGGTTTTTAATCAGGTTTGCTTGACGAATGGCAAATCCAGTGTTATGTGCAATTTTAGCCATCACTGCCGTTATCTTTTACCCAGAGCTGGTTTAGTCCCTTGGCCTTGGTAAAGTAGTCAGGGTACTTTAGCATTCTGAGTGTCAGGGCATCAATTAATCCCATGTTTGGCTCTGGGACTAATGACCCTGGTTTAGAGGATATGGATCGTGGCTTATTCCAAGTTGCAATATTCTGATAAAGAAAACGCGAAGAAAAGTTTCTAATAAAACTCATTTATTTGTTATAAAGAAAATAAAACACCTCACTAACTAAGAAAATTTAATTGCTACATTTTTGACAAGCGAGATCTCCTGCCGGTCCAGCCGGACCTCTGGCAAGAGAACAAAGGAAAGAGAGTGAAGCAAGTGAAGGAATGAGGACATGCGTAGTAAAACACTGATAAGGAACTTGGCAAACTACAGTAAGTCTATTAGTCCAAAAATAATGAAGCTCAGCTGGGAAATAAAAAAACGCCGTGACATTCCCCTTCTTTTGCCAGTTGAGCGAATATCAGTACATCATCAAATAAGGCACATCTTCTTACGCAGATACTCGTGTTGAGCTGCTGGGAGTGGTTTGTTGAGCATATCAGCAATTTGATCATGTGTAGATACATATTGCATTTTGACAAAACCTTTTTTCACTAAATGTTTTATGTTTTGATAACGGATGTCAATGTGTCTGGACCTAGAACCTGTGAAATGTGATTCAGAAATATAAACCACCGATTCATTGTCTTCCATCACGGTGATCGGTCGGATCGGGTGTGTCCAGATATCTGTGACTAAAGCATCAAACCAAGTTAGAGAATTACATGCATCTGAAACACAAGCATATTCAGCTTCAGTAGATGAACAAGAAACAAAATTCTGTTTACGTACTTGCCAATAAACAGGACATCCATTTAAGAACATCATATAACCTGAAGTACTTTTACGTGATTTCTTATCACTTGCCCAATCAGAATCTGCATAACAACATAATTCTGCATAATCAGTATGTGTTGGTTCTAACAATAATTTCATGTGTTTAGTGTATTTTAGGTATCTCAATAATTTCTTAATGCATGTCCAATGAAACTGTTTTGCCTTACCTACGTGTCGAGATAAGAGATTAACACTAAGTGCAATGTCGGGTCTGGTCCAACTACTAATGTATAACAGTGACCCAATGACTGAACGATAAAGTGTTTGATCCTCGAACTCAGGACTTTCTTCTTGTGTCAAGTTGTGAAAATCTGTTTGCATGGGTGTCTTTGTTGTGTTAGCATCTTTCATGTTGCAATGATGCAAAATTTGTTCAATTTTATCTTCTTGTGAAAGACTAAACCCCTTCTGTGTTTTTTCAATCTGAACACCTAAATAAGTGCTAATGTGACCTAATGATTTCAATGTGAAGTATCTCTGCAAAGCTTTGGCAAAAATCTCACTCATTTGCTTATTTGGACCAATATAAACAATATCATCAACATAAACAAGAACTATCTCATATGCATTGTTAGATCTTTTTGTGAACACGCACTCATCAGTTTCGGACTTAATAAAGCCCATTGAATTTAGTTTGTCAGTAAGACATAAGTACCACATTAAACCAGATTGTTTCAGACCATAAAGACTTTTGTTTAGGAACCAGGTATCCCCTTCTTGCTGTCGGAATCCTGGAGGACTTCTCACGTAGATCTCTTCATCTAGGTCTGCATGTAGATAAGCCGTGTCAACATCAAACTGGAAAACTTCTAAACCAAGGATAGTTGCAGTTGCTAAAGCAATTTTTACACTCTCAGTTCTGACTGTCGGTGAGTAAGTATTTGTGTAGTCCTCAGGATAACGTTGAGCGAAACCCTGAGCTACAAGTCTGGCTTTGTACAATGACTCACCATTTGGTTTCTTTTTGATTCTGTAGACCCATTGAGTGCCAATGACCCTTTTGTTTGCTGGAGGTTTTGCAGGTGTAAATACTTTAAGTTTCTTCAGACTGTCCATTTCAACCTGCATTGCTTCATACCATTTGTCTTGCTCTGAATCAGGGAGCTGCTTGATTTGCGTGAAATTATCAGGTGGAAGTGTAACATTGCAAATCAAAGGCAAGGGTGCTTTTGTCAGTTGCCAAGAATATCGTTGTGGAGGGATCCCTTTTGTGACCCTCTTGGAACGTCTCGGAACAACTGTCCAGTCTTCTTCTACTTCGTCCTCATCCTCACTTTCGTCGCTAGCGTCAGCATCCGCAGCTTGCGAAGACGGAACATCGGGTTGAGAAGAATCAGTGGAATCTTGATCATCAATCTGCGTGGCATCAGCAGTATCATCTCTGGGAAAATAAACTCCAGGATCATTGGAATGAATCCTGGACCAGTCAATATCTTCTTCAAAATTTGCAGATTGGGAAATCACAATTGCATGTTTAGAGTCAATAAATCTGCTCCACTTTGAATTATCATCAATACCCATAAATCTCAGTCTCTTTGCTGCTGGACTTCCTTTTCTTCTTTGAGCTAAGGGAATGTTCACCATAGCATATGAACCAAAAATATGGATGTTTTTAAGATCAGGCTTGTAGCCATACAACATGAAGAAAGGAGTCTGATTTGTTACACTGCTCCAAGTACAGTTTACAATGTAATTTGCATACTTGATAGCTTCACCTCAGTATATCATATCAAGGTTGGCGTCTTCTAGGAGACAACGCATCATGGTTTGCAGTACTCCTTGTCTTCGTTCTGCGACTCCATTGTGAGCCGGTGTGTAAGGGGCCGAAGTCTGATGAATAATTCCATTCTTACGCATCCAGTCCTGGAAACGCTGAGACATGAACTCGGCACCACGATCGCTCTGGATTCTGGCGATGCGAACTTGGTGTTGGGTAGAAACAAGGGCTGCAAAGTCTTTAAAGATCTGAAAAGTCTCTGATTTTTCTTTCATAGGATATACATATCTAGAATAATTATCAACAATTGTTAGAAAATATTTTCTACCACCAAATGATGGGAATGGACCAACTATGTCAATGTGAACCAAATCAAAAATGCGTGTTGACAGGCATGTAGCATGTTTGGGAATGGCTGCTGCTTTGGATTTGGCCTTTTTGCATACAGCACAATCCAGAAACACCTTACACCCCTTTAGATCCAAACCTTTTGCGAACTCCGGCATCTTCCTAAGAACACGGAAACTGGCATGCCCCAATCTTCTATGCCATTTGTGGATATACCTGGAATGCAAAGGTTTACCTGTTAGTGAATTCTCAACATTTACATTTTTATGCGGAACCTCAGGCTTGCTCTGAGCAACCTGTTTACCAATTCTATTTTTGTTGGCTTTAGGAGCCTTAGGGGTAGCAACAGGATCTCTCTCTGGAGCATCTCTATCTGGGCCTGGGCCTTCCCTTTTTGGAGTTTGCATACTTGCCTGTGTTTGTGGTTTAGGCTTTGGCTTTAAGTAATAAACACCACCAATTAATATGGTTTCAGCAACAATATCTCCATCTTTAACTATGTAACTTGCTTTTTCAAGGTGGTGAACTTGGAACTTTAACATTCTAGACAAGTGACACTGACTAAGCAAATTACTGGTTGCTGTTGGTATGTAATAAACATCAGGAATGAATGCATCGAGCTCTTCAACATAAACAGTTCCTTTTCCTTTGACCTGACAAGGATGATTGGAAAAAGAATAAAGTTCACGTAGTTCAGGTTCAGGTTCGTGCATCTCTGTGAAAAGTTCCTTTCTGTAGGTAACATGCAATGCTGCGCCACTGTCCAAAGTCCACAGGAGTCATCTGTCGTACTCTGGTTGAGGTTGTGGATCATTGGTTAAAGCCAATGTGGCAAGTGGAGTTTGTGGATCATGCCGGGGACCACGACGACCTTGTCTTCCGCCTCTGCCTCTGCCTCTGGAATCTGTTCCTCTGGGCTGGTATGAGACGGGAGCTGGAACTCGTTGGGGACAATCCCGGGTGGCATATGCCACACGATTGCAGGTGTAGCATCTTGGCGTCCTTGGAGCATAGGTCCTTCCTCGGAAGGGGCGCCTAGCTGGAGCTTTTGATGCGGGTGGTCCTCTCAAGTGTGGCGTGGCCAACATGAATGCCTCTTCTTCAATTAAAAGTCTACAGACATTGTCCACTGTGCGTTGAGCAATTGGGACTTGGTTAATTTTTGTAACAGCATCTTTCCATTCATAATTCAAAGAGTTAATAATGATGCTGATCATTTGAATATCTTCAATGTTATGGCCTCTTTCTCTCAATTCTGTTCTCAGACCTTTCAGTTTGGTCAAATGTCCTCCAATTTGTTCACCAGGTTTCAATCTCGAACCGTGGAGTTCAGGCATGAGTAAACATGAAGATTCAATTGAGATAGGCCTGTAGCAATTCTCCAATTCAGCCCAAATTTGTCGGGCTGTTGTATTTGGTGGAAAAGTGACCTGCAGTTCAGTATCCATGGACATCAATAATGTTGTGCGAGCCCTTATCTCTAAATCTCGTATTGCAAAATCCCATGGTTGTGCAGGAGGGTTAAATACCATACAGTGCGTGCCTTCTCTAAGAAGCAATAGTGTAATCTCACTGACCCAGGCTTTGTAATTGTGTCCTGACATTTTTAGTTTTGACTCACCAGTTAGTGGAGAGACAGAAAATGCCTGGTAGGGAGCCTGCACTTGGAATGCTGGCTGTGGTGGCAGAAATGCCTGTGGTATTTGCTGTGCCTGTTGTGGACCTAAAAATGGTCTTGGTTGTGCCATTGGAGGTGGGCCAGGAGGTGGCCCTATTTGCACTTGTGGCTGGGGCACATATGCAGGCATTTGTAGCTGCTGTGGCTGATGCACTGGAATCTGCTGTATTCCAGTTGCCATTTGTGCTTGAGCTGCAATATTGGCATGACCTGCTGGAGATGCAGTCATTTGCCTTTGCTTCCTAAAGCGTGCCTGTGTTCCATCTAAAAAGGCACCATCACCACCAGGGGGTGTTGGAGTTTGAGCCCGTGGAGACACTTGTGGCATTTCAGCTTCCTGTAGTAAATTACTTTTGCCAGCAGATGGTGCTGCACCTTTAGCTTCGGGCAGCTTTTCACTTACAAGGAATGATTGCGTGGCAGCTTTATATGTAACTTGATCAGGGAGACTTTCATGTGACGTATGCAGGGCCCTCTGTCCTAATTGGCCTGACACAAAATCCACCAGGGGGAGTGTCTTTGGCTCCGAGGAAGAAGACAATATGGCGCTTTTTGAAAATCTTAAGTTATCTCCCTTATCTTGCTCAAGCATAGATATAGCCATTTTTGCCTGGGATAGCTGCTGTTCATAGAGTTTTATACGGTCACGATAGGCTTTCATAGCCAGCTCATCCAGGGTGAGCTTAGAGCTTCGAGGAGAATAATGAATTGTTTCTCTCTCTGCGTGGGAGTAATTTTGCTCGGCAGTGTGCTTTGGCCTTGCATCGAGCGTTACAAATTCAGAAGGTTCTGGGGAGACAGGTTGAGAGCTGGCATAATCAGAAGAAGACGTCACTGACCTCAGTTCCAGTACGTTATCTTCAAAAGCAGCTTCTGTCTTATCTCCCTCCAGTTCTGTTCCCACGGCTTCTTGTTCCAGGCGTGCGGCTGAAGTAAGGGGCTGGAAATCTGAAAATCTCCTGTCTGCCACCTCTTCGTTGGAAAGATCAATCAAATCATTTACGAAGAGTGGTCTTAGTTTCATTTTGCCTTTTTTCTTCTGTTTCGGCATCTTAGCAAAATAATTAGCGTACTTCAGTAGCTAAAAACTAATTGCCTATGCGCTCTTATTAGAAATAACAAAACAAGGAAAAAAGCCATAAATCAACCATCCGAGTGCTACCTGGTGTCAGGGCATCAATTAATCCCATGTTTGGCTCTGGGACTAATGACCCTGGTTTAGAGGAGATGGATCGTGGCTTATTCCAAGTTGCAATATTCTGATAAAGAAAACGCGAAGAAAGGTTTCTAATAAAACTCATTTATTTGTTATAAAGAAAATAAAACACCTCACTAACTAAGAAAAAGTTAATTGCTACATTTTTGACAAGCGAGATCTCCTGCCGGTCCAGCCGGACCTCTGGCAAGAGAACAAAGGAAAGAGAGTGAAGCAAGCGAAGGCATGCGGACATGCGTAGTAAAACACTGATAAGGAACTTGGCAAACTACAGTAAGTCTATTAGTCCAAAAATAATGAAGCTCAGCTGGGAAATAAAAAAACGCTGTGACACTGAACATCATCGTAGCCTGCCCAGGATAAAACACAGTCTTGATTTCTTGGCAGTATGAAATTCTTGCAAACAGATGCATCAAATCATTGTTTGCCAAAGCTACAGCATACAGTCCGCATATTCTTCATTATTGTTTTGGGTTTAAACGTCCTTTAAATAGCAGGTAAGATTCTGTGGGATGAGTAAAGAGATCTTGCAATTAAATGTTGATACAAATATCACCGGTATTGTTTAAGTTTGTGCTGACAACAGGTTGATACCCATGAAACTCGTAGCTTTCTACACCATCAATTAGAACAGATTCTGTAAATCTCAGAATATCACTCATAATTTGTTTATTGTACAGAATATTTTTTAAGCTAATCAAAGTCCTGTTTAATTGTTTCATCAAGTCTTGAACAGCAATAGTGTTAACACCCAAGCCTACTAGCAGATTATTTATATTTGTTGTGGTTGATTTTTGTGAAATTGGTGCTGTCTGTTCTGCTGCTACTGCTCTATCGATTTTTGCTCTATCGATATCGGTCTTTGCTATAGCCACATCTTTTCCAATATCTATAGCATGTAAACCAATCTGCTTTGCTGCTGATTTTCTTTAATAGCCTTCTTACTTAACTCTGTGTTTGCTAGCTTTGAAGCTACGCTCAATGTAGCTAATCATTTAAAAAAGCTCATGACAGTGTCAAACAAGCCAGCACCCCAATAACACGTTTCTTTTTATACCTTCGTTTAGTTTCAATCAGCATTTTTTTAAAGAGCCAATGTAAAATTTTTATAAGCCTCCTTGCTTATTATTTTTTGTCTAAGTAATTCATCTGATATGTCTACAATCTCGTTTCTTACTCCCGTGTTGCCCGCCTTATAACTTGCCATTCGTAAACTAAGCATTTCGATCAACACATTTGGATCTGAAGGCATCAGTGTGATTCCTTCCCCCGTAACCCTTCTAGACTCATCATATATTGGCTTGATAATTTGCTTGTATTTTTCATCCTTTCTTTTTTTAAAAAAAAATTTTTTAATTAATTTAAAACAGTACATCAAACAAAAAAGAAATAGTCAAACAAACGATTGCGACAGAAACTTTACATCCTTTCTTGATCTTATCTTTTCGGTTGGCAGATTGACAATTGCATTAGTTTTAAGTAAAATGTCCTTGTAGTTATCAAAGACTTCTGAAGTGTAGATTCCTCTATCCTGACTCTTTGATGTTACTAGTTCCCATAACCCCACTGACCCATTATATTTATCATTTCCAATGACGATATCGTCCCCTGAAATAACAACTTCAGCATCGCCGATGTAAAACTTTCAGTCTCTGTCATACAACCCAAACGTTTTATCCATTGTCGTTTTGCTTGCTATCGATCTCAGGTAATGGGCTGCTGTTGGTCCTATTTTTAATAGGCTTTCGGCTGCACCGACATCATCAGTTTCTGCTTTTATGCTAGGATAATTAGGAAATGTTACCACTTTTAGTTGTGATGCAGGCAGTGCATCATGTTGCACCGGCTGGAGGGACTGGGAGTGGGGGGCACCGTCTTGCGGTGGTTCTCCTCCTATCTCTCTGACCGGTCGCAATCTGTGTTGACAGGGGGGCAGCGGTCGACCCCGAGGCACCTTGTTTGTGGGATGCCATAAGGGTCGGTCCTCTCGCCCCTCCTGTTCAACATTTATGTGAAGCCGCTGGGTGAAATCATCCGTGGTTTTGGGGTGGAGTTCCATCAATACACTGATGATACTCAGCTGTACATCTCCACCCCAGACCATCCCAACGATGCCTTGGAAGTGATGTCCCAGTGCCTGGAGGCCATGTGGGTCTGGATGGGGAGAAACAGGGTTCGACTCAACCCTTCCAAGACCAAGTGGCTGTGGCTGCCGGCGTCCCGGTATAGCCAGCTGGTGCCATCGCTGATTATTGGAGGTGAATCATTGGCCCCCACGGAAAGGGCTTGCAACTTGGGCGTCCTCCTGGACGCACGGCTGTCTTTAGAAGAGCATATGACAGCCGTGGCCAGGGGAGCATTCTATCAGGTTTGCCTGATATTCCAGTTGCGCCCCTTTCTGGATCGGGACTCCCTATGCACAGTCACTCAAGCACTCGTCACTTCTTGTCTGGACTATTGTAACACTCTCTAGATGGGGCTCCCCTTGGGGTGCACCCGGAGGCTCCAACTGGTGCAGAATGTGGCCTCAAGGGGGATTATGGGAGTGACGGGGTGCTCCCATGTGACTCCTCTCCTGCGCGAGCTGCATTGGCTTCCGGTAAACTTCCAGGTGCGCTTCAAGGTGTTGGTGATCACCTTTAAAGCGCTCCATGGCTTAGGGCCGAGGTACTTACGGGACCGCCTTCTGCCACCAATTGCCCCCCACTGGCCAGTTCGCTCCCACAGAGAGGGCCTCCTCAGGGTGCCGTCGGCCAGACAATGTCGGTTTGCGACCCCCAGGGGGAGAGCCTTCTCTGTGGTGGCACCCACCCTCTGGAACAATCTACCCCCAGAGATACGAGTGATCTCCGGACTTTTCATCAGGCCCTTAAAACCTATTTTTTTCAGTTAGCCGGGCTGTCCTGATTTTATGGTTGGTTTTAAAATTGATATTGATTTTAATTGAAATGTTTTAAATTATGGGCCAAATTTTATTTAATTATTTTAAATCTATTTTAACTTTTGTGTATGAATGTTTTATATTTGGCTGTTCACTGCCCTGAGTCCGAAAGGAGAAGGGCGGTATAGAAATCTGAAAAATAAATAAATAAAATAAATAAATTAGCATCACTGTTTGAGCCGATTGCGACTCGGTTATGTAAAGCTTCGTTAGCTTTCTTTGTAACCCAATATCTCCAAGCTTTTCAGCTAAAAGGTTTTGTTGAATGTTTTTCTTTGTATTTAGAAACTCCTCAAAAATAAAGTCTCTCTTTGCAGGATCTGATATGTTTAAGAATGACATCTTTTTAATAAACAACATAATGTTTCAACGTTAACTATGTTTGACATTTTATGCTTCATGTTTGACATTTGATGTTTTCATGTTTGACATTTGACATTTTTATGTTTCACATTTAACATTTTACATTTGCTAAAAGTGACAAGATTGCATTTTCACGCCCTTGGATGATAAGCGATTGTTTCATCTCTTTGTCGATACCAGTCTTGATTTTAGACCTGATTTCTTCCTTCATTTGGTTAAACTTTTCTAGCTCACTCAGGATGAGAGAGTATTCTTGATCAGGAATTTGATTGTCTTCCAGTGCTTTTGAAATAAGGTCGCTTATCATATTGAGCTTTGCGTCTGCAAGCGTTTTGATCTTTTTGTGCTTTTCCGCCTTTAGTGATAGTTTTTTGTTGACCTGACTTCCTATAATCGCCAACAAACCTGTTCCTAAAGCATTTCCCTCCATCGCTATTGCTACTGGTGCAGAAACTATCATGCTTAAAATTCCAATTCCTGTGGCACTCAGGACCATTGAAGCCACAACAAGAGCCTTGTCCACTCTGTAAAAAACTTTAACTGCTCTGTGACACTTTTCTGACAACACTGTGTGCTTTTCTCACTCTGATATAATCTCTTTTTGGATTTCTTTTTTTTTTTTTTTGAAAAATTAAACTTTATTGTTTAAAAGAAAAACATTTAAAAACATACAAGTTTCTCACAATTGAGAAACAAATTTACATATACAGTACATAAACGTCACCTATTAGCTAATTTCCATTATTCTATATAAATATATTATATGTATTATATGTACATATATACAAACATACAATAAAGTATTCCATATTCTATACCTCTGACAGTGCTGTTTTTTTGTTATATTGATTTCTTCTAAATTTCATCTCTACCCATTTCCTTTCCTCTGGTTTATCCATTGGTACCATCTATTCCATGTTTCATAATATTTAGAGTCCTCCTTATCCTATAACTCTAAAGTTAGTCTATCCATCTCTGCGCATGTATGTATTTTTTGTATTAATTCCTGATCTGTTGGCAATCAATCGCTTTTCCAGAATTGTGCTAGTGCTAATCTTGCCGCCGTGATTATATGAAGTATTAGGTATTTTATGTCATTTCGGATGTTCTTTTTGATCATGCCCAATAGGAAAATCTCAGGTTCTAATTCAATTTCACAATCTGTAATTTCTCTTATCCATATCTTTACCTTGTTCCAGTATTTCTTAATGACCGGGCAAAGCCACCAAGCATGGTAGAAAGTTCCCTATGTTTTTCTGCACTTCCAACAGGTCGAATCTACATTTGGGTACATTTTCGCAAGTCTTGCGGGGGCCAGATGCCATCGATACCACATCTTATAATGATTTTCTTTGTAGGCCACCGATTTTGTCATGCTGTAATTAGTTTTCCAGACTCTTTCCCAGTCTTCTAGCTGTAGACTGTGCCCGATGTTTCTCGCCCATGCTATCATCTGCCCTTTCACTAATTCTTCTGCCAAATCATATTCAAGTAAATATTTGTAATTTTCGAAATTAATTTCCCTTCTTTAGATTCTAATAATTTATCCAACCTGTTTTGTTTCAAATCTATTCCCCCCTCCTCCTGATCCTTCCTGTATCTTATTTTTATTTGTGAGTAGGGCCACCAGTCTATTGCTATTCCTTGTTCTTTTAATTCTTCCCTAGTTTTTAATTTGCCCTGTGTATCTAATATTTCTCTATATCGTAGTATTTTTTGTTTTGATAATATATTTGGGTGGGTAATTGCTTCTATTGTCGACAACCAACCGGGGATTTTCATGTAATGCTTACGTTGAATTTGTTGCCATGTACTAATTAAAGATTTCCTAATGGTATGATTGTTAAAATGTTTGTGTGATTTGTTTCCAGAGTTCCAAATAAACGCATGCCATCCCTTCATTAGGTCATGTCCTTCGAGCTTTAACAGTCTTTGATTCTCCAAAGTTATCCATTCCTTGATCCATAGTAAACTGGCAGCCCTATAATATTTTTGCCATGCTGGAAAACCGAAACCACCCCTGATTTTATCGTCTTGTAATATGTTTAATTTTATTCTCGATTTTTCCCCTCCCATACAAATTTTGTGGTTACTTTATCCAAATTGTCAAAAAATTTCTTATCCAATTTTATTGGGATCGTTTGGAATAAATAAAGGAGTCTTGGAAGTATGTTAGATTTTACCACTGCTATCCTCCCCAGAAGGGACAACTTTAGTTTCCCCCATTTATCTAAATCTTCTTTAATTTTCTGGACCAAGGGTTCATAATTGTCTTGTTTTATTGTTATTGTTCTAGCCGTCAGATGAATCCCTAAGTATTTCACCTTCTTAACTGCCTGTAGTTGTGAAACCTTTACTAATTGCTCTACTTGCTTTGCTGCCATATTTTTTGTTATCATATTTGTTTTTTCTTTATTGATTTTTAGGCCTGCCACTCTTCCTAATTTTTCAATTTCTTTTATTAACTTGGGGGTTGTTTCTATTGGGTCTTCTACAAAAAAGACAAGGTCGTCCGTCAAGGCTTGGACCTTGTACTCCTCTCTCTTAATCTTTAATCCTTGTATCTCTTTGTTTGCCCTAATTCTAATTAATAAATTTTCTAGTGTTAAAATAAAAAGCAAAGGGGATAGCGGACATCCCTGCCTTACTCCTTTATTTATTCCAAAAAATCCCGTTGGTTCCCCATTTACCAATATACATGCTTTTTGATCCTGGTATATTGATGATATCATTTTTGTAAATTTGTCACCAAAATTCATATTTTTAATTTGATGTTTCATAAATTGCCAGTTTACTTGGTCAAACGCTTTTTATGCATCCAGAAAGATCAGGGCTATCTGTCTTTCTGAATGCACTTCATAATACTCTAAGACATCCATTACCATCCTTAAATTATTTTTTATTTGTCTTGTGGGCAGGAAACCGTTTTGGTCCTGATGTATTTTGTTATGTAGTATTTTTTTTTCATTCTATTAGCAGTTATATTCATTAGAGTCTTATAATCAGTGTTCAACAAAGAAATCGGCCTGTAATTTTTTTTTTTTATTGAAAAAGTTTTCAAATACAAGTTTTTCCCCCTTTCCCCCCCCCCCCCTTCCCTAACCCACCCTTTCCACCCAACCCCCCCTGTGACTTCTTCACAACAATAGGCTATTTCATAACTAGTTACATACATAATATCTTCCCTTTCCCTTAATCCCTTCTCGGAATACTGACCCTTAACTTGTTAATCTTATAACTCCCATTTTTACGGTAATCTGCCCTTTTTCTCCTCCCCTAAACTTATTGAGTATTATTACAAATTAACCTTTAATCTTTTATATATATTAATATAACATTTTAAATCGGCCTTCTCCCTGCAACCAAATTTATTCACTTCTGTCCACTTCCTCCACTCCTCTAAATATATGACTTGAAATCAGACAATACAATTCTAAATATAATCCACTACCCACTTTACTAAAATATACACATATCTATATATGCATCCCATTTTATAACAATCAGTAAACTAACCTATTTCAACCCTTCAATTCCTAGAAAATCATGCAGTACAATTCTAAATATAATCAACTGCCCACATTACTAAGATATACATATCTATATATGCATTTCATTATGTAAAAAGAGAAAAGACAATAACTTTAAGTTTATGATCCATATAATATCTTCTTTGATGTCTTTCCACTAGATTGTTAAATCCATCACCCATAATAGGGTAAAATAACATGCTGGTGCAACAGTTTGTTCAAAATCTTCAGTCATCTTCTGCCCCCATCAGTAGTAGATATCCTCACACCTGTATAAAAGTAAAAACAACCACCCGAGTGACATTATAATTATGAATATATCCGTATGGTTATAGTTGTGGTATTCATCAGGATTGTTAATTCCCATCATCCTACTGAGTAACATCCAGATCTTCTGCATGCCCCGGCAAAACTCTCCTGCCTTATAACTCAAAGTAGTTATAATATATTTCCAAGAGAAAAAAAAGGTAAATAAGAAAAAATTAGATGATTCAAATCCAACAAAGTGAGGCTCTTTCCACATCCCAAAATCATGGCCTTGCAGAGATCTGCCACAATCCTCAGGATAGTATCAGACAATTGTTCGCCGCCACTATCTTTTCTAATATTCATTCATTTTTTAAAGCGCCTGGCTTCACTGTTGCTTAGTTTAGAAATTGCTGTTTCTATAAGATCTGTTTCTTTTCTTTTTCTTTTTCGGGTTGACTTTCCATCCTCTTTTCTTGCCTACCAATTGTATATCTGCTGGTTGATTTTCATTCTGCTTTGTGGATTGTTCTTGTTGGGTTAATTTTATCATCTCATCTTTCTTCTCCGTCACTTGTATATCAACTGATTGATTTGCGCACTTGTCTGTGACTTGATGATTCATCACCTTGGGTTCGGATGACACTGCTCTCTTATTTATAAACAGTCCAGCTGGGGTCTCCAGGGAGTCCAAAAACAATTTATCCATCACAGCCTCTGTAATTTGATGTTTTCCTTTTATTTCCAACTCCTTTTGCTTATCCTGTATTATGCCTAAAGGTGTTAAATTCATTTTTAGAATTTTTTGATAAAAATCTTCCGCTTTTTCAACAGTGTGCAGTTGATATCTTACGCCTTGATATCTCAATATTAAACCAACTGGGATGTCCCACCTGAATAGGATATTTCTTTTTTTTAATTCAGTCACTAAAAAGCCAAATTTCTTCCTCTCCATTAACATCTTGGGCGGGAGCTCCTTGAAAATCCAAATCTTTCTTCCATGAAATTGCAAATTGGAATTAAAAGAGTTCTGCACAATATTATTCCTAGTTTCTTTATCTGTAAAATAGATCACCACATCTCTAGGCAATTGCCTTTGCTTTGCCCACCAGGAGTTTATTCTATAAGTTCTATCAATCCTGCAATACACTTCATCAGGTTGAACCTTTAAGATCCCAGCCAGAATTTCAGAAGATACTTTCCTTAAATCATCTCTATTATTTTCCTGCAGTCCTCTCAGTCTAATTGCATATTCTGTAAAATTATATTGAGTCATTAAAACTTCTCTTTCAATCCTCTGTTGTACATTTTCCTCATTACCAATCTTTTGGTCAGTCTCCATTTTAGATTTATCTTCCAAGCTATTATCCTGAATGTTTATCAAATCCTTTTTAATTTTTTGAGTCATGTCATCCAAATTCTCCTCGATTTCCTTCATTTTAGTCTCTAATAATTCAGTCTTTGCCTCCACCCGAATCAGAAAGCCTGATAAACCATTAGCAGCTTTTGAAATCTTTTTATTCAAGAAGTCAGACTTTGATTTCACCAATTCACCAATTTCTTTAATTTCCTGCTTAAATTTTTCAAGTTGCTGATTCACAATCTCATCCCTTCTTACAATCTCTTCAAGGATAAATTCTAATATATTAAAATCGGGTTTCTGACACTGGAGAGTTGAAATTTGTTGGCGCAATTTCTTAAGGGGGGAAATTCCCCCCCCTGTTTGTCCAGCTGTGTAAGTCCTGATGCCATTTCCCACACAGACAAGATTTAGCAAAAATGAGAGAAGAAATAGAAAACAAAAAGACTTTCCCTCATTAAAAAAAACTTCTGAGCAGCACAGGAGCGAGGTTTCCTCTAGAAATGTAGCCAGTGATATTTATTCCGCTACATTGTAATAATGAGAAACGGAAGGACTTTCCCTTTTAGCCCTTCTCCAGCCACAGCAGACGCCATTTTAGAAGGCTCTTTTTCCCTCTTTTCCTCTGCTCTTTTCTTTTAAATAGTTTTTGAAAGGGTGAGATACTTGCGGTTCAGTATTAAGGGTCCAGTTCTTCATTTCTTTAATTATTCTTTTAGATTCACAGGCTTGCTCTTGACGCCTGGCTCTGCATAGGCAGAGGTCTCCCAAAGCCCGGAGCAGCGGCAGGGGATATGGGGCTTCTCATCCGCTCCGTCCCAAAAGTTAAAAAAAAACTTTTGGGACTCTGCGGAGAGTTCTACCCACCCCTGCCGGCTCTATCTCCGTTTCCTCTTGGAAACGGAGTTTTTTCGAGCCGCCATCTGCTGTAACGGCGGCTCTATACAGGCAGAGGGAGCTGACGATCCCAGAGGAACGTCTGGCGGCGGCCAGCAGCAAACCGGAAGCCGGCCTGTAATTTTTTATCAATGTGGCATCTGCCCCTTCTTTTGGTATTAGGGAGATATACGCTTCTTTCCATGTGTTTGGTAGTTTTGCCTCCGACAGGGCTTCATTATATACTTCTAATAATATTCCATTTAATAGTTCTCCGAATGTTTTGTAAAATTCTGTTGGTAAACCATCAGTCCCCGGGGTTTTATTATTTTTCTGTCTCTTCAATGCTTCTTTTAATTCACCCATCGTGATCTCCCTATTTAGTAATTCTTTTTCCTCCTCTGTTAATATTTGTACCCCCTCTCCTTTTAAGTACTGTTCAATTTCCTCTGTTGTTGCTATGTCCTTCTCATAAAGCTTCTGATAATATTGAAATATTATTTCCTTTTTTTTCTCTATGCTTTGTTGGATCTTCCCCTCATCATCTAGTAGTTTCTGAATTGTTCTTTTTTCCCTTTCCTTCCTTAGCCTATACGCCAACCACCTCCCTGGTTTGTTTGCATGCTCAAAGTGGTTCTGCCTTCTATATTTCAAATTTAGTGCGTATTTCCCTTGTTCTAATATATTGAGCTTATGTTTTGCCGCTATCCACTTCACCCTTATTTCTTCATCTCCTGGTTTCCCTTGCAATTTATGTTCCCAATTTTGAATTTCCTCCCGTATTTTATTATATTCTTTTTCTCTCTCCTTTCTCCTTTTTGCATTGTACGCTATTGTAAGGCCTCTTACATACGCCTTAGTGGTGTCCCATAAATTTTGTAGGGAGGTGTGTTGTTTTGTATTTTCCTTATAGAACAATTCTAGTTCCTTTTCCATATACTTCTTATATTCTTTCTCTTTCATTACCTGTAAATTCATTGTCCATCTGTTTTTCTTTCTCTGGTGCCCCTTCCAGGTCATCATTAATGGGTTATGATCTTATCAATCGTTTGATAAGATTTCTACCGTTTCTATCTCTTTCATTAACATACCAGATACCCATACCATGTCTAACCTGGACCAGGACTTATGTGGATTCGAATAATATGTGAAATTCTTGATTTCGGGGTTATAAAACCTCCAGCTATCTATCATGTTTAACTCTTCAACCATTTCTGTAAATGTTCTAGGTAATATATTTTCCTATTTTTATTTTGCTGGTCAGATTTATAATCTTTTTTAACATCCGAAATGACATTAAAATCTCCAATTAAACATACATTTTCCATTTTTTGCTCTATGATTTTTTCATGTACTTTTTTGTAGAATTCTAATTGTTTGCTATTTGGTGCATATATCGCAACCAATAATATATTTTTGAAGTCAAGTTTTAACTCTATCATCACAATTCTACCTTCAGTGTCTATATCTTATATTACTATCTATCCCTTCCTTAATATATACCACTACTCCTCTTTTTTTTTCTTCTGCCAATGATGCATATGTTATTCCTAATTTCTTATATTGTATGTAATTTATATCTTGTTTTCTTATGTGTACCTCCTGGAGACATACTATGTCGGACTTTTGTTTCAGAATCTTTTTGAAAATTTGGTGTCGTTTAGATGGTGAGTTGAGGCCATTTACGTTTACTGATAGAATTCTTAGAGTTCTTTCCATGTCTTACTGACTTTCCTGTTGTTTCTTCTTTGCTTCTTCTAATTCCTTTTTTTTGCCTCTTGTTTGTACTCCTCCTTCCTCCTGAGTCTCTCCTTCCTCCTCTTTCCCTCCCTGTGGTGAGGTTCTTTCATGTTCCTGACTCTGTTTTCCTTTAATGCTTCTTCCTCCCTCCTCTCTGCTGCCGTTTGTTATCTCACTGGCCATCATTTGGTCATATAGTTCCCTTGCTTTATTCTGCAAATCCACCTTTATTTTCCTTCCCTGCCACGTTACCAACATTCCCTCAGGTATCGTCCATTTGAAAGGTATATATCTCCTGTTTAGCAACGTGGCCAGGAACCAGTAATCTTTTCGCAAGTCTCTTATTCTCTTAGGAATTTGTTTCAAAGTTATTATTTCTTTATTCTTGTAAAGCATAGGTTCATCCTTTGTTATTTTATAAACGATATCTCTCACCTTTCTTCTCATGAATCTTATGTGTACCTCCCGAGGAAGTTTGTGTTGTCGGGTGTAGTTTGTGTGTACGCGGTACACTTCATCTAATTCATTTATTATTTCTTCCCTTTCTCTTTGGAGAGCCTCAGCTATCATCTCCGCCATTATCATTGTCAAATCTTCTTTCTTCGGCTACATTTTGAAAACGCAGAAAGAATGCCGCCTTTTCCATCTCCAGCTGGGCTACTGTGTTCTCAAGCTCTTTGTTTAATCCCGTCATTTTTGTGTCCAATACTTCCAACTTTTCTTCTGTCAATTCAGTTTTTTGTTCTATTTCTTTTATCTTTTGATCATTTCTTTGGATAATTTCTTGGATCAGGTCCATTTTTTCATCAATCTTTTGGATGTCGTTCTTAACTTCCTTCTTTATCTCATCCATATCTTTCCTAGATTGTTCATGGTTTCTGGTCATGCACTCTTGCATTTTGACCATTGTTTCTTGTATTGACATTAAAGTAGCTTGCATTGTTGGCTGACTAGGTGTGCTGGGTTGTTTCTCTGATGCAAACATTCCCTCTATGGTTTTCTGTGACATTGGTGAGGCCGATGGTCCAGCTAAGATTGATGTCGTTTTCTTCGCAGTCTTCAACGTTGTCGTGGTGGTGCTCGTCATCTCTTTCAGAATTCTATATTGTTCCACCAGTATTTTATCAACTTTCTCCCAAATCACCATCCAACTTTTATCTAATTTCTTTCTTTCCCTTTCCTTTTCACTTGTAGAAAATTCAATTCAATAGTCTCTCATTTACTTTATCTATTTTCTTTAAATGAAATTACTTTAACTAATTGATTGTCTCTTATAAGATACTTCGTAAAAAATGCAATAAAAATATATAATATAGATATTACAATATATTAATATAAGTTAATCTAAATAGCTAATATAAATATAAATAGATAAATATAAATAGATATAAATAGATATAAATATAGATATATAAAAATAGATAATCACAGGCTTTGCAAAGCAATTAATTCAATTAGATCCCACTATTTCCTTCTATAGCACTACAATTATTATGAATCCTAATTTATTATATACTATATACTGTACGTACTATTATATACTATATACTAATTTATTTATTAATAAACACAAATATCACTATGATTCTTAATTCCGATAGATATCAATAACGAAGCAATTATCTATGTTTTTTTTAAAAAAAGAGGATTATATAAGAGTAATATATTTCAATGACTTTCTATGACTTTTATAAGTCTTTTTCGTTGTAATTTCAACAAAACAGAGGTCTTTCCTGTTCCAATATGGTGATCTCCAATCTGCACAGTCACAGTCCACAATTTATTGTTTGCCAAAATACCTCTCTCCTTCCGTTAGAGCAGCCAACGGATTTCATTAATTAATTAATTTCATTAATCTTTTGAAACCTGTATGTGTGAGCCATTTTTATTTATGTTAGATAATCATTGAAAGCAATGGTGGCACTTCTGGTTGGCTCCGGACTTCCGGTTGGCTCCACGAGCCTTGAAGACGCTCTTTTACGAGCGCCCGATCCCCGGTTCCATAAAAGCCCCAGAACAGCCGAAAAACAGCTGTCTGGAGGCTTGGAACCCTCTCCCCGGGCAAAGGGGAGAGAGAAGAGCTGACAGGTGGAGGTAGAGCCCCCCAAGTGCGCTAGGAGAAATCCTGGGGCGCGAAGGGTGTGGGCTCCCTATTGAAGCCTGTCAAGCTGCTCCGGACCAGGGACAATTCTGCTAAAGTGGAGCTAGAAGCCATGACCAAAATCTGCTGAAAATAAATGAGGGGACTTTTAACATCTTTACTTTGATTGCAGACAGAGCAAATCAGGAGAAAAAAGGAAAAAAATTGCAAGTAACACTTTAACTCCATTTTAAAATGCAGAAAATGGCGCCTGAGGGCGGGAAGAGGAAGCTACTCGGGAAAGTGCTTGTTAATGCTTGTTAACGTTTGCAGTAGTGATACAGCTACTGGATTACACCTTAAGAGAAAGTTTTAAAGTGGAAGCGGCCAGGAAAAGAATTTGGTACCGAGGAAAAGAATTTGGTACTGACTTTAACTAAAATTTTGCTTTTATACTGTGTGGAAAATAGTTGGAATTGTCGTCCTGATAGCTGGATGAATACAAAGTGGCTGAAATATGGCTGACATCAGGGCTGGTGAATCAGCAAATTCTCAAGCTGTGATTGTTCAGGTTTTTCAAGAACTTCTAGACTCTTTTAATTCTGCTCTTTTGGATACAATTGAAAGAGCTTTTTCAAAAAAAACAGCTTGGAAAATCATAAGCAGTTGTTGGAGGGGCAGCAGGAAATTACTCAGAGGAGTTTGCTTTTGGAAGATCAAGAGGCTGTCAGGATTGAAAGGCAGGCTGGCACAGTTGAAATGAAGGTTTTGCCATTCAATTGATAGAAAAGCAACAAATAGGCTCTTTATTGCAAGCTGACAATCTTTATGGCAACAAATTTTGGCTATATGGACAAAGGAATGGACTGAATGATTATACAAGCAAGAAGAGTTGAAATGGGGATTTCAAATTAGAAAACGTGACTTCAAGAAGAGAGCGAGTATTTCAGAAACATCAACCTCAAAACAACATTTTAAAATTTTCAAAAATAAAATTGGGGGAATGTTGAAAGAATTTATAAAAAAAGGATTGGAAAAAATATAGAAAGAAGAACAGAAGATTAAGTATTTGCTCTTTTTTTCTTTTTGGGGAAGGAAGACTCTAGTAATAAACTGAAAAGTTTAATTACATTGGTATTGTTAAAGGCTACTTTAGGATAAAATGATATAATAATAAAAAAAGTCAGAGGTATTAAAATGGCTAATTGAAAATTTGAAAGATATCTTCCTGTAGATTCTGAAATTTGTAGTTGGTAAATATGTGTTTTAATGGTATTAAGAGATTTTAAAATGTTTAACATAAGATTATGTTATTTTAAAAGATATATGACATAAAATGTCTAAGATTTTAAGATGCCCAATTTTTTTGAAGGAAAGAGGATTAATGTTAAATTTAGAACTCTATTAGGGAGTAATGCTTTAAAAAGAATGATGTTCGGGGTTGTGGAGATGAAACTTAGCCATGATTTTCACTGTTTGTAACATTGTTAAAGTATTGGATTATACATTAAGAAAAAGTTTTTTATAACTAGGAATTTAACTTAATTGGTCTTGAGAATTTATAAAAGGGAGGTTGATGAATTGGAGTAAGGGGAGTTAAAGAACGCGTGTGAGCTTTGAATTTTATACATAGTTAGCTTATTATAGCATATGTTTGTTAGATGCCATACCCTGTTTTTGCTCTGGGAAGTCGGGGTGGATGGGTGGGGAGGTTGGGATAAAGGGTGGGGTGGGATAAAAGTGTTGAATAGAGAAATGTTTTAACAGAAAATTAAATGTGGGGGAAATGTATAAATAATGAAATGACAATATTAAGAATGATAGTTATTGGAGGAGTAAGATGTAATGTTTTAATAGAAAAGCAAATGTGGGGGAAATGTAATAATAAATGAAATGATAATATTAATTTGCGATAGTTAGAAGATTATAAGAATAAATGTACAATTAGGATGATAATGCAGATAGATAGAATAAATCTGAAAAGAAACTGAAAGAAAGTATCTATGATTAGAATACAGGAGTTGCTCAGATACTAAAGGAGGAGAATAGTCCACAGCAAAGAAGTAAGGAGAGAGGAGGAGAGGGTAGGAAGAGGAAAGGGAGGGAGAGGAATGGAAGAAAGGAGAGGAGGAAGGGAAGGGGATAGGAGTAGGAGAGAAGGTGAGAAGGGGGAAAAGAAGAGAGAAGTGGGGGAAAGGAAAAGGAAGTAGGATGAGGTAGGAGAGGAGGAAGGAGAAAGTAGGAGAGAAGAGGGAGGGAAGGGAAAGAAAGGAGGAGAAGAAGAAGGTTTGTTGTGGAATGAGGGAAGAAAGAGAAGAAGAGCAACTCCGAATGTAATTAAAATGCCTTATTTTAATGCTTTCTTTAAGGGAAACATGTGTATGTAGGATTTATTATGTATAAGAAAATGTACAATTTCTATTATGTGGGGAGGGGGAAAGGGTGGGGGGAGAAAATTGTTTGTATTTCTTATAAAACTTTTCAATTAAAAAAAACAAGAAATAAAAGAAAGCAATGGTTCTATCGGTGGCACATTCAAAATAGCTCTTGAAATATGTGAATTTCCAGTAATTAACCCAGAAGCGGCAATTGGAACAAAACTGTTTCCACATTTGAGGTAAAGACTGTCACCCATTATTCCTGATCCTTTCTGGTATGGTCGAAGATACAACCTGGAACCTTGTGGGACAATCTTACATACAAAACCACCCTTTTGGACGTAAATCGCAGATCCGCTGATTTTATCAACGAGTTTGCTGCCTGCCACTGCACCTGTTAGTGCTCCCGGTAGTAGGCTTGATAGAAAGAACTTACCTGATGTTGCTAGCAAAGGCAAAATAGCTCTGATAAATCCTCCCTCAACTTTTGTGCATTGTTCCTATGCCATTTTTGTATGCCTTGTTAACTTGCGCTTGAGTCAGCACCAGCATGTACTCTCCCAACAAATCTGAATGCGAAAGTGAATAGACACTGCTGATGCTGCTTGAATAGTGCATTTGATCTTGTCCTTTTGTCCTTCGCTAATGTTCACCTTCACGTTTACATATCTGCTCATTTTATATGAGAAATAATATTAAACTTCTCGTATGTGAAACCTTACGGTCAGTTCTTCACTGCATAGATTGATAGGTTTCCCGTCTTGGTCTACAAGTCTCATTTCCATTATTGAAATCATGTTCATGATGACTGGAAGATATATCAAGTTAGCCAGTTTCTCGATGATCTTGTACCCGGATCCTACATCTGGGAAGAAGGCATATATAATATTTTTTGTTGAGCCATTAGAGTATGATGATATGATATTGTTGGTTACTCTCAAGCTATTTATACTCAGTATGTTAACAATGTTCTTCGACTCATGGTGACCTTGCGAATACACTTGTGAATTGAAGCCAAAGACGGTTTTGATAGAATTTGCCATTGTAAAGTCAACTTTGTATTGACCTGCTATATTAAGGACAGACTTGAGCGTGCTGTTGTTGGGCTCTATGGATATCTTATCCTCAGTGACAATAGAGTTATTGTGTCCTTTTTCTTTTATAGTTCTCTGAATGTAATCGTTTATGTCTATAAAATCGTACAATCCGGCAAATATTTAAAGTTGTTGCTCGCATCGATGTTTGGGAACGAATGATACATTTTGAAGTTCACTGCAGCCATCTCATACTTTTTGTTTTCATCAAGCTGGATCCATGGTGTAAACGAGGTTCTAATTTGAGTGCTTTTTTCACTAAAACTGTATGAAGAACAAAGACTTTGGTTTGGTGTTTTGAGCAATTCTTTCTGTATTCAATACACTTTTTTCCAGAAGTCTTGTATCCATTTTTTAATATAGTTGTTTTTAAATTTGGGTATATAAAAGTTGTCAAATCTGGCTCTATACTTGCCGTGGTCTTTCTCACTTGTTAGATCTATTATAAACCTGTGAGGTTGTGGCCAGGCTATTTTACAAAGCCTTCTAAATGCATGTCTGCTGATTTGTGATTGTAGTAGATATGATTCACACTTTTATGGTCTTGTGGAAACATGCAGATGAAATTAGTGTTCTCCAGGGATGGGGCCAGCTGTCGGGTTGAATGGGTGTGTGAACGGGTAGCTCCACAACACACAGCCAGTTTCCAATCATCCAGTGGGCTTTCAAAGCCAAAGGGGGTCCTGGAGGGACACCCAAAGAAGAGGGGCATACTGCAGATCATGAACGGACAGCAGTTTGTATCGGGAAGCAAGAGAATTCCTTAGAGATCACATGGGGAAGAAGATGACTAGCAATGGCCAACCTGAAGAATTGACAGCTGGACAAAATAAGGGGATCCTCGGGTGGACTAGAAAGAGAAATGGCTCTAATTAGAAGGAGGGATGGAGGAGATTCCCCCCCCCAATGGAAATAGCAAGGAGACGTGCAGGGGAAAGACAAGACAAGATCTAGAAAGGAAAAAAGGCAAGGGAGAACAAGATTGACTGGAACAGCAGGAAATACTATTTTATATATCTGATTAAATAAAGGGATTCTATTTGGATTTTTGTATGATTGGGAGAAGAAGATTTGGACAGTGTCAGGGGGAGGAGTTGACAACTTGAGAATTTGGTGAATAAAATGGTTTCTCCCTTGGACCGTGACAGTGCTTTTTTGGAGTAGAAGTAACAGACAGGGAAACATCTGCTGGTCAAAGAGGGAATGCATTTTTGAAAGATATTTGTTAAAGTGGAAATTTGAAAGAAGAAGGATCTATAATGACATTTTGAATTGCATTTGCGGACAATTGAATATCTTAAAACAAAAGGAACATTTAATTAAAGCAGAGAGACATTTTGCAACTTCTTAGAGCTGAACTGGATGGCTTCAACATTAAGAGACTTTGGAAGTATTGATATTTTTGTTAATAATCCCACTAATAAGTATTAATAACCAACAACACAAATATTACTATTATTACAATTACTAGCAACATTCCTGAGGTTGCTAGCGATATAAAACTACTGTAAATTGTTATAAGCTTTGTTATTGTTCTTAATATTGATTTAGGGCTGTGAAGTTCAACAATGTTACACTTTTATAAAAAAGCTAAGTGTGTGTGTGTGTGTGTGTGTGTGTGTGTGTGTGTATATATATGTCTTTGGTTATTCGGGTCTTCTCCCACGTAAAATTGGAAGTGTCTTGGCGACGTTTCGACGAAGTCTCATTCGTCATCTTCAGGCTGGTGTTCTCGGCTTCATGCTTCCAGGAGCAATGTGAGATCGCAGCTGTCTCTTCTTTTTAACTGCTAGTGGGGGTGTGAGCTGATTGGGTGAGGACTTGGCTGTGTTCTGATTGGGTGGAGGTGTGTTCTGGTTGGTTAGGGGCTCCATAGGCTCACCTCTACAAAACCTAGCCAAATTTCTCGCCAAACAACTACAGCCCTATGCAGAATCCATCACCTCATATGTAAAAAACTCATTCCAGTTCATAGACATCATAAAGCAACAAAACTTACAGCCCAGTGACCTACTCGTGAGCTTCGATGTCATATCCCTCTTCACCCAAGTACCAATCAAAGAAGCCTTGACAGTTATCCAAAACAAATATAACCCCCCCCCCAAGCACATCTTAGATCTGACCAACCACTGCCTATCCAACACATACTTCATCTATAATGGGCAGAAATACAAACAAACAGAAGGAGCACCCATGGGATCACCCCTCTCACCTGTCATTGCCAACCTCTATATGGAATACTTTGAAACCCAAGCTCTAGAAAAATCTGATCACAAACCCAAACTCTGGCTCAGATATGTGGATGACACCTTCATAATCTGGCCACATGGGAAAGAAAAACTGGACAACTTCCTCACACACCTCAACAGCCTACACCCCAAAATACAGTTCACCATGGAAACAGAAGCGAACAACCAACTTCCCTTCCTGGATGTCTTAGTCTACAGAAAATCCAATGGCTCCCTAGGACACATTATCTACCAGAAGAAAACACACACAAACCGCTATCTGCATGCACTCTCACACCACCACCCTGCTCAGATCAACTCTGTAGCCAAGACACACAAAACGCTTAGCTGATGAACAACACCTAAAAACCGAACTACACACTCTCACTAACGTACTAACATCCAATGGATTCCAAAGAAATAAGATCACCAACCTAATCCAAAAAGAAACCCCCACTAAAATCCAAGACAGAGAACAAGAAAACGGCAAAGCCCTCCTCCCATACATAAAAGGCACCACAGACAGAATAAGCAAAATCCTCCACAAACATAACATCAAGACAGCATTCTGCACAAACCGAAAAATATCCACCATCCTAAGGAACCCCAAAGACAAAATTGAGTTAGAAAATCAAGTTGTATATGAAATCCCATGCACCGCCTGCCCCACCACATACATCTGATAAACCAATAGACGAATAAGTGCACGCACAGAAGAACACAAGAACTCAGTCAGAAAAGAGGAACCAACTTCTTCCCTGGTCCAACACCTTAAAGCCACAGGACATGATATTGACTTTAAAAAGAGAGCCTTGGTAGTACAGGGGTTTAAGGCACCCTGTTATTAAGCTGGTTATTAAGACCAGATGCCTGCAATTACTGCAGGGTTCGAATCTCGCCAAGGCTCAAGGTTGACTCAGCCTTCCATCCTTTCTAAGGTAGGTGAAATGAGGACCCAGTTTGTGGGGGCAATAAGCTGACTTTGTATAAATATACAAAAGGATGAAGGCTATTGCTGAGCACATTGTAAGCCGCCCTGAGTCTTCGGAGAAGGGCGGCATATAAATCAAATTAAAAAAAAAAAAGAAAGAAAGAAAAAAAAGACCAGAACTATCGCCAAAACTGAACACTTTAACAACAGAATAATCAGAGAAGCCATCGAGATAGAAAAACGCCCACACAGCATGAACAAACGAGATGATACCTCCCGCCTACCAGCCATTTGGAAACCCACCCTTATTGACAAACGAATCCCTAACACAACAAATGACACCAGACCCACACTCACGAGAGCCACACAGGATGTCATCACCACACATCCACGCAGAAAACAGACTCAAACCCACACTGATAATGAGCCACGACCAAGGACCAGAAGCCAGACCGCAGCTGCATCATTAGCCACTTTAAACCCCTCCAATCCATACATGAAGCAGACTGACACCCACCATGAAGAGCTCGCACGGCCACAAACACGAAGCCAAACAACAACAACGCAGCTCACCAGCTCAAATCCCCCTGCAACTCAGACTAAGCTGAGCACAACCAAGCCCCCACCCAAACAGAACACACCCCCATCCAATCAGAGCACAACCAACCCCCCATCCAATCAGAGCACAGCCAAGCCCCTAACCAACCAGAACACACCTCCACCCAATCAGAACACAGCCAAGTCCCCACCCAATCAGCTCACACCCCCACTAGCAGTTAAAAGGAAGAGACAGCTGCGATCTCACATTGCTCCTGGAAGCACGAAGCCGAGAACACCAGCCTGAAGATGATGAATGTGACTTCGTTGAAGCGTCGCCAAGACACTTCCAATTTTACATGGGAGAAGACCCGAAGAACCAAAGACCTACATACAAACACCCGCGAAAACCTGAGAAAACATATATATATATATAATATAAATATATAATGAATTATAATATTAACAACTTACTATAGTTGCAGAGGTGGAGTTCTATATTGGTGGGAAGAAAAAGTAGGAGAGCTTGATAAAAAGTAATTTTGTGAAAAAGCTGTTAAATATGATGGGTGTTACAAATTTAATGAAAATTGGGACAGGGAGGAACCAGGGACCCAGGCAGGGGGAGCAACATCAAGTCCATCAGGCCAATGATCTATTAGGAAATGATGCAAAGGGATAGATCAAATTCGTTTAAAGACCTACAAGCCATGTTGCAAACCATAAAATAAGTGATGAAATGGAATCACGACGAATTGAAGAAAGAGATAGGAGAATTAAGAAATGATACAGGAGAACTAAAGGAAAAGATGCAGATGATGGATGGAAAATTTGAAGCCTTTCAGCAACAGATAATGAAAAATGAACAAAAACTAAAAGAAATGGAAGTAAGAATGGAGAAAGAGGAAAAAAGAGTAGTTGAAATTAGTGAGAAATTAATCCAGGTGAATAGGGAATTGGAAAATACGGTCTTATTTTAGAATCTGAAAAATCAGCCCACTATCAGAGCGTAAGAGAAGAAAAGGGAGAAGATCTACCAAAAATCATGGCAGAAATATTAGCGAAAGCACTTGGAATAGAAAAAGAAGAGATGTCAACGGAAATAGATGAAACGTACAGAGTTCAGACAAACTACGCAAGAAGACATAATTTACCAAAAGAAATACATGTCAGATTGGTGAAGAAATCAACCCAGGATAAAATATTGCATAGGGCAAGCGATGAGCCCATAGAATATAGAGGAAAACAATTAGTAGTTTTAAAGCAAGTACCAAGAAGGGCCAGAGAACTGCGAAGACCTTATCAATTTTTGACTTCAAAGCTAATCAAATACAATATTAATTTTAGGTGGCTGATACTGGAAGGTATTATGGTTTCATGGCAAGACAAAAGACATAGATTAGACACCTTGGATAAAGTGGAAGAATTTTATAACCAATATGTATGTCAGCAATGAAGAAAAAGTAGAAGAAAGGGAATAAATGGAAGAAAGAGATTCAAGATTGGTGGATAAGGAAAAAGAAATACTACAACTAAAAAGAGGGGAGATGGAAAAGAGGAAAAGACAGAGAATTATGAGAGAAGACTCAAAAAACCAAAAGAAATTAGAGCAATAAGAAGCACAGGATTGAAGTATAGGTAAAGAAATGCAGGGAGAGCTAAAAATTTTATCTCTCAACGTTAATGGATTAAACTCACCCGTGAAAAGAAGGAAAACATTTAACAAACTAAAGAGATTAAATTTGGACATAATAGCAATACAGGAAGTCAATATAAAACAAAAACAAAAACAATTGCTGAAACATCCCAAATTAGGGAACATATATGCCTCATTAGCACAACAATAATAAAAAAGAGGAATAGTGTTATATATTAATGAGACGATTCCGGCTAAGCCAATCTACAAGGATGAAGAAGGAAGGATGTTGATTGTAGAGATAGAAACAAATAAAAAAAAAGGTTTTATTAGTAGAAATCTATGCTCCGAATGGAGGACAAGAGTAATTTTATAGGAAATTACATAACGCCATCTGTGATGTAACATATGATAGTATTTGTATCTTAGGAGACCACAATGCAATAACTGATAAAAAATTAGATTATAAAAGTAACAAGATGAAGAAAGGAATAAGAAGAATCTTACCCAAAACGTTCTTTAAAATGATGGAGGAACTGAAAATAAAAGATATTTGGAGAGAGAGACATCAGGGCATAAACCAATATACATATTATTCAAACAGACACATATCATGGTCCAGAATTGATATGGTCTGGATGTCAACGGAATTACAATCGGATGTGAAACAAGTCAAAATTGACCCGAATTTTTGGGCGGACCATAATCGTATGAAAATTAGTTTGATAGGGAAAAAGAGAGAAGCAAGATGGACATTAAAAAGATTGATTTTAAATGATGAAGAATTTAAAATATCAATGACCAAACAATTAAGTCTCTTTTTTAAAGAAAACAAAAAAGAAGATATGTCCCCACAAAACCTATGGGATACGGCGAAGGCATACATGAGGGGAGTTGCCATATCTTATATGGCAAAGGAAAATAAAATAAAAAAGCAAAGATGGAATTGCCTGGAAGAAGAATATAAAAGATTGGAAGAGAAATTACAAGATGAGCCGCAAAACAACAAATGGATTTAATTAAGCATAAACTGAATCTACTTGAGAAAAAGGACTTGGCACAACAGTTAAAAAGGACTAACCAAAAAAAATTTTTTTTGAGAATGCCAACAAACCGGGGAGATGGTTAGCATATAAACTGAAAAAACAGACAGAGAAGAGATTGTGTCAGCCTTGGAAGCCATATTAGGCTTCCAATATTAGTCATATTATCTCCTCGTGTGTGGGAAAATAGGAGGGGGATTTAGGAGAGGAGAATTAGTAGACATAATAGCATTCTTCCTATCGGTCAAGGTCAGGGGCTGAGTCGAGGTGGAACAGACGTTGATTGGAGCATGTGACCGACTGGGGAGAAATGGTATGGTTTTGGGAGCTTTGAATTACTGAAGGAAAGCCCAGGCTTTTCAGATTCGGGATTTCCCAGATGTGCCAGTTTGCCTATTCTAGTAAAGAGGACTTTGGAAAATGCTTGCTTCTGTCTCTTTACTTGGAGAGGGGTTTTTTTCTGGAACTCTGACATTATCCTGAATCTCTCTCTAAACCTAACAGCACCCGGTAAGGGGGCTGTCAGAGGTACTGAGCCCCAGCATCTACCTAAACTCTGGGTGATGCAAAGACTCAGTGAAGATGGAGGAGAAAGGAGAAATCAGAGGGAGGCTCGCCAGGGGCCCGAATGTTCAAGAATTTGCCGATCCCTTGCTTTCTCTTGCTGAAGAAATGGGACGAATCCATGGAGGCTGCCAAGGCATCAGATTCCTGGAAGAGTTGTCACTCCGACCCAGCTCCAGAAGGGGAAAAGAAGTTGCCCCGTGAGCCAGACTAGAGGATGGAAGTGGGGACCAGCAAAACCAACATTCACCCTCCCTGATCCAGGACATGGAGGGGGGATTATTAGGATGTAGACCCCCCCCACCCTTAACCATCCAGAGGCCAACCAAGAGGATTAGCACAGCATTCCAATCCTGCAGCAGTGGGGCATCAGGCTCAACCAGCATACGAAATGCAAAACCCTCCTTTCGGGGCCCCTTGCCAGCCTGCCTTCTCGTTACCTCCTGCTGAGAACATACAGCCCGGATGGGGTTTCTGTCCTGGCCAGGGATGGATCCAGGGCCAGTGGTATCCCGCGCCATCTATTTCAAACTTCCAGGGATCCCCCTGGGCCCACTCCTATGGCTCATCGATCCTGGCACCACAGGGAGGACTAATCCAGCAGCCGGCTGGAGTGCCTTTCCATCCAGCACAGCAAGCAGCTCAGCAGCCAGGCCCCCTCCCTCCACAGCTGATGCCATTGCCCACCCCCTCTCCAACCCATCTACCTTCACACCAACCTGTTGGAATGCAACAACCAGGGGTACCACAGGGGGGACTAATCCAACAACCGGCTGGAATGCCCCCCCCTCCAGCGCAGCAAGCAGCTCAACAAGCAGCCCCCCTCCCCCAACCACCCCTCTTCAGAGCAACTTTGATGCCAGCCAAGCTAGCTTATTTCCTCAGCAGGGTCTGGGCTCACGTTGATCAGTATGGTGACCAATACGAATCAGAACGGGACTTGGTGTCGGCAATCTCAGATGGGATGAATGAGGGGGAGGCCCCTCTCTACATGGGGCTCCCCTTGAAGAGCACTCAGAGGCTCCAACTGGTCCAGAATGCGGCCCCGTGGGTGGTTATGGGCGCAACTCGTTGTGCCCATGTGACACCCCTCCTGCGCGAGCTGCACTGGCTCCCAGTGGTCTTCCGGGTGTGATTCAAGGTGTTAAAGCGCTCCATGGCATAGGACCTGGGTACCTTCGAGACCGACTTCTGCCACCAATAGCCTCCCACCGGCCAGTTAGTTCCCACAGAGAGGGTCTCCTCAGGGTGCCATCGGCCAAGTTATGTTGGCTGGCAACACCCAGGGGGAGGGCCTTCTCTGTGGGAGCCCCAGCCCTGTGGAATGAACTGCCCCCGGAAGTGCATAAAATCTCCGACCTCCGGGTATTTCGCTGTGCACTCAAGACCCTGTTGTTCTGCCAGGCCGGGCTATCAACATAATAATTTTAAATTGGGTGTTTTAAATTTCTGGGGTTTTAAATTGAGCCAAATTATTTAATAATTTTAAATTATTTTAATTGATGTTTGTCTTGTGCTTTTAATAGGCTGTACACCGCTCCAAGTCCTTCGGGAGAAGGGCGGTATAGAAATATAATAATAATAATAATAATTATTATTATTATTATTATTATTTTATTATTATTATTATTATTATTATTATTCTCTGAATGGATAGCCCAGCTGCATGATGAGGGCGCTGTTAAACTGTATGATACCGATGGCTTTAACACACTGCTATGGTCCCGCTTTGACGACCCAGACCTCATAAATGAAAATGAAGCCACGCTAAAAGTCATGAAGTAAGGTAATCAACCGATGAAAGACTTTGTATGGGACTTTAGGCGAGTTGCAGGGAATCTGGGCCATTGGCCTGACCGCATACTCCTGCACTACTTCAAGGAAGCCATCGACCCAGAAGTCAGAAAAGCCTGTGGGATCCGGGGTGTGTCTGAGTGTCTCCATAAGTGGTATACCATGTCCATTGCTCTAGACAGAGAAGTCCACCCCACCAGCCAAACCCCAGCACAGCAGCCACCTTGTTTGGCGTTAGCTAAAAAGCCCATTTCAAAACCTGTAAATCTCACCCCCCCTTCACTGGGGGGGGGGGTGATTAAATGCTATCGCTGTGAACAAATAGGGCATCAAGCTTCTGAGTGCCTGGCCCCTGCCCCAGTTCCACAGCAACGACCCGCTACAGCTGCACCAGGGAAGAGGGCTCCAAAGAAAGCCACAGAAACTGGCTGATTTGCCAAACAAGCCATGGAGATTCCCCTCCCCACTGAAGAGAGAGGGGACCCTCCAGCTACAGAAGCACCTTCTGACAAGCCCAGCAGGGATGAAGACCTGATGGTGAGTGTACCCATCACCCCTTTCTCAATTAAAGTAAAACTAGTCCTGCCAGAAACAGGAAAAAAAACAGAACTCCCAGCAGTAATAGATACCAGCTGTACCAGATGTCTAATCGGTCTGAAGGTTGTAGAACAACTGGGCATCAAAACAACACCCTTAAAACAACCGATTAAATTTTACCAGGTGGATGGCATGCTAATTGGGGGAGTCCCTTCTACTCATATTATTGAACTGATTAGATTGGAGATGGGGAAACATCATGAACTTATACGATTTATAGTAACCCCAAAGATGTAGGAATCTATCATACTAGGCCTGGCTTGGCTAGACAAATGGGGCCCCACCATCACATGGGAAGATGGATACTGAAAAATCAGGGTATGGGTTGGCCCAACACCCCCTGCCCCTCCCCCCAAACACCAACCTACCCAAAATGACCAGCAGCCAGAAACAGCAGCGGCTTGTTCAGACGGGCCTCCAGGAGAACACCCAAATCCCTAAGGTGTATGCAGACTTAGCTAAAGTTTTCAGCAAGGAGGAATGTAACCTCATCCCCCCTCCCCGGCTCACAGACTGCGCCATTGAATTACAACCAGGGGCTGAATTGCCAAAGCCTAGATGTACTCCATGACACTTGCTGAGATGACTGAATTGAGGAAGTACGTTGACACCAGAGGGTTCATCGAGCCTGCGAAATCCACCATGGCCACCCCAATATTATTTAAAGAAAAGAAAGATGGCACCTTAAGGTTGTGTATCGATTTTTGATCCGTGAACGCTATTTGCATACAAAATACCTACCCCCTCCCACTGATGAAAGACTTACTAAACCACCTATCGAAAGGCAAAAATTTCACCAAGCTAGATCTAAGAGAAGCCTACTACCGAGTTCGCATAAAGGAGGGAGACAAATGGAAGACCACTTTTAACTGCCCCTTGGGCAGCTTCCAATTCCGGGTCATACCTTTCAGACTCCAGGGGCCCCCAGGGGTCTTCATGCAACTGATCAATGAAATTTTGCATGAGCATTTATATCAGGGGTTTTTTGTTTATCTCAATGACATTCTTATATTCAGCGAAAATATGGAAGACCACGTCAAATTGGTCAGACAAGTGCTGAAAAAACTCCTAGCAGCCAAACTTTATGCAAAATTGTCCAAATGCGAGTTCCACAAGGAGGCCTTGGACTATCTGGGATACAGGGTGTCCAATAAGGGCATCAAAATGGACCCCGGTAAGGTGAGGGCAGTACTGGACTGGCAGCCCCCATGCACCTGTAAGCAGATCCAGAGCTTCCTGGGGTTTGCAAACTTTTACAGACAATTCATCCCTTTCTTTGCTGAGGTCGCACGCCCTTTGACAGAATTGCTAAAGACCAGCCCATGTTTAGTTTAGTTTAGTTTATTGAATATATATACCGCCCTACTCCCGAAGGACTCAGGGCGGTGAACAGCCAAAAGATAAAATACATGTAATACAAATGTTAAAAACCATGAAAATACGATTAAATAATTTGGCCCAGAAAACAAAATTTAAAAACCCCAAATTTTATACGACAAATTTAAAATTTCAAAAATGTTAAAAACAGTTTTAAAAAGAGGTTAGGCCAGGCCGGCCTGCTGAAATAGGAATGTTTTGAGGGCATGGCGGAAAGCGTGCAGATCAGTGATCCTCTCCCACCAAGCCCATCAGTGATCCATCTCCCACCAAGCCAAAACCTAGCCAGCCCTTAGCTTGGACAATGCACTGCCAAAAATCTTTTGAACAATTAAAACGCCTATTTGTGGTGGAGCCGATCCTACAGCATCCTGACCCAACTAAACCCTTTGTGGTTCAGGCGGACGCAAGTGATGTGGCGGTGGCAGCTGTTCTACTACAAAGGGACCCCCAGAACATTCTAATGCCGTGTGCTTATGTATCCAGGAAGTTAACGGACATTGAGCGCAGATGGGCAGTATGGGAAAAAGAAGCGTTTGCGGTGCGATGGGCTCTCCTGTCCTGGAGGCACTTCCTGGAGAGGGTGGATGAGCCTTTTGAGGTTTGGACTGACCACAAAAATCTCAAGTCTCTGAAGACCCCGAGGAAGCTCTCTCCAAAGCAGATCCGTTGGGCTCAATGTTTCAAACGCTTTAATTTTAACCTGAAATATATCCCAGGAGGTAAGAACCTTCTGGCTGATGCTCTCTCCCGCAAACCACAATTTGACAGCCAATGGGAAGAGGTAGTTCACGCCATGATCTCAGAGACTCAGCCAGCTGCCCAAGCCCGCACCAGAGTGCAAACGCTCCAGGGTTCGAATCTCCCTGAAGGCAAGTTCACAGCAGAGCTAAAAGCGGCGCTCTCTAATGATTCCTGGTTCAAAGAAAACCAGGCGGACCTAACCTAAGGGATGGGTTGGCCTGGAAGGGGACTAAACTTTATGTGCCCCGCAGCCTGCGGTTCCTGGTACTAAAGAGAAGTCATGATTCTCACCTAGGGGGTCACTTTGGGTTTTTAAAAACCCTCCATTTGACTAGGAGGCAATTCTGGTGGCCAAAGATGAAAGCTGATGTGGAAGACTATGTGAGGAGCTGTGCCACCCGCACCACCATGAAATACCGACCAGGAAAGCCCCCTGGACTTCTCCAGGCTGTAGCCGAACCCACAAAGCCCTGGGAGGAGATTGCGATGGACTTCATAGTTGAGCTCCCGGACAGTGGGGACAACCGGGTCATTTGGACTGTCATTGATTTATTCTCCAAGCAAGCCCACTTCACTGCCTGCAGCGGACTATCCTCGGCCAAAAAACTGGCAAAGCTGTTTGTGAAACACATCTACAGGCTACATGGAGTCCCAAAAAGAATAATATCGGACCGCGGGGTCCAGTTTACTGCTAAGTTCTGGAGGGAGTTCCTACAATCCATTGGGTCATCCCAGGGACTTAGCTCGGCTTTTCACCTATTGACTAACAGATTGCCTAAAAAATTGAACTCAATGGTGGAGCAGTACATTAGGTGTTATGTGAATTATCAACAAGAGAACTGGGCGGACTTGCTACCATTCACAGAAGTTGCTTGTAATAATGCAGTACACAGCAGTACTGGGTTGACTCCTTTTCAGATAACTACGGGCATGGATTTTGTGCCGATGCCTGAGTTGCCTAGAGAGCCGCCTACTTCCAAGTCCTTGACGGACTGGATGACCTCATTGAAAAAGGGTTGGGAAAAAAAGTATAAGGCCCAGGCCAACAGAAACCGGAGTCTCCAACCACCTTTCATAATAGGTGATAAGGTGTATTTGTCAACCAAGTATCTAAGATTGAGGTTGCCTAGCAAGAAGTTTGGACCCAAATTCATTGGTCCCTTTCCTATAGTGAAAGTGATTAATCCAGTGACTGTCCAACTTAGACTCCCTCGCATATTAGGGAAAATACACCCCGTTTTCCACAGTAGCTTATTGAAACCACTCAGAGAATCTACCCTCAGACCTTTGCCAGCTGCTCTGCCCCCTCCTTTAGTAGTATAAGGGGAGACTCATTATGAGGTGAAGAAAATCCTAGATTCTAAACTCTACAGGGGGTGATTACAATATTTTGTGCACTGGAAAGGCTACCCTTTGGCTGAAGCTACTTGGATTAAAAGTTGGGATGTGAAGGCTGATGCACTCGTGAAGCAGTTTCATGACAAATTTCCTGACAAACCGAAAGGTCCTCCGGGGGAGGGAGGGGGGTTGAAGGGATTGGTGCTAGTGTTAACCCCTTCTTTTGTGTTTGTCTGTTTTATTTTTAGGATGTGGTTTTTCTGCGGGGGGGGGTTGCCTGTCAGCCTGGGAAGCCATATTAGGCCGGAAGCTTCAATGCTGCCATCTCCTCGTGTGTGGGAAAGTAGGAGGGGGGATTTAGGAGAGGAGAATTAGTAGACATAATAGCATTCTTCCTATCGGTCAAGGTCAGAGGCTGAGTCGAGGTGGAACGGACGTTGATTGGAGCATGTGACTGGGGAGAAATGGGATGGTTTTGGGAGCTTTGAATTACTGAAGGAAAGCCCGGGCTTTTCAGATTCGGGAGTTCCAAGATGTGCCAGTTTGCCTATTCTAGTAAAGAGGACTGATCTGTCCTCGTCCTCACACACACACAAACACAGCCAGCCGAGGGTTAAGGAAACACTTTGGAACGCACCCAGGTCTTATCTCCCACTTGGCAGCGATAGACACACTGTCTGCCAAGTGACTTTATTTTCACAGTAAAACAGAAAGATAAATACTCAAGAGTCCAAATGTCCGACGCTATAAATTTTTCTCTCAGCAGTTCCGGATGAGGCTTTAGAAGGGAAAATATTACAATATTTTGAGAAAGCGAAACTACCAAAAATCCCAGAATAAATCAAAAATATGTTAAATGAAGAAATAAGGATGTCAGAATTATTAAAGGCGATCCAAAAACAAAAAAATAATAAGACACCTGTGTTACGAGTAAATGCCTAACTGTGTATATACCATTGCATAGACTGACCCACTGATCCCTCCTCCCTCACTTAGCCCTTCCCATAACCCCTCCTTACCTTGACTCCACCTCCTCCATATATAAGGCTGTGCGCAGAAGTCCAGGACCAGTTCAAAATGAGTATCTGAATAGAAAGAAATGGAGTAAATAAATACATTGAACTCAAAGCCTATCGTGTCTGTGATTATTGGGCAAGATCCTTGGAAAACTTACTTATCAAAATGGTAGCAGAGGACGGTTATGCCCAATAAACAGAACCAAAATCGGAAATGGAAGGAAGGATGAACACAAGGTCCACCACCAGGCTGATGGCAGAGCTGGAGGAACTGGACCAAACAAACAGAAGCGTGAGGCCAAAAGAAAGTGCAGCCAGGCACGCCAGAGACAGATCACCCGAGAGAGATGAACTAAAGGACATCATACAGAAAATGATAGACGCCTCCATAAGCAAGGATGAACTCATCGTGAAGCTCCGGGACCTTCTAGATGACCAGGGAGCAGCGATGAGCCCCCAGGTGCAAGACCACGAGGCTGCCAGACCGGTAAGACAGAGATACCCCCTGGCAGAGGCCCAAGAGCCAAACGGTTCCATTTTCGAGCCATGCTCCGGGTGGCCATCTTGGGATGGCCACCAACCAATAGGGAGCCAGGATTCAAATCCAATGGCGCCAAATGAAAGAAACCCCAGAACAAATGGGGGAACAGCCAAAGGCACCCCAGAAGGGACACACCAAGGCATCTGGAGCTCGCCTCCCGAGCTCGAAGCCAGAAAGACACCCGAGGCCCCAGCAGCCACGATAGGCCCTGCACGCAACCCCTTCATGCCAGCCACGCACCCCAGAGACACTGCCGCGAACCGAGGGGGCTACGGGGGGGCCATCGATGATAGCACACACCCCCAGATACTCCACACGATGACCAGCCCCCACGAAGACAACCGCAAGGCACCAACTACGTTTGAATCATGCAGATGGCAGGACTCGAACCCAGCACCCGCAGCACCAAGCATAAGAGGCCCGAGGGGAAGAGGCCACACCTGCTACTCAACCCCCATGCGGCCTCCGCCCGGCCTACTCACGTGCCCAGGGACCAGCAACCAAGGATCGGGGCCCACCACAGCCACCACGCCTCAGAACCCCAGAAGTCCTCGACTTACGACCGCCTCGCCTCCTCAACTCTCTCCAGCTCCCTGCATGGATCCGGACGCCCAGCGATGGATGCCTGCCTCCAGAGATGAAGCCAGACACCCCAGGAGTGAGATGGGACCCCCAACTGGAGGCCTAGGCCGAGGCCTAAGAGCAGCAACAGCCAGCCACTCCCCCATCGGCTACAGTAGCGAAATGGGCCTCGCACATGCTCAGTTGGCTCCAGCAAGAAGAGAAGGAGGGAACTTAAATCCAGGTCTGTACAGAGCTGCAAACTGCATACCCAAGCCATATTGTGAGTTCCCTCACCTGAGACAGGTGAGATGGGCAGCAACAGACTGTGAGTAATTCATCACACAACTCAGGGAATTTACCAGCTAACTTTCCCACCCTTAAATTAGATGGATCGAACCTTATGCAGTGGAATCACCAACTCCAGGTTTTATTTTTAAAAGAGGATCTACTGTTTTTAGTTGATGACCCCCCCACAAAACCTTGGACTTTAGAAACAGATTGCTTGCATCACAGGGCTTACTATTTAATTATAGCAAGTATCCCACCAGGTGTATACCCCAGCCTAAGCCATTATCTGACTGTGTCTGAGATACAGCAGATAATATTTAATCTGTTCTATAGTAAAAGCACTGCCACCACAGCAAGGATATCCAGGGAATTCCACTCTGGCAGGCATAAAGCAGGGACTCCCATGGGTGAACATATACTGAACCTGAATGCCACAAGAACTGAACTGATACAAAGAGGGGAGGATATACCGAAGAGAGCATGAAGAGCATTGTCATTAACTCCCTGGACTCCAGCTGGGACAATTTTATAATGCAGCTGGATAGCATAAGCTTAGGCCACCTCACACTCGAGTCACTGACAAATAGGATAATAGCAGAAGATAGCTTAAGGAGGGACCGCTCCATCAGCCGCAGGGACAGCAGGCCAACTAAGAAAGTTGAGTTCCAAACCAGGAACCTAGACCACCCAGAATGCTTCACTTGTGGCTCAAAGAACCACTACAAACGGGATTGCCCAAGAAACTCAAGGGGAAGGGACCACACCTACCAAAGGGAAAGGGAAGGCAGGAGGCCGGGGCTCCCCGATAGATCCCCATCAGACAACAGATACAGGCGCAGAGACTCCCCCGACCCAAGGAACAGAAGGGGAAGTAGGGACAGCTCTAGGGAGAGCCGACCAGGGTCCATGTATGGGATCGGGGAGAACACACACACACACTCACAAACCAGAGAAGGAGAAGCATGGCTCATCGACTCGGGAGCCACCAACCACACAACTCATGACATAAAGATACTGACCTCATTCACAGAGGAAAACTACCACATTAAGGTGGCCAATCAAAACAAGGTCCTAGTGACAGGGAGAGGAAACACGTTCATAAGCGGAACAGGCAAAGTAGAGGGGGTATTACTCGTACCCGAAATACCCCACAACATTTTAGCACCGCTTAAACTGAGCAAGGACATGGGCATAGAGATCACCTTCAAAGAGGGAGAAGCCTACCTGACCAGAGACAGGGAAAGCATCGGCAAAATAGTCATTAATGGAGGGCTAACATACCTCCACCCTAAAAGGAATAACCAGACCCAAGTTATCGCCCAACTAGAAAACACTGAGAATAAAGTCAACACCCACGTTGAGGCAGAGGGGGGCAGGGAAGACGACCCCACCGAAGACAACACGACACACAGAGGGAAATTGCTAATAGGCAAACCCATTCACGATAACTGCGCCCATTTGCTACATAGAAAATTGGGCCATGCCAGCTTCCCAGTCATCCAAAAAATGACAGAATGTACCAGTGATTTGAAAATAAAAAACTGCAAAAACTACTTAGAGTGTTCTATATGTAAATCATCTAAGTTAAAAACCAAACCCAGACCTAGAAAAGCCACCCGTACTACCAATTCTATCTTCCACCTGGTACATATGGACATTGTGGGCCCCATGAAGCCCTCTATAAAATACAAAAGGAGATATTTTCTGACAATAGTGGACGACTACAGCCGCTATGGCTTTGTGTATACCATTAATCATAAAGACGAGGTATTCCAAAAATTTAAAGAGTTTTATAAGAGAGTGGAAACGCAACACAACACAAAGATAAGGCAAATAATGACAGATAGGGGGTCTGAGTTCTTATCGAGGGAATTCTCAAACTGGTCAAAGATGCACGGGATAATACACTACAAGACTTCCCCCTTTTCCGTGTTCCAAAATGGAGTCGTAGAGAAGAGGAATGGAGTCCTACAAACAATGATGAGATGCACCCTAGAGGATGCGGGGCTAGGACAGCCATTCTGGGCGGAAGCTCTCAACTACTCAAATTATACGCTGAACAGACTCTGGTCTAGCGTAATAGGGAAAACACCTTATGAGGTGATGTACGACCGAAAACCAAAGATTGCGCACCTGCACATATTTGGAGTCACGGCGGATGTGCACATCCCCAGGCAACTGAGGCAAAAAGGAGACAAGGTCTCCAGGAGATTAAGGTTCATGGGGTACAAACCAGGCACAAAAGGCTATAGATTCATTGACAGGGACAACAGGTTCATCGTATCCAGAACAGCGGTGTTCCACGAGAACGCCAACTGGTCTAAGATACACCTCAACGAGACACTCATCAGACAGGAAGACACAAACGAATCAAGGGACAAAAGCAAACCCATCACTTTAGAAGCAAATACACAAGACAGACAAAGACCAAGACACCATGAGGTAGCCACCAAGGGGTGGAAGGAAGACCACCCCATCATCAAGATAGACACGGTCACAGAGAAGGAGGCCAAATACATGCACGACACCAACACAAGACCCATGAGACCTATCAGACCCAACAGAAACAAAATGCCCAAGAGATTTGAAGATTATGTCATGTCCATTCACCCAAATAGAACAACACCCAACTCATACGAAGAAATCATTAGTCTGCCACAGGTAGAGAGAGATAAGTGGGAGCAAGCTATGGAAAGGGAGATGGCTAGCCTGCGCGAACTGAACGTGTACACCCCCTCTAAGGTCCCAGCCGATAAGACACTCATAGGCACGAAGTGGATTTTCAAAATCAAGGAACTCGAAGACAACAAGGCCCTCTACAAGGCTAGACTCGTAGCTCAGGGGTTCGCCCAAAGGTATCCAGACGACTACACGGATACCTACTCACCCACAGTTAGGGCAGAAAGTGTCAAAAGCGCCCTAGTAGTTGCATCTATCTTAGGTCTAGAAGTCTACCAATTTGACGTTCAAACCGCATACCTCCATGCGAAGTTAGACAAAGAAATATATGTCAGGGCACCCCCAGGGAAAGGCGCGAAAGAGGGAGTCACTTGGCTACTAAACAAAAGTTTGTACGGTTTAAGACAGTCCGGGAAAAGATGGTATGAATGCCTAGCCAAAACACTCAGGGACATGGGTTTTACCGCCACATCAGCAGACCTCTGCCTCTTCGCCAAGAGGGAGGGCACATCGGTCGAATACGCACTCGTTTACGTAGACGACATCCTGTACATGGGGCAGCACAAGCAAAATTGCGATAAATTCGCCAGAGAACTGGGGAAACAATTCACACTCAAGACCCTAGGGAAAGTCAATAAATATCTAGGAGTACAAATCGAGAAAACAGAGAACGGGTTCAAGGTTTCTCAAAAGGAGAAAATATTAGAACTTATACATAGATGCAACATGAGGGATGCCAAGTCATGCGAAACCCCCATGCAAACAGACTTCTTGAAACATATGCACGAAGAGGGGGAGTCATTTAAGGACAACACCTTGTATAGATCTGTCATTGGATCCCTCCTGTATATTGCCAATTGGACAAGGCCCGATATCAGCTTAGCTGTTAATTTATTATCCAGACATGTCAGTGAACCCAAGGTATACCACTGGGAAGGGGTGAAGCGAGTAATCAGGTACCTGAAACATAGCATAGACGCGTACCTATGCCTGGAACCATCCAAATCCAAAGAACCGGCGCTGACCTGCTATGCGGACACTGACTGGGCAGGTGATACCAAGAGCAGGAAAAGCACATCAGGTTACGTGTTCCTCATCAATAACTGCCCAGTATACTGGTATACCGGCAAACAGAACCTGGTTGCCACATCCACGGCAGAAGCAGAGTACATCTGCCTATCAAAGGCAGCTAACAATTTAGTGTGGTTCGATGACCTGCTCTCTGAAATATGGACCGAACCGGCTTACCCTATAACTATCCACGAGGACAATAAAGCAGCCATAGACATCTCCAACGCAGAAGCAGTGGGTCAGAGGTCCAGACATATCGACATCAAGCATAAGCATGTCAGGCAGTTATCAAATGTAGGTTTTATTAGGGCCGTACATTGTGAAACCTCTGAGCAAGTCGCGGACATTCTAACGAAACCATTACCAAACAAGCAACACACATATCTCACATCAAAACTGGGGGTGACCATGTTGGGTACAGAATCAACCCCGAATGTTAGGCATTTAGAGGGGGATTTGTTACGAGTAAATGCCTAACTGTGTATATACCATTGCATAGACTGACCCACTGATCCCTCCTCCCTCACTTAGCCCTTCCCATAACCCCTCCTTACCTTGACTCCACCTCCTCCATATATAAGGCTGTGCGCAGAAGTCCAGGACCAGTTCAAAATGAGTATCTGAATAGAAAGAAATGGAGTAAATAAATACATTGAACTCAAAGCCTATCGTGTCTGTGATTATTGGGCAAGATCCTTGGAAAACTTACTTATCAACCTGGCCCTGATAGTCCACCAATAGAATTATATAAAGAAATGCAAGATAGCCTAGGACAAGTCTTACTTGAAGTATATAACGCAGTTTTAGAAGAGGCGAAAATACCATCATCATGGGTGGAGGCAAACTTTGCACTGATACCAAAGGAGAACTCTGATAGGATGCTAATAAAAAACTATAGATCTATATCTCTTTTAAATACAGACTATAAGATATTCACATCAATAATAACCAATCATCTAAAAAAGTTTTAAAATGAGTTTATTCACATCGACCAGAACGGTTTTTTACCAAAAAAAAAAAAAAAAGAAAAATAATATAAGAATAATACTAGATGTTCTATAATATTATGAGATACATAGCGGCACACAGGTAGCACTGCTATTTTTAGATGCTCTAAAAGCATTCAATAACGTCAACTGGGAATTTATGGCACAACAATTAAAGTATATGGCATTTGGCAACAAATTTTTAAATATGTTTTCGGTGATATATTCTAAGCAAGAAACCAAAGTAATAGTGAATGGAGAGGTGACAAAAAATTTTAAAATTCAGACAAATACTAGACAAGGGTGCCACTATCCCCATTATTGTTCATATTGTCCCTGGATGTGTTAACGAGGATAGTATGGAAAGAAACACAAATCAAAGGACTGGAAATTAGGAAAGGAATTTACAAAGTGCAAGCTTTTGCAGACAATCTGGTTTTTATCTTTGAGGATCCATTATAATCGAGCGTGAAACTTATGGAAGTATTAGAAGAATACAGAGATGTAGCTGGATTGAAAATTACCAAGGACAAAATTAAAATGATTGTTAAAAATATGATGAACAAACAGAAGGAGGAGTTGACCAAGAGAACAAACATACAGATAGTGAAGAAAATGAAATATTTAGGAATTTATATAACTGCAAGATGCACTTCAATCAAAGAAAATAATATGCCAAACTGATGAATCACATAAAAGAAGAGTTGGGGAGATGAAGACATTTGAGGCTGTCTTTAATGGGAAGAATGATCAAGATGAACATCCTACCAAAATTACTCTTCTTGCTTCAGAATATCCCTATAAAATTAGATAAAAAATATTTTAGAAAATTGAATAAAGCGGAATACGTTTGGCAAGGGAAGAAACCAAGGATTAAATTTAAACTTTTACAAGAAACAAAAGAAAGAGGAGGGTTTAGCGTGCCGGACTGCGAGTTATATCATCAAGCAGCAACACTCACCTGGGTAATAGAATGGATAAATTTAAAAAATAGAAGATTGTTAATGTTAGAGGGCCATGACTTACATCTAGGATGGCACACATTTTTGTGGTATGGGAAACAAGTAGCATATTGATATTTTCAAAAACATTTTATAAGACAGGCTTTATTGGAGATATGGAATAAATTTAAGCAGCAGAATTAAATGAATGTTCAAATGTGGTTATCCACATTAGAAACGTTAGTACACCCAAACCTCATCAAACAGGGAAAATATGTTACATATAAGGATATAATAAATGAAGAAGGGGGACTGAAATCAAGGCAAGAATTAAAAGAACAAGGGGTAGATTTGGAGTGGTGGTCCTATTTACAGATCCAATCACATTACTTGAAAGACATGAAAGATTGGTAAAGAAAATTTATAAATTCTTATTGGATTATAAAATGGAGGAAGAGCAGGTCAAAGAAATGATGGTGGCATGGGCAATAAATTTTGGGTACAGTATATGATTGAAAAAATGGCAAGAATTATGGGGGGAAAAATAGGAAAATAACATTGGCAATACCGTATAAAGAAAATTTATACAAAATGTTCTACAAGGGGCATCTTCCACCAGCGAGATTGGCAAAAATGTTTAGAAATTTATCACCAAAATGTTGGAAATGCAATCACAAATAAGGCACGTGCTACCGTATGTGGTGGTCATGTAAAAAAGCAAAGGAGTATTGGCATAGGAGGCTAATGCCTCCTAAGGCAGCACTTAACATCCAGCTGCCTGCAATTACTGCAAGTTCAATTCTCCCCAGGCTCAAGGTCGACTCAGCCTTCCATCCTTTCTAAGGTGAGTAAATTGAGGACCCAGTTTGTGGGGGCAATAAGCTGACTTTGTATAAATATACAAAAGTATGAAGGCTATTGCTTAACGCATTGTAAGCTGCCCTGAGTCTCTGGAGAAGGGCGGCATATAAATCAAATAATAAAAAAAAGATTAAAAGGTAACGGTTCCCCTCGCATATATGTGCTAATCATTTCCGACTCTAGGGAGTGGTGCTCATCTCTGTTTCTTTTTTTTTATTATTAAAAAGTTTTATCAAATATTACAATAATTTTTCCCCATCCCTCTTCCCCTCTTTCCTCCTCCACCCACCACCTATCCCCCATCCCCCCTCTCCCTCCAACCCCCCTCCCCCCCAGACTTTACAGAGCGAATACATTTAACAAACATAAACTAAAATATGCTAACTTTCTGTAGGCTCTTAATTCCCTCTTGCTCTTTAACTCCCCTTTCAACTAACAAAACATAATTCAAAAAGAAAAAGTTGATTTCATTCATAAGCTATTTGAAGCTTTTTAGTCTGATATTTGTTTTGAATATAGTCAATCCATCTTCTCCATTCCGATGTATATCTTTCATTTGAATGGTCCTTCGAATACGCTGAAATTTTGGCCATCTCTGCTAAGTTCACTACTTTTAATGTCCATTCTTCAATGGTAGGCAAGTCTTCCTTCTTCCAATACTGCGCCACCAAAAGTCTGGCTGCTGTTATTAAATTTAAAATCAACTTAGTCGCTATAACAGTACAATCTGTAATTATACCTAACAAGAAGAACTGTGGAGTAAATTTTATCTTCTTTCTGAGAATATTTTGAATAATCCACCATATTTTTATCCAAAATGCCTTGATTTTTTTACATGTCCACCATATATGATAATACGTGGCATCATCACATTCACATCTCCAACACTTGGGTTGCACACTTGGATACATACAGGCTAGCTTTTTAGGATCTAGATGCCATCTATAAAACATTTTATAAACATTCTCTCTTAAGTTTTGGGCTTGCGTAAACTTCACATTTCTAACCCATATTTTTTCCCACATTTCCATCATTATTGGTTCTTCAATATTTTGTGTCCACTTTATCATACAGTCCTTAACTAACTCCATTTCCAAATCTATTTCTACCAATGCATTATACAACCTTCTTATATGCATTTGACTTTGATCTCTAATCTGTTTTACCAAGTTCTCCTCATTTTGCAAAATACCAATTTTCTGATCTTCTCTCCATCTAGTTTGCAACTGTACATATTGAAACCATGTTTGAATTATCCTTTCTTCTCTTAGTTGATTCAAAGATTTTAGTTTTAGTATACCGTATTTTCCGGCGTATAAGATGACTGGGCGTATAAGACGACCCCCGAATTTTCCTGTTAAAATATAGGGTTTGGGCTATACTCGCCGTATAAGACTACCCCTCTTCCAACGCACAATAAAAATTAAAAAAACATCAACTGGCTCACCCACAATGTAAAAGCAGCTGTGCTAGACCCAAAATGGCCCCTGAAACAAGCAGGAACCTCACACAGCCACAAAAAGCCCAAAAAAAAACAACTTTCACACTTTACACACACACAACACAACACAACACAACTGGCTCACCCACAATGTAAAAGCAGTTGTGCTAGACCCAAAATGGCCCCTGAAACAAGCAGGAACCTCACACAGCCACAAAAAGCCCCAAAACCCAAGTTTCACACTTTACACACACAAAATTCCACATACAGCTTTGTGAGATTTTGTGTGTTTGTGTAGTTAGAGTGAAACACTACAAAAACACACTAAATCTCAGAAAGCTGCACAAATATTATTTTATTTTATTTTTATTTTTATATGAAAGCTAAATTTAAAACTTCCTAAACTTTAAATGGCTAGGTCTAAAAAGAACAACTAAAAAATCCCAATTAACTTTTTTCTCAACCTTCCTAATGCCGCGACCCTTTAATACAGTTCCTCATGTTGTGGTGACCCCCAACGATAAAGTTATTCCTAAAACCATCAAAAATATGTGTTTTCCGATGGTCTTAGGCCAGGGGTCCCTAACCTTTTGGACCTCGGGGACCACCAACTTCATAATATTAAATTTCGCGGTTCAGACAATAATGATTTTACCCAGCCAACAAAGCACACTGTACTTATATCCTTCCTCATCCATTTTCTTAAAAAAGAAGGGGAAAAACACTTTTAAGGTTTTACTAAAAACAGTTTCCAATTACATAGTATTGGCATAAAGCCTGGTTAAAGCAAACATGCTTAGTCATAAAGACTTGAGGCAAGCCATTCTGCTTAAGGTTTAAATTGAACTTAAGTGCATTATCCGGTATAATGCAGACTACTTCTGGCTGAAATATCATAAATTGGGCATCTTAACCATAAACCAGGGATATGAATTTTTTTTGTATGGGTGCTGAAGGCTATAGTAAGTACAACATGTTGGAGCCTGCACTGCAGTAGGGGACGGAAACATATAAAAGCTTTAAAAATACAGGAAGATTAAATATTGTTTCTGTTAATGTAACCATCTGGACTCCCAGTACAGGATGGGGTCCTTCAGGCACTCTCCCTCCTCTCTGTCTCTCTCTCTCTCTTTCCCTCTCTTTCTTTCTCTCCCACTCTTTCTCATTCTCTCTTTCTCTCTCCCCTTCTCTCTCCCCCACTCTCTCATTCTCTCTTTCTCTCTGTCCCCCTTTCTCTCTCTCCCCCCATTTTCTCTCTCTCATTCTGATTCTCTTTCATTTTGTCTCTCTCTCTCTCTCATTCTCTGATTCTTTGATTCTCTCTTTCATTCTCTGTCTCTTTCTCTCATTCTCTTTCATTCTATCTTTCTCTCTCTTTCATTCTTTGTCTCTCTCTGTGTCTCATTCTGATTCTCTCTGATTCTCTCTTTCATTCTTTGTCTCTTTCTCTCTCTGTCTCATTCTGATTCTTTCTCTTTCTCTCTCATTCTCTCTCTCTCTCTCATCTCAATGGCCAGCCAGTGTCTTGGGGCTGAGAGGAAGTCAAGCATCTCCCTGAGAGACTGAGAGCCGGAAGAAGTGTGGGAGCGAAGCACTACTTGAACTTGTGCGGCATGAGCATTCGCCTTGGTATATTTGTGCCAGCCGATGGCCAAGGCAGTCCCCATCTCTCTGCTGAAAGTGCAGCATCAGGATTCTGCCTTGGTATATTTGTGGTGCAAGCCCTCATCTCCTGTTGCTTGGGACTCAGAGCGGTAAATGGTGACTGGTCCGGGGAGCAGCTGGATTTTGCTCTCCATTGCGGACGCCAGATCAGCCCCTTGCAAGATCTCATCTTTCGAGGAGCGCTCCCTGAAGTGGCACTGGAAACTTTGGTCGGGCTCCTCCAGAGACGAGAGCTTGCAGGGGGCTGATCTGGTGTCTGCAATGGAAAGCAAAATCCAGCTTCTTCTCTCTGCTGTGAAACTCAGCGCAGAAACCAGCTGGTTCCAGCATTGAGCGGCATGCAGCCTTGACGAGATCGGCACAGCTTCCCGAATCTGAGTTGCTGGCACTGACCGATGACGCTACGGGAGCGCCAACAACATTGAGGGGAAGCTGTGCCAATCTCGTCAAGGCTGCATGCCGCTGAATGCTGGACCCAGCTGGTTGCTACGCGGAGCTTCCCCCGCCGTCCCAGGCATCCAGGGGGATATTACCGACGCTCCGACTTCCCCAGCTGACCCCCAGTGATGGCGAGCCCCACCTGTCTGGGGAAGTCGTAGCATCAGTAATATCCCCCTGGATGCCTGGGACGGCGGGGGAAGCTCCGCATAGCAACCAGCTGGGTCCAGCATTCAGCGGCATGCAGCCTTGAGATTGGCACAGCTTCCCCTCAATGATGTCGGCGCTCCCGTAGCGTCATTGGTCAGCGCCAGCAACTCAGATTCGGGTACCCGGCGTATAAGACGACCCCCGACTTTTGAGATGATTTTCCTGTGTTAAAAAGTCGTCTTATACGCCGGAAAATATGGTACCTCTTTCCTTGTTAAGAAGCTCTTTGTATGTAATCACATCTTGTTTTTGCTCTACACTTATATTCTCTATCGCGTGTCTGGGTATTGCCCACATTGGTAACTTCTCATTTAGTTTATACTTATACTTTTTCCAGACACGCAATAAAGCATTCCTTAATATGTGACTTTTAAAAGTCTTATCCACTTTCTTATCATATAGTAAATAAGCATGCCACCCGTAAACCAAATCATATCCCTCAATATTCAATATTCTTTCTTCTGTTGAATTCATCCAATCACTCATTGCTGATAGGGCAGCTGCCTCATAATATAGTCTTAAGTTGGGCATTTTGAGACCTCCTCTTTCATGTATATCTTGCATTATTTTTTGTTTTATTCTCGGTCTCTTCCCTGCCCAGACAAAATTATTAATACCCTTCTGCCATATCTTCAAATTCTCATCTTTTTTAAGTATTGGTATCATTTGAAAAAGAAACAAAAATTTAGGCAAAACATTCATTTTTACTGCTGCTATTCTTCCTAACAAGAATAATTGTAATTTTTTCCAATTTTCCATCTCTCTCTATTTTTTGCCACAATGGATCATAGTTATGCGTGAATAATTTCACATTTGATGTCATAATATAAACCCCCAAATACTTAACTTTTTTTACTATTTCAAATCCTGTTAATCTTTCTAATTCATCTTTTTGATTTGTAGTCATGTTTTTAGTTATTATCTTCGTTTTCCCTGCATTTATCTTAAATCCAGATACTTGCCCATATTGCTTAATTATATCCATTAAACCTACAACCGACTGTAATGGTTGGGTTAAAGTAACAACCAAATCATATGCGAATGCTCGTACTCTGTAATCATACTGCCTAATTTTAATTCCATTTATTTTGTCCGACCCACGTATCTTACTCAACAAAAATTCCAAAGTCAAGATGAACAATAATGGAGACAAGGGACATCCTTGTCTTGTTCCTTTTCTATATTAAAAGTATCTGTTAAACTACCATTAATTATTATTTGCGCTTTTTGTTTCTGATATATTGCCTTAATAGATTATGTAAAATATTCTCCAAACTGCATCTTTTCTATTATTTTCAATAAGAAATGCCAATTCAATCGATCAAATGCTTTCTCCGCATCAAGAAATATTAGCACCACAGGGATTTGGTTGTTCTTCCCCAGATAGTCTAATAGGTTAACCACTTGCCTTACATTACTCTTCATTTGTCTACCATTTATAAAACCGGTTTGATCATTATGAATCATTTGTTGCATGACAGTCATTAACCTATTTGCTAGTATTTTAGCAAAAATCTTGTAATCTATATTTAAAAGTGATATAGGCCTATAATTTTTTGGCTGAGTGTGGTCTTGCTCCTCCTTTGGAATCAGAGAAATAAAAGCTGTCCTCCAGGATGAGGGTACATCTCCTCCAGATTGTATGTTGGTAAATAACTCTTTGAGTGGTCCCACCATTTCTAACTGCAAGTGTTTATAATAAGCAGCTGTCAAACCATCCGTCCCAGGGGCTTTACCCACTTTCAACTGCTTAATTGCAAGCATGATTTCTTCGGAAGTTATTGGTTGATTTAAACCCTCCCTTTGCTCTCTTGTAATTATAGGAATATTCTCTTTCTGTAAGTATCTATCTACATCTATACTTTGAATTTTATCACTAGCATACAACCTCGTATAAAATTCTAAAAATGCTTTTTAATCATGTTTTGCTGATAAACCTCTTTACCTTTATATTCTATTTTCTCTATGGTACGTGACTTTTGTTTTTTCCTTAACAGATACGCTAACCATCTCCCTGGTTTATTAGCATTGCAAAAAGTATTATGTTTAGCATATTGCAAATTAGTTGTGACCTGATCTGCCATTAGCATATTAAATTGCCCTCGCAGTAAGTTAATTGCCTCTTTTATTTTCTTGTCTGCTGGGTTCAATATCAAAGCTTGTTCTTTTTTTTAAATTTCCTCTTCTAAGTCCTTCCTTTTTTTTCCTGTTTACATCTATGTTTATTATTCAAATATATCAAAATACCTCTCATATATGCTTTACTTGCATCCCAAACCATTTCCATAGATGTACCCTTATGCATATTTATAATAAAAAATTATTTCATAAATTTTGTACATTCTTTTACATTTTCCTCATATCTAAACAGATTTTCATTTAACCTCCAAGACCTCTTAAATCCTATTCCATACTCTAATTCCATCCAAACTGGACTATGAACCATTAAAACTCTTGGGCAGATCTTTGTCTTCTTCACCCTAGAAAAAAGATCATTAGTAATTAATATGAAATCAATCCCAGAGAAAGATTGATGTCTTTCAGAGAAAAAAGTAAAGTCTTTTTCTTCAGGGTTCCTCTCTCTCCAGATATCTCTAAACTCCATATCATCCATCATTTCAAAAAACGATTTTGGCAATCTAGCATGCGTTGAGATATTTTGCAAGAGCCCCTTCTTATCTTTTTTAGTGTCCAAAACTCCATTCCAATCTCCCAATAAAATGCATGATTTGTAATCCCATTGTAGTAACTTGGAATGTAAAAGCTTATAAAATTTTTCCTGTTGTTGGTTCGGTGCATATACTCCAATTAAAAGTGTTTTTTCTCCTTTTATTAAAAGTTCAATTGCTATAAATCTTCCTTGATCATCTGTTTCAATTAATTTGGCAATTAAGTCTTTTTTTAGATGTATAACTATACCATTCTTCTTCTCGAGAGCAGATGCAACAAAATGTATACCTAACCTTGCATTTATTAAATATTTTTGATGTTTACTTCTAATATGAGTCTCTTGTAAACAGATTACATCATTTTTAAACTGTTTCAAATAATGAAATATTTTTCTCCTCTTTTGTGGTGAATTTAGGCCATTAACATTCCAAATCAGAAATCTAGTTGCCATTCTTGGCCGCCTGAAGCTTTTGGAGCATCTGCTGGAAATCTCCATGCATTTTACTTTTTGGTCTTGCTCCTCCCACTGCTTCTGTTTTTGTAGTTTCTTGCATCATGTGTAATGCTGCAATCTTAATTCTTCTTGACACTTGGCTGCCGCTCGGGTTTGTCTTTGATCCTTAGGTTCTTCTATTTTGTCGAATACCTCCAAAGCTTGAGCAGTAGTTGAAAGTTGTATTAAGTCTTCTTGAATAATCAAAGCTCCCCTTTGGGCCTGTGCCAGCGATTCTTCCTTCTCCCCCTTTCTTGCCCCCTCTGCTTCCGTCTTCCTTCTAGCTTCTGGAGACTGTGGGCATCCAGCCTTTAGTACATTGGTGTAAAAATCTCTTGCCTTCCACACTGAATTAAGACGATATCTTTCTCCTGAATAGTTCACCACTAGTCCAGCTAGAACCTCCCATCTGTACTGTATCTGACGGTTTCTCAGTTCTTCCACCAGAAAGGTGTAATCCCTTCTGGCTCTCAACATTTTGGTGGGGGGGATTTCTTTCAATATTAAAACCTCCTGCCCCTACACTTGAAGTTTATTTTTAAAAGTGACTTTTAGGATTTCATTGTGTATTCTCCTTGTTGTAAAATAGACTACAATGTTTCTTGGTAGATGTTTCTGTCTGGCAACCCATGAATTGACACGGTAAATTTTGTCAATTTGCCATTCAAGATTTGCTTTTTGATCTCCCATTATCTGTTCAAATGCTTCTGAAAAGATCTCTCTCAAATTCTCTTGCTTATTTTCTTTGAGGCCTCTTATTCTCAAAGCAAATTCCATATCTCTATATTGTATCATTATCACATCGGCCACTGCTCTTTCCATCTTATTCTGGACTTCTCCCATTTTATTTTCCAAGTTCTCATTAGACTGCTTAATTTCTTCCACTTTTTCATCTATTGCTTCAATATGGCCTGCCAGACCTTGAACTGCCATAATAATATCTTCTCTAATTTCTTGATTCCGTTTTTGAATAATCTCTTTAATTTGAACTATCTCCTCAGCAACATCTCGAATTTTATCCTCAAACACCAAAGTAATTTTTTTTCTGTAACAGAGGCTTGTATTTTAAGGACTTCCTGCAACATTTCAAGCGTTAATATTGGTGGTTCCATTGGAACAGAGAGAGATTGCAATTTAGATGTTTGAGCTGGCGAGGTCCCAGCACTTTTGGGGACAATAGTCTTTACTTGTTTTGAAGCCATTTTTAGTTTCCAATTTGAATTTATTTAGCAGTCAGAACAACAAATCCACCAAATCCAAAAATTCCCAGTTTTTAAATAATATCAATCCTTTTTTAAAAAATCACTGCTGTGATCTTTTTAGCTTTTAATCTTTTTTTTTTTTGAAGCAAAAATCTCTAATTTTGAACAGGGGCTACCAGCGCTAAATGAAACTTTCCTCTTTAACTTTTGCTTTCACGCCCCATTAAAGCTCAATCACCATCTTGGTTTCACTTTCTCCCCTTAATGAGTCAGAAGGAAGTAATACACATTTGGAGTTAAAGTTCAGTACTTGCAAATCTGATCTCTCCTGAGTTTGCTCAGCCTGCTTCCGAATGATGTTTATTCCAAGCGTTGTTTGCAGGGGTGGTCGCGGCGTCTTCTTAAAGCAGAAACGTCCCAGATCCGGAGCTCTGTCGGGCTTCCAGGGAGCTCTCACCCTTCAAGCCCCAGAATTGTTCCTGAAGCTCCTTGGGGAGCTCTACCTACGCCCTTCTGCTCTCTTCCTCCCCTTTTCCCAGGGAGAAAGTTTTCAAGCCGCTAGACAGTTGATTTGTGCTGTTCTAGCAGCTTTACAAGATCGCGGGGCTGGCGCTCAAAAAGGAGCATCTTCAGCGCCTGCGGTGCCACCGGAAGTCGCTCATCTCTGTTTCAAAGCTGAAGAGCCAGTGCTACCCGAAGAAGTCTCCGTGGTCATATGCCTGGCATGACTAAATGCCAAAGGCGCACAGAACACTTCCCACCAAAGGTGGTCCTTATTTTTCTACTTGCATTTTTTACGTGCTTTCGAACTGCTAGGTTGGCAGAAGCTGGGAAAAGTGATGGGAGCTCACCCTGTTACATGGCACTAGGGATTTGAACCACAGAACTGCCAACCTTTCGATTGACAAGCTCAGCAGCCACTGAGCCACTGTGTCCCCTTTAAGATTAACTGTTTATATCTAGTTCTTTGGTTAATTATGGGTTATGAAAAATATTAATTCCAGCCCTTCTTAAAATTGCTTTATAAATCATGACATATTTTGATTTATTGTGCTAATTTGGTGGGATTCTAGACTTAAAAAAAATAAATTAGATAATGGCTTAAAAGTAAATGTATGTACCAGCATCATTTGTGTTGCGTCTTAGTGTAGAACAATTACTTCTTATAGATGATTTAATTGAAACAGGACTTTTTTAAAAAATACAATAAACAAATTCAGATCTGCCTCCCATGGAATGTGGTGGCTGCTGCTGTGATCTCTTTGAGATAATTTTCTACGCTGCATAAGTAATAAAAATAATTTCACAAATATAAGTGTTGTGGATATTTGTTCTTCCATTTTAATTTCTAATACTTAACATCTAATATTAATCAATAATTCCAGTCATTGTTCTGACTATATTTATTAAAATTATTAAAATATTAATTATTTTATATACTGTATAAATTGTATGTATACATATACATAAACATATACACTACACTATACACACGTGTGTGTGTGTAGTATATACATATACTTATCCAATAATATGAGGCTGGTATACATTTTATTTATGTAACAATCTACATAAAGCAATTAGCAGTTGCCTGTCATATTTGTAGTCATAAATATTCTTCTAAAGTGTTACAAGGGATGAAGGAAATTGCTTCTATGACTAAATAGTCACAGAATAAAAATTGGTGACTTGGGCTACTATAACTTAAATCCCTGCCTAGGACAGGGGTCAGCAACCTTAAACACTCAAAGAGCCATTTACCACAGAAAAGAAAACACTGGGAGCCACAAAACTTGGGTGAGCGTGGCCAACTTGACATCACTCCCTTCTACCCAACCAAACCTACCCAGCTGGTCATTAAGGCAGAGAACCAGTTGTTAAATTATTTGCCCCACCCGACCCCACCTCTCTGTGTGTGTGTGTGTCTATCTGTCTCTCTCTCCCTCTTTCTCTCTCTCTCCTTTCCACTATTTGAACCCCTCTGGAGATATTAAGATTTTAAGAACAACTAAAGTTTAGCTCTCAGGTAGTTCAAAGGCTTTTACCTATTATATCAAAGGAAAGGAAAGTGTGCTAGAAGAGTAAATGGGGGTGGGGAAGAGAAACCAGGACATGGAATGCTTGATGGGTACAGAGACGAGACTGGCTCCTTCCTTCCTTCCTTCCTTCCTTCCTTCCTTCCTTCCTTCCTTCCTTCCTTCCTTTCTTCCATCCATCCATCCATCCATCCATCCATCCATCCATCCACCCATTCCTCCCCCCTCCTCTGATTTTCACCTCCCTTCCTTTAATCCTGTATATTATGGTTTGTTATTGTTAGTATTTATTAAAGAATGCTGTGTAGTTTAGAAGCTCTTAGCAAAAATAACAGCAGCTGTTGTTTGTGGCTGAAGCTATCCCGGGCTGTTATTTTTATACACACACATACACACACACACACACACCACCTACTTTTATTCCACTTCTAAGGGAGAGTGAAGAAGAGACCTTCAGAGGCAGATCCCTCTCTGAATAGCCTCCTGTCCAAATGTTGACTGATTTCCTCTTTGATCCTCCAATGAACAGACCCCACCCCCCTTTTTGGACTCTGGACCACCAGGCCTTTATTTTCCCCATTTATTGGATGGGGAAATATTGGATTTTTATTGGGTCTTCCCCCAGCCCCATACCAAAAGGAAAGCCAGCTGGGCTTCTCCTCCTAGAAGTCCCCCTACCCTTCCCCGTGCTCCCTGCTCCCTGCTCCCTTCCCCCTATCCCCACTCAATCCCACTTCAGGACAGTGGAGTACACTGCAGCAGACAGATGAAAGAGCCGCATGTGGCTCTGGAGCCGTGGGTTGCCCATACTCGGCCTAAGAAATAAGACAGAGACAATTGCTCTAATTGGCGACATTATTTCAATCTGTGTTAAAAACAGGATATTCAGCAGTATTTGTTCATCTGGTCTTGTTGTTTTATCCACAGATATTGATGAATGTGCTGAAGGGAGACATTACTGTCAAGAAAATACTATGTGTATCAACACACCAGGATCATTTATGTGTGTCTGCAAAATAGGTTACATCAGAATTGATGACTACTCTTGTACAGGTAGGAATAGTTTCTTAACATAAGCAGATGCCCATTACTTCACTTAAAGATTATTCACGTTTATAAGTCATCAGCAGATATAAAAAAGATTAAGTTACTCTGTTTTCTTTCATACAATGAGAGTCATATGATTACCAGAATTTTTTATGACATCTGTCTTGGTTAATTTTAATGTATTCTTATTATATTTACTTATTATTTAAGCTTAAGCTTAAATATTCCTCTTGTTTAAAGGGGAAAGGAGAAAGCTTGAATTTTGCACTAACATAGAAGACGTATGAATAAATATAATGTAAGAAGTGAAATGTAAGGAGACAACCTCCCCTTTCTTCTTTCAAATTTTAAGCTCCTACCCTCCCACCCACTTTATGGTGTAGAGCAGGGGTGTCAAACACAATTTCATTTAGGGCCAGATCAGCATTATGATTTCCCTCAAAGAGCCAGTAGCTGGGTCACCGCAACTAGGTGGGTGTGGCTGGGTGGATGTGGCTGGCACGACACCGCTCACTGGCCGTGGCTGACTCAGGATGGCTGGGTCAGGATGGAACAAGTTGCACTGGCTAACTCGACATGGGCACAATTTGATGCCCCACAAATGTGCGTGCACACACACATACATGCATTCCAAGTTTGGGACTTTAATCCACAGAGGAAGGAGAGAGGCTTCTCCCCAAGCCCAGGTATGATTTGCAGTTTGTAAGCTCAGATGTAGATAAACGTATCCAAGCTTGGAACTGTGTGTGTGTGTGCTTCCTTTGGCACGGAATGCCAAAGGAGACGTTCTTCCCCCAATCCCATTGTTGGCATTTCCCTGTCTGGTGCCCTCTCCCAGCAAAGCAGGAAGCAGAGGACGCCGCTACTGTGTGTGGAAGCATGGAGGAGAAAGTTTGCAGGAAGCAGTTTCCTCCAAGCCCAACTTCTGCCTTGACAGACCTCTGGAGAGCAAGAGGAGGTGGCAGGGGAGCAGTGCTCCCTGGTCCTGCATGAGGGAGGCTGGCCCTTCTTGAAAGGGAATCCTCATTTCCAATCATGTATGGTAAGGATGCTGGCTTGTTGGGGCAGTCTTCCCTCATTCAGCTTCCCCGCCACTCTTTCCTCTTCTCCAGAGATCTGTCAAGGCAGAAGTTGGACTTGGAGGAAACTGCTTCCTGCAAACTTTCTCCTCCACACTTTGATACACAGCAGCAGCATCCTCCACCTCCTGTGGGGGGATCCAGAGGTGTCCAGTGGAGGAAGGCAAGACCAGGGTGAGTGCCAAAGCCTAGTCCACCAGAGGAGCCTCACGTCCCTCTCAGGCCATGCAGAGGACCCCCAGATGGTGGCGTGGGCTGCTGGAGCCTGGGCAGTGGAGGACAAGTGCCCAACCCAGCCCTCAAGCTCCTGGGGCACTGGGACCCCACCCCCTGCTTCCTTGAGGGGGTGGCCAGCTTTGCTTACCTTCTCCTCAAGGTAACTAGGTAACCTTGAGGAGAAGGTAACCTCCCCAAAACTAAGACATTTCCCGATAATAAGCCTAATTGGGCTTTTGAGTGCATGCACTAAAATAAGCCCCCCTGAAAATAAGCCCCCCCCCCAAATACTTAGATGCATGCACAGTTGCCATGCAAACAACACAACATGAGGAAGCAAGGCTGGAGGGAGGGAAGGGAGGGGAAACATGCCCCATGCACCCCTGCCATCCATGCGGAACGGCCTTGAGGAGGCCGCTCCTTCAAACTGTGGTTCGTTCACCCCTTCTCTTATTATTTATTATTATTTATTTATTTATTTATTAGTTCGATTTATATGCCGCCCTTCTCCGGAGACTCAGGGCGGCTTACAATGCGTTAAGCAATAGCCTTCATACTTTTGTATATACCTGCTTAGTAGGGCTTTTGGCCCCCCACCCCAAGTGGTGTTCTTTTTCATACAAAGTCAGCTTATTGCCCCCACAAACCGGGTCCTCATTTTACCTACCTCGGAAGGATGGAAGGCTGAGTCAACCTTGAAGTTAAAGTTAAGTTAAACCTCTTAGTGGGGGCCGCGAAGAGCAGCTGCAAAAAAACTTGCCAGCCCTAGCCCTGTTGACCTGGGACTGGGCGGAGGGGGACTGGCGCCGAAGCTCTGGTGCGAGCCCCCGCTCACAACTGCACCATCCAGCTGCACATGAAAAGTGGCTCCGGCCGCCCTGACCTCTTTGCTGCAGCTTCTCCCACCCACACCCGCCGCCAATTGGCCTTGGCTCACGGGAGAAATGGGTCTCTGATGGGGGCGGCCACTCCTGAAAAGGTGAGCTGCAATTGGAAGCCCCTTGCAAGCCACATGAGGGAGCCCAGCCAGCCAGGGGAAAAAAGGGGAGACCACAGTCCCAACGAGTGGATTTTTCAAGCAGCCTCCCTCCCTCCCTCGACTGGAAGGCAGCACCAGGGGCTCCCGCCTTGCTTCCCAGCCTGCCCAGGTCCACACAATGGGAGGGCACAGAGACATTCCACTGCTCCCATGCTGAAAGGAGCCCCCTGTGGGTGGATAGCGATCAGCCCCCATGGATGCCAAAAGCCCTGCGGCAGAGGAGGAAGAGTGGGGAGGGGATCTCTTGGTCGGCCCTGGAGTTTCCAGGGGAGGGGTGGGGGGTTGTCTTTGACTTCTGCCTGCTGTCTGTGTCCACAACCCAACTTCGCCCTCGGCAAACCTTTTTTTGTGTGTGTGTGGGTGTGGGTTGGATGCTAAAACAGGCTCAACCCACCAGGACCAGACCAGACAGGATTTGATGAATGGAGCGGCTTAGGGGGAGGGGGTGGTGAGGGGCTGCTCCGATGAGCCCACCAGCTGGGTTAAATGCTCAGCTGTGGAAAGGGGTGGGGGGGAAGGCAGCCACGATGATGGTAATGATGACGATGCCGGGATGCCAAGAGTCCCCGGGGCAGCTGCTTCGGCATCCAATTTAGCCAGGCAATCCCGATGAGCAGAAGCCAGAGAAGGGAAGGAGGAAGAGAAAGAAGTGCCTCTGCCCCCCTGGCCGAAGGGGGGAGTCAATCCAGCGCCTGTGAGGATGCCCGAGGGGGAGATGGCCGCCATCCTCTCCCCCCCTCACCTGAGCTTCATGCCTTAACTCCAGAGTCTGCCTTCATTCGCCCCGGCGTTCCCAAGACCAGAAAACCCACTTGTTCCAAGCCACGGCCACTTTCTCTGCCGATCACTGCCCAAAAATGCGACACATTTGGAGGCTACCAGTTCACTCCGGTTTGGGTGAACCAGTAGTGATAAAAACTACAGATTCAGTTGAATCAGTGGTTGAAAAAAGCTACCAGTTCATCTGAACCAGTATTTCCAACGATCAGCTGTGCTGCGCGGTTTAGCTTTGCTAGAAAGCAGAATCGTGTTTTCTAGCAAAGCTAAATTGCGCGGCACAGCTTTTTTCCTGCCCCTCGCTGTTCTACTTACCTAGTGAAGTCTTCTTTTTCCATGTGAAGCATGCATTTGGCACGCACTGCACATGCATGTGCAACGTATGCATGCATGCAGCGTGCTTTTGGCACGCACCACACATGCACGCATCCAGCATGAGTTTGGTGCGCACCCTGCATGCACAGGCAGCAAACTGGTGGCGATCCGAGGAGGATTTCACCACTGACCAGATCTAACCACATCATGGGCCGGATCTGGCCCTTGAGTTTGACACACTTGGTGTTGAGACTGGAAAAGTTATTCAGAATAAATTTCCTCAGTCTGGAAACCACAACAAAAACCAAACAGTTCAAAACAAACAACTTGCCTTTTCATTTTAATTTTTCACTTCTGAGGAGCTCCGAAAACCCACATAGCTGGGTTAACGGAATGACATCTGTTTAACAAGGCATGGGTTTGTTCCTGATATAATGTAAATAAATATGTCCTCTGTTATAGTTGGTGTCATCATAGGGCTTAATTTTTAACCTACGCTTATCTAGATAGGTAAATTTAGACACTGCTAGAATATTTAGGCATTCTGGCCTGAATCTGGAAAAAAAATCTGATATAAAAATGCAAGAAATTGGGAAACAATATAGAGATGAATATTTTTTAAAGCAACTTTCTTTGTGGACTGCAATTTCATTAAAAACAAATGTGTTCTGATGAAAATCATGGTTGCTGTGGACATGACATGTTTTTGTATTATTTATATTTGCAAGATGGTTTTTGCTTTATTTTATCTCATTTTTCAATAGGTTCCTTGGTTACCATTGTGCAGAAATGACCATGATATAAATAATGCATGCATAGTAAATTAGATCAAATTCCGTTGAAAGAAAGATGGAGGAGGATTCAGCAGTAATTGTAAACTGACAGTAATTTCTGGTTTACTTTTTTTCATAATATGGCTTCCTTATTCTAAATTATTACTGAAATGAAGAAAGATAGTGACCAACACCCAAAGATGCTTTTTCAAGAGGCAATTGGATTTCCTTTGTTTTTCCTTGGAGACATTTTGCTTCTCAGTTGAAGAAGCTTCTTAAATGAGAAGCAAAATTTCTTTAAGGAAAAACAAAGGAAGTCCAGTTGCCTCTTGAAAAAGCACCTTTGGGACAATCATGACCTGGATGACTGAGAATCGCCATAGAAATTTAGCAAAGTGACCAAGAGTTTATTTCTTTCTGTGAAAATTTGATTTCTATTGAAATCAGACTAAATCTTGGCTCTAATAGTTTGTTATTAGTTGTTGGTTCTCAGATCCCAGAAAAAAAAAAAGTTCAAGACTGTCTGTCCATCCTGATTTTATCATGTTCAAGGTACTTCCACTGAAGCATCTTAAGTGTGCATATGCTTGTCCTTCTGATTTGGCTAGAGCAGGGATCTGCAACCTTAAACATTCAAAGAGTCATTTAGACCCATTTCCTACAGAAAAGAAAACACTGGGAGCCACAAAACCTGGGTGGGTGTGGCCAACTCAACATCACTCCCAACCAGTCACATGACCCCTCCAGCCACACCTACTCAGATTTTGTGGCTCTGAGTGTTTTCTTTTCTGTGGGAAACAGGTATCTCTCTTTCTCTGTGTGTGTGTGTGTGTCTCTCTCTCTCTTTCTCCCTCTCTGTCTCTCTTTCTCTCCCTCTCTCTTTCTCTCTCTCTCTCTCATCTCTCTCTCTCTCTGTCTCATATCTGTGCTCCCTCTTGAACCACTTTCAAAAACAGGTGAGGTTTTTTTTTTTGTTTTTTTTTGTTTTGCTGATGTTGTTCTTTTTTCTTCTTTGGGTGCTTTTTACCATATGGTTTAAATCAAGAGTCATTTCAGGTCCCCAGATAAATGAAGTTCTTTCATCCCCGTGCTGTGGTTCCCTATCGGCTGAACCCACCACTGGCTGGCCCTGCCCCTTGCCCTCCCCTGCCAGTCACTACTCGCCTCGCCTGAGAAGTGGGGAATGGAGACTCGCTTCCTATTCCAGAGCGAGAGAGAAGCGCCCCCGTATGCAGGCACTTCTTCCAGCTCTTGTTGGTGCTGCGCACACCTCAGTCACTCAGGGAGATGTATGACTTGCTCTCTGACACTGGCCCGGGTCAGCTGCAGCTGATGCTCCACATCATAATGGGCTCCAGGAGGAGGAGAAGACCCCATCTCCCCCATTGTGAAGTACGCTACATTTAACTGTGCTGCGCAAAGCACATGCTTGTATTTTCGGTGCTGGGGCGAACCAGTTGTTAATTCATGTGCTGCCCACCTGTGGTTGTGAGGTATTTGATGAGAAAAAAGTTATTATAGGGCAACTTGATTAATGAGGACTGTGTATATTTGTAAATATAGCAATCCACATTTATTATGATTATGAGAAAACATAATTTCACATGGGAGGGTCTAGCCTTAAGACTTGAACTTCAAATTGACATTTGCAAACATCTTTTTAAAAAAATATTGAGCAACTTGAGCTTATTAAAGTGATTGTTGGCTAAATGCACAATTCTTCATAGAAGAAATGAATTATAATGACAAGCTGGCTTTGCAAGCCTGTTTTGTGCTTCTTGCAATGCTGCAAGGTTACAAAAAAAAATCAACACAAGTCAACATGCCATATTTATGAAATTCTAATATACAGGCTCCATTAAATCTTTTAAAGAGACAGTAGAAGTAAAGAAATTTTCAGACTTTTTTCTTTTTCTTTTACTACAACAACAACACATCAAGAGAGTGAAAAAGATCTTAAAGTCCAAACTCAATGAAGAAAATACCATCAAGGGCAATTTCAGTTATTAGATACACAGCAGGAATAGTGGCCTGGACTCAAGCAGAATTAAAAGCAATGGATAAGAAGACCAGAAAAATAATGCCAATGAAACATGCCCTTCATTCTCGCATCAACATTGACAGACTCTACCTACCAAGGCAAATAGGTGGATGTGGAATGTTGCAAGTACATCAGATGGTTGAAGAAGAAAAAAGGGCTTTTGAAGAATATCTGAAGGACAATGAAGAAGATGCACTGAAGTTAGTATGCCAGGAAGATTTGCTGACTACTGGCCTATAAGAAAGACCAAATGAACAACAGAATGGAGGCATGGGAAGACAAAGCACTACATGGCCAGTACATTAAAAAAAATAGCAGGGAAAGCAGATAATAACAAGACGTGGCAATGGCTAAGAGCAGGAAAGTTAAAGAAAGAGACCGAAGGATTAATTCTGGCTGCACAAGACCAAGCCTTAAGGACAAATGTATACAAAGCCAGAATTGAGAAGACAGCAACAGACAGTAAGTGCCACCTATGCAAAGAAGCTGTCAGCTAGCCTGCTGCTTACTGCTATAGAAAAGAGGAAAGGGATCAGTGGAGAATTTTTCATTGCAGCTTTGCAACTACAGCCTGGATTTGTAGTAGCCTCTGGTTGCCTAGCTACAAGGGGGTTGGGCTGTACAGTTTGTTTCAAGTTGCTGTTTTCACGTCCTTTGCCTCAGAGCTTGCCTGGAATTTCTTGCTTTCAGTTCGTTCCTAGTAAAAGTACTTTTCCTTAAATCTATGGAGCCAAGGATTTTTCTTTCCTAGGAAATGGACAGAGGCAGCCCTGACATAAACTGAAGAAACAGTGGTCCACCAGGTAAGTTGCTGCAAGAAGATTGCACAGACTGACTACAAGCAGTGGCATGGCAAAGAAGCAATAATGGTACATTGGAAGATCTGCAAGAAATATCATTTGCCTGTAAGCAAGGCAAATGATTGGTGGGACCATAAAATAGAAAAATTCATAGAAAATGAAGAAGTAAAATTGCTCCGGGACTTCAGAATCCAGACAGACAGGCACCTGCCACATAACACACTGGACTTAACAGTTGTCAATAAGAAAGACAAAAAAGTCTGGATGGGAGAGAGAGAGAGGGCGTGGCCAGCATCAGGCGATACAGTGTGGATTCTGGGGCCCCAGAAGAACACCGATATCCTAGCTGATTTTGGGGATCCCCAGAGAGCATAGATGTCTTGTGGAGACAGCGAAGAAAGAAGATGCTGGCTGGCATGGATAGGGAATGCGCAAGTTCCCTGAAATGCTGGCATTAGTCTTCGACCCGTCAGTGAAGGAAGGCAGCCATTAAGGAGCTGTCACAAGCCAGAACGGCCACAATCAGAAAGAGGGAATGTAGGAGCAGTAATTGAATGGAGTATTGTTGCCGGGTGAATAATTGGCCAACTCACAGGTAAAAGAAAAAAAAAGTCTTTGACTGCTTGAAAAAATTGTAGTGGAAGATTGGCGGCTAATTGGCACAGAAGGACTAAAGCGGAGGGGAAAAAAAGCTGGAACTTTAAAAATCAAACCTAAAGCCCTGGAAAAAATCTTCCGTTCGGATTTAAAACTGGATTTGGGGGTGGGTGGAAATAAGGCAAGGAAAAGACGATAGAAAAACATTTTAAACAGTAGAAGAACTTAATGTGGAAAAGAGAAAGTGAATGTTCTTGTGTATTACAAGATGGCTATTTTGTTATGCAAAGGATTGTAAATCTGAGAAAGACAGCTGCTGGCAGAGAGCGTGAGAAAGAGCTGTGAGAGGATTTATACAGCTCTACTGCTGAACTCCTTGCACTGCGAGACTCCCCCCTCTCGCAGGCCTGGCCCTCCACGCTATCGAGGGCCTATCTTGATGACGGATTTTGGAATCCCGAGAGATGGCATGTAGCGAAGAGGGGGTTAAGGGGTTTTTTATTTAAATTTTTAAAGAAAATTTTAAGGGGACCCGGGAGGAAGGGAGGGGGCTGTGAAAGTGGACCTGGGGGGGTCCAGATAGCTACTGAGCGGGGTGACAGGTTGATTGGCTGCAGCAGAGGGGTCAGGAAAGAAAATTTATCCGGGGAGCAGGGGGATAACAAGAAGGGCAATGCAATTGAAATAATGAGTGGGAGGGGCAGGTATGACGGGCGCAGGGGGCCATATCATGTGCTGGGGGTGCGCATACGCTGTTTACGAGCAATTGCGCACTCCGGTCCCCAATGCGCATCTCGTGGCCTGGGTTGTGCAGAGTCTCAAGCCCAGGGTCCACGGCTGATGTTATGTAATGCCAGGTCGGTCGTCAATAAAGCCCCCCTCATTTGTGATCTTATTTTAGAGGGGGGTGCGGACCTGGCAGGTATTACAGAGACCTGGTTGGGCCAAGAGTGGGGGGTCCCCCTCGTTGAAATGTGCCCACCAGGTTTTCGTGCATTTCATCAGCCAAGGGCCCAGGGGAGGGGTGGGGGAGTGACGGTGATTATTAGGGAGAGTCTTTGTCCGAGGGAGACCACTGTTCCTCAGATAGCCGGATGTGAGTCCCTCTTTGTGAAGTGGGGCCGTGGGGTGCAGATGGGTTTGCTGACTGCGTACCTGGCTCCCTGCCACGTGGCAGCGACCCTGCCCGAGCTACTTGACGTCATTGCCGGGGTGGCGGTGGATACCCCCAGACTTATTGTCATGGGGGATTTCAACCTTCCATCCGCGGGTGAGACGTCAGAAGTGGCTCGGGAGTTCATGGCTTCCATGACGGCCATGGACCTGACCCAGTTAGTTCAAGGCCCAACTCACATAGGAGGACACACTCTGGACTTGATTTTCATCTCTGGTCAGTGGTTGAATGATCTTGGTAGAGGGGACTTAGACATTAAACCCTTGTCATGGACAGATCATTCGCTCCTCCACTTGGACTTTCCTACCGCTTCCCCCCGCCGCAGGGAGACGGAACCGACTAAATGGTTCCGTCCCAGGCACCTGATGGATCCTGAAAGATTCCTGACGGAGCTTGGGCCATTTCCTGAGACCCTGACACACGACTCGACTGTAGTCCTGGTAGCCGCCTGGGAGAGTGCGGCCGCCGGAGCTTTGGATCGTGTCGTGCCTTTGCGGCCTCTGACCCGATGCCGATCTCAATTGGCTCCTTGGTTCTCTGAGGAGCTGAGAGAGATGAAGCGTCGGAAAAGACGCCTAGAGAGCATTTGGAGGACTAGTCATTCTGATTCCGACCGGACATAGGTGAGGTCTTATATCAAGACCTACCTAGTGGCAATAAAAGCAGCGAAATCTAACCATTTTTCTGCTCTTATCGCATCTGCAGAGAACCGCCCAGCCGCCCTGTTTAGGGTGACCCACTCCCTTCTTCGGGGGGGAGTGCGGGAGGATCCCTTGCAGGGTCGAGCTGAGGATTTTGTGCAATTCCTGCACGATAAAGTCGCTCGGATTCGGGAAGGCTTGGACTCCGACTGGGCGAGTCCGGGGGAGGAGACGAGGGCAGGCCTTGAGAATATTATCTGGGAGGAGTTTGATCCTGTGGCTCCCGAGGATGTGGACAGGGTTCTGGGTAAGATTAGTGCCGCCACATGTTTATTGGACCCGTGTCCCTCCTGGTTGGTACTGGCCTCCTGGGAGGTTACACGAGGCTGGCTCCAGGGGATTATAACTGCTTCTTTGAGTGAGGGTGCCTTTCCCGCCGCCTTGAAAGAGGCGGTGGTGAGGCCCCTCCTCAAGAAGCCTTCCCTGGACCCGGCTGAATTAGTTAACTACCGTCCGGTCTCCAACCTTCGTTTTGTGGTGAAGTTTGTTGAGAGTGTGGTGGCACGACAACTGCCCAGGCACCTGGATGAAGCTATCTATCTAGACCCATACCAGTCGGGCTTCAGGCAGGGGCACAGCACAGAAATGGCATTGGTCGTGTTGGTGGATGATCTCTGGAGGGCCCGGGACAGGGGTTGCTCCTCTGTCCTAGTCCTATTAGATCTCTCAGCGGCTTTTGATACCATCGACCATGGTATCATGCTGCAGCGGTTGAGAGGGTTAGGAGTAGGGGGCACCGTTTTGCGGTGGTTCTCTTCCTTCCTCTCCGGCCGCTCGCAGTTCGTGTTGGCAGGGGGGCAGAGGTCGACCTCGAGGCATCTCGCATGGGGAGTGCCACAAGGGTCGGTCCTCTCGCCTATTCTGTTCAACATTTATGTGAAGCCGCTGGGTGAGATCATCCGTGGTTTTGGGGTGAAGTGTCACCTGTACGCTGATGATACTCAGCTGTACATCTCCACCCCAGACCACCCCAACGATGCCCTTGATGTGATGTCTCGCTGCCTGGAGGCCGTACGGGCCTGGATGGGGAGGAACAGGCTCAGACTCAACCCATCCAAGACCGAGTGGCTGTGGTTGCCGGCGTCCCGATATAGTCAGCAGACGCCATCCCTGACTATTGGGGGTGAATCCTTGCCCCCCACAGAGAGGGCTCACAATCTGGGTGTCCTCCTGGACGCACGGCTGTCTTTAGAAGAGCACTTGACGGCCGTGGCCAGGGGGGCCTTCTATCAGGTTTGCCTGATCTGCCAGTTGCAGCCCTTTCTGGACCGGGATGCCTTGCGCACGGTCACTCATGCCCTTGTCACCTCCCGGCTGGACTATTGTAATGCTCTCTACATGGGGCTCCCCTTGAAGAGCACTCGGAGGCTCCAACTGGTCCAGAATGCAGCCGCGCGGGTGGTTATGGACGCAACCCATTGTGCCCGCGTGACACCCCTCCTGCGCAAGCTGCACTGGCTCCCAGTGGTCTTCTGGGTGCGATTCAAGGTGTTGGTTACCACCTTTAAAGCGCTCCATGGCATAGGACCCAGGTACCTTCGAGACCGTCTCCTGCCACCAATAGCCTCCCACCGACCAGTCCGTTCCCACAGAGAGGGTCTCCTCAGGGTGCCATCAGCCAAGTTATGTCAGCTGGCGACACCCAGGGGGAGGGCCTTCTCTGTGGGAGCCCCAGCCCTGTGGAATGAACTGCCCCCGGAAATACGCAAGATCTCCGACCTCCGGGTGTTCCGCTACGCATTGAAGACTTTGTTGTTCCGCCAGGCAGGGCTGTCAATATAATCATTTTAAATTGGGGTATTTTAATTTTTAGAGTTTTAAATCAGCCAATTCTATTTAATTATTTTAATTTTTAATTATTGTTGTGTCTTGTATTTTTAAACTGGCTGTACACCGCCCTGAGTCCTTCGGGAGAAGGGCGGTATAGAAATAAAATTATTATTATTACTTACCAAGATAAGAGAATAAAGGACAAAGACTAAAACGATGCTGGCTCAAGGGAAGATCTGAATTGGACATTATTTAAAGGGAGAAAAAAAGAACACTATATGGACTTGGAAATCTGAAATATATGTAAAGGAAAATAAATTTAAAAATCTCAGCCTTTTAAATTGAAAATATAGAGAATTGGGAGGAGGAATATGAGACATTGAGGGAGATGTTTCAAAAAATAAGAGAAGCACTTAAGGGAAACAAAGAAGCAGAGGACTGGTTAGAATGCAAAAAAAGAGAAAGAGAACAGAAGAATGAGAAACAAAAGAAACAAAGAGATAATATTGGAGAAGAAATAATTGAAAATAAAGATAAAGATGATTACACTGGGTTTAGCAGTGACAGAATAAGAATGGATAAGGGAAAATACATCTCAAATAAGAAAAGAAGAGAAATAAATGGGGGAAGATTGAGAAAGAAAATGAATAGAATTAAAATTAAAGAAAAGAGGCTGAAGGGGAGATACAAGAAAAGGAAAAAAGAGGAAGGTAAGGGAATGGGAACTAAGAAATGGAGTTGTGGAGAGATAAGGGAAAATAGTTAAGAGTCAGTGAAAATGTTAATTTGTTAATAAAGAGAATGATGTTAGTGGTAGAAATTATATGTGAAAATGTTGTTAAATGAAATAGACCAGTAGGTGCAATGTGAAAGAAAGAATGATTTTGGAGAAAGCATTAAATGGACAGAAATAAGTAACACAAGCATTAATTGAAATTATGATGGAAAACTGAAAGTAAAATTGAATGAAATTGAAATGTTAAAAAATGATTTAAGTGTTATACTTGCAAGAAGTAAAGAAGAAAAAACATATTGTTAAAAGTAAAGAAGATAAAGGATTGGAAGATTGTTTGGGTAAAAATTTAAAGGGAATAAATAAGATGAAATATACCATTTATAATTAAAAAGATAAGAGGAATTTTGTGAAATATACTTGATAAATGAAAGATTGGGGTTGCCTGGACTCCATAGTGGAAAATATTAAATCGAAGATGAATACAGCAATAGAGAGAGATGAGGAGAAGAGAGGTGGAAGGAGAGAGAGGGAAGGAAGAGTAGGGAGGAAGGAAGAGAAAGGAAATTAGAGTAGGAGAGAGGGGAAGAGAGGGGGGAAGAGAGGATGAGAAGGAGAAGGGGGGAAGTAGATAAGAGAAGAAGAGAAGGGGAAAAGAAAGTAGGAAAGAAAGAAAAGAGGGAGATGATAGGATGCCTGCAATTACTGCAAGTTCAAATCTCACCAGGCTCAAGGTTGACTCAGCCTTCCATCCTTTCTAAGGTAGGTAAAATGAGGACCCAGATTGTGGGGGCAATAAGATGACTTTGTATAAAATATACAAAAGTATGAAGGCTATTGCTTAACGCATTGTAAGCCGCCCTGAGTCTCCAGAGAAGGGCGGCACATAAATCAAATTTAAAAAAATGTTTTTTATATAAATAAGCAAAGAAATATTGAGATATGATTAAAAAAGGGGGGAAAAGAAAATTGTGGCAAAAATTATAATTAAGTAAAATGTATTTGAATTTGAAATTGAATTTCAAATACAAGTAAGATATGACCAATACTCTGTTCAAAAAAGATGGGGGGAATGTGGGGGAAAAAAACCCAATAAAACTTGATTTTTTTAAAAAAAGGTCTGGATAGTGGAAGTGGCAGTGCCTGGAGACAGCAGAATAGAAGAGAAAGACTTGGAGAAGATAACAAAATACAAAAACTACAATAGAAATAGAACAACTGTGACAAAGGCAAGCAAAAGTGGTCCCAATTGTAATAGATGCCTTGGGTGCAATGCCAAAACAACTGGAGTACCACTTGAACACCATAGGTATTGACAAATTTGCCATCAGTCAATTGCAGAAGGTGGCTTTACTTGGAACTGCTTCCATCCTACGACGATACCTGTAACACCATCAAACATCCATTTTTGCCTATCCTTGGTAAGGACTCAATAGGTAGACAAAAATACCAAGTCCAGTCTGAACATCTGGCTGACTGTGCAATGATCATCATCATAATAACAACAACTATCACCACCTTAGGAAGGACTTGATATCTGGATAAAAATGCCAGACCTAAACATCTGGCTGACAGCAACCAACAACAACAATAATAAATGTTGTCTCTTTTTCTTTTCCTTTCCAATTCTAAATGCAGCTGAGAACAGCTGTTTACCTAGCTCAGGAGTCAGCAACGTTAACCATGCAAAGAGCCATTTCCCACAGAAAACAAAACACCAGGAGCCACAAAACCTGGGTGGTTATGGCCAACTTGACGTCACTCATTCCTACCTAGTCCCATGACCCCCCCCCCACAGCCACAACTACCCAGCTGGTCATTAGGGCAGAGAACTGGTTGTAAAATTATTTGCCCTGCCCTGCCCTGCCCTGCCCTGCCCTGCCCTGCCGGGCCCCGGCCCGCCCTGGACCCGCCCCCCCTCCCTTTCTCTTTCTTTCTCTCTCTCCCCTTTCCACTATTAAAACCCCTCTGAAGAAATTAAGATTTCAAGACAACTAAAGTTTAGCTCTCACGTAGTTCAAAGACTTTTATCTGTTATATCAAAGGAAAGGAAAGTGTGCTAGAAGAACAAATGGTGGTGGGGAAGAGAAACCAGGACATGAAATGCTTGATGGGTACAGAGTGGCATTCTCCTGGCTCCTGTGGCATCTTCTGCAGGATCCCCTTCAACTCTGGCAGTGCCCTGGGATAACTGGCTGAATTGAGGACAGCAAATATATTTAACTTAAATTTAAATCATAGGGCACATAACAAGAAACTGTGTCAGGGAGAATGCACACCTCTGTTATGACCTATCACCATTTAGTTTCAATGTGAGGAATTTCAATCACTCTTTCACAACTTGACTTCTCCCTGGTAGCACTGGATTTCTTTAACAGCACAACTCAGGAATGATGGGAGTGTAGTGCAGTAGCCTCTGGCTGGGGGGGGGGGGAGCGCATCCTTATTCCTTCCTTCCTCCCTTCTGTTCTCTCCCTGCCCTTCCTTCCCCCTCTTCTGATTTGACCTTCCTTCATCCCTCCCTCCTGATTTCACCTTCCTTCCTTCCTTCCTTCCTTCCTTCCTTCCTTCCTTCCTTCCTTCCTTCCTTCCTTTGTTCCATCGATCCATCCCTCCCTCCCCCCTCCTCTGATTTCGCCTTCCTTCCTTTAATCCTGTACATTATGGTTCATTATTGTTAGTATTTATTAAAGAATGCTGTGTAGTTTAGAAATTCTCAGCAAAAATAACAGCAGCTGTTGTTTGTGGCTGAAGCTATCCCAGGCTGTTATTTTTACACACACACACATACCACCTACTTTTCTTCCACTTCTAAGGGGGAGGGAAGAATAGACCAAGGCAGATCCCTCTCTGAATAGCCTCCTGTCCAAATTTTGACTGGTTTCCTCTCTGATCCTCCAATGAACAGGACCACCCCCCTTTTTGGACTCCTGACGTCCAGGCCTTTATTTTCCCCATATATTTGGATGGGGAAAAATTGGATTTTTATTGGGTCTTCATCCAGCCCCATTTATTGGGTCTTCATCCAGCCCCACACCAAAAGGAAAGCCAGCTGGCTTCTCCTCCTAGAAGCCCCCCTACTCTTCCTCCTGCTCCCTGCTCCCTTCCCCCTAGCCCCCACTCAATCCTACTTTGGGACAGAGGAGTGCACTGGAAATGCATGTTGGGGTGACGTTGGAGCGCACCTTCTGACCCTCCACGCTCCTCCAGGCCCAGCTTGCTGAGAAGGGGGGAGCAGCCCTGACATCTCTGCTACCCCATCCCCCCCCCCCCCGGCACGGCCCCAGCCATCACTGCCTGGCTTCCTCAAAGGCTCAGCGTATTTCAAAGGTGGCAGCTTGCATCTGGAGGTGCCGAACAATGTCCCGCTGTGAGAGCTGGGCCAGGCCTCTCCACTGTCTGACTCACCAATGGGGGCACTTCTACCAGGCCAGGCATGGGGAAGTGCTCAGCTGGGGAAGGGGAGCGCTTCCCCATGCCGCTCCCTTCTTTCTTTTTGCCCCGCCAATGAGGGAGGAGGAAGGCCAGGCTTGGGGAATGGCCTCCACCCCACAAGGTCCGCCCCTGCCATTCTCTCCCAGCCCTCTTTACTAGCAGCAACAGCAAATGTATCATGATGAAGGCGGAATCCTGTTGCCACACAAAAGCAAGTACAGGGACTCTTCACTCCTGCACTAAGGCTCCAGCCATTGCCATCACCACTGCCGCAACAGGCCAACAGCTCTTTCATCCCTCTGCTGCGACGGGGAGCTGCAGCAGGGGGATGAAAGAACAGCATTCGGCGCCGGAGCCGCAGGTTGCTGATATTCAACCTAGCTATCCAATTATAAAGGGGCCTTCTTCTTTTTTCTCTCCTTAACACATCTAGTCTCTTTGGTTTTTAATCAAGCTTTTCTGAAATCCAGATGGTTTCTTGTTCACTGTGACCACAAGTTTTAATCAGGGGTGAAATCTAAAAAAATTTTGCTACCAGTTCTGTGGGCTTAATTAGTGGGCTTGGTGGTCAGGTGACTGGGTGGGCGAGGCTTGGTGATCAGGTGACTGGGTGGGCAGGGCTTGGTGATCAGATGGGCATGGCTAAGTCGACATCACTTCTTTGCCTTTTTTTAACCTACAAAACACAACACAACACAACAGGCTCACCCACAATGTAAAAGCAGCTGTGCTAGACCCAAAATGGCCCCTGCAACAAGCAGGAACCTCACACAGCCACAAAAAGCCCCAGAAACCAACTTTCACACTTTACACACACACAACACAACACAACTGGCTCACCCAATGTAAAAACAGCTGTGCTAGACCCAAAATGGCCCCTGCAACAAGCAGGAACCTCACACAGCCACAAAAAGCCCAAAAAAACAACTTTCACACTTTACACACACAAAATTCCACATACAGCTTTGTGAGATTTTGTGTGTTTGTGTAGTTAGAATGAAACACTACAGAAACACACAAAATCTCAGAAAGTTGCACAAATATTATTTTATTTTATTTTTATTTTTATATAAATAAAAATAAATGGCGACGATGGCGACGGGGACTGCGGAGGCCGCGGCGGTGGTCGTGATGGGGGCGCTTAAGGTTGGGGCGGCTCCCAAGGGCCTACAGACTTCCAAACAGACGGCCCAGGACTCTTCAGCAGTGGTTTTAGATCTGATTTTGGGGTGACTGGAGAGTATATGACCCTTGAGGGAAGGGCTACCTCCAGGGAAACCCAGAGACCCCCCCCAGGGTGAGCTGGATGGGGGGGCGAAATAGGGGAGCTTCACCCACTAGAATGGAAGGTTGAGGGTTATTGGGGCCGGAAAATGACTACAAACTTATGCGGTTTGAATCTCCCCCCCCCTCCTTCCTTCGGACTGAGTTTGGCCTTTTGGCCTATTACGATCATAGCTTCCCATCCATCTTGGCCTGCTGAACTACTCCTAATTTTTTCCCCACTTCCATCTGGCCTGTCTGGATTCCCTACCATGTAGAACTTCTCTGACGAACATTTACGAACTTAAACCTCCCTTGAGCTGGATATTGGATTCCCTGATGCTGCTAATCCCAGGAGGGATACTGGTTCTATGGACATGAGGCCTGAGAAGGCGGAATATGGCTATCCTCACCCTTGAGCTTTCTATCAAAGTCTCCATGGATTGGCCTGGTGAGAGACGGCCGCCCTGGAAACTTTCGGGGCTGAATGATATGCACCTCCTTAGCCACTGTCGTGAAAGGACAGTGGAGCTTGGCAGCCTGACCATGGACTGGAATTTTCCCTACGCTTGTAACATCAGCGGTCCCCCACCCTTGGACTGTCTCCCCTGATGGCTATATGTATTCGGTGTCGGAACTCCTCACCCTGCGAGATTCTCCCCTCTCGCAGGTTTGGCCCCCCACATTATCGAGGGCCTATCTCGATGACGGACTTTGGAGTCTGGAGAGATGGCATGGAGCAAGGAAGAATTTATGGGGCTTTTTAGGGAAATTTTTAAAGATTTTAAGGGGTTCTGGGGGGAGGGTTGTAATTATTCTTTTAAAGATACTGGGAAGACGACTATGGCGGATGGGGGGGGGAATCCACCAGGGTCACAGCCATGCCCGGCACAGGGTAATGATCCAGGAGGCACCGGACGAGGGATTGGAAAAGGGATGGGGGGCGATATCTATGAGGGCTGTACCATCGGCACGGTGAATGGGAGGGGCAGATATGGCGGGAGCAGGGGACCACATCAGGTGTTGGGGGCTCGCACTTGCTGTTTGAGAGCAATTGCTTGCCCCGGTCCCCAAGGCTCCGCTCGGATACTAGGTGGCTTAGATACTCAGGAGCTGGGCCTTCGGCTGATGCTGTGCAATGCCAGGTCCGTGGTCAATAAGGCCCCCCTCATTCACGATCTTATACAAGAGGGAGGAGCGGACCTGGCGGGTATTACGGAGACCTGGTTGGGCCCGGAGTGTGGCGTCCCTCTGGTGGAAATGTGCCCACCAGGCTTCAGAGCATTCCATCAGCCGAGGGCCCAGGGGAGGGGCGGGGGGGTGGCGGTTATTATTAACGAGGATCTGAGTCCGAGAGAGACCACTGTGCCTCAGATAGCCGGATGTGAGTCCCTCCTTGTGAGGTGGGGCCGTGGGGTTCAGATGGGCTTGTTGCTTACGTACCTGGCTCCCTGCCGCGTGGCAACAGCCCTACCTGAGCTACTTGACGTGATAGCCACGGTGGCAGTAGACACACCCAGGCTTTTAGTCATGGGTGATTTCAACTTGCCATCCGTCGGTGAAACGTCTGAGGTGGCTCAGGAGTTCATGGCTTCCATGACGGCCATGGACCTGACCCAGTTAGTTCATGGCCCTACTCACAGGGGAGGTCACACTCTGGATTTGATTTTTGTCTCTGGCCAGTGGTTGAGTGGTCTTGTTATAGGGGATATAGACGTGGAACCCTTGTCATGGACTGACCACTCACTCCTTCGCCTAGATCTTAGAACCGCGACCCCTCGCCGCAGGGAGGCGGACCCAATTAGATGGATCCGCCCCAGGCGCCTGATGGATCCTGATAGGTTCCAGACGGAGCTTGGGCCATTTCCTGAGAATCTAGCACATGACTCGGCCGAGGACCTGGTAGCCGCCTGGGATCGGGCGGCTGGTGGGGCCTTGGACCGAGTTGTGCCTTTGCGGCCTCTGACCCGATGCCGATCCCGTGCGGCTCCTTGGTTTACTGAGGAGCTGAGGGAAATGAAGCGCCGGAAAAGACGCCTGGAGAGTGGTTGGAGGGCCAGTCTCGCTGAATCTGATCGAACACTGGTAAGGTCGCATATTAAGGCCTACCTAGTGGCGATAAAGACGGCAAAGTCTAACTACTTTTCCGCCTCTATTGCATCATCAGGGAATCGTCCGGCCGCCCTGTTTAGGGTGACCCGCGCCCTGCTCCATCTGGGAGTGCGGGAGGATCCCTTAGAAGGCAGGGCGGAGGATTTCGGACAATACCTGTATGACAAAATCGCTCAGATCCGGGGGGATCTGGACTCTGACTGGGTAGATCAGGGCAGGGTGGCGAGGAACAGTCTTGAGAATGTTATCTGGGAGGAGTTTGATGCTGTGACTCCCGATGATGTGGACAGGATTTTGGGGAGACTTAGTGCGGCCACATGTTTACTGGACCCGTGTCCCTCCTGGTTGGTACTGGCTTCCCGGGAGGTTACACGAGGCTGGCTCCAGGGCGTCATTAATGCTTCTTTGAGTGAGGGTCACTTCCCCGCTGCCCTGAAAGAGGCGGTGGTGAGGCCTCTCCTCAAGAAGCCGTCCCTGGATCCAGCAATATTGGCCAACTATCGTCCTGTCTCCAACCTTTGCTTCATTGCGAAGGTTGTTGAGAGTGTGGTCGCGCAACAGTTTCCGCAATTCCTGGAGGAAACATCCTATCTAGATCTGTTCCAGTCGGGTTTCAGGTCTGGGCACAGCATGGAAACGGCATTGGTCGCGTTGGTGGATGATCTCTGGAGGGCTCGGGACAGGGGTTATTCCTCTGTTCTGGTCCTATTAGATCTCTCAGCGGCTTTTGATACCATCGACCATGGTATCATGCTGCACCGGCTGGAAGAGTTGGGGGTGGGAGGCACTGTGTTGCGGTGGTTCTCCTCCTTTCTCTCCGACCGGTCGCAGTTTGTGTTGGCAGGGGGGCAGAGGTCGACCTCGAGGCCTCTCATCTGTGGAGTGCCGCAGGGATCGGTCCTCTCGCCCCTTCTGTTCAACATTTATGTGAAGCCGCTGGGCGAGATCATCCGTGGCTTTGGGGTGAGATACCACCAGTACGCTGATGATACCCAGCTGTACATCTCCACCCCAGGCCACCCCAACGATGCCCTTGAAGTGATGTCCCAGTGCCTGGAGGCTGTGCGGATCTGGATGGGGAGGAACAGGCTCAAGCTCAACCCTTCCAAGACTGAGTGGCTGTGGCTCCCGGCATCCCGATATAGTCAGTTGACTCCATCGCTGACTATTGGGGGCGAGTCTTTGGCCCCCACTGAAGGGGCTCGCAATCTGGGAGTCCTCCTGGATAGGCAGCTGTCCTTGGAGGAACATCTGATGGCTGTTACCAGGGGGACCTTTTATCAGGTTCGCCTGATTCGCCAGTTGCGGCCCTTTCTTGATCGGGATTCCTTGTGCACAGTCACTCACGCCCTCATCACCTCTCGCCTTGACTACTGCAACGCTCTCTACATGGGGCTCCCCTTGAAGAGCACCCGGAGGCTCCAGCTGGTCCAGAATGCAGCAGCGCGGGTAGTGATGGGAGCAACATGGCGCTCCCATGTAACACCGCTCCTGCGCGAGCTGCACTGGCTCCCGGTGGTCTTCCGGGTGCGCTTCAAGGTGTTGGTTATCACCTTTAAAGCGCTCCATGGCATAGGGCCTAGCTATCTCCGAGACCGCCTGCTGCTACCAACGACCTCCCATCGACCCGTGCGCTCCCACAGAGAGGGCCTCCTCAGGGTGCCATCAGCCAAACAATGTAGGCTGGTGGCCCCCAGGGGGAGGGCCTTCTCTGTGGGGGCTCCCACCCTCTGGAATCAGTTGCCCCCGGAGATAAGGAGAATCCATGACCTCAATGCCTTCCGTCGTTCCCTGAAAACCCATCTTTTCCAGCAAGCCGGGTTGGCTTAGAAGAAATTTTTAAATTTTTTAATTAGTTTGTGATTCTTAACTTTCGGCCCAAATTTATATATATTTTTAAATGTTTTAATATTTGTATTCTATGTTTTTTATCTTGGCTGTACACCGCCCTGAGTCCTCAGGGAGAAGGGCGGTATATAAATTGGAAATTAAATTAAATTAAATTAAATATAAAAGCAGCTAAATTTAAACCTTCCTAAACTTTAAGTGGCTAGGTCTAAAAAAAGAACAACTAAAAAAAACCCAATTAACTATTTTTTTTAAAGCTCCCAAAAGGGAAAAAAAACTTACAGGCAGGCAAGCAGGCAGATAAAGCTGCTCACCGATGAGCTTGATTGCAAGCAGGGAGATTCAGTTGCTTGCTGATGCAATGGATTGCAGGGATTACAGCAAGCGAAGCAAGGCAGGCGTGCGAAGGTAAGCAAGCTGGAGGCCGGGCGGGGGCGGGGGGAAGGGATTTTTGCTACTGGTTCTCCGAACTGCCCGCTGCCATCGCTACCTACTCACCCAAGCCAGTCCAAACCAGGAGCATTTCACCCCTGGTTTTAATGCAAATTTAGATCTCTGAGGATTTTGTCTAGTATTTTCTAAATAACAAAGCATATTATGATTCTGAGCACTAAAGGGAAGGTCTGGAAACTATTGAAAGCATTTTTTTCACTGACCAAAAAGAATTAAGATGGATCACTGTGCTAGAGATCTGTGGAGAGAAAGAAAAGGATACTGCCTTTACCTTTGCTTTGTAAATGTAGATTTTTATCTTGTTGCACTGCATGGCAAATGGAAAGATACATTTGTGCCTGTAGAATATTTTGGACAATAAGGACAAGCAAGGGACAATTAAAAAAAGCATAGGCCAAAAATAGACTGCAACTTTTTTTGGTTATAGTTTATATAGTCTGGTGTAGCAGAAAATGGACCACAACCTGCTATTACTGCTAATGTGGAGTAGACAGCATTACTGCCAGATGGATTCATAACTGGCTGATCAACCTCACTCAATGTGTAGTTCTTAATGGAACTACATCTACATGGAGGGAAGTGTGCATTGGGGTACCTCAAGAGTCTGCCCAATACTCTTCAATATCTTCATAAATGACTTAGATGAGGGAATAGAGTGGAATTCATCAAATTTGCAGATGACATGAAGCATTAACAGAGAGATAGAATCAAGATCACGTGAAGTGACAAGGACAAAAAGCAAAGGGTGGAAACTTATTAAGAAAAGATCCAATCTAGAAATAAAGAGAAATTTCCTGACAGAACAATTACCGTATTTTCCAAACTATAAGACACACTTCCCCCCCACCCCAAAAAAAGTGGGTGGAAATGTCTGTGCATCAGAGTGAATATTGTGGCAGGGGGAGGGGGTTTGTGCAGTGCCAATCAGCTGTTCTAGGCCTATCGCCACCTATCACCACCACCACCACTTTGCCACCGACCGTTCGCCACCGATCACACCAACCAGTGGCAAATGGGCCACAGTGGCAGCAGTGAATGGGTTGTGGTGGTGAATGGGTGACGGTGGCAAACAGGTGGCAGCAGTGGCAAATGGGAAGCGGCAAACAGGTGGTGGAAAATTGTTCGACTGGCGACTCCCAGGGGGAGGGCCTTCTCTGTGGGGGCTCCAACCCTTTGGAATGAACTGCCCCCGGAGATACGGAATATCCCTGATCTCCGTGCTTTCCGCCGTGCCCTCAAGACCCTGATGTTCCAACAGGTGGGGCTAAAGATACGAACATGTCAATGATTTTTTTAAAAATGTTATCTAATTCTGGGTTTTATTTAATTGACCAAACTAAGTTATAATTTTAATTAGCAATTTTATGATGTTTGTGTGTCTATATTTTTCTTGACTGTACACCGCCTTGAGTCCTACGGGAGAAAGGCGGTATAGAAATATAATAAGTAAATAAATAAATAAATAAATAAATAAATAAATAAATAAATTGGCAGTGGTGGCAACAGGCCGCAGTGGCAGCAGCGGCAAATGGGCCACAGTGAGCCTTGGTAGTACAGTGGTTTAAGGCACCCTGTTATTAAGCTGGTTATTAAGACCAGCTGCCTGCAATTACTGCAGGGTTCGAATTTCGCCAAGGCTCAAGGTTGACTCAGCCTTCCATCCTTTCTAAGGTAGGTAAATTGAGGACCCAGTTGTGGGGGCAATAAGCTGACTTTGTATAAATATACAAAAGGATGAAGGCTATTGCTGAGCACATTGTAAGCCTCCCTGAGTCTTCGGAGAAGGGCGGCATATAAATCAAATTTTTTTAAAAAAGAATGGGCAGTGGTGGCAGCGAACAGCCAACTGCGAGTGGGCCATGGTGGCGAGGACGCTAGCCAGATGAATACCAGATCAATGCTGGGAGGCAGACACAGATTTTTTTTTCTTGTTTTCCTCCTCTAAAGCTAATGTGCATCTTATAGTCCAGAGTGTCTTATAGTCCAAAAAAATACTGTAATCAATGGAATGTCTCGTCTTCAGAAATTTTGGGTGCTCCATCACTGGAGGTTTTTAAGAAGAGATTGGATAGCCATTTCTGAAATGTTATAAGGTCTCCTGCTTGAACAGGGGGTGAGACTATAAGATTTTTAAGGTCCCTTTCAACTCTTATTATTCTATTCTGTTCTATTCTAATTTCTTAAACAAGAAGCCAACTTACCACTTCACACTTTTTGCTATGTAACCACTGGTCATTAGTGCAGTGTTCTGCCTATCAAAAGGGAGTTATTTCTGTAAAACCTTCCTGAGAGGGAAAAAAATCAGCATCCCCACTTGTTCGCAGCTAGTCCAACTGCCATCTGACTGTTTTTCTACAGAATCATTATGAATGCATAGTCATACTTATAGGACACAGAAATTAAACACTGTTTAAAATTTATAATATGTGTTGAACAGTTTGTTTTAAAACTGTGTTGTTAGAATGTTGATCAGAAATAAAATGTTTTAGGTGATTTTAATATTTGAAAATGTTTAGAAATCTGAACCCTTTTACAGTCTGATAATTAAGCAATTATATTTAGGATGAATACCTTGATTCAACAGTTAACAGTACATGGCTGTAGGGACCTGCCCCAGCTGGTCTCTCAGAAAAGCAAAACTCTTGACTCCATTGAGTTCAATCAAAAGAACTTTTACTGAGAGAGTACAGTTGCAGTAAAGTCAGGTGAAATCTGAAAAAGGCCCCGGAAAGTAAAAAGCAATTCTTTCGTGTCCCCCAAACAGAAGCCCCTAAGCAGTCCACCGGCAGCTAATGTGATACCATAAGGTTTTGAGATAATGGTTCACTCTTAGGCCATAACCTTGAAACCAGGCTGGAACCGTCTGGGAGGGAGTCTGCTCTGTCTCCAAAGACAATCCCCCTCTCTAATTCCCAGACAGTTACAGCAAAAGCAAAAGCATGTGAAAAATGCCAGCAAGCTGTCCTCCTCCACTTCCAACAGAGTGGCAGGACATGGTAGTGGACTTGACAATGGCCTTATGGAGACTGGTAAACTTCACTGGTATTTCCATTACATATAGATTGAACAGATAAAAAACAGAATGAAATAGAAATCCTAATGTGTAAGATGAGAAAGCAAATATGACGTCATTCATAGAAACCTAATGAGAAGAATTGGGTATAATTTTGTACATGTATTGTAATTGCCTTTCAAGCTAGCACGTATCCATTAATCCATTAATAATTGTTTCTTGAACCTGCAGTAGCTCTTACTTTAGTGCATGCAAGATTTGTAAGTCCAAATTGAGGTTAGCCTGTGCGCAATCCAGGCTATTTAGTATTTTTAAAATTACATACAATGAGGCCTGGGACTCCTATTCATGAGACCACCAGTGCAACATACCCTGCTTTACTGGGCAGTTAGGCAGCATCATCTGTGAATCTCTTCAAGTGAGGGAATTGCCTGAGGGGGATGCCCCTCCGCCATGGAATTAGCAGGGAGATATGCTTGGGCCTTAGTGCCACAGAGCAAAAAGGAGAAGCTTTGTGTGGAGGTAGGTGAAGGGAATAGTTTCAGTCTAATTCTGAATGGGGTGTCTCTCTGTGTGTGCACGCGTATATATGCAGCTACTTTTACAATACAGGCAATACAAACATGCTAGACAAATTTCCCTCCCACCAGACAAAAGTCCAAGGTGTTCAGAACTTGCTGTGGCAATCACTCCCAAATATCATTCCTACATGAATCCATTTAACTGATCAGTTACAATTGTGAATGAAGCAAAGAAAGAAAACCTTACAATGAATTTCCATCCTCCCCCATAGTCTTTCCAGCTGTCTTCTGGGGATTGAAAAGAGTCTTTAATCTTCACTGGTCCATCTCAGGGTCCTTGCTTTCATGTCTGCTGGGTGGCATTAGGCTTGGCTTGGTGGTAAAGGTGGTCAGTCAGACTTGGGAAGGTCAGCTCCACTCTGGTTGCTGCAATGACTTTCTAGTGGAAGGCTGGATCTAGTGGAAGGCTGGACCCAATTCCTGGCTCAAATCGATGGTCTCCTCTGAAGGCAGCATCTGCGTCAGTGTGATCTGCTTCCACAGGTTGTAGAGTTATCTGTGCAGGGCTGAAAGACATGAGAACAGGGTCCCCTCCCCGCTTTTGTGGGTAATCTTCCCAGGAAAGGCATTGTAACAGGATTAGAGATGTGGGGGAGGCTGGAGTGGGGGAGGTAGACAGCTTGCAGGCAGAGTTTGAGGGAAAAAACAACATCAGTACTACAGTTATTAAACAGATAGACCAGTTATAACAAAATGGGGACATCACAGATGAGGAAAAAAAACTGGATTCACATGCTTCAGAAAAAGGATGGACAGATAAAACCATACAGTAAATGCAAGAATGAAACTTTTCCTGTAAGTGAACTTAAAACATTCTCTCATAACCTTGGGCTTTTCTTAAAGGTACAGAGAGGGAAGGAAAAAAATAACACTTTTCTTTACTCTGTTTTTGTTGGCCAGCCAAACACAGGACAAATGCTCCTTTTTCCCCTCCCCCTCAATGCTTTAACTCCTCTTCCCCCTCCCTTAACATTATATCAAAGTTCTTGTCTCTAGGGATCAGATAATTTAACAGTTGCAATTATCTTAAGGGCACACAAAGATTTAGACACACACATACACACAAAGATAAGAGAAACAAAACAGAAAAGGAAAACAGAACTTTCATGTTCACACGCACGCACACACTGGTCATTCCCATCATAAATCTCAATTAAATTAAGCACAAATCTTAACAAACATACCACATGGTTGCATGGAAGACAGAGAACTTCCTATTTATATAATTCCCTTTTCTTTTAAGTACCTTTATTTAGCCAGACTGGTTTTCCAGCTTCATCTCTGAGCAAAGCCCACTCTTTACACAATTTGCTCACATCTTCTTACCATCTTCTTGCTGGGGGCAGGGAGCTGGGGCTGAGTTTCTGTCTTAAGATTTCTATTTCTCTTTTAGGGGAAATATTCTGCCTTTTTTTTTTTAATTTTTAATTTTTTTATTAATTTTAGAAACCACATAATACATTTATAAATGCAAATAAAACAATTTACAACAAACATCATCTTTATAACATCTACCTATAATATCTAAATTGTTACAATATCAATATCCTATATTCTTCAATATACAATAATTCTCTCACCCTATATAATGATATTATTTTATTGATATCTCGTATCTCTTAAATTTCATTTGATGTAAAAATTTATTTCACTCTATTGATATCTTTTCTTTTATTTAATTTTTCTTTCTTTCTTCTTCTCTTTTTTTTTCCCACTTCCCTCTAACCATTTATACCATTTTTGCCAGACCAGATAATATTCAGATTCTTCCTTTCCTTGGATCTCCTTGGTAAGTTTATCCATCTCAGCGCATTCCATAATTTTGAATATTAATTTCTCTTGAGTCGGGACCTCTTCTTGTTTCCAATTTTGCGCGTATATAATTCTTGCTGCAGTCAAAATGTGTGTTATTAAATATATTATTTCTTTTTCATATTTGCTTGTAGGTATTCCTAATAAATAAGTTTCTGGCTTTAAGGGCACCTTTTGAGTTATTATTTGTTCCAGTTGTATTTTTATATTGTTCCAGAATTTTTTAGCTTTGGGACATGACCACCATATATGATAGTATGTCCCTTTATTCTGCCTTTTTAATATTTCCTAGAATATTTCATTTTTCTAGGAGAGGGGTGGGTGCTAACTTCCTATACTTCATAGAAAGAAGAAATAAATTCCTAACATGATTTAGGAAAGGGGTGAATTATACATCCAAACTGATAAAAATGTAGTATGAAATAAACTTTTTCACCTTAAACTGGAATATATTTAGAATTTATTTATTCAATTTTTACATCCCAGTAATTCTGGCTGGTTGTTACATCTCAGGATGTTGAGAATGCTAGCTAAATTATCCTATAATCATTGATTGTGATAATAGAAATTTATTGAGTGCCACATGAAAATATCATAAGACCAGAGAAGATCAATATTAAGATTGAGATCTTGCCAGGGGCAATGCTCCCTAAGACTAAGATGTATGCAATGGCCCCCAACTAGATGGGGAGCTAAGAGACTTTGTTGATAAAAAAAATTAGCCAGGGGCTTCATCTAGTTAGTGAAGTCTGAATGGCAGCCCCTGTGCTGTTTAAAGAGAAAAAAGATGGGTCATTGAGACTGTGTGTGGATTTCAATGGAATAAACTATATCTGTGTGGACATGTACCCCCTCCCTCACATGAAAGACATGCTGGGGTACTTGTCAAAAGGAAAGATGTTTACTAAACTGGACCTGAGGGAGGCATACTACCATGTGAGAATTAAAAAAGGGGATGAGTGGAAGACCACATTTAACTGCCTCTTGGGATGCTACTAATTTAGAATGATGCCTTTTGGGCTGCAGGGAGCACCAGCTGTGTTCATGCAACTGATAAATGAAGTGTTGCATGGGCATTTGTACAAGGGGGTCCTTGTGTACTTGGATTATATCCTCATCTACTCTGAGATGATGGAGAAACTGGTGCACCAGGTGCTTAGAAAACTACTGGATGCTAAGCTACATGACAAACTGTCAAAATGTGAGTTTCATAAAATCAGTCTAGACTACTTAGGGAGTACTGGATGTCATGTGAGAGAATAGAATGGGCTCAGAGAAGGTGAAAGCCATTTTGGAGTGGCAAGCCCCACAAACCCCAAAGCAACTGCAGAGTTTCTTAGGTTTTGCCAACTTTTATAGACAGTTTATTCCCTCATTTTCTCAGATCACCTTGCTGATCACAGAGTTGCTCAAAATGAGTAGAGGCAGAGTGAATCCCAAGCCCAGCCAGCCGGTAAACTGGACTATGGAATGCCAGGTGGTGTTCAAGAAGCATAAATGGCTTTTTGAGGCTAAGCTGGTCCTCAAACACCCAAACCCAGATAAATTGTTTGTAATACAGACAGATGCAAGCAATATGACAATGGTGGCAGTCCTTCTCCAGAAGAACACAGGAGGAAAGTTGCAGCCCTGTGCCTACATATCCTGCAAACTAAATGAGACTGAGAGACATTGGGCAGGGTGGGAGAAATAAGCTTTTGTGGTTCGTTGGGCCCTGCTAACATGGAAGCAGTTCCTAGAAGGCAGTAAGGTCCCCTTTGAAGAATGGACAGATCATGAAAACATGGAGTATCTGAGGACCCCCATAAACTCTCCCTGAAGCAAGTGCTATGGGCCCAATACTTCAACTGATCTGATACATTCTGGGAGGAAAGAACTTCTTAGTGGATGCACTCTCCCAGATGCCCCAGTACAAGAGCACTTGTACTCTCTCGCCACAGGAGAGCAGGTTGGTGTCAACTGCACACTCCAGAGACTGCAGGCACTGTCTGATGACGTCACCAGAGCCACGGTGACCTCCTCCGGAATTTTGTAAGGCACCCTCACCACAGCTGGACTGGACAGGCGGCGGAGTGTCTCTGGGTGGCCTGGACAGTACTTGTCCCTCCTGGCTTCTCCTGCATGTGTTGCTGAGCAGGAAGCCTGGAGCTGCGCGAGGATGAGTTCATAGCTGCCTTGCTTGCCATGCCTGGGGTGTGGCTGGCTGGCTGGGAGCACAGAGGAGAGTGGGAAGGACCCAATTGCTAATGAGTGGGGTGGGGCTGGATTAAGGGTCACCTGGGTGGTAGGCTTTATAAGGTGGTGGGGAGCACGGAGCATTAGCTCCAACAATACCTTCATGTAGTTGTTTATGGATGTCAGTTTGTGCCAGTAAACAGGATTCAAACCATCATTTGCGTGTGGAGTTTTCATTGTGTATTGGAACCTGCCAGGTGAATCATAAAAAGAAGAAAAAAACCATTTTCATATTGTGGATTGTTTAAATACATGAAGGTTTTAAAATTATTCTATAGCAATTAATTTTAAACCTGTTTTCTTCAATATTTTCACCTCTCATTGTTAAAGATCTGCTGTGCTTCTGTTGCTAAACTTTGAATACTATAAACCATTAGGGGACATATTCCAAAGTCTATTTTCATTCATGTCAAGTGATTTTTTTCCCTAGACTTTCTTGGATTTCAAATTTCTTCTGAGCGCTTCTAAACTACATACCCACCACTATCATAGTGTAGCATTTTGAGGAAAACACATGTAGCAACAGTCAAGCAATCTTTGGATGAAACATGCCTGATGTAACTGATCTTCCTTTTGAAGAGTCTCTGACAGGTTTTCCAGAATTTCCTCAATCATATATTGAATGCTAACAATCTCAAGCATCAAAGTAGAGGCATAAAGTGAGCTGTCCTGATATATCTAAGATGTCTAAAATTATATATTTTCCATATATTTTAAAAGATTAGCAACTAGATGATAACCAGCCCAAATTGGCTTGCAGTTCTAAATTGGTCAAGTTTTCTTAACCAGCTGAGTTACATTCACAAAAAGTACATGTATTCATTGACTTACAATAGTTCATTTAGTTACCATTCAAAGTTACAACAGCACTGAAAAAAGTGACTTATGACCATTTTTTACACTTATGACTCTTGCAACATCCTCATGGTCACCTGATCAAAATTCAAATATTTGGCAATGGACTCATATTTATGACAGTTGCAATATCCTGTCCCCCTTTTGTGACCAGAAAAGTCAATGGGGAAACCAGATTCACTTAACAACCATGTTACTAACAACTGCTGTGATTCACTTAGCAACTATGGCAAGAAAAGTCATAAAGTGGGGCAAAATTCACTTAACAAAAGTTTCACTTAGCAACAGAAATTTTGGGCTCAATTGTGGTTGTAAGTCGAGTACTATCTGTACTCCTAATGTAGAAAGGAATTTTAGTGATCTGCTGGAAATTTCCGTATAACATAAAGGGAACAAGAGAATAATCAATCTCGGCTATTAGAGAATGTGTTTTGAGAAGCCACTTGGTATTAGCTGGTATATTTATTTTTTAAAATATACATTATATTTATATTGTATTTTGTATTGTATTGTATTTTATTTTCAGTTCTGTTACCCACCTAGAGTTGCACTGGTGAGATGGATTGATATAAGATTACATCAATCAATAAATCAACCAATCAATCAACTGTATTAAAATTCAGAACATTTTGGGTTCTTCTTCATGATATTTCATGATCCAAAGTATTTTAGGAGGTATGGTGTAATTAATAATAATAGAAAAAGGAAAGATATGTAAAAATAGTTGATACTTTTATTATTATCTGTAGCTCTTGATAAGAAGATAGGATAGGATAGGATAGGATAGGATAGGATAGGATAGGATAGGATAGGATAGGATAGGATAGGATAGGATAGGATAGGAAAAGAGAAGAGAAGAGAAGAGAAGAGAAGAGAAGAGAAGAGAAGAGAAGGATAGCATAGCATGGCATAGCATAGCATAGCATAAAATGATAAGATGATAATGAAAAAGATAGGATAGGATAGGATAAGATGAGACGAGATAAGATAACCTTTATTGTCATTTTTGTCATATCTTTCTATTTTTGCAAGACATTATTACTTATACCATATCCATAGACAAATTCCTACATTCTCAATTTTCTTCAGGATCTTATTAATTGAGTCCAACTGCAACTTTCTCTGTCCTCCCTTTCCTCTTGATCCCTTTACTTATGCTTCTTCAGTTCAATCCTCAATCATTTTCTTTGTGTGGCCAAACCACCTCAGCATACTTTTCTCAAATTGTCACTCTTACTTGTATTAAATCCACTTTCATTCAAGAGCTATTCATTCTTGATTCTGTCTTTTGTTTTACTACACACTACCACAGCCATACATATAAATATGTCTATGTGCTTGTGTGTGTATATTATACAAACCACCAAGGAAAATAATTAGTTTTACAAAATTAATTTCCGCTTTACTTCTCCACCCCACTATCAATCTTTCCTTATATATATTAATATTTGCTTAATTATTTTGCTGTAAAACTTTAGCACTCCCTTGTCTTTTGCAGCTTCAAATGGTTTAATTAATATTTCATTAGTGCCTTGTGCTTTTCTGTTTCATAGCTAGTATACTGCTTCTACTGATTGTCCAAAACCAAGACTATATAATTCTTGATTAGTAAGTCTATTCTCTTTGTTTGTAAGTCTATTCTTTTTCTACAAATATTTCTGCCATTCTAGAATTCTGATTGTAAAGAGTTTCAATATGGTCTTTCTTTTAACATTATTTGACTCTATAAGAGTTATTTTGTAAATTTGCTCGAGTTTAGCTATAAATTTTCTTGCAATTCTGTGCCTCCTAGATTATTGAATTTATACATCCCCAAAATCTTGTCATTTCAAGTTCCTTTGTTTCTCTAATTTTTGCATTCTAATCACCTATCAATAGTACAATCTCCTTTTCTGATATTACTTTTAGTACATACAGTAATTTGGCAAATAATTATTTAATATTTTTCACTATTCTTTTTGCAAGAACAAAAATTGGTATAACTTTGATGCAATTTATCAATAATCTTAGCCTCATTACCCCTCAATTTGTTCATATAATGTTTTATAACTGGTTTAGTTTGATTCCACCTTCAGTGGGAAGTGCTGAGAAAAACAAAGTGGAAAAGTTTAGGGGAGAAGTAATGGAGACTTAAATATGGGGCAAGCAGCTGCCACAACTATCTGGAAACCTGAGCAGGCAGATTTATGGAAGCCGTACCTCAGCAAAATGGTCCTTCAAGCTTTGTTCCACTCCTTATTTGTTGTGATAGAATGTGGATTGATGCAAAAAAGGAAGAGGGGAACACCAAATTATTGCAGAAAAAGACATTTCTGCATACTGTCTTTGACGGCTGTTTGCTTTTGATTCTTAAACCAAAGATTGAAAAAACAGCTTAGTCTGAAACTCTATGTACATTTAATTGAAATAAATGAGTGCTTACACAATGGTGGTGAATATAGTTACATCATATATTGGTACAGCAGATTTCTTCTAAGTTATCTTTACTCGAGTCCTACTAAATCCAGTAAGACACAGTAAGTACCAGTGGTGGGATTCAGCCAGTTCACACCACTTCAGGAGAACCGATTGTTAACTTCCTGAACAGTTTGGCGAACTGGTTGTTGGAAGAAATCATTTGGGCAGAGAACTGATTGTTAAATTATTTGAATCCCACCACTGGTAAATACCATTGTTTCTGCAGAATTTAACTCAATATATTAAGATGTTTATTTACAGCCAAATTACAAGGAGAAAAAATGCAGGCAGAACTGAATATATCAAGGAATAATACAATATTAAATGCTAAGTGGCTTTTTTTTAACCTTCAGAGCATGATGAATGCCTCACCAACAAACAGGACTGTGATGAAAATGCATTGTGTTTCAATACTGTAGGAGGACATAACTGTATTTGCAAACCAGGTTATACTGGAAATGGTACCATATGCAAAGGTAAGATATCACAACATGATTCAGATTTCAAAACCCCTTTGTTTCTCTAATCTTTGCATTACAATCATCCATTGTTAGTACCATTTCTTTTCTTGATGCTGCATTTAACACCAGATATTTATTTTTAACACTTTATGTGCTAAACTTGCTTTTGTACCTGAAAGATGAATGTGATTGTAGTTCTGAAAAATTCAAAGGGTAAGTAAGTTTGATCAATTTAGATATATCAGCAAAATAATGATACATTATTATGTGAAATCATCCAAGGTCAAAAAGGTTATAGAGAGTGATGAAGATGACTATAGCAGTTATGCAGCCTTGTCATCACAGCAAAAAGGGATAAAATATATCTGAAGCCATGTGGGCGGGGAGGGGGATAAGTACAAATCTGCAGGATTCTTTTAGAAGATTTACTGTGTATTCAAATTAGACTTAAATAATTTGTATTCAGATATTTGGAAAATATCCTTCTCTCCCACTTAAAATAGAATTGAAGATCTTATAATTTTTCCTCTTAAAATTTTCTTCAGTGGTTTCAGCCTTTTGCAAGGATGGTTGTAGAAATGGTGGAATTTGCATTGCCTCCAATGTCTGTGCCTGTCCACAAGGATTTACAGGCTCAAGCTGTGAATCTGGTAAGAGATCCTTTACTATATTTACTAAGCACATAACTGAAGTTTTGTGTATAACAAAAAATAAGAATATCTTCTTGAACACCATGGTTTCTGTTGAATGAGACAAGAATTGCCAGGACCTCTATGAACCTGAAGCTTATTCTATGAAAATAGAGCTAAAAAAATTGTCCATTTTTGGCAACATTTTTTTCTTTAAAAAGTAAAAATGTGTGGAGGAGCAAACTCCTCCTTTTTTCATCTTTAATCCTGTTCCATTGCCACAGTAAAAATTATTTTCAGGAATTAATATGCTTTTCTCCTTGTTCAGTTACATTCTTTGAGTGGAATTATTCTCCCTTGACTATACTTTTATTTGCACTTAATGAATATTGTGTGTAAAAACATAAGAAAGGCTAAGCTACTGTATATATAAGTCTTCCCCTTGAAATTATGAAAGAAAGTAATTATTTGAAAAGCATTTCACGTCCTAGAATTCTGGGCAGCTAAGTTGTTGCTATAATGTTGAGTTCTGCTGTATTTTCTTTTTTCCCTATAAAAGCCGATTTTGAAAATGCAGATTTTGAAAATTCCCAATAGAAATTTATCAGATATTTAACAAAAGAAGTAAGATGGATGTTGCAATATTATTGGACTCTGCAAGGAGAGTGAAGTCTGGATATTATTATTATTATTATTATTATTATTATTATTATTATTTAATCTTTAGTGAGATTCACAGCCTTTGAGGCTGGTTAATAGCTCAGCAGCTCAAGTCCTAACCAAGGACCTAGGAACTGTTTAGGTATCGTCGGAGGATGTAAGCTGTTCCGAGTAAGGTGGTTTTTTGTAGAATCAAAATGTTCAAGTCCGGCAAATTTAGAATTTCTGAATAAAAGGGTAGCCCTTTGGGTATTGCTCCAAGGGCTCCAATTACAATTGGGACATTATTATTATTATTATTATTATTATTATTATTATTATTATTATTATTATTATTATTATTATTATTATTAAAATTTTTATATCACCCTTCTCCCGAAGGACTCAGGGCAGTGAACAACCAAGATTAAAATACATACAATATGAAAATTAAAATAATTTAAAACATAATTAAATCAATTTGGCTTCCCCAATTTAAAACCCCTTATCCATAAAATTAACCAGTTAAAAATTTTAAGCCAGCCCGGCTTGCTGAAATAGAAAAGTCTTCAGGGCCCGGCGGAAAGTATGGGGGTCCGGGATCAGTCGTATCCCTGGGGGTAGCTCGTTCCAGAGGGCGGGTGCCCCCAAAGAGAAGGCTCTCCCCCTGGGGGCCACCAGTCAACATTGTTTGACCGATGGCACCCTGAGGAGACCCTCTCTGTGGGAGCCTATTGGCCAGTGGGAGGTTATCGGTGGCAGAAGAGGGTCTCGTAGATACCCAGGCCCTAAGCCATGGAGCGCTTTAAAGATGAGAACCAATACCTTGAAGTGCACCCGGAAGACCACCGGAAGCCAGTGCAGCTCGCGCAGGGGAGGTGTTACATGGGAGTGCCATGTCGCCCCCATAATCACCTGCGCGGCTGCATTCTGGACCAATTGGAGCCTCCTCAAGGGGAGCCCCATGTAGAGCGCATTACAGTAGTCCAGGCGGGAACTGATGAGGGCCTGAGTGACCGTGCATAAGGAGTCCCGATCCAGAAAGGGGCGCAACTGACATATCAGGAGAACCTGATAAAAAGACCCCTGGCCACGGCCGTCATATGCTCTTCTAAAGACAGCCGTGCATCCAGGAGGACACCCAAGTTAGGAGCCCTCTCCGTGGGGGCCAATGACTTGCCCCCAATAGCCAGCGATGGCACCAGCTGGCTATATCGGAACGCCGGCAACCCCAGCCACTTGGTCTTAGAGGGGTTATGTTGGAGCCTGTTCCTCCCCATCCAGACCCGCACAGCCTCCAGGCACCGGGACATCACTTCAAGGGCATCATTGGGGTGGTCTGGGGTGGAGATGTACAGCTGGCACTGCACTCCAAAACCACGGATGATCTCACCCAGCAGCTTCACATAAATGTTGAACAGGAGAGGCGAGAGGACCGACCCTTGCAGCACCCCACAAACAAGGTGCCTTGAGGTCGACCTCTGCCCCCCTGCCAACACAGACTGCGACTAGTCGGAGAGATAGGAGGAGAACCACCTTAAAACAGTGCCTCCCAATCCCAACCCCTCCAGCCGGCGCAGCATGATACCATGGTCGATGGTATCAAAAGCCACTGAGAGGTCTAATAGGGCCGGAACAGAGGAGCAGCCCCTGTCCCGAGCCCTCCAGAGATCATCAACCAATGCAACTAATGCCGTTTCCATGCTGTACCCAGGCCTGAAGCCGGACTGGAACGGATCTAGATAGACAGTTTCATCTAGGTATTGCGGGAGCTGTCATGCCACCACACTCTCAACAACCTTCGCCACAAAGCGAAGGTTGGAGACTGGATGGTAGTTTGCCAAAACAGCCGGGTCGAGAGAGGGCTTCTTGAGGAGGGGCCTCACCACCATTTAAACCAACATCTTTATTAATTCATGAATCTTGGATTCCATAAGAAATTATTATCTCTTGCAGTCTTTCAGGAGTTCTGAGTCATTTATGAATATTAGAATAGAATAGAATAGAATAGAATAGAATAGAATAGAATAGAATAGAATAGAATAGAATAGAATAACAGAGTTGAAAGGGACCTTGGAGGTCTTCTAGTCCAACTCCCTGCTTAGGCAAGAAACCCTACACCACTTCAGACATAAGGTTATCCAACATCTTCTTAAAAACTTCCAGTGTTGGAGCATTTAAACCTTCTGGAGGCAAGTTGTTCCACTGATTAATTGTTCTGTCAGGAAATTTCTCCTTAGTTCTAAGTTGCTTCTCTCCTTGATTAGTTTCCACCCATTGCTTTTTGTCCTACTCTCAGGTGCTTTGGAGAATAGCCTGATTCCCTCTTCTTTGTGGCAGCCCCTGAGATATTGGAACACTGCTATAATGTCTCCCCTAGTACTTCTTTTCATTAAACTAGACATACCCAGTTCCTTCAACCATTCTTTATATGTTTATATATCCAGTCCACTAATCATCTTTGTTGCTCTTCTCTGCACTCTTTCTAGAGTCTCGACACCTTTTTTACATCGTGGCAACCAAAGCTGAATGCAGTATTCCAAATGTGGCCTTACCAAGCATTATAAAGTGATATTAACACTTCACGTGATCTTGATTCTATCCCTCTGTTTATGCAGCCTAGAACTGTGTTGGCTTTTTTGGCAGCTGCTGCACACTGCTGGCTCATATTTAAATGGTTGTCCACTAGAACTCCAAGATCTCTCTCACAGAGAGAAAGGGAGAGATGGGAGGGGGGAGAGAGAGGGAGAAACAGATGGGGAGAGGGAGGGAGAGAAAGAAAGAGAGAGAGAAAGAGAGATGAGAGAGGGAGGGAGAGAAAGAAAGAGAGAGAGAAAGAGAGATGAGAGAGGGAGGGAGAGGGAGCTAGAGATAGGGAGAGAGAGAAAGAGAGATTGGAGAGGGAGAGAGGGAGAAAGAGAAAGAAAGATGGGAGAGAGGGAGAGGGAGGGAGAGAGATGAGAGAGAAAGAGAGATGAGAGGGAGGGAGGGAGATAGAGAGGGAGAAAGAGATGGGGAGAGGGAGGGAGAGAAAGAGAGATGAGAGGGAGGGAAGGAGAGGGAGATTGAGAGAGAGGGAGAAAGAAAGAGAGAGAAGGGAGAGGGAGAGAGGGACAGAAAGAGAGAAAAAGAAAGAGAGAGAGAGAAAGATGAAAAGGAGGGAGGGAGAGAGAGGGAGAGAGAGAGAGGGAGAAAGAGAAATGAGGGAGGGAGGAAGAGGGAGCTAGAGATAGGGAGAGAGAGAAAGAGAGATTGGAGAGGGAGAGAGGGAGAAAGAGAAAGAAAGATTGGAGAGAGGGAGGGAGAGAGAAAGAGAGATGAGAGAGAGGGAGAGAGGGAGACAGAGAAAGAAAGATGGGAGAGAGGGAGGGAGGGAGAAAGAGATGAGAGAGAAAGAGAGATGAGATAGAGAAGGAGAAAGAGATGGGGAGAGGGAGGGAGAGAAAGATGAGAGGGAGGGAAGGAGAGGGAGATTGGGAGAGAGGGAGAAAGAGAGAGAAGGGAGAGGGAGGGAAAGAGGGACGGAAAGAGAGAGAAAGAAAGAAAGAGAGAGAGAAAAAGATGAAAAGGAGGGAGGGAGGGAGGGAGAGAGAGAGATCTGTTTCCCATAAAAAAGAAATCACTGACAGCCACAAAACCTGCGTAGGCATGGCTGGGTCATGTGACTCTGTGGGAGCGAGTGACATCGAGTTGGCCATGCCCACCCAGGTTTTGTGGCTCCCAGTGTTTTGTTTTCTGTGGGAAATGGGTCCAAATGGCTCTTTGAGTGTTTAAGGTTGCAAACCCCTGTTATATATAGTGCAACTCCACCTCCTCTTTTATTTGGTCTATTTCTTTTAAATAATTTAAATCCTTCTAGCTGTATATTCCATTTATAGGTTTCATCCCACCAAGTTTCTGTAATGGCAACAATATCATATCTGTCCTCATTTATTTGAATTTCTAATTCACCCTCTTAATTCTCTCTTAGGCCAATTCATATTGAGTTTTCCAAATTATTCACTCTGCTTGTTTGGGGCAGGGTTAGTAGTATGAATGGTTAGTTGCATGGTGAACAATAAACTTAGGCCCTACATCAGGGATGTCAAACTCGATTTTATTGAGGGCTAGATCAGCATTGTGGTTGTCCTCCAGGGGCCAGGGCGGAGGATGAGCATGGCCAGGGTGGCCGCAGCCAACAGCGTGTCCCAGGGAGTGTGGCCAGCTTGTAGCTTGGCTTGGGGTGCCTGTAGGGGCTTGGAGGGATTAGGAAGGGAATCCAGGGGTTTCCAGGTGGGGCAGTGGGCAAGAGGCTCATCCCATGGGATGAGGTGAGGTAGAGGCAGGGGATGGAGCAGCTGAAGCTGGAAATCATTGGCGAACGTGCACTCATTGCTCTTTGTGCATGGGGGCTGGTTGTTTCTGGCTGCAGCCGCAGCCTGCCAACCCCATAGCTGGTGCATTTGTAGACCTGAACAAGCTTCTGGTGGCCTTGGTGGTGGCAGCAGCCCATGGCTGTGTGAGGGGAATGTGGTCCATGCACAGACCAAGGGCAAGACCCATGAGGGGGCCAAGGAGATGACCAGCGGGTACCTGCTCTCCAACCATAAGCAAAAACAGATGGGCCTGAGTAGGTGAGCCAATGGTGTCCAGCAGCAGCCACCCCACCTCCTCACTTTGTCTCAGTCTGTGGCGGTGGCAGTAGCCAGAGGCAGAGGCACAGCGGGGAGGCACGCAGTCCAGCCTGAATGCACTGGGCAGCCACCTGCCTTGTTCCAGCCAAGTGGGATGGAGCAGGCATGTCCAGTGGTCTGCATCACATGGCTCCCCTGACTCTGCCTGCTGCTGGTGCCACTGCCGCCATCATGTCTGCTTCTTGGAGGGCCAGCCCAGTGGTCTCAGTGGGCTGTGAAGCTCATGCTGCCGAATATTTCCCACACACATGCACACACATACACACATGCATGAAAGGTCGGCAAGAGGGGTATGGAGATGCCGGTGTGGGCACGCTCTGATTTGCAACATGGTGGCATCCAGCCTTAGATCTGTGGTGCTGCCTCGGCCCTGCCCCCTGGATGTGCGCATAGGAGGCAATAAGCATGCAATGAGCGCACAAGGAATGGCATCCTGGGTGAAAGGGAAGCACTCAACAACAACAATGCAATGACTATTTCCTACAGGTTGTATCAGTGGTGGGATTCAAATAATTTAACAACTGGTTCTCTGCCCTAATGATTTCTTCCAACAAACAGTTCACCAAACTGTTCAGAAAGTTAACAACCAGTTCTCCCGAAGTGGTGCAAACTGGCTGAATCCCACCACTGGGTTGTATTAATATTTCATAGAACTCTAGATGTTACACTCTGTAGGCTGTTTCCATCTCTTCTGGGATAATTTTATTTTGCCAGCATTAAATATATATATATTAAGCATCTTCAGAACATTATATTACATTGCTATGTATACTTGAAAAAATTGCTCTGTTAAAATGATACATATAGAACTAATTTAGATATCATGTTTGCCTTACAACCAGCTGAAAAATTAGTGAACACAAATACCTACACACTGACATTTATTCATAAAACACAAATACATATTTTCTCCAAATGGTTAGTACCCAATACCAACTCACTAGGAATTAGATTCAAGCAACAATTGCACATGTAAGAATTATACTGTTCAGAGGACTGGGATATAGCATTACTAACCGCACTGATTTAGTTATTTCAAATTTATATATTAGAGATGTGTAAGTGCAAAATAATTTCACTGTGTTCCTATTACAGTATTGTTTTTTCTTTATTATGCTTGCATTATGTTGTGGTTTTTTACTCTAAATTATAGAGGGGAGAGTATTTTGTATCCTAGTTTTAATATTGCCAAGTACTTGGGAATAAATTTTATTTGAAAAAATATGGATGCTTTAATGGATGCTTTAATGGGTCTCCTTGCATCCCTAGACTCCATCTTCTGATGCCAGCAATCTAAATTGAGGACTCCCTATATTCTTAATGTTTGACTGCATTTCCTTCCTTCCTTCCTTCCTTCCTTCCTTCCTTCCTTCCTTCCTTCCTTCCTTCCCTCCCTCCCTCCCTCCCTCCCTCCCTCCCTCCCTCCCTCCCTCCTTCCTGTACAGAATATAAATTCTCAGCTAAACTATGAGCAAACTTAATTGGCACTCACTTGAAGGCAAGTGACATCAATGTTGTTGACATCAATGAAGCCTGTAATTGTAATACTTGCTTTCTATAATCAAATGCTGCTGAAGATATATTGGAGGAAAAAATTTTAGAGTACTAGTTTGTGTTGAAACCAATTAACTAAATGAATTTAATTAACACTTTTTTTTCTAGACAGTCAATGACTAGACTAAGACATATATGTCTATACTTCATAGGAAGGGTGGATTTACAATTCACATTTTTATTATCAATCTCAGAGAGACCACAGTTTTTGGCAGTAAATAAATATTGTGTTTTTCAGAGTATAAGATGTACCTTTTTCCCCCTAAAAGGGGGTGAAAATTTAGGTGCGTCTTATACACTGAATGTAGCCCCGCCCACCCACTGGCCCCCACCCTTTGACCTTGCAGCAATTACCTCCTAGCAAGCAAACAGCAAGAAAAAACAGCTCCTTTCAGCTTCAGCACAGCCTAATTAGCAAAAGTTCATTGGATTGGCCTCCCGACTCTCAGCTGATTTGCTCTCAGCTGTTTTACGCAGGGCTCTGCTCTTTGCTGCAAAGAGGTAAATTGCTGGAGCAGATTTTTTTTCCTTGTGCTAATCAAGCTATGCTGAAAACGAAAATGAAAGTAAAGCAGGCTGTTTGCTGTTTGCTGCAACATCACAAAATTAGGCAGAGGCAGAGGGAGATTTATTTTTCTTCTTTTTCCTCGCCAAAAATGGTAGGTACAAACATTGGGAAATTTAGGGCAAAAGAGGAGAGTTCAAGATTTTAAAACACAAAGAAAAAAAGGAGAAAGAAAAAGGCAAAAATAAAAATGGGAAGGAAGAAAAAGAAATGAAAGAGAAAGATGTTATACATATTTAGAATTGAAATATGAATAGTAGTAAGAAATAAATGGGAAATCATGATTGTAAAAATGAAATGAATAATAATTGGAATATTTGTCTTTGTATTTTTGAAATCTAGACTGTTTTTTTATTTTTTTTAGAAATATGAGTAAGTATAAACTATAACAATTGAAATGCCTTTAATGGTATATGGTAGTGAAAGTAAAGTAAAGTAAAAGGGATTGAGTTGTAGCTTGGATAACAGCTAAAACATTTTAAAATTTAATTAGGGAAATTGTAACGATTGAAATATTTTTAATTATATGTTGTGATGAAAGTAGAAATGATTAAGTTGTGATTTGGAGGATTATATGGGCAAAACTATTTGGGTTATTGGGAGAGTTTAAGATGTGAAAATGTGTAACATAAGGGGAAAGCTCTATTTAACTAGGGAATTGTAATAATTGAGATACTATTAATTGTATGTTGTGTTGAAAGCAGAAATGGTTAAGTTGTAGTTTGGAGGAATATATGGGGAAAATTATTTGATTTATTATTATTGGTAAATATAATTAATTGATTTGTAAGAAATTGGATTGCATGGAAATAATTGGAATATTCTTGTTCATACTGATTAATATACAAAAAAAGATAGTTATATAACAAATTGATTTATATTAAAAGGTTGAATTTGTATTAAACAATTGTAATATTACATAATTAACCAATGTGAGGATGGATATAAAAATAGATGACAATGGGAAGGGGTATAATATAGAATAGAAGTGAAAAATTGAATTTGGTTAAGATTAGAGATGAGGATGAAGGGTAATATTGTTTTTTAAAAAAAATAGATGAGGAATAAATATGGCAAAAAGGAAATATAGAAATTGTAAATTTAATTAAAACGACTAAACACTGTTTAAATGTGTGAACCAGCCAAATACTCTGTTCAAAGAAAATACATTGTATGTTTGTATGTGTGTTTGTCTAAAAAAAAAAAAAACTTTTTATAAAAAAACAAAACAAAAAAGGTAGGTGCGTCTTATACTCCGGTGTGTCTTATATTCCGAAAAATACGGTAAGTGTGTCTACTGTTAGATATTGCTGAAAAGGAACCCTTCCAGAAACCTCATGAGTACTGAGAGTTTATTTACCGTAGTTTTATTGAAATGAAATATAACAGACTCAACTATTTCAAAATAATGTTTCAAGCAGAGCTGATATTTTTCTCCTGACTTTAAAACAAAGCATCTTTCCAATTTTGTTCACACCATTAGTTTGTAACAACCCTTGGCATTGTGCCAGATTGGCAGTATACTCAGCACAGAAGCCTTGTCATTATACAATTTTATGGAACAGATCCAGAGAGTCATCTAACAATTTCATATTAGATTAATAAAAATCTGAAGGGCCTTCACAATATAATCTATTCATGAAGTTAGCAGATAATATAAGCCTAAACTGGATTTTTACAGATTTTTATTTTTACTTATACTTACAAGTTATTGTAGCTACTGATTCCATTGTCCTTCCAGTGAAAGTTATGGTTCCAGAAAACCTGGGACTACATATCTCACGGGTATCAAAATTGCAGCATCACATTGCCATCACATGATGTATCATGAAATTTTCCCGCTTCGCGGAGCTGGGGTTGTTATGGCTTCACATGACGCATCCAGCCTGCAGGACACCAGTTTGACACTCCTGATTATCTGATCTGTTGAAGAAGTATGATAGCATTGTTCACTTGGACACACAATCTACCTAGGAAGGGTAATTTCATATTTTTTGGGGCTGAACCTCATATAGTCCTTCTCCTATTGAGCATCAGTTGAGGATATCTTCCCATCCACATGAATAAAGATGAAGAAGAGAAATAAAAATGGAAATATCTTTATATTCCTGATAATTAACCCATATCTATGAATTATTTCTCCCAGCATTTCATCTGTATTTTAAACAGACAAAGAAACTGAGTATTAGAAAAATCAATGTTAATGTTATTGAAGCCAGGTAAAAAGCATAAATTCTCCTGTACAGTGGAGTATGCTGTCTCCATTGGGTCACAGAAATAAATGTAACAATATAAAAAGAGATTTGTTTCTGCTAGAATAGACCAAAGGTCTGTTTTCTCCATCCTTCTGTTGCAATGGTTATAATAAATACCCAACAGAATGGATAACCTATGAAATCTTTATCCACAAATTTGTCTATCCTCCTTTTAAAGATGATAAACATTCCATGGTAGTGAATTCCACAATTAACTCTGCTGTTTTTAAAAAAAGATTTCCTTTTGATCATAATTATTTTTGCTGTTGCTGTTTTGTCTTTCAGCTTCATTAGATACTAGGTTCTAGTATTATGAGTGAATAAAAAAATAAGTCCATGTATGATTGTTAAAAAAATTACTACATTTTTCTAAATTAAAAAATAATACTGTTTCCTCTCAGAAAAGCTGTTCCAGACTCTTGTTACTATTGTTTTCAAGGTTGGTGATCAGTACTATATACTACATTCCAAGTATGGTTTGTACAAGGCATTTTCATAGTGGCTGAAAATATTTTTTATTAATTTTCTTTTTACTTGCAATATAGGACATATTTTTCCCAGGACATACACTCTATAAATGTTATCACTAAAACAAACTCTTTTTAGTGCCAATTCACATGCATGTAGGTGAAATTAGGATTTTTGCTAACACTGGAAAATCAATTTAGAGTATATGAATATAAAGAATGTGTCTCTGTGTATAGTCTCTTGTGTATTCAGATAAAATTATTTAAAAGCTAAACTTGTATATATTATTTAATAATAACATTTCTTTTTATATACATTTTGAAGAAATGCATTGTTTATAGGGAATATGGTTTAACTGAAAAAGATGGCAAAAGAGTAGTGATTTTTTAAAGAGTTAGATAAAATAGATATGGATTAAGCTTCTGCCTAAATCTGCATCTCAATATAGTAGCATAGCATACTAAATTAGACTGCCTTCTTAATACCCATTGGCACACATAATAATTGAATGTGTTTGTAAGTATACATAGACATGTGCATACTCAATTTAAAATCTTCAAGCATGCACTCAATTTATCATGTCCTATTAGTACTCTGAATGATCATCTCCAGTTGTTATATATGTCATATATTTTGACGGCATTGGCTGTGTAATGAGAAACTCTCATCGTTTTAGTTTTCAGTAGGTTTGTGGTTGATCAGTTTCTGTCAACAAAAATTGTTAACAGTGGTGAAGCACTTAGTGGAGAAAAACATTTTTCCTAATGTTTCTATCGTACTTTGGTACATTGCCGTGGTCACAAATGAACTAACAACATGATTGATTTTCCTTTTTATACCATTTAGAAGGACTTTTAGGGTGTAAAAATCAGTGGAAGATCAGGAGTGTAGAAAATTATATATTTGAAGAATTAATGAACTATAATTCTCTATCATATTTTGCTTCCTTTTCATTAATGGACCTAAATTAGTTTTTCATAGATAGTTTTTTAAAAACAACAACAACAACCACAGTCATGCTCTTGTAAAAAATATATATACTTAGTGCCTACAAACCAGAGTGTCACATCCACCAGGGATGCCCACTGTCACCTCTGCTTTTTATTTTGACTTTAGAATCGCTATTGATGAAAATTAGAGCAAACCCAGAGATTAAGGGAACGAAAATTAGAACAGAAGAATATAAATTAATGGCATTTGCGGATGATTTGGTATTTTTTTTGGAAAACCCAAAGGAAACAGGACCAATATTATTATGGGAAATAGAAAAATATGGGGAAGTAGCGGGCCTTAAAATTAATAAGACAAAAACAAAAATGATAGTCAAAAATTTAACAATACAACAGGAAAGAGAATTAGAGGGGAAATTAGGATTACAGTATGTGAGAAAAGTTAAATACTTAGGAATTTGGCTGACAGCGAGATGTTCTTCAATTAACGAAGACAACTATGTAAAGCTTATGCAACAAATTAAAATTAATTTGGAAAGATGGGGGGCATTAAACATATCCTTACTGGGTCAGATTGCGACAATTAAAATGAATATTCTTCCGAAATTGTTATATTTTTTCCAAACTATTCCCATAAAATTAGATAAGAAATTTTTTATAGAACTGAATCAAATTACAACAAAAGGTATATGGGTGAAGAAAAAAGCAAGAATAAAATTATCTGACCTTCAGGAAAGTAGAAGCAGAGGTGGCTTAGGGCTCCCAGACTGGTGACTTTATTATCAGGCAGCAACTCTAGTTTGGATTAAAGAATGGATTAACCTGAGAAATAAAAGATTACTCACACTGGAAGGACATGACTTAAAAAAAGGATGGTATGCCTTCCTCTGGGACAGAGAGAACAAATCTCATTCCAACTTTTTTCAACATAAAATACAAGAAGCTCTAATGCAAACATGGCATGAAATGAAGAAAAAAACATTACATGAAAATCCCAAATTGGGTTTCAACTATGGAAGCAATGATCCATCCTAATACATTGAATTTAAGTAAAATGGTAAAGTACAGTGAAATTTTAGACAACTAGGGGAATCTAAAAAGTAGGCAAGAATTGGAAGAACAGGGAATAAATATAGATTGGTGGCCTTATCTACAATTAAAATCAAGATATATATAGACCCCCTAGAGCAGCAGTTCTCAACCTGGGGGTTGCGACCCCTTTGGGGGTCGAACAGCCATTTCACAGGGGTTGCCAAAGCCCTCTCTCGCCCCCCCCACGCCTTCACTCACCCTCACCCTCTGCCTCTGTTGGATCGCCGTTCGCCATTCGCTTACCCCGCCCACTCCCAATCTATTGCTGCCTCCTGAGTCCCAGCTGATGGCTAGAGGGAAACAAACCATTTAAAATCTTGCTGTGGGGCTTCAAAGGGCCACCCTACAGCTGATCAGTGTTAAAAGAAAACAAATGAGAAGACCGGTGCCTGCAAAAATAGAAAAAAACAGCCCCTTTCAGCTTCAGCATAGGTTAATTACCATAAGTTGATTTGATCAGCCTCCGGACTCTTAGCTGATTTGCTCTCAGCTGTTTTGTGGAGGGCTCTGTTACTAGCTGCAAAGAGAGGAGCAGATTTTTTTCCCCCTAAGCTATTCTTTTTCTTTTTCCTCACCAAAAAAGATAAGTGCAAAACTGCAAACAATGGGAAATTTAGGGCAAAAGAGGAGGTTCAAGATTTTAAAACACAAAAGAAAAAAAGCTCTATTTAACTAGGGAATTGTAATAATTGAGATAGTATTAATTGTATATTGTGTTGAAAACAGAAATGGTTAAATTGTGGTTTGGAGGAATATATGGGGGAAATTATTTGGTTTATTATTATTGGTAAATATAATTAATTGATTTGTAAGAAATTGGATTGCATGGAAATAATTGGAATATTCATGTTCATATTGATTGATATACAAAAAGATATTTATATAACTAATTGATTTATATTAAAATGTTGAATTTGTATTAAACAACTGTATTACATTGTAGGAAGTTAGCACCCACCCCTTTTCTAGAGGAATGAAATATTTTAGGAAATATTAAAAAACAGCAGAATATTATGTTTCCCTGTATGAAAATGGAGAAGCATGTTTTACAGACACAGCAGCTCCCACCTTCCTGTCCCCCACCCTTTGTTAATGGGCCAGAGGCAGAAACCCAATCCTTTGTCAAAGGACATTTGCAACACAATAGCAACAGAAACTAACACAATGGGACCCATCTAGACAGAAACTCACCACATGGCACCTGGGAAGATTACATCAGCCAGCAAGGCAAGCTAAGACCCCCACCCCCTGGGAGTCTGACAACTAATCAGGATACTCTTTCTGGGCCCCAGGAAGTTCAAAGACAGAGAGAGCATAAAACCCAAAAAACTCGCTGTATCTGCCCTTTTCTGTTCAGGAACTCAAGCCATGTGATCCTGTTAAACCATCTTTCCAAGCAGTCTCCATGTTTCCAGTGTCTTTTTCCCCACTTAGAGCAGAACCCAGAAGGATATTTCTTCCAACAACATAATTACATAATTAACCAATGTGAGGATGGATATAAAAATAGATGACAATGGGAAGGGGTATAATATAGAATAGAAGGGAAAAATTGAATTTGATTAAGATTAGAGATGAGGATGAAGGGTAATATTGGTTTTTTAAAAAAATAGATGAGGAATAAATATGGCAAAAAGAAAATATAGAAATTGTAGACTTCCGGGTTTCCTTGTCTTCGGCGACGACGGTGCCTTTTTAAGCACCGCCAGCCCATCCGTTCGTAGAGCCGCTTCTAGATCGTGAAGCGGCTTGAAAGCTTCAAAATCCCCAGGATCTTTGAAGAAGAGGCAGCAGGGTACAGGTAGAGCCCCTGCAACCCCCCCCCCAGGGAATTGTTTCTGGGGAGGAAACAGGCGCGGCTCCCTCCCAACCTGCTGAGACTCCGGGCGGCGTGGGACGTCTCTGCTTTCGCAGAACAAGCCAGCTGCAGGGAACTTCAAAAGAGAAAGGAAATAACTCAAACAAGCAGTTGAACTCTACTTGAACCCTGAAAATCTGAATTGCAAGTATTAGCACTTTGCTGATCTTTTATCTTGAAGGGAAAAACTTCTGAATGAGTTTAAGTGACTGGAAAAAATATGGCGCTCAGCATTAGAGTAAATGAATCAGTGAGTGTGGATTGGTGAAGTCATCTTGCTTTGTTACAAAGTTAACAAGTTGTTATAAAGTTGCTCCGGCTGTAATAACAGGAACAAGAGGAAAATCTCTCCCTTTTACTTGATTTTGCTTCAACACAGTTTTGCCCTGATTAAATCTGGGGGACCTTTTTAGAAGGCTTTGTGGAGGCGGCAGAAGAAGCGGAACCTCCCTCTTTAGAAAAGCTAGCCTACGTGGCAGGATGGCTTCAAAGAAGCAGGAAGGCAAAACAGGGGGGGGATCCCCCACACGCAAACAGGATACGCAGTTACAAGCTCAGAAAAAAGATTTTGATATGGGAGATTTAAAAGAATTTATTTCAAAAATCCTGGATGACAAATTTCAAAAAGCCCAACAGGAAATAGATGATAAAATAAATAAAATAGATGATAAAATCCAAAAGTCTCAACAGGAAATTATGCAGGAAGTGCAGCAGAACCAAAAGAAGGTGACCAAAAAAATAACAGATGTGGCGTCTGGCCTGGCAGGATTTATTATGAAAGTTGAGTCAAAAGTGGATGAATTTAAATCAGAAGTTAATGCCAAGATGAAAAATAATGATCACAAATTTTTGGATGTTGATGATAAGATGCAGAGAGTTGAGAACGAGATTGTCATGATGCAATTCCGGGCAATGGAATTTGCTATACGGCTTCGAGGAATTAGAGAAGAGGAGAGACAAGATTTGAGACAGGTCTGTGCTGAAGCCCTAGCTGTGATCTTAAAAATTAATCCTGATATGGTTTTCTGTAAAATAGACAAAATTTACAGAGTCAATTCCTGGGTGGCCAGACAAAGACAATTGCCTAGAGATATGGTCATATACTTTACAGACAGAGCAATAAGAAATGATATCCTGCAAAAATCCTTTCTTACTTCTGTGCAAGTGGGCGGATCCCAGATCACAGTTTACAAGGAACTTCCACCTAAGATGTTGAAATCCAGAAAAGACTTTGGCTTTCTTGTTAAAGAATTGCAGAATAATCGGATCCCATTTCGTTGGGACGCCCCAACTGGTATAATTTTGAGATATAAGGGAGAGAAACACCGTTTGAATACTGTGGAGAAGGCGGAGCAATTTTATACTGATATCTTTAAAGAAAGAACACCATCCCCACGTACATCTACAGTTTTGGAGATTAAGGAGAGTGACAAGAAGCAACTTCAAGAACCGCAACAACAATCTAAGCAGGAATCAGAGGAGTTGAAGGGCGCTGAAGGAGGTCTCCTGGATGAGCCTTTGCTGGAACCTTCTCCAATCTTGGAGCCGGTCTGGATGGCTGAAGTCAAGGACCAGCGTATAACCCGAGCAAAACTCAAGCAACTTAAAGAACAGTTACAGCAGGAAAAACAAGATGAAAAGGAGGCAAAGGCGATACAAGAGGGGGCCGTGGGGAATGCAGGACAGAAGATTTCGGATGAAATCCGATTATTTTGCTCTTGGCTCCAGGAAGAGAATAATGATGATTAAATGTTTATCTTGGAATGTGAATGGGTTGAATGCAACACAGAAAAGGAAGAAAGTATTTGCATATTTAAAACAATATAATAATGATATAATCTGTCTACAAGAAACGCATATTACAGTTCAAGATCAAAACTATTTGAAAAATTCCAAATTAGGAACACATTTTATATCTTCAACTAACCAAAAAAAGAATGGTGTGGTTATTTATGTAAATAAAAAATTAACAGCCAAACTTATAGAAGCTGATCAAGATGGCAGGTTTGTAGCAATTGAATTACTTTCTGCTAACAGTCAAATTCTTTTGATAGGAATTTATGCTCCTAACCAACAACAGGATTATTTTTATAAAATGCTACACACTAAAATACTACAATGGGACTATAGATCTATTTTAATTATGGGAGATTGGAATGGAGTAATTGATTCTAAATTAGATAAAAAGACTCTGGCGAAGTCAAGGATTAGATTACCACAGACCTTTTTTGATATGAAAGAAGACCTGGAATTAAAAGATATTTGGAGAATACATAACCCAAAAGAATTGGATTATACTTTCTTTTCTGACAGACATAGATCCTTCTCTAGGATTGATTTCATTTTGTTGTCAGATGATTTACTTGTTAGGACAAAAAGAACAAAGATTTTGCCAAGAATTTTGACTGATCATAGTCCAGTGTGGATAGAAATTGAGATATGCAAGACTGAGAGACGCTCTTGGAGATTAAATGAAAACTTGTTCAGATATGAAAAAAATATAATAGAACTTAAAAAGCATTTGAAAGAGTTTTTTGAAATGAATTTGAATAAAGGCACCCCAATGGAAATTGTGTGGGACGCAAGCAAAGCTTATATGAGAGGGGTGCTTATTCATATGAACTCTAAACATAGGTTGACCTGACAAAAGAAAAGACTTGAATTGGAAGCAGAAATAAAGAACAAAGAACAGTTACTTATTAAAAACCCAACAGATGAAAGAATACGTGGTGTCATAAAACTTATGAAAGATCAATTCCAAATGCTTATAGCGGAACAAGTTGCAACAAATTTACAATACGCGAAGCATAACACATTCTGCAACGCCAATAAACCGGGCAGGTGGTTGGCCTACACATTGAGGAAGAAACAGAGCATACGGACTATTGATAGTATTGATATCGGAGGGAAAGAAGTTTTTCAACAGAAATTAATAAAAGAAGCCTTTCTTGAATATTACACTAAACTATATGCCAGAGAGGAGGTGCAGAATGGACTTATAGAAAAATACTTAGACAACAAAAGAGTTACAAAAATCACTGAGCAACAAAAGGAAAGAATGAATTATCCTATAACAGAGGAGGAGATAATAGCAGCAATAAAACAATTAAAAACAGCTAAAGCTCCTGGAACGGATGGTCTGACTGCAGTGTATTATAAAACTTTGCAGGCAGAAATGGTGGAACAACTTAGAGACTTATTTTGTAATATACAACAAGGGGGAAATGTACCCCCATCATGGACTACAGCTTATATTTCTTTGATACCAAAAGAACAAGCAGGTCCCAAAAAACCAGAGAATTACAGACCAATATCTCTTTTGAATACGGATTACAAAATTTATGCAAAAGTACTAGCCAACAGATTGATGCCAGTAATTCAAAAGGTGATTCATGATGACCAAGCGGGATTTATTGAGGGTAGGCACATGAATGACAATGTAAGGCAAGTAATAGATTTATTGGAATATCTTGAGAAGAATAAACAGATCCCTGCAGTGCTGGTTTTTCTGGATGCAGAGAAGGCCTTTGATAAAGTGGACTGGAATTTTCTATTAAAGACTTTAAAAAGGATGGACTTTGGGGACCAATTTATACAGGCGGTCTCAGCAATTTATCAAGATCAAAAGGCACAGATTATTATTAATGGAAGTTTGACAACAGAGTTTAAAATCGAAAAAGGAACAAGACAGGGATGTCCGCTGTCCCCATTGTTGTTTATTTTAACACTAGAAGTCTTGTTAAATACAATTAAGGGACTCTAATACTTTGAAAGGTATAATGATAAGGCAAGAGGATTACAGAATAAAGGTATTTGCAGATGATCTGGTTGTTACCCTAACACAGCCAATGGAATCAATAATCCAGATGAAGGACATTATACAAGACTATGGTAAAGTTTCAGGTTTTAGATTGAACCAGAAAAAAACTAAGATGGTAGTCAAAAATATGACACAAGATCGTAAACTTGAGCTTGAAAGGAGGGCAAGTTTTGAGATTGTACCAAAGGTAAAATATCTAGGAGTTCAGGTTGCAGAATCAAATATGAAATTGTTTTAAAATAATTATGAGGTGTTGTGGCAAGAGGTGCAAAAAGACATGGAGACTTGGAAAAAACTGCAGCTGTCTTTACTTGGAAGAATAGCAGCAGTTAAGATGAATATTTTCCCAAGATTTCTTTTTTTGTTTCAAATGATTCCGGTGCTCAAAAATGATAAACAACTAAAAGTATGGCAAACTGGAGTGAACAAGTTTGTCTGGAACGAGAAAAAACCAAGAGTAAAAATGAAAATTATGCAAGACGTTCCAGAAAGGGGAGGTCTTAAACTTCCAAACCTACAGTTATATTATGATGCAGCAGCTTTGTCTTTAGCAAGTGATTGGTTTGGAGGAAAAAAGACTGGAATATTAAATGCAGAAAGTTTTGATTTGGAATTTGGATGGCACGCTTACTTATTTTATGACAGTAAAGTGGATAAAGTATTTAAAAGCCACATACTTAGAGATTCTTTGTTGAGAGTTTGGAAGAAGCACCGAATCAATTGGGATTATAAAATACCGCTATGGCTGGATCTTGGTCATACTTTGTGGAATACAAATATAATGTCACTCGGGGGGGGTTTATACAAAGAGGTTCTTTTTACAGATGTGGGCAGATGGCAGCTGAAGACATTACAGACATTGTTGGCTGAAGGGATTAATCTAACTTGGTTACAATACAATCAATTGCAATTGAGATGGAAAGAGGACCAAAAAACTGGTATTATGGAGTATGAGGAAGAATTGGTCAGACATATAAAAGAGAAAGGTCCAATGCATATCAAAAGACTTTATAATGTTTTGTTAGAAAGGGATTCAGAAACTGAACTAGTTAAAGATTGTATGATTAAGTGGGCACAAAATTTTGAGGAACCAGTGATGATGGAAACATGGGAAAAAATCTGGGTTCAGAATGTTAAATTTACACAGTCGCAGAATTTGAGGGAAAATTTTTATAAAATGTTTTATAGATGGCATTTAGACCCCAAAAAATTGTCGTGTATGTACCCTAATGTGCAGCCTAAATGTTGGAGATGTGACTGTTTAGATGCTACATATTATCACGTTTGGTGGACCTGTAAGAAAGTTAAGGCCTTTTGGATAAAAATTTGGTGGGTCATGCAGAATGTCTTAAAGAAAAAAATTCAATTTTCTCCACAATTGTTTTTATTGGGCATAGCTAAGGGTTTTACATTGGGTGAAACAAAACTGATATTGCATATGATAACAGCAGCAAGATTGTTGATAGGTAAATACTGGAAAAATGAAGCGCTGCCCACGATTGAGGAATGGACTTTGAAGATGGCCAGTTTTGCAGAGATGGCGAAGATTTCAGCATATCTAAAAGATTGTTCACAAGAGACTTATGAATGAGAATGGAAGAGGTGGATAGATTACGTTCAGAACAAATATCAAACTAGGAAGTATCAAATAGCTTTTATTTGAAAATGTTATATTAAGATAGAAATATTTTAAAGTAATGAGGATGAAAATTTATTTGAAAATGTTATATTAGGATAGAAATAGGTTAATGTAATGAAGATGAAAAATTTTTAGGGGGAGGGAGGGGCTCAAGTTTTATAAGGGGTTTTCCTTTCATTTGATATGAGTATACTGTGTGGAAGTCTGGGGGAGAGGGGAGGGTTAGGGTGGGTTAGGGAGGTTGGGAAGTTTGGGGTGGGATGAGGGGGGAAAAAGGGGGTGAAAATGTAATTGTAAAACTTTTGCAATAAAAAAAAAAAAGAAATTGTAAATTTAATTGAAATGACTAAACACTGGTTAAATTTGTGAACCGGCCAAATACTCTGTTCAAAGAAAATACATTGTATGTTTTTATGTGTGTTTCTAATTATTGCTATTTATTCATATTTGTTCTCTTTTATTCTTTAAAATTTAACAATTCATTCTTTATCTTAATATCTTTATATTTGTTTGTGGTTGGTTTTCTTCCCTTTCGTCTTTTTTATTGTACAGCAATCTTTCTCCTCAAACCTACCACCTCTCTCTTTTCTTTCCTTCTTACTTTCTCTCCCCCCTTCTTCTCCTTCCTACTTCCTCTTCCTTTCTCCCTCTCCTCCTCTCTTCCTTCCTCTCTTACCCTCACTTCTACTCTAATTTCCCTTCCCTTCTTTCATCCCTCTCTATTACTGTATCCTTTTATGCATATGGACTACTCAGAGGGCTGAAAAAGTTATTTTTGACTGGTCCTCGCACTTTTGACCAGTCCTCAAACTTACGACTGTCCTCACATTCTACGTTTTTGCCCTATCTTGTCACCATGGTGAAGAGAAGCAGTTGTGAAATGAGTGACACGGTTGTTAAGAATGCTACAATGGGCATGATGACCAGTCATAAGTGTGAAGACCGGTCAAAAGTGCGAGGACCTGTCAGAAATCACTTTTTTCAGCCCTCTGCATAGTTCTTTTGTGCACATGGACTACTCAGAGGGCTGAAAAAGTTATTTTTGACTGGTCCTCGCACTTTTGACCAGTCCTCGAATTTACAACTGTCCTCACATTTTACGTTTTTTCCTCTATCTTATCACCATATTGAAGAGAAGCAGTTGTGAAATGAGTGACATGGCTGTTAAGAATGCTGCACAGGCATAAATGTGAGGATGGTCATAAGTGTGAGGACCAGTCAAAAGTGCGAGGATCTGTCAGAAATGACTTTTTTCAGCCCTCTGAGTAGTCCCTATACACATAGCCATGGCCACCCGGTCACATGACCAGCTAGCCATGCCCACCCAGTCACATGACCTCCAAGCCACACCCACAAAATAAGCCACACCCACAAAATAAGCCACACCCACAGAACCGATAGTAAAAAATTTTAGAACCCACCCTTGGTTGGGGTCACCACAACATGAGGAACTGTATTAATGGGTCGTGGCATTAGGAAGGTTGAGAGCCACTGCCCTACAGACAGGAACTATATTATTACAGGAAATTGAAGAATTCGGCAAAGTGGCAGGGCTTAAAATAAATAAAGAAAAAACTAAAATATTAACTAAGAATTTTACTAACAGGCAAAATGGAACTGGAGGAACTGGAGGAGAAACTGAGGATCCAAATTGTTAAAAAAGTGAAATACCTTGGTTATTGGAAATACCTTGGAATTTGGTTAACGGCGAAATGCTCCTCGATAAAAGAGGACAATAAATTAATACAACAGATACAAAAATATTTGGATAATTTGGCAAAATTACAAATATCTTTAATTGGCAGAATCGCCACAATAAAAATGAATATACTACCTAAATTTTTCTACCTCTCCCAAACAGCACCAATAAAATTGGAGAATTTTTTTTTTGAACAATTAAGGAAAATAATAGCAAAATTTATTTGGTTGGAGAAAAAAGCTTGAATAAAGCTCAAACTTTTACAAGATTCTAGAACAAAAGGAGGTTTTGGCCTCCCTGACTGGGAATTATACTATCAAGCGGTAGCCATGATGTGGCTTCAAGATTGGATTCAACTGAACAATAAAAGGGTATTAATATTAGAGGGCCATGATCTCCAACTTGGCTGGCATGCATTTTTTTGGGAAGGGAAGAACAAAACCCATGCATATTTTCAGAGACACTTAGTGAGAGATACTTTGATAAACATTTGGGAAAAAATTAGTAAAAATCATTATATGAAAATTCCAATTTGGTTATCAACAGTGGAGGTGATGATTTATCCTTACATTGGCAACCTTCAGTCTCAAAAGACTATGGTATTGTGCTCTGGAAATAGGTCCTAAAACCTGGTGTGACTAAAAAGGCCAATTCGAGAGTGGCAATCCCTTCCACACTGAGGGCAGATCTATTCTGTCCCCTGCTCAGCCCCCAGATTTTGCTGGTTCCGGGACTGCCTCTTTGCCTCAGCCTGCCAAACAAGTGTCTCTTCGAATTGGAGAAGGCCATGCTGCGTCTTTAGCCTCCAAGCTAAAGGTCAAGGTTTCCCAGTTGTTAATGTCCATTCCCAAGGCCTTTAGATCCCTCTTGTAAATATCCTTATATTGTAGCTGTGGTCTCCCTCTAAGGCGCTTTCCCTGCACCAATTCTCCATACAGGAGATCTTTCGGAATCCGACCATCACCCATTCTCACGACATGCCCAAGCCAGCATAGACATTGCTGTTTCAATAGTGTATACATGCTAGAAATTCCAGCACATTCCAAGACTGCGCTATTTGGAACTTTGTCATGCCAGGTAATGCCAAGAATACTTCAGAGACAGTGCATATTAAAGGTATTCAACTTTCTCTCCCGCCATGTGTAAAGAGTCCAAGATTCACTGTAGTACAAGAGTGTGCTCAGGACACAGGCTCTATAGACCTGGATCTTTGTATGTTCTGCCAGCTTCTTATTAAGCCATACTCTCTTTGTAAGTCCAGAGAATGTGGTGGCCGCTTTACCAATACGTTTATTCAGCTCAGTATCTAAAAAGAGAGTATCGGATATGGTTGAACAGAGGTACACAAATTCATGGACGACCTCCAATTCTTGTCCAGGGATTGTAATACAGGGAGATAAATCCACATCTTGACCCATGACTTGTGTCTTTTTCAGGCTGATTGTTAGCCCAAAGTCTTGGCAGGCCTTGCTAAAACAGTCCATAAAATAAAGTTGGTGCAAGGACACAGCAGTGCTTCACTCCACTTCGAATGTCAAAGGAATCTGATGTTAAGCCATCAAAAACCACAGTGCCTTTCATTTCCCCGTGAACGGACCTAATGATGTTAAGGAGCTGAGGTGGACATCCAATCTTGGAGATAATTTTATAAAGGCTATCCCTACTAATCAAGTCAAAAGCCTTTGTAAGATCTATGAAGGCTACAAAAGTGGCTGTCTTTGTTCCCTGCATTTTTCCTGCAGCTGTCTAAGGGAAAATACCATGTCAGTAGTGGACCTGTTGGTTCGAAATCCACACTGTGATTCTGGATAGACTCTCTCTGCAAGCACCTGGAGCCATTTCAGTATGACTTGGGCAAGCAGCTTCCCTACGACACTAAGAAAAGAGATGCCACGGTAGTTGTTACAATCACCACTGTCGCCTTTGTTCTTATACAATGTGACAATATTTGCATCCTTCATGTCCTGTGATACTCCACCTTCCCTCCAACAAAGACAGAATATTTCATGCAATTCAATGGAGATGTTCTTTTTGCAACCCAGCAGAACTTCGGCAGGGATGTTATCTTTCCCGGGTGCCTTGCCAGAGGCAAGGGAATCCAGGGCCACATTTAGTTCTTCTAAAGTTGGTTCACTATCAAGCTCCTCCAGGACAGGCAGGCAGGCACTCAATGTTATTTAATGCTTCTTCAGTTACCATGTTTTCTCTGGAGTATAACTCAGAGTAATGTTGCACCCAGTGTGCCATCTGCTGGGTTCGGTCCTGGATAACCTCACCTGTAGCAGACTTCAGAAGGGCAGATTTCTTCTGTGTTGGACCTAGGGCCTGCTTAATGCCATCATATATCCCCTTAATGTTGCCTGTGTCAGCCTGGATCCGTGAGCAAAGCTGCAGCCAATAGTCATTAGCACATCTCCTAGCGATCTGTTGGATTTTGCTACGAGCAGCTCACAGAACCTGTAGGTTACACTCACTGGAACAGGCTTTATATGCAATTAGAGCTCTCCTTTTTTCCTCGATGGCTGGCATCAGCTTCTCCAAATGGGCTTCAAACCAATCTGCTGTCTTTCTGGTCTCCTTGCCATATACCAACAAGGCAGTGTTATAAACAGCATTCTTGAAATATTCCCATCATTCAGTTGCATTTGCTTTAGCCGGGCCTGGGAAAGTTTCCTTGAGTGCTTGTACAAATTCCTCCACTTTGCCCTGATTGTGGGTCTGGTTGATGTGTATGTTTATCCAAACATATTAGATTTAAACAAGGTGGTGAGGTATTCGGAATTATTAGATGAACAAGGAGACTTAAAATCTGATCAGGACTTAAAGAATCAAGGAATAAAAATTGATTGGTGGCCCTATTTCCAAATTAGAACAAGATATAAAAAAGACTTAGAACAATATGGCATTTATGGAAAACAATTGGAACTTGATAAAATATTATTAGGGACAGGGGACAAAATGATTACCAAAACACAATTTTTTCCTAAGATTTAAAATGGAAGAAGAAAATGTGAAGGAGACGATGATAAATTGGGCCAGAAATTTCGGATACAGTATTGAATTAGACCATTGGAATAAATTATGGAAGAAAAATTATAAACTAACAATGTCAGCCTCCTACAAGGAAAACCTCTATAAAATGTTCTACCATTGGTATTTACCACCAGCCAGATTGGCCAAAATGTTTCCAAACTGTTCACCAAAATGCTGGAAATGTGGTTATAAACAGGGAACCTTCTACCACATGTGGTGGATGTGTCCCAAAGCCAGGAAGTATTGGCATAAGATAAGGAAATGTTGGAAGAAATAACTGAACAAAAGATCAAATTGATGCCGGAACTATTTTTATTGGGCACCTTAGATGAGAAAATGGGTAAAAAATTTCAATACATAATATTACATATATTAATGGCATCCAGAATCGTCTTTGCGCAGAATTGGAAACAGACTAATATTCCTTCAGAGGCTATGATAATAAGAAAAGTATATGAACATACAGAAGTGGATAGGCTGTCTATGGAAATGAAAGAGAGAAAAGAATCTGAGTACTACCAAGTTTGGAGTAGATGGTATACCTGGCTTGAGAACAGGAGTAAAATTAATGTATAAGATGTATAATATACATCGTATATATAATGTATAATGTATAAGAACTATAAGAATTATATAATATTGATAATTTGATTATATGTGAGTAACAATTGTATAATATAGGATAGTGAACCATAGAAATAGAATCTATGTAAATTTGTATGTTATGGATGATATTGTTACCGATACGGAAAAGCTGTGATAAGTGAAAATTTGTGTTTTGTGTTTTAAATATTGAAAAAGTTTAATAAAAATATTTTATATATAAAAAAGAGAGATATAATCCTGGGACTGTTTAAATCTTATTAATAATTGGCTTTATTGGTGTTTCTAGAAAATTGAGATATTGAAATTACAGTATGGTGGACTATTGAATAATTTTTAAAATATTAAAATATTAGTGATTAAGCAGGGGACAACAAACACATGGTATGAACAAATGTTATTGATGTTTAAAAGTAGTTATTGAGAAAGTGATAAAGAATCATAAAGAGAGAATGATATTGTTTAAAGACAAAGATGAGAATGTAGAAGAACCCCAACAAATGGGGGGAGGGGAAGATTAGTACAAATTGGGAAAATAGTATTATACACACTGATATATAAAGGAATCTACTATAATTACAATGTGCATGTAAAGGTTAGAAGTTGGAATTGTATTATTATTGTTAGCATTGTTTAAAAAGTATATTGATCCAGTCAATACACTGTCCACAAAATATGTTTGTTTCACTGATAAAGAAATAAAGGGAGACTAGTATAGATCTATTTCAAACTATTTAGCTCTCATCAGCTAGCCATACCCTTACTTGGATTCAAACTTGGGCTGCCTGCAGCCCAAGTTCCATTAGCCAGTTGCATTTTTATTTCCAGGAAACTAAACTGCCATGAACATGTTTTTAAATAGATTTATGTTAACTCTCCCCCCACACCCCACCCACTCGACACATACATGTTGAAAAGCTGGCTATTCAGATCTATTTTTTTCCATTAAGCTTATTCATGCCTGTGTTGATATTAATTTTGATATTGTATAGATTTTATATTATATATTTTATATTATACATTATATATTAACATCTATTATCTTAATTATATCTTAAATATACTCACATAATTTGTTATTTGCTTCAGTATGTATGCCCACGTGACTATTCTGGGTTGTTTGACAATGGGTTGTTTGACAATGTAGATATTCTGGGTTGTTGGACAATGTGGAAAACTGAATGAAATATAAGAAATTTATAATTTGATGGGCCTTGCAACAGAATCTAAACCTTTTCAAATAGAAAATCTTTAGGTCTGCCACTTTAGAAAGCCATGTTGCCTGCTGTAAAAATAATAACTCTTATATCGTGTGATTATGGGATGCGGTGGGTCAGTGGCTGAGCTTGTCGATCGAAAGGTCAGCAGTTCAGCGATTTGAATCCCTAGTGCTGCATAACAGGGGTGAGCTCCCATTACTTGTCCCAGTTTCTGCCAACCTAGCAGTTCGAAAGCATGTAAAAAATGCAAGTAGAAAAATAGGGAAGGTAACAGTGTTCCGTGCGCCTTTGGCATTTAGTCATGCCGGCCACATGACCACGGAGATGTCTTTGGACAGCGCTGGCTCTTTGGCTTTGAAAAAGAGATGAGCATCACCCCCTAGAGTCGGGAATGACTAGCACATATGTGCAAGGGGAACCTTTACCTTTAAAGTGATTAAGCAAGGATTAATAATATAGCTAGATAAAAGTGTGATACCTTATTTAAACAATTTCCATTTATCAAAATGTGTCTAGATTGTTTTATCTTTCAAATTGAATCTAAAATCCATAATATAACCTAAAATAACAATATCTGGTTAAAATGTGGAATGTCCAAATATCAATATCACACTATACACAGAAAGCTATAAATGTTGTTTTGTTTATTGGCATGTAAAACACTAGTGGATTTTGCAACTTTAAAATCAAATCTTGGTAAATAGATAGATGAGAAATACTTATAGATGATTTCCTATGAATATATTATGTTTGAAATGCATCTGTATTGAAGAAGATATATTCATGTATTAGGTGTGTCTGAAGCAGGGGTGAAATGCTCCCAGTTTGGACCGGCTCGGGCGAGTAGGTAGCGATGGCGGCGAGCAGTTCGGAGAACTGGTAGCAAAAATCCCTGCCCCCGCCCCCCCCATGCCCAGCTGAGCCGCGCGATCATCAGAGCCTTTTTTTTCTTTTAAATGGCTCTCATGAGCCAAGCTCTGACGATCCCAGCTGAGTTGCCTGCTAATCAGGCAACTCAGTTTGGATCGTCAGAGCCATTTCTTTTAAATGATTCTGATGATCCAAGCTCTGATGTTCCCAGTTGAGTTGCCTGCTAACCGGTAGCAAAAATCTCTCCCCCCCCCCCAGCCTCCAGCTTGCTTACCTTAGCTGCTGGTCGCAACGCCTGCCTTGCTTCGCTTGCTGTAATACCTGCAATCCATTGCATCAGGAAGCAACTGAATCTCCATGCCTGCAATCAAGCTCATCGGTGAGCAGCTCTATCTGCCTCCCTGCCTTCCTCCCTGCCTTGTACCTTCTATTGCAGGGGTCTCCAACCTTGGCAACTTTAAGACTTGTGGACTTCAACTCCCAGCAAAGCTGGCTGATGAATTCTGGGAGTTGAAGTCCACAAGTCTTAAAGTTGCCAAGGTTGGAGACCCCTGTTCTATTGGGTAAGTTTTTCCCCCTTTGGGAGCTTTAAAAAAATAGTTAATTGGGGTTTTTTTTGTTGTTCTTTTTTTAGACCTAGCCATGTAAAGTTTAGGAAGTTTTAAATTTAGCTGCTTTTATATAAAAATAAATTAAAATAAAATAATATTTGTGCAGCTTTCTAAGATTTTGTGTGTTTCTGTAGTGTTTCACTCTAACAACACAAACACACAAAATCTCACAAAGCTGTATGTGGAATTTTGTGTGTGTGAAGTGTGAAAGTTGTTTTTTTTGGGCTTTTTGTGGCTGTGTGAGGTTCCTGCTTGTTGGAGGGGCCATTTTGGGTCCAGCACAGCTGCTTTTACATTGTGGGTGAGCCAGTTGTGTTGTGTTTTGTAGGTTAAAAAAGGGCAAAGAAGTGTCATTGACTTGGCCACGCCCACCCAGTCACCTTATCACCAAGCCCCGCCCACTAATTAAACCACGCCCACAGAACCGGTAGCAAAAAAATTTAGATTTCACCCCTGGTCTGAAGTATTGGATAATTTTTATTTCTTGTTGAATGGGATCGATTCACATAGGGAGAAATAAATCAGGGATTTTTCCAAGCCCATATTAGTTTTGACCATTCCGATTTATAAGTGTTCTCCATGTTACTTGTGCATTAATTATAATTTTTAAAAAGGAATGTACATAGAACTATGCAATTAAATATTTAAATATGATTTAAGCATAATGCAAAATGTATATTTCTAAACATATTTCTATACATTTACGCATCTGTAAACATAACTTAACCTCAAGTTTAGTTTTAAAGTTATTGGTCATTTTTTGATATAAATCTATATCACAAAACTCAGAAGTGCAAAATCTGAATTATTCAATTTTCATAATTAGGGGTTCAAATCTGTTTATCTTATATCAGAGTTCACAAAGTCATAATTCCTCAAATATTCTTCTATACATTTATTTTCTTAATGATTTTAAAATTATTAAGTTAACATGAAAAATACAATTCATTACTAGTCTATAGAGATTGTGAAAGCTAAATAGCAGAGGTATTCAGAATTAACAGGTGATATGCTTAATCATTAATCATGGCTTTTATTACAGATTGACCACTAGCATTGCAGAATGGCAGTTTTCCCCACTTGCTTTTAAAAGTATTTGCCTTCCTGTGCAAATATTACTTTGCACAATATTCAACTGTTTTACAATGTTCTTCATGAAGATTATTTTAATGAAAACAACTAATTTTTTAAAAGGAGTAATTTCTATATTATAAAAATTACTTTCTTATGTTTAATCAGTGGAGATATCATTAAGGAAATAGCAATGGGTTATTCTTATGAGAATTCATAACTTCTTCAGGTAAAACATTTTAGGGAATTACTAACCACACATCAAATCACTCTTGTTTAAGGCCCATTAAAACAATTGCAAAGATGAAAGAAAATACATTTAGAGTATCGATAATTTATCACAATATAATGTTACCTGATCAGAGTATAATTTATGCTGCTGCCGGTTTTTTGTAAGCATAGTAACATCACTGATTTTGGGAAGTTTTTTTTAATGATAGTATTAGACCATACTTATTTGTTTTTATTTGCATAATCCCAAGTGTAGATGCTGCTCTGGACATCAGTAGCTTTTTAAATAATGATGATGATGATGATGATGATGATGATGATGATGATGATGTTCATCCTATCCACTCAATGCATTAATGACATTGGTTCCCAACCAGGCAAATTCTCCCAGAAAAATCCTGTAGATTTTAAATAAAATGAAACCTAAATTTTCATCTAAGATAGGGATTCTCAGTCTAATTTCTTTCCCCTCCAACCTGATGCTTGTAAATCTCTTCCTCTATTTTTTCAATATCCTCTCCTGATTGAACATTGGATAAAATAGCTGGACTTTGCCCAGAAGCACCATGTCCTTCTTGAATATTTCTCCTCCTTTGAAATAAAATGAACTAATAAACATCTTTCAGACCATATGGAACTATAGAACCACGGTGTTGCTTTGAATCAGTGTACATCTCTGAGGGTGAGATGGCCAGTATCTAAATTTGATAAATAAATAAATAAAAAACATTTCTGCATCAGTGAGTTAAGCCTGTTCCAAAAGCAGGAAGACTCTTCTTGATAATTCTCAATTCATTGTCTCATGTCTGCTCCAGCTGTTGCAACCCAAGTGTTAAGAGATTCTGATTTCTAAGTGGTTCAACACATCTATTATGAACTATTTTTTTGCTTTTATATTTTACTGAACATATAATCTGGAAAAATCATCACAGCCACGATACTAATTTTATCCTCCCATATTTTTCTCTTTATGTGCTTTGTCAGGTTTGTCAGCAGCTCTGCCTTCAGAGTGTTTATTATTATAGACATGAATGAGGATAAACCCTGTCCCTTTCCCAGTGTTGTATAGGGATGAATCCTAATAGCTGCTTTTTTAAAAAAAAAAAAGAATAGAATTATTTGTTGGCCAAGTGTAGTTGGACACACAAAGAATTTGTCTCTGCTGCATAAGCTGTCAGTGTACATACAAACAACAAATTGATAAGTCATAGATAATAAATCATAAGATACAATTGATAAATCATATACATATAGGAGAAGATAGTAGGAAAGATGAGAAGGATGAGAAGATAACAAGGATAATAGCAATACAACTTACTACATGGGTAAATATCTTTGGGCAAAATAAAGTGCTGTAGAAATTAGATATTTAGCAGAGTGATAGCATGGGGGAGGAAACTAGCTTTGTGTCTAGTTGTTTTGGCATGCAATGCCCTATAGTGGCGTCTTGAGGGGAGAAGTTGAAATAGTTTATGTCAAGGATGTGGGGGGTCTGTAGATATTTTCTCAGCCCTTTTCTGGTCCATGCAGTATACAGGTCCTCAATGGAAGGCAGGCTGGTTGCAATTGTTTTTTTCTGCAGTCCTAAATGGTTGCAGGCAATCATTCATTTCTAAAGATCTTCTTCCATCAGCACATTCATATGCTGCAAATACTCATAGGCTGCAGTCCTAAATGGTTGTAGGCAATCATTCATTTCTAAAGATCTTCTTCCATCAGCACATTCATATGCTGCAAATACTCATAGGGTGCAGTCCTAAATGGTTGCAGGCAATCATTCATTTCTAAAGATCTTCTTCCATCAGCACATTCATATGCTGCAAATACTCATAGGCTGCTGCCTTCAACACGTTTGCATACGTACATAAAGAAATGGGAGGAAAGTTTTGGCATATGACACACATTTCAGTCCAAGTAACGGCCTGAATGTTTCTTGTGATAGTGATTTGCTAGTTATTTGGCAAATAAATACAAAAAGTTACTTCAGCTGTCACCTTACCAACACTAATATGCCCTTTAAAATAATTTTGCTCCTGAATAATCAGTCAAAGAAATCATCACTGCAATGTTGGACTCATAATTGGGGAATTTGCCGTTTTATAACTAGGTTTGTCTTAGAGAAACAATGTAGAATTTGTTCAATTAGTTGATGTCATTGTGACCTAACTCATATGCTTTCTACCAAGGTTTCTTAATAAAAGGATTTGAAAATATATATCATTCAGTATTTTGAAAAGATTTTTTAAAAAACTGGCTAATGTCAAAAGTAGCAGCAGGCACAAAAGGCACAATTTGGTGCATGTGCTGCTGTGGATTGATTTAGGAAATCTGGATTTTTTAGGATGATGCTCATTTTGCCTTAGGCCTAAATCTGAAACTTAAATTGGCATACTTTCCAATTAAAAATAATGAGGAAACATGGCTAGATCTTTATTACATACTCAGATTAAAGCATGATGCTCTAAGTGAAGAAAAGTCTATCAAAGAGGTGGTTTCACGCAAATAGAGAATTCTTACAGAGGTTTTACACTGAAACAGAATTGGATAAAATTTGCAGGACTTTTTTTTTTGGAAAGCAATAGAGTACAGGCATCAAACTTGCGGCTGTTTTCTGAAGTTTCTTCCCTTTGCAGAACTGGGGGGTGGGGCCTGCACCTGACACTTCCAGCCCATGGGCCACCAGTTTGATACCCCTGCAATAGAGCAGTGGTGGGATTCAAATAATTTAACCATTTCTCTGCCCTAATGGTGCATGTGGGTAGGCGTGGCTGGGTGGGCATGGCCAACTCAACATCACTCACATTGAGGGGTGCCTCTCCTCTCCTGGCCTCTCCTCACTCATCCCCTCCCAGCCACTCCTTGCCTCACCCAGCAGCTCGCTTGCCAGATACTTTTAGGCTTATTAAAGTCAAAACTAGCACCTGCCGCAATGATAAATCTGTATTTTAATACAGGCAAAATTAAACAGAAGCAGTATAAGAATAATTTAGAATCTTTTACCTAAAATGGCATTAGGTTTGTGGGGGAAGGAAATAGAATTCAATTGAATGGAAGTCAGGAATTCCGAGAGAGCAAGTGCTCATCAAGGAGGAAGGAGAGACTGGTTTAGCAAATATTTATAAGCTTTTTGTGAACTCCCTTATGTTAATTTTTTGTTAAGGTTGGACTAGTAATGTGGAGGGGGAGTTCAGGTGGAATCTGAAAGTTGTTTAAGCTTTTAAAATAAAAACTATACCGTGTTTCCCCAAAAATAAGACCCTGTGTTATATTTTTTTGAACCCTGAAATAAGCGCTTGGCCTTATTTTTGGGGAAGTCTTATTATTTTGGGGTGTGTGGAGCAAGATGGGGCTCCTCTTGCTGTCTTACCTGATTTCCAGCTCTGCGTTTAAATATTTTTGGGGACAGCTTATTTTCAGGGGGGAGGCTTATTTTAGCGCATGCACTTAAAAGCCCAATTGGGCTTATTATCAGGGAATGTCTTATTTTCGGGGAAACAGGGTATATTGCAGGCAGTTCTATATAACTGCTGACTTTAGTTTCTAACAGACTATAAACTAACATACACTCATTTCTGCTTAATTTGCACATAATCCTGCATCTACATGCAGAGTCAGTAGAGACAGCAGAGGCCACAGAATTCTGTTTATGTTTTGTATTCATTCTCTTTTCATTTTTTTTAATCCTGCTTTGTTATTCTTACAAATAATTCAAGACAGTCAACATATCTAATATGTCATCCTCCTCCTGTTTTCCCTACAACAACTCTTTGAGGTGAGCTAGGCTGAGAGAGAGTCACCCACTGGCTTTGTACCTAAAGTGGGACTAGAACTGATCTCCTGGCTTCTAACCTAATGACTTAATCACTAGACTGTTATCCCCAATGTGGGTTTGAGCCTGGTGCCGAGGCCAATGAGGGATGCCAGACACAAGGTGCAGGTTTTGATTGCTTTTTATTGGAGTACCCCAAGGAAAAGAGCTCCTGGCCAAAATGCCAAGAGCCAAGAACAAAGGATTAAGAAAGTTTTATACATTTTCACTAAAGGAAAAGGTAGGACAAGGCGGAATAATAAGAAAAATAATCTAATAAACATTTTAGTAATAATTCTACAATTTAGTCTATTGGTCTCTAGCTGTCCCTATTCCTAAACCTTGGGTAAGGAATGCTCCAGTTATCTAATACACATTCTATTTGCTCCAGGCCATCCCTATTCCTAACTTCTAGCTGAGGTCTACAAGATGCCTAAATCTTTGTTACTTTTATCAGCTTTCTAACTACCCAGGCTTTACAAGCTTTACACGTGCATATTTCCTGTGAATAAGCATTCTTTGTTCTTGCCAGACAGACTCCACAATTACAGGCTTCCTGGTTTACTTTCAAGTGTGTGTCATGACCTTGCTTTATTTTAGCAGGCAGTCCATCAAGACCATACTGTTTTATAAACTTTCTTTTATAGTTTATCTTTTATCATTATATCTCAGAATAATCAAACCACTGAAAAAACAAAAATACACAAGAGAAACAGAACAAGTAGGTGATAGTATGATAGAAAATCCTTTTGTGCACACTACATATGTATTCTGCTTTTTAAATTGTGATGGCCTTTCTGGCAAAGATGTGTATTTGATCTGCATCCAAATTTCAGTCCTGAGTAGATTTCTGCCATCTTCAAATAGAAAAATAGGGTAGTTTCTTTTCTTTATATGCAATTTAAGTAGTTGTCCCAAGTCCAGTCACTTCATCACTGATGCTGCTTCAAAGTGCCAGTTAACTTGAAGGGAAAATTTGAGTGAGGCAAAAGTGAGGCAGGACACTTCCACCTGTCTCTTTTTGAAGTAATATACTGGGTTTGGCATGGAAGATCAGCTTAACACTCTGGGCAACCTTGAATATGTATGTTTTAAATACTGCTGCTGAAGATGAAGAAAATATATACTTTCTTCACAGTACCTGCATAATAACTTGCTGTCAGTATGAAGATATTCCTAATTAGAATATCTAAGACTAAAAATTTCTCATAGAGGTGATATCTATGGAGATTCTCAGTCACCATGGTTGTCCGAAAGATCAAGAGGCAACTGGACTTTCTGGTTTTTCTTTGAAGTTTTTCAAAGAAAAAACAGAAAGTCCAGCTATCTCTTGAAAAAGCACCTTTGGGACATAGAGGTGATACTGTTCTCCAAGCCAAAATGCATCCTGAATTCAGGTGAACACAGATCCTGTCCTGCTCAGGAAAAAAAAGCTCTCAATTTAAGGATACTTAGCATTTTCTTAGATGTTCATTTGTGCACAAGTGTGAAGAATCTGCATTCCCATCACCTGTAACATCTTGTGAAATAAAGATATTGGTCCCATTTTATAGATAGGAAATTAAAGCTGGAGAGAGACGATCATGTGTGAAATTTAAAACTAAATCAGTTCTTCTTCCTTGAGGTTATAGTACAGTGATGGCTAACCTCTAGGAGTCTCTGGAGGCTGGGGACAGCAAAAAACGTCACTTCCTGTTCCACCGGAAGTTGGGAAATGGGCCCTTTCAGGCCTCCGGAGGGCCTCTGAGGGAGTGGGAAAGGCTGTTTTTGCCCTCCACAGATACACAGAGAGGATCTGGAGCCAGGTAAGAAAGAAAAACGGGCCTCCCCACCCCCAGGCCCTCCGGAGGCAGGAAACAGCCTGTTTCCCTACTTCTGGTGGGCCCAGAAGGCCCAAAAATCAGCTGGCTGGCGTGCGCATGTGCGCCAGAGCTGAGCTGGTATGCCCACTGATATGGCTACGTGTGGCACCCATGCCATAGGTTCGCCATCACGGATATAGTATTTATTTGAATATTTCCACTGAAAACATAGTATTTCAAATAATCCTATTTACCCACACACACATAGATTGCTTCTCAACATTTTATGGGTTATTACCTGTGACCTAAGCTAACATCTCCTGGATGTATCAATCTCAGTCTGATTCTAGACATATTTAACTTGCAATTCTAAATACACATGACTGGGAATAAAAAAAAGTGCTTGAGCTTTCTTGGGTAAGGTGTTTTATCTGATTCTGTGCAGATAACTTATTTCTGAATAATACCGCTTAGAAACTGTGCTTAGAAACTATTTGATTTGCAGGTGAAGGCCATGTTAGCTACAAAGGCTTATGGCACTCAAGGGACTTACTTGTCTCCAGAAAGCAAATGGTATGGGAGGAGGAGGCTGGCCCACAACAGTGGACCTCTCTTTCCAAGAAAAGCAAATGCCAGGCAAGTGGGAGAATATAGCTTAAAGGGCTTTGAGAAGTTGAAGAAAAGACCCTTTTCCATGAGGGCCGTTGGGTGGCATTAGGATATGGACAGCCAGAGAGCGCACCTCTCTCGGGTACTCACCCTGCCAGATTGATGAGAGTGGCCTCAAAAGCCTCCTTGGCTTCAGTTGGGAAGAAAAGTTGCAGCAGAATGGCAGTCCACACACACTGCAAGTGTTATCAGAAAATATGCCCGTACCGGAGGCTTAGACAGAGCGCTTCTTAGTAGCCTGTTTTCAAAGCGGGACCATGGCTGCTTGTCTACTGCTGGGCTTTCCTCCTGCATTACTGCTATGGACACTGACCCTGCTGCACAAAGGGAAGGAACTTTTGGGCTGCCGTATACCTTGCTCCTTTCCTTTGGCAAAAATTAACTGGTTCTAATGAACCGGTGCGAACCAGCTGAATCCCACCACTGCAATAGAGCTTTTAGAGTTTGCATATATCAGCAGGCATTACATACGGGAAGTTAAAAAGTCAGGTGTTTATCCTTTCTTCTTCTTAAACGAGGATTATGTATGAAAAATATTGTACGCTTTTCTAGTTCAAAAACCCAAGACAAAAAAAATGAAGCAATTATTGGCAGCAAGAGCCAATATTTTACAATGTGACATTTTAATGTATATTGGGAAAATCTGTTGGGGACAAAGTTAGCGAAAGGTAATTAGATGGACATCATCTGTTTTGTGGTTAAGGCATCTAACTAGAAATTGTGAGACTGTGAGTTCTAATACTGTCTTGGATATGAAGCCAGGTGGCTAACCTTTGACCTGTTATTATATCCAAGCCTTAGGAAAAAGCAATGGCAAGCCATTTCTGAAATCTTGCTAAGATGATTTTAGGGACGTGGCCAGGCATCACAAAATTAACATTGACCTGAAAGGAATCACCAGAACCAGAACCACAAATAAATAAATAAACATTAGATGGAAAACACAATGAGTTAATCTTCAAATGGGAATTTATGCAGCTTTCAGTGCAGAGAACTGTAAAAAATTAATAATTTTATCAAGTTGAGCTCTAAATTTACATATAAAAAAGATTGTCTTACTGTTTCTACCCAGTAGAAGAAATACCTAGCAGAAAAAGTAAGGATTTACTCTTCTCATAGCTTTTCAGAGAAACTGTACAAAAATGATGCAAATGAGCTAAATAAAAATGTGTAGGCATATTGTGTCTCTGTATGTCAATCTTCTTCAAAGTGTGTTTGAAATTTCAAAGCTGACTTTGTTCAGGCCAAATTGGAAGACAATCCCTTGGTTTCTGGCAATTCTTTCTGAAGGGTTCTGCTGTGGTTTAGGATTTACCTACAATGAATGCATATCCCTTAAAAAATTACTCTTAAAAAGATTTATTCTAAATGACGATTAGTGAGATCTTACCTTCATATACAGCAAACCTTAAATGCTATTTTGTTTCTATATTTTTGCTTAGATTTTTTTTTCATTCTTGACTAATTATTATACTGTATCAATGCTGACTGGACAGATCTTTGAGGGACACTTTCCTTGTTTAGATTTTGATTGAATCACTTCTTAAAGGAAATTTGTTAAACTTCATCTCTCATTGTTAACGTAGAGCAGCTGCTTTATATTATTTTCTTCAGCAAAAGTAGTTATTTTCCTAGGTTAGCAAAATAGGATGATGGTGGACTAAAAGGAGATGGATGGATGGATGATAGATGATAAACAGATAAGCAGCTATGGAAAATAAACCTCTGTAAAATAATCTGGGCAACAGATATGACCTCCCAGAAATCTGCTTAATCTAGAGTAACTTACTCTGGTACCTTTAACCTTCACAGTTTATGATAGATTTGTTACACCAAGCAGAATCTAAGGTACACAATTAAATTCTGTACTGCAGGCTTATATATTCTTCTATGTGCCCATAACACTTGTCAATATCAACGCTCTAGGTAATTTCTTAGTTTCTCTCTCTCTAAAGCAACACAATTTTCATTGTTCTTGTTCCTTAGTTTTAAACTTTATTGAGGCATTGTTTTTACACCTTCATTCCAAGAGTGTATATAGGTCAGGGCAAAGGAGAAATAGGTTTTCAAAAAGCATCTGAACACCTGAATTCTGTTCCACAGCCCACTTCTTTAATACTTTGACAGTGTTTGTAAATATGTTTGTTTTTTTAAGTTTGAAAGCAAAATTTCAGTACTTTTATCTGAGATATGTGGAAGTCAAGAATCAAAAGCATTTAAAAGTGATGGTGTGAAGAGGTAACAATAATTGTGGCCAAATTCATGTTCACACCTGTGAATAATCAGAAGGCATGAGCATAAGATATAGAGTGGTATAACAATTTAGGCATTGACTAGGAATAAAAAGATCCAGTTCAGGTTAAACATCAACCAACTCACTATATGAATTAGAGCCATTATGTTATTCATCAGTTTAACCCTGTGATGGCGAACCTATGGCACGCATGTTACAGGTGGCACGCGTAGCCATATCAGTGGGCATGCCAGCTCAGCTCTGGCGTGCATGCATGTGCCAGCCAGCCGATTTTTGGGCCAGAGGCAAGAAACAGGCTGTTTCCTGCCTCTGGAGGGCCTGGGGGGTGGGGAAGGCCCATTTTCTTTTCTCACCTGGCTCCAGATCCTCTCTATGCATCTGGGGATGGCAAAAATAGCCTTCCCCACTCCTTCGGAGGCTCTCCAGAGGCCTGAAATGGCCCATTTCCCAATTCCCAGTGGGGCAGGAAGTGACATTTTTTGCTTTCCCCAGCCTCCAGAGACTCCTAGAGAGGCTCTGGAGGCTGGGGACATCAAAAAACGTCACTTTCTGTCCCACCAGGAATTGGGAAATGGGCCATTTCAGGCCTCCGGAGAGCCTCCAAGGGAGTGGGGAAGGCTGTTTTCACCCTCCCCAGATGCATAGAGAGGATCTGGAGCCAGGTGAAAAAGAAAAAGGGCCTACCTGGCCATCACATGCCAGGAGCAGGGGGGAGGGGGGTTGTGTGCACATGCGCAGGACAGGGTGCATAGAATTATGGGTGTGGGCACACGTGCGTGCAAACCTCCCCTGCCCCCCTCCTGGCACGCGATGACAAAAAGGTTAGCCATCATTGGTCTTAGCCTATGACAGATTTACAATTTGAGGAGAGTGGAATGGATTAGGTGGTCCCATGTATATCTAACCCTAAAGTTCTTAAAGGAAAGGTGGAACTAAAAATAAAAAGTCCAATTAACTTGCAAAATTATTTGAGAATATTGGCTTTATTTTTTAAAAAGCATTTCCATTCTATATAGAATTTAAGTCAATAGAGTCATACCTTTTAAATATTTTGTAAACCTTTCATAAATATTCATATACCTACTTACCATTTTATCTATGTACATTGCTGCAGGAAATGAAAGGGAAAAAAATCAGAAGTTTTATGTGGCATAATTTCCAGATAAGAACTTTAGGAAACTTTTATTTTATTTACTAAAGTTTTTTCTCGAGATATAATGGAATATTATGGATATTGTGAAAGGGATAAATTTATTTTATAAATACCAGTTTGCCTCATTTTCAATTGTCTGAATTAATTCATTGTAAACTATTATTATTTTTCCATACATTCCTTTAAAAAAATCTATACTGTATATTTTCAATTTCTGAAATACTATTGGTTGCCATTGCAAGACTAGAGAGAAGTAGATCTAGAAAACAGTTTGTTTCAGCTTGGGAAATGTGCTAATTATGACAACAAATGATGCAATTCATATTCAAAATGTGCATTGGAATAGACTTTGTATTTCAAAAAAAAATCTAAAAAATAATTTCTAGAAGAATTAACTATAGAAGAAAAGGAGTTATGATTTAATGTCCTGTTCATGCTACACAATAGATACAAGATAGTCTAATGCGAGACATGGGAGAAGGGATAATAGAAATAACCTTCCAGATGAAATGACTTTTTCTGCTTGCCATGGGCAGTAGCACCCAAAATATGCTTCTCATTTATCTTCTTTGAATGAATTAGAAATGTTTCAACAACACTGATTATTTTAATGGTGTTATTTTGTTCACGGTTCACATTTATTTTGCATCTTGCATCTTTGCAAAAAGATAATACTTATTACACTTCAGTTCCTTTTTAGTATATCTCAGTCGATAGAATATAAATACTTTTTGTATATCAATTTCTTTTATGTGTCCACAAACAACAGCCATTTCTGTGGACTGATACTATGGTTTATGTTGTTTTCTATTTATTGAGCAGATATTGATGAATGTTCAGATGGCTTTGTTCACTGTGACAGCCGTGCCACCTGTATTAACCTACCTGGATGGTACCACTGTGAGTGCAGGGATGGTTACCACGATAATGGCATGTTTTCATCTAGTGGAAAATCATGTGAAGGTTGGTAAAGGGGCATCATACTTCATTTGGTATTCCTATGAAATTGTGTTTGAGTGATACTAATTGTCTTGATTTAGGCTAAGAATTCATTGTGTTGAGCCCAGAAATCTTATACAGGGCAAACAAATATTATCTTTATTGTAATTTATATCCCCACAAGACTGGGGATATAATCTGGAACTGACCATTATTTCAGCAATCTGATCCATTGCAATTTACTTCAGGGGAAAAAAATACCATATCAATACACATAAAATACTTTTCCATATAGATCATCCTTCATCTCTTTCCGTGTCTCCCCAAAAGAGCTTTCTATTTCTTTGCTCTTTCTGCAACATCTGCTTTCCCTAAAGTATTTTGGGAAGACTAAGGGCCTTCATGAAATATGGGATATCACGGAAAGAATAAATGACCTCAATTCAGACTTAATCTTAAACTAAGTAGAAAATTCATATAAGGATTTTTTCGGGAGGTTTTGTGGGAGAAATATCATGAAAAACATGATTTTTGGATGCTTTAATACCTTTATAAATTTGGAATTGTTAAGATCTATTTACAGATCTAATAATTTAGAAGAAAATGTTCTTTAAGGTGGTGGATATTAAAAAGAATTATTTACAGATTTAATAATTATAGAAAATTGATTTCAAAGTGATTTAAAATGTTGATACTTATTGGAAATAAGCATGGCACGGGAGAAAGCTTAAGAGAATAGGAGCTAAGATATTTGTTGATATACTTTTTTATTTTAAATCAGTTAAAAATACGGAGGAGAACGGATTTAAAAATAAATATGAGTAATATATTGTGAATTAATTTAAAGCTAAATAATTGAATAAGAGATGTAGAAACGGAGGAGAGCATAAAGCTGGACAATAATTAAAACAAAATGCTATGAAACAGCTAAACAAGTGAAGTTAGGAGTGGAGGGAAGCATGATTGTAGAGAACAGTGAAAGTAAAGCTGAGTTCTAGTCTTACAAATAAGGCAGGAGTGGAGGAAAGCATCATACTGGAGAACAGTTAAAGCAAAACTGGTAACCAGTTAAAAATAAAAATAAGAGTTAGGAGTGGAGGAAAGCACGTGCTGGAAAACAGCTAAAGTAAAGCTGTGAATCAGCCAATAGGAGTGGAGGAAAGCTTACGCTGGGTAACAGTTAAAGCAAAACTGTGAACTAGCCAAAAAAAAAAAAAAAGAGTTAGGAGTGGAGGAAAATATACCTGGAGAGCAACTGAAATACAGTTGTGAACCAGTTAAAAATAGAGGTTGGAGCAGAGGAAAGCACCGCTGGAAAGCAACTATTTGAGTTGCGAACCAGTTTTATAATAGATTTAGGAGGAGTGAAGGAGATAACGTTGATATGCAGTTAAAATTACACAGTGAACCAGCCTAAATAAGTAAGGTTAGGAGTGGAGGAAAGCATTGCTGGAAAGCAACTGATTAAGATGTGAACCGGCCAAAAAATAAACCTAGGAGAAAGTGGAAGAGATAATACTGGAGAATAGTTAAACCAAACTGTGAACCAGTTAAATAAATAGAGATAGAAGTGGCGGAAAACACTGTTGGGAAATAGTTATTTAAGTTATGAACCAGTTAAATATTAGACTTCAAAATAAAGTATTTTGGGAGTGATAAATTTTAGATGGAAATGTCGATTGATTTAGAAACAATTAAGAGAGGAGGAAAATACTCTTTGTTAAGATTATGGGTAGTAGCTGCCATCTAAGAGAGGTACAATATAGATTCGATGTAATGGGTCTTAGAAATGAGTCCTTCGGGAGAAAGGCGGTATATAAATTTAAATAAATAAATAAATAAATGAGGAATATATATTTATTTATTTATTTTTATTTATTTTATTTTATTTTTATACCGCCCTTCTCCAACAGGATTCAGGGCGGTGAACAGCCGAGATAAAACATAACATATAAAATTTAAAAACAATTTAAAAGACATTAAATAATTTCGGCCCTCAATTTAAAACAACCCAGTTAAAACCAATTTCAAATTAAAACCGAAAGGATGGGATCAAGCCAGCCCGGCCAGATGAAATAGATGTGTTTTCAGGGCCCGACGAAAAGTCCGGAGGTCTGGTATCGTGCGTATCTCTGGGGGTAGGTTGTTCCAGAGGGCAGGTGCCGCCACAGAGAAGGCTCTCCTCCTGGGGGTCGCCAGCCGACATTGTCTGGCCAATGACACCCTGAGGAGGCCCTCTCTGTGCAAGCGAACTGGTCGGTGGGAGGCTATTGGCGCCAGAAGGCGGTCTCGTAGATACCCTGGCCCTAAGCCATGTAGCACTTTAAAGGTGGTCACCAACACCTTGAAGCACACCCAGAAGACCACCGGAAGCCAGTGCAGCTCGCGCAGGAGAGGTGTCACATGGGAGCACCCCGTCGCTCCCGTAATCCCCCACGTGGCTGCATTCTGGACCAACTGGAGCCTCCGGGTGTACCCCAAGGGGAGCCCCATGTAGAGAGCATTACAATAGTCCAGGCGGGAGGTGACGAGGGCATGAGTGACCGTGCGTAACGAGTCCCAATCCAGAAAGGGACGCAACTGGCGAATCAGGCGAACCTGATAAAAAATCCTCCCGGTCACGGCCGTCAAAAGCTCTTCTAAAGACAGCCATGAGTCCAGGAGGACACCCAAGTTGCGAGCCCTCTCCGTGGGGGCCAATGATTCACCCCCAATAGTCAGTGATGGCGTCAACTGACTATATCGGGATGTCGGAAACCACAGCCACTCGGTCTTGGATGGGTTGAGCCTGAGCCTGTTCCTCCCCATCCAGATCCGTACGGCCTCCAGGCACCAGGACATCACTTCAAGGGCATCGTTGGGGTGGCCTGGGGTGGAGATGTACAGCTGAGTGTCATCAGCGTAGTGATGGAACTCCACCCCAAAGCCACGGATGATCTCACCCAGCGGCTTTACATAAATGTTGAACAGAAGGGGTGAGAGGACCGACCCTTTCGGCACCCCACAAACATGAAATATTGATTGTTAAAATAACAAAGATTTGGAATGATGTCTATTTGGAAATAATTGTTTAGAATTTAGGGTGACAGAGTAGAATGATAAATGTTTAGAATAAGATTTTTTTTTCTTTTCTTTTTTAAAGATGTAAATGGATAAAATTTGGAACAAAATTGGTTGAGGGAATGTGAGTAATTGTATTCACTCTATACTGGATCAAATCCTTGCTTTAAAAAGATGTATTTTATGTTTTATGTTTAAAAAAATGAAAAACTTTTCAAAAAAAATACACATAAAATACTTTTCCATATGGATCATCCTTCATCTTTTTCCATGTCTCCCCAAAAGAGCTTTCTATTTCTTTGCTCTTTCTGCAACATCTGCTTTCCTAAAGTATTTTGGGAACACTAAGAGCCTTCATGAAATGTGGGATATCACAGAAAGAATAAATGACCTCAATTCAGACTTAATCTTAAACTAAGTATAGTAAGGATTTTTTTAGGAGATTTTGTGGGAGAAATATCCATACCCACATAATGCAGAGTTCCCCAAGCTTCCCGCCTTTGTGGACCAGAGGATGGGGAGTGGGAGAGGAGATGGTTTCATGCAAGTGATGGCAAATAGTGCACACATGTGCAGTTCCATTTGCACAAGTGTTGGGCTCGCACAAATGAAAATGTGCACAAGCATGTGCTTGCCCGCCACTTCCATGGGCTGGTTCTGAATGACTCAAGGCCTGGTAATGGGCCACAGCCTAGGGGTTGGGAGGCCCTTTCATAATGCCTTTGAAAATACAAATAGAGAGAGAGAGAGAAAAACAGTGAGAATTATAAATTTTGTAACATATTTATTCATAATACAAACCAAGGCAAAGTAAAGCGTGGTTAAGCTACTTTGTGCACGTTACAGATGTTCCTTTGATATTGTGGATGTTGAACAAAATATAATAAGCAGTATGCCTTCATCAGATAAATAACTGGAAATGTCACTTGATGTCCACATGCACATTCATATTCCATGAAATTGGGTAGACTTTAAGCAGCTGTTTGGGACTGGGAAAATAGATGAGAAGGAAGATATTCTAAAAACTGCAAGTGGCCTCATTTTGAAAAGCAACCAATGTTTTAAAGATAAATTTTGCTCTTTTCTATTTTAAACAATATAATTAATTGCCCCACAGCTTTATAAGTAGCATTGCAGCGGATCATGATACTTTCTTACAATGCCTCATTTGAAAGAATATAATGTGCTTTTAAAAGTGCTGCTGAGCAAAAACAAAGAGATTGGAACTTCCTCTTGTCTGCTCCATCTCCAACATTCCCAAAATATCTTTATGGCTTTGTAATAGTTGCATAAAATCTCTATAAATCCAGTATCTCATACACAATTAGTGGATTAACTGGGCAAAATGGCATTGTCTGCACTCACGTACAAGTTCTGTTTAGATGCTATAGAATCATTCTGTATTTGTTGGGAGATTGCTGCATTAGAGCAATGGAAGGATCATAAAGTCTACCACTTTCAACATGCCTACCAGCTTGACTGCATGATTAACTGTATATGTTTGGCTCAGGAAATGTGGATAAATGATACAGATAGCCCTCAATTTACAACCATTCATTTAGCAACCATACAAAGTGACAACAGCCCTGAAAACATGACTGGTCTTTGCACTTATGACTGTCATAGCATTATCACGATCATGTGATCAAATTGGGGCACTTAACAACTGGCATGCATTTATGACATTTGCAGCATCTGGGGCCATCTGCAAGCTTCCCAACCAGCTTCTGACAAGTAAAGTCAATAGCCACATGATTAACTTAATAACTGCAATGATCATTTAACAACTGGGGCAAAAAAAGGTATTAAAATTAGGCACGATTCACTTAACAACTACCTTATTAAGCAACAGAAATTCAGGTCCCAATTGTGGTCATAATTTGAGAACAACCTGCATAATGATCAGGCAATTTCTGTATAATCATAATTTTATAGACCGAATTTATTAAATGTATTCATTACTAGATTTTCAGGAAAGGAGAAGAAAATTTTATTGTTATCTAAATAAAACCATTCCATGTTATGTTTTTGTTTTTGCTTTACATATTTAATATAATGTACATTTTAAAGAAATCTCTTATTACCCTATAAAACATTTACCACCAATAAAATAATAATATGCTGCTTTTACAATTTGTAGAAATGCTACAGTTAAGGAAAAGAAACTGTGCAGCAGTATTTCAAACTTAGCTGTACAAAGATTAGGTATTATATAAATGGCAATTATTTAGTGGGCCTATACCTGGTACTTCTAAGATATTGTTCTGAAATAAAACTTTAAGGTATACCCTGTTTCCCCCCCAAATAAGACATCCCCTGATAATAAGCCCAATCAGGCTTTTGAGTGCATGGCAATAAGGCCAAGTGCTTATTTCAGGGTTCCAAAAAATATAAGACAGGGTCTTATTTTCAGGGAAACATGGTATTTATGTAGAAACTCTGTGTTATGTTTCTCAGGAAAGACTATACAGCATATTCTGTTATGAGCTATTTAAATCAAGAAGAGGTAAGGGGAAAGAAAACCCCTTTCATTTTGGTAGGACTAAGATTTACATTTTCATTCAATCTTTACATATTAAGTGTCTAAAATCTAAGTATAATTAATCTCACGGGAGTAAAGACATTTCTCTTTCCTGGGAAAGAAAAAGCTGTCTGAATGTATTATTGGAGAAGACCAGTTCATAAAGAGATCAGTCTTTCTAAGAAATTAGACAGGCCTATGATGCCTGTTGGTATTCCAAATTTAGATTGCTGGCATCAGAAGATGGAGTCTAGGGATGCAAGGAGACCCATTAAAGCATCCATTAAAGCATCCATATTTTTTCAAATAAAATTTATTCCCAAGTACTTGGCAGTATTAAAACTAGGATACAAAATACTCTCCCCTCTATAATTTAGAGTAAAAAACCACAACATAATGCAAGCATAATAAAGAAAAAACAATACTGTAATAGGAACATAGTGAAATTATTTTGCACTTACACATCTCTAATATATAAATTTGAAATAACTAAATCAGTGCGGTTAGTAATGCTATATCCCAGTCCTCTGAACAGTATAATTCTTACATGTGCAATTGTTGCTTGAATCTAATTCCTAGTGAGTTGGTATTGGGTACTAACCATTTGGAGAAAATATGTATTTGTGTTTTATGAATAAATGTCAGTGTGTAGGTATTTGTGTTCACTAATTTTTCAGCTGGTTATAAGGCAAACATATCTAAATTAGTTCTATATGTATCATTTTAACAGAGCAATTTTTTCAAGTATACATAGCAATGTAATATAATGTTCTGAAGATGCTTAATATATATATATTTAATGCTGGCAAAATAAAATTATCCCAGAAGAGATGGAAACAGCCTACAGAGTGTAACATCTAGAGTTCTATGAAATATTAATACAACCCAGTGGTGGGATTCAGCCAGTTTGCACCACTTCGGGAGAACCGGTTGTTAACTTTCTGAACAGTTTGGTGAACTGTTTGTTGGAAGAGATCATTAGGGCAGAGAACCAGTTGTTAAATTATTTGAATCCCACCACTGATACAACCTGTAGGAAATAGTCATTGCATTGTTGTTGTTGTTGTTTTTAAAAGTTATCAATAAATGATATAAGAGAAATAAGAAATAAATTCTTATTTTCTGAAAAATTAATGGAATCTTTAAAAGGTATACAAAGGAATAATAAAAAGTTCAAATTACATCAAATAAACCAACAAAATACATATGTGTGTTTAATTGTAAAAATAATGCAGAGGAACTTTTTTTTTTAAAAAAAAGAGGGGATAAAAGATATGGAAATACACCTCACAAGCAAAACACATAAAATAATTGATAGCATTGAACAAAAGTATCCATCATTAACTTTTGTCTAAATTTTATAATAACTCAAATGTTGACAAGCAAGAGATATTGACAACTCACTGCTTTAGCCTCCTTTATTCCTTAAAATATTCAATTTCCCTTGCAAGATAATTCTAAATCCTAGACAATCCTGCCACCATGGTATAATGTGATTACATTGTCCATAAGTATAAAGTCATTCCTTTATACGTACATATTTGCCATCATATATATACATCATCATATATCTATTCTATCCCACCTTTTCTGGACCCAATCGTACCATACTTTCAACTGTTATAAAATTCTGAATCTTTTTTACCATTGATCAATCTAGTTAATCCATCTGATTCCGCACACTCATTAATTTTATATATTATTTTCAAATCTATCGGTACTGTAAGTATTGATTTTTTCACTCCTGCGCATACGCTAAGCTTGCTGCAGTAATAATGTGAATCAACAAGAACCATATATCTGATTTAACATTCAAAGGTTTTGCCCCCAATAGGAAAATCTCAGGCCTTATTTCCAAATTAATCTGTGTAATTTCCAAAATCCATTGCCGTATTATATGGATATATTCTTGACATTCAGACAATTGATCTTAAATCACTTATTAACAATAATGTGATAAAGTCAAACCATGTGAATGAATATTCCGACTCCTAATAGCACTCCAATAGCACAGCAATTGCAAGCAAACTTTTGTAAGTGTTACAATTCAAGCCCCTAAAATTGCTGCCAAATATGAAAATTTCATAAAGAATAATAGCATTAAGAATAAAAAGTCCAAATAATTATTGCTAGTTGAACTGGAAAATTTGCTAAGAAGCATTCTGAGCTAAATTGTTTCAATAAGAACTAGTCATTCTAAGATCCATTTTATTAAATTTACTGGCAGCATTTCAATCTACAATTATCTCTTAACTAAATGTTTATGGTAAGTAAAAATGTCCAAATTATGCCTGCAACTGAACATATTCCCCACTGATTTTGAACAAGCAAGAATTTCAATACTTGCCAAGATTACAGTCAAATAGTAACCAATGAATAGTGATAAATAAATGCCAATGATGGCATCTGAAGTTGTGAAAAATGACATCTATCTTTTCTAAGTCATTTGGAAAACTTAGACAAATGCCCTTGCTATTAAAATATTATTTAAACATGTGATTTATTACAATATTTTTTTAAAAGCATTTAATATGTATTAGTAGGACTGTGCAAATCATTGCTAGGAACTTTATGGTACAAATGTGCACAAAGTGCTAATGTAGCATATCTTCACAAGCATGGCCACTTTGAAGGAACACCATCCTCCACATCTGAGCCAATTTGTTGTCATCATAAACATTTTTTAAATTAGTAATAATACATTTGCTCTTATTAATAAGATTAAATATATTCTGGGGACCCATTTGTAGCTATAACACAAGATCAAAAATGATTGTGAAAACAGAAGAAAAAGAAATCAAAGAAAAATATGTACATAACAGAAGCAGCTCCTAATGGTTTGAGAAATTGTGTACATATGCAGTATTTTCACTGTGTTTATTCATTTCTCCTCATTCATTTTATTCAAAGTATCTGTGAGGCAGAAGTTGTGAAGAGTTTTGTATAATGGCTGTGTCAGCATTCCAGAACAACCCAATTCCAATTAAAAACTCCAAGACAATCTTCATCTCAAAATCTTCATTTATTGGAATAGGTATACTGGCAGATCTGGGAAACCCCAAATCTGAGGGTTCTGGGTTTTCCCTCAATAAATTAAAACCCCATATCCAGTCCCTGCACCCATCAGTCCATCACATGGCCGTCCCAACTTGAGACACCTCTGCAACCACTCCTCCTCTAGATGCAGGAGGACCATGACCTTGACCGAAAAGAAGAATGCTATTATGTCTAACTAAAATTGCTCTATCAAATCCTCCCTCCTACTTTCCCAAGCACAAGAAGGTGGCAGCGTGGAAGCTTCTGAGATTAATATGGCTTCCAAAGCTGACAGGCGCCCTCCCCCCCTGCCAGGGAAAACCACACCCTAGAACAGGGGTCCTCAAACTTTTTAAACAGGGGGCCAATTCACGGTCCCTCAGACTGTTGGGGGCCCAGATCAGCTGGGTGGGCATGGCTAGGTGGGCATGTGACTAGGTGGGCATGGCTAGGTCATGTGACTAGGTGGGTGTGGCCAATGTAACAGTCCATTGAACAATGCACACAAATTAAACTTTAATTTGTTTTGCTCCTGGGGGTGTTTTATTTGCTTTTGTTTGCACATTGCTCTTTTGGTTGCCTTTTCTTTTTACTAGATCATTTTTTCAGTTGTTTAGGAGTCTAGTGGTCCACTTCAAGAAACTGTTTTGCAGGTATCAAGGAGAGAGATATCGATTAAATACTGTTGAAAAAGCGGAAGAATTTTATTTCAATGTTTTCAAAACTGGTGCAGCATCTCCACGTACATCCTCAGTGTTAGATATAGTGGAGGGTGAGAAAGAGAAGCAATTTGAACAAGAGCTTGAAGAGCGGAAACAGACGGAGGTGGAGGCAATGGAAACTCAAGGAGCAACAGGGGGATTTTTAGATGAACCGTTGCTGGATCTTCCCCTAGAGGCTATAGGTGGACCACCTAAAAACACAAGAGAAGTGGCAGCGGATCTCGACCTGATGTTGCACAATGCTAAAGACCAGCGTATAACTCGAGCAGTTTATAAACAAATTCTAGAGAAACAACAACAGCAGAGGTCTAAGCCACCACAAGATAAGCAGGGAGTCAATGGTAAAGCACAAAAATCCAAAGCTATGGGAGGAGCTAAGCCGAAGACTACTAGTCTGGAACAGAAACTTCAGCAAATGCTCTTAACGCTTCAGGAGACAACAAATGACAATTAAGTTTTTATCTTGGAATGTGAATGGACTGAATTCATCACAGAAAAGAAGGAAGGTATTTCATTATCTGAGACAATTTAATAATGATGTTATTTGCTTACAAGAAACTCATATTAGAACACAAGATCAAAAATATTTGATAAATCCTAGATTAGGAGCACAGTTTATAGCCTCAAATTCGGAGAAAAAGAATGGTGTCGTGATTTCTATAAATAAAAGATTGCCAGCAAAAATTTTAGAAGCAGATAACTGTGGAAGATATATAGCAATTGAACTCTCTACAGACAATGGTCCAATTTTGGTGATTGGAATTTATGCTCCTAATGAGCAACAAGAAAATTTTTATAAAATATTGTATTCTAAAATATTACAGTGGGACTTCAGATCTATTTTACTTATGGGAGATTGGAATGGAGTAATAGATCCCAAAAAAGATAAAAAGAGTTTGGCAAAGTCATGTGTTAAATTACCACAGATCTTTTTTGATATGAAAGAAGATTTGGAATTGAAAGATATATGGAGAATGCATAACCCAAAAGAATTGGACTTTACTTTTTTTTCAGATAGTTTAGTTTTAGTTTAGTTTTATTTGATTTGTATACCGCCCTACTCCCGAAGGACTCAGGGCGGTGAACAGCCAACAATAAAATACATAGATACACAAAATTTAAAAACCCAATAAAATCAAATTAAATTATTTGGCCCAGACAAATTAAAACACCCTGATAATTTAAAAACAGATTAAAATTTAAATATTTAAAAAGGGAAGAGATTAGGCCAAGCCCGCTTGATGGAATAAAAAGGTCTTCACAGCACGGCGGAAGGAGCGCAGATCTGGGATCCTCCGTATCTCCGGGGGGAGCTCATTCCAGATAGTAGGTGCCCCCACAGAGAAGGCTCTCCCCCTAGGGGCCGCCAGTCGACACTGTTTGGCTGACGGCACCCGGAGGAGTCCCTCTCTATGAGAGCGTACTAGCCGGTGGGAGGCTATTGGTGGTAGTAGGCGGTCCCGTAGATAACCAGGTCCTAAGCCATGGAGCGCTTTAAAGGTGGTAACCAAAACCTTGAAGCGCACCCGGAAGACCACCGGGAGCCAGTGCAGCTCGCGCAGGAGAGGTGTTACATGGGAGCGCCATGTCGCTCCCATTACCACCCGCGCAGCCGCACTCTGCGCCAGTTGGAGCCTCCGGGTGCTCCTCAAGGGGAGCCCCATGTAGAGAGCATTACAATAGTCCAGGCGGGAGGTGACGAGGGCATGAGTGACCGTGCGTAACGAGTCCCGATCCAGAAAGGGACGCAACTGGCGAATCAGGTGAACCTGATAAAAAATCCTCCCGGTCACGGCCGTCAAATACTCTTCTAAAGACAGCCGTGAGTCCAGGAGGACGCCCAAGTTGCGAGCCCTCTCCGTGGGGGCCAATGATTCACCCCCAATAGTCAGTGATGGCGTCAACTGACTATATCGGGATGTCGGAAACCACAGCCACTCGGTCTTGGATGGGTTGAGCCTGAGCCTGTTCCTCCCCATCCAGATCCGTACGGCCTCCAGGCACCGGGACATCACTTCAAGGGCATCGTTGGGGTGATCCAGGGTGGAGATGTACAGCTGAGTGTCATCAGCGTACTGATGGTACTCCAGCCCAAAACCACAGATGATCTCACCCGGCGGCTTCACATAAATGTTGAACAGGAGAGGCGAGAGGACCGACCCTTGCGGCACCCCACATATGAGGGGCCTCGGGGTCGACCTCTGTCCCCCTGCCAACACAGACTGCAACCGGTCAGAGAGAAAGGAGGAGAACCACCGCAACACAGTGCCTCCCACCCCTAACTCTTCCAACCGGTGCAGCATGATACCATGGTCAATGGTATCAAAAGCTGCTGAGAGATCTAACAGGAGCAGGACAGAGGAGCACCCTCTGTCCCGAGCCCTCCAGAGATCATCAACCAACGCGACCAATGCCGTTTCCATGCTGTACCCAGGCCTGAAGCCCGACTGGAACGGATCCAGATACGTCGTTTCATCCAGGTGCTGGGGGAGCTGTTGCGCAACCACACTCTCAACAACCTTCGCCACAAAACGAAGGTTGGAGACCGGACGATAATTTACCAACATTGCCGGGTCCAGGGAAGGCTTCTTGAGGAGAGGCCTCACCACCGCCTCTTTCAAGGCGGCAGGAAAGACACCCTCACCCAGCGAAGCATTTATAATCCCCTGGAACCAGCCTCGTGTCACCTCCCGAGAAGCCAGCACTAACCAGGAGGGACACGGGTCCAATAAACAAGTGGTCGCATTCAGTCTACCCAGAATCCTGTCCACGTCCTCAGGGGTCACAGGATCAAACTCATCCCAGATAACATTCTCAAGACCTGCCCCAGTCCCTCCCCCTGAGACTACCCAGTCGGAGTCCAGATCTTCCCGAATCTGAGCGATTTTGTCATACAGATATTGAACAAAATCCTCGGCTCTACCCTCCAAGGGGTCCTCCCGCGCTTCCTGGTGGAGCAGGGAGCGGGTCACCCTAAACAGGGCGGCCGGGCGATTATCTGATGACGCAATAAGAGCAGCAAAATAGCTACATTTCGCTGCTTTTATCGCCACTAGGTAATTCCTAATATGAGATCTTACCAGTGTCCGGTCAGATTCAGAAAGACTGGCCCTCCAACTACTCTCTAGGCGTCTTTTCCGGCGCTTCAACTCCCTCAGCTCCTCAGTGAACCAAGGAGCTAAATGAGATCAGCGCCGGGTCAGAGGCCACAAAGGCACGACCCGATCCAGAGCTCCAGCAGCCGCCCTATCCCAGGCGGCCACTAGGTCTCCAGTCGAGGCGTGTGCCAGAGCCTCAGGCCCAAGCTCCATCTGGAACCTATCAGGTTCCATCAAGCGCCTGGGGCGGAACCATCTTACCGGCTCCGCCTCCCTGCGGCGGGGTGTAGCGGTTCGAAGGTCAAGACGAAGGAGAGAGTGATCAGACCATGGCAAGGGCTCGGTGACTATATCCCCTCTATCGAGATCACTCAACCACTGTCCAGAGACAAAAACCAGATCCAGCGTGTTTCCCCCCGTGTGGGTAGGGCCATGAATTAACTGGGTCAGGTCCATGGCTGTCATGGAAGCCATGAACTCCCGAGCCACCTCAGATGCCTCACCAACGGACGGCAAGTTGAAATCCCCCATGACCATAAGCCTAGGGGTCTCAACCGCCACCGTGGCGATGACACTGAGTAGCGCGGGCAGGGCTGCTGCCACATGGCAGGGAGCCAGGTACGTGATCAGCAAACCCATCTGAACCCCGTGATCCCATTTCACAAGGAGGGATTCACAGCCGGCCGTCTGAGGAACAGTGGCCTCCCTCGGTCTCAGACCTTCGTTAATAATAACCGCTACCCCCCCCGCCCCTACCCTGCAACCTCAGCTGATGGAATGCGCGGAAACCTGGTGGGCACATTTCAACAAGAGGGACCCCCCCTCTTGGCCCAACCAGGTTTCCGTAATACCTGCCAGGTCCGCTCCCCCCTCCTGAACAAGATCACAAATGAGGGGGGCTTTATTTACTACAGACCTGGCATTGCATAACATCAGACGGAGGCCAGGGCCCTGAGGATCTGCGCCACCTGGAGAACGAGTGGAGCTTTGGGGGCCAGAGCGCACCACCGCTCGAAGACAGTGGGCGCGGGCTCCCCTAACACGATATGGCCCCCTGCTCCCGCCATATCTACCCCTCCCAACCACAGTACTGATGGTAGAAACCTTATCTGGATGAACTTTATCCCCCCTCTTGACCCCGGGCCCCCCACCCTCCGTGCCGTGCTCCACAGCCATACCTGGCCCTCCCCTTAGTGGGTTATCCCCCATACCCATGGCCTTACTTCTGATCCAACCCTCCCCCCCGAACCCCTTAAGACATTCGTTAAAACTTTATATAAAAATCCCCTCAACCCCCTCTTCGCGGAATGCCACCTCTCTGGGTTCCAAAGCCCTTCATCGAGGTAGGCCTTCGATAACGTAGAAGGCCAGGCTTGCGAGAGGGGGAAGTCTCGCAAGGCAAAGAGCTCAGCCGGTGAATACATTCCTGCAAGTCCGCCTGGGGAAATGGGGTCAGGCTAAGGATTCAATGATGGTACATTTAAAGGTCCAGGAGAGACAGTTCACCATTTTGGCGCGGATCAGAACCGGGGCTCCACTGTCCTCTCACGGCAGTGGAGAGGAGTCTCAAGCCGATGCCCTGAAAAACAATGACCAAGCCACCCTCTCACGGCGGCTGGTATTGACAGGTCTAATTTAGTGGCAATAACAGCGAGTTGACTCCCTCGGTGACCGCATCCAGGCTTAAGCCTCTCCTCACAGCAAGGCATTTTAAATGTGACTGGGACTGATGATATGAAATAGCCGGAAACCAGGGGTCAATTATAGTCAGGTCAGGTCAGGGGTCCAATAAGTCCAATGCAGTCCAGTGCCGGTGCAGATAAGGTCCAGATCAAATGGCCACAGCCCCAACCACGCCCATAACCAGGCCGCGGCGGGGAGGGGAAAATGGATACAGGCCAGGGGGAGGCAGGTCAGTCACCCAACTTTGCCAAACCCCCAGTCTCCATAGATCCTTCTCTAGGATTGATTTTATTCTACTTACGGCTGATTTACTTTTAAAAACAAAGAAAACAAAGATATTTCCAAGGACTTTAACTGACCATAGCCCGGTATGGATAGAAATAGAAATGGAAAAGAATGAGAGAAGATCATGGAGAATAAATGAAAACTTGTTTAGATATGAAAAGAATGTAAATGAACTTAAAAAACAAATGAAGGAATTTTTTGAAATGAACTTGAATAAGGGTACCCCTATTGAAATTGTTTGGGATGCGAGTAAGGCATATATGCGGGGGGTACTGATCCATATGAACTCTAAACATAAATTAAATAAACAAAGAAAAAGATTAGAATTGGAAGGAGAGATAAAGAAAAAAGAACAGATGCTTATAAAAAATCCAACAGATGAAAAATTACAAGGAATTATAAAACTTTTGAAAGACTAATTTCAAATGCTCACAGCGGAACAAGCAGCAACTAATTTACAATTTGCGAAACATAATACATTTTGCAACGCTAATAAGCCGGGCAGGTGGTTAGCTTACACACTGAGGAAACAACAGAGTACTCAGACTATTGGTAGTATTGAGTATGGAGGGAAGGAAGTTTTTCAACAAAGACTAATTAAAGAAGCCTTCTTAGATTATTATACCAAATTATATGCCAAAGATGATATACAGAATGAATTTATAAATAAATATCTAGATGAAAGGAGAGTTATGAAAATTTCTAGTGATCAAAAGGAAAGAACGAGTTTACCAATAACAGCTGAGGAGATTATTGCTGCTATTAAACAACTGAAAACAGCTAAAACTCCAGGAACGGATGGTTTAACTGCAGTGTATTATAAAACTCTACAAGTAGAAATGATTGAACAGCTTAAAGATTTATTTTGTAGCATACAACAAGGGGGTAAAATACCCCCTTCATGGAAAGCAGCTTTTGTTTCTTTGATACCGAAAGAGGAAGCAGGTTCTACAAAACCGGAAAATTTTAGACCAATATCTCTCCTGAATACGGATTATAAAATTTTTGCAAAAGTATTAGCCAACAGATTAATGCCAGTTATTCAAGAGGTGATTCATCATGATCAAGCAGGATTTATAGAAGGCAGATACATGAAGGACAATGTGAAGCAAATTATAGATTTATTGGAATATCTTGAGAAGAATAAACAGACCTCTGCAGTGCTGGTGTTTTTGGATGCGGAGAAGGCCTTTGATCGAGTGAACTGGAACTTTCTATTAAAGACTTTAAGAAAGATGGACTTTGGGGAGCAGTTTGTGTGGGTGGTTTCAGCAATTTATCAAGAGCAAACGGCACAAATTATCATTAATGGAAGGTTAACCACAAACTTCAGTATAGAAAAAGGCACAAGATAAGATTGTCCGTTATCCCCGTTGTTGTTTATTCTAACTCTAGAAGTCTTGTTGAATACAATACGGGATTCGAGTACTTTGAATGGAACTTTGGACTTTGAAGGTGGCCAGTTTTGCAGAAATGGCGAAGATATCAGCATACTTAAAAGACCGGACTCAAGAGACTTATGCATGGGAGTGGAAGAAATGGATAGATTATGTGCAGAATAAATACCAAACTAGGAAGTATCAGATAGTTTTTAGTTGAATGATGTGTAGAAATGTATAGTATATGGGGGTAGAATAGTTCAATGTTATGTAGAAATGTATAGTACACAGGGGGAGATTAGAAGGGCGGTAAAGTATGATATAATATAATGTGGATTTGGATTTCACCTTGGGGAAGTAATGGGAGGAGAGGAGGGCTAGGGAGGGTTAGGGAGGAAAAGTGGGGGGAAATGGGAAAATTTGTATTTGTAAAATTTTTTCAATTAAAAAAAGTAACTGTTTTGCAGCAATTCTCAGCACCAAGGAGTATAAGAAATCTCTCTCTGACTCTCTCCCTCTCTCTTTCTCTCTCCTGCTTTCTGTCTCTCTCTCTCTCTCTTTCTCTTCTTCTTTCTCTCTCCCTCTCTCTTTCTCTCTCCCTGTCTCTCCCTTTCTATCTCTCTCCCTCTCTTTGTCTCTCTCTCTCTCCCTCTCTTTCTCTCTCCCTTTCTCTCCCTCTCTCTCTGTCTATCTCTCTCTATCTTCTGGAGGTGGGCGAGATGAAAAATGGGCCGTTTTTGCCCATATTTTTGCCTCCTTTCACCCCCCCCCCCCACATCCAGAGGTATTCTGTAGGCCAAAACCAGGCAAAAACGTCTCATTTTTTAGCCAAAAACGGGCTATTTTCACCTATATTTTTTGCCTCTTTTACCCCCCCCCCACCCCACCCGCAGGCCCTCCCTTGCCCACCCGTGCCCTTCGGCCTTACTTTTGCAACAGCAACGTGTGGTGAGCGTTGAACCATTGAAATGAGCAGAAGTAGGAAGTGTGGCTGGACAGTGGAAGATAAGGGCGACAGCTGGAGGAGGCCTCCCCAGGGCCCCCATCAGCCAGGAAAAGCCAGCTATGCAGGAAGTGGCTGGGAGGAGAGGGGCAAGGGGCGGGTCTTAACCCCACCACTCCACGGCCGGATAAATTGGGTCAGCGGGCCACATACAGCCCGCAGGCTGTAGTTTGAGGATGCCTGCTCTAGAAAATAAAATGAAGAAAATACCAAAAAAAAAAAAAAAAAAGGTTAACCCATTGTTCATAAAATCGCTTAACCCCCTCTCCCCACTCCTGGAGGTCTCTTTGGCTTGTCCAGGAATTTATCATGAAACTGTTTTACTAGTCTGTTAGCTTTCACATCCCAACTCTTTACCCACATAGCTTCTGACAACAGATATCCTTTCCAGAGTACTAAATACTGCAAGCCCATTGTAAACTAGAGTCAAGAACCTTCTTGACTTCATAATGAGTCTCCTCCTGTACTATCATAGGTGGAGGGGGAGCATCTGGTAAAGGTCTTAAGGTGGATCCTATTGCTGTTTTCAACAAACTGCTGTGAAACACAGGCTGTATCTTCCCTAGTATACGAGGGAGGCTAAGCTGGACAGTTACTGGGTTAATCACTTTCACTATAGGGAAAGGACCAATGAACTTAGGTCCGAATTTCTTGCTGGGTAGTCTCAACCTTAGGTACTTAGTTGACAAATACACTTTATCTCCTATTCGAAAAGGCGGCTGGAGAGACCTGTGTTTGTCCTCCTGAGTTTTATATTTCTCTGCTGCTTCTGCTAGAGCTTCCTTAGTAGTCTCCCACCCCTTTTGCAATGGAGTTATCCATTCCATTAGGGACATGGAATTTGGTGGTTCTCTAGGTAATTCAGGCATAGGCACAAAATCCGTGCCAATAGTTATTCGAAAGGGAGTCAACCCGGTATACTGTGCACTGCATTATTGTAAACCACTTCTGTGAATGGCAATAAGTCTGCCCAGTTTTCTTGTTGATAGTTTACATAACACCTAATGTATTGTTCCACTATTGCGTTAGGTAGTTCTATGGATCTGTTGGAAAGCCGAGCTAAGCCCCTGGGATGACCCAATGGATCTCAGGAACTCCTTCCAGAACTTTGCAGTAAATTGGACTCCTTGATCTGATATTATTCTCTGCCGAACGCCATGTAGCCTGTAGATGTGCTTCACGAAGAGTTTTGCCAGCATTTTGGCAGAGGATAGTCCATTACAGGCAGTGAAGTGTGCTTGTTTAGAGAATAAATCAATGACAATCCAAATCTCTGTAATTCCACCACTTTCCGGTAGTTCAACAATAAAGTTGTAATCTCTTCCCATGGTTTTGTAGGTTCAGCCATTTGCTGGAGAAAACCAGTTTCCCCGGTCAGGATTTCATGGTGGCACCGATAGCACAGCTTTTTACATAGTCCTCTATGTTGGCTTTCACCCTTGGCCACCAGAATTGCCTTCTAAGCAAATGAAGGCTTTTAAAAAACTCATAGTGACCCCCTAGTTGAGAGTCATGACTACGCTTTAGCACTAGCAGCCTCATGGAGCTGGGCACATAAATCTTACTCAAGGGAGTAAGGTCCAAGCCAGTCCCTCCCAAAATGTTATGTCCATTTGGTTCTCCTTAAACCATGTATCATCTGATAGCACAGATTTTAACTCCGCTGTCAGCTTGTCCTCGGGGAGGTCGGAGCAGAGTCTGGTTTGTGCCCTAGTGCACGCCTGGGCAGCTGGTTGAGCTTCGGAGACCATGGCATGTACTATTTCTTCACGTCAGCTGTCAAATTGGGGTTTTCTGGACAACACATTGGCCAGTAGGTTTCTTCCCCCCGGGATATATTTTAGCTTGAAGTTAAAGTGTTTAAAATACTGAGCCCAGCGAACTTTCTTCGGGTAAAGTTTCTGAGGGGTCTTTAGAGCCTCAAGGTTTTTATGATCAGTCCACACCTCGAAAGGCTCCTTAACCCCTTCTAGGAAATGTCTCCAGGATAAGAGAGCCCATTGCACCACAAAAGCGACCTTTTCTCAAACCACCCACCTGCATTCCATGTCCGTTAATTTTTTTGACACATAAGCACAAGGCATTAATTCATTTGAACGTTCCTCTGCAATAGAACAGCTGCTACCGCCACGTCACTGGCATCAGCTTGGACTATGAAGGACTTATTTGGATCAGGGTGCTGGACGATCGGCTCTGCTGCACAGTTGTTTTAAGTGTTCAAAGGATCACTGACAATTCATTGTCCATGCTAAAGTTTGGCTAGGTTTTGGTTTGGTCAGAGAGGGACCGGTTTTTAGTAGCTCCGTTAAAGGGAGCGCAACCTCAGCAAAGGAAGGGATGAATTGTCTCTAAAAATTTGCAAACTCCAGGAAGCTTTGCAGTTGTTTACATGTTTGTGGGGGTTGCCAGTCTAGTACAGCTCTCACCTTCCCTGGGTCCATTTTGATTCCTTGATTAGACACCCAGTAGCCCAGGTAGTCCAAGGATTCCTTGTGGAACTCACATTTTGACAGCTTTACATAAAGTTTGGCTGCTAAGGGTTTTTACAGTACTTGTCTGACTAGTTTGATGTGTTCTTCCATATTTTATAAATATAAAATATAAGAATATAGGAATGTCATTCCAGGTAAACTAGAACTCCTTTATACAGGTGTTCATGTAGCACCTCATTGCTCAGCTGTAGGAATACTGCAGGGTGCCCTTGAAGCCCAAAAGGCATGACTCGGAATTGGAAGCTGCCCAGCGGGCAGTTAAAAGCCATCTTCCACTCATCTCCCTCCTTTATGCGGACTCGGTAGTAGGCTTCCCTTAAATCTAGCTTGGTGAAGATCTTGCCTTTTGACAAGTGGTTCAGCAAATCTTTTATTAGGGGTAGGGGTAGCTATTTTGTATGCAAATTACATTAACACCTCAAAAATCAACACTCTATCTCAGCCCCCTCAAAAAAATCTTTCTTCTTTTTAAACAATACGGGGGCTGCTACTTTAGATTTTGCAGTCTCGATGAATCCTCTGGCTAAATTGGTATTGATGTACTTTCTCAGCTCATTTCTGCAGGTGTCATGGAGTACATTCTGGGTTTTGGTAACTTGGCCCCACGTTCTAGTTCAATGACAAAATTGATGAGGGGGAAGGATATTACATTCCTCCTCACTAAATGCCTCGGCTAGGTCTTTATATTCCTTAGGGATCTGGGGCTTGCCTGGAGGTGAGTCTGAAGTGGCTGTTGCTGCTTCTGGCAGTTGGCCCTTATCGTTTGGCAGTCTCTTGGGTGCAGGGACCGAGGGCAGTGGGCTGATGCCAATTATGATCTTCTGGTATCCATCTTCCCACTTAATGGTAGGGGTCCATTTGTTGAGCCAAGCCCTAATATGACGATTCTGACATTTTTGGCGCTACTATAAATTATATAAATTCACGATGCACCCCCATTTCTAATTTAACAAGTTCTGTAATTTGGGTGGCTGGAACCCCTCCAATTAATGTTCCATCCACCTGTTCAAATTTAATTTGGTGTTGTAGGGCTCTAATTTTTATTCCTAATTGTTCTTTAATTGGATGCCCAATTAACCATCTGGTACAGCCTGTACCTATTACTGCTGATACTTCTCCTTCCTCCCCAGTGTCAGGCACCACCAATTTCACTTTAATTGAAATGGGGGTGGCTGCACTCACCATCAGGTCATCATTAGGCTCGTCGGGAAGGGCTCCTTTGGCCAGAGGTTCCTCATTCTCTTCAGTGGGGAGGGGAACCTCTATGGCTTGTTGGGCAAATAGGCTAGTGTCTGGGGGCTTTCGTGAAGCCTTTCTGCCTTGGGTGGCCATGGGAAGATGTGGTTGTGGAACTGGTGCAGGAGCCAGATACTCGGAAGCTCAATGACCCATTTGTCTACAACGGTAGCACTTGATGGTTCCTGTAGGTTGAGCAGGAGGGGACTCAGCAGGTTTAGAAAGAGAAGTCCTCTGGGGTGGCTTCTCTGCTGAGGGTTTGTGATGTAGGTTGATTTCTCTATCCAGTGCCATGTACATAGTATACCAGTCTTGCAGTCGCTCTGGCACACCTCGAACGCCACATGCTTTCCTGACTTCCTGATCAATGCTTCTTTAAAATAGTGTAGAAGTATGTAATCTGGCCAGTGGCCAAGGGTCCCTGCGACTTGTTTAAAATTCCATACAAAGTCTTTTATGGGTCGATTACCTTGCTTCATCTCCTTTATTGTGGCTTCATTCTCATTGATCTGGTCAGGGTCGTTGAATCTGGCCTGAAGTAGCTCAACAAAACCTTCAGCATCCAGTCCGAAGCATCTCCCTCATTCATCCCCTCTGAAATCGCTGATACTAAGTTGCGATCTGTTTTATATTGTTCTCCATATTGATCTATATGGGCCCAGACTTGGCTGAAGAAGTAAGCCAGTTTGGTAGGCTTACCATCAAATGTGGCTCTAAACTGAGTTTGTGGTGGCCTTGCAGGTGGAAAGGCCATTGTGGCAGGCAGAGGGGTAGGGATCTGCTGTTGTGCTGCGGCGGGCAATGGGACGAATGTCACCGGAGGAGCTGGAACCTGCAGTGGAGCTGATGCTGGCTGTTGGATTGCATCTGGTAGTGCGACCGGGACTGGGGCTGACTGCTGTGCCAGCTGTGGAGCTGCAGGAGGGGGGAACTCCAGCCAGCTGCTGGATTGGCCCCACTGCTGTGCCAGGATCATTGGGACAAATTCGGCCCATGGGGATCCTGGAAAGAATGGAGCGGAAGGTGCTGGCGTCCACTGGCACTGGACCCACCCCTGGCCGGGATAGAATCCCCAGCCTGGGGTGATATATTCCACAGGGGGTAGCATGAAGGCAGATTGGTGAGGGGGTGTAGCTGGCAGAGATGGTGGTCCCCATGCCGGCTGCGTCTGCTGTCTCCTCACTTCTGCTTGGCCCTGTTGCGCTGATCCAATCCCCCGGTCCACTCTGGCTATGTGGAAAGTTACAGGTGCCCCCTAGTTCCACTGGCAGGTCCTGGATCAGGAAAAGGACCTAAACACAATCCTCTCTCCATTCTGGCTCATGGGGCAACTTCAGTCTTTCTTCCATCCTCATTTTGGGAGTTGGATCAGACTGGCAACTTTTCCAGGAATTCAACTCCTTGTGCCAAGCGCCTAGCCTTCAGGTCGCCTCTGAAGCTTCAAGGGCTCACATCATCTCTTCAGAAGGGGAATAATAGGTCTCGATGAGTCCTTTGGCATCAATCCCCATGGTTCCCTCAGCAATCTTTTCTTTCTCCTCTATCTTCGCTGAGTCTTCATGCCTCCCAAGGCTTAGGTCAGCACTGGGATGAGCCCCCTGATCAGCCCCCTTTTGGGGTGCCGCTTTTGGTTTAGGGATTTGGGTTAATATCAGCATTCCAGAACGACCCAACTCCAATTAAAAACTCCAAGACAATCTTCATCTCAAAATCTTCATTTATTGGAATAGGTATACTGGCACATCTGGGAAAACCCGAATTTGAGGATTCTGGGTTTTTCCTCAGTAAATCAAAACCCCATATCCAGCCCCTGCACCCATCAGTCCATCACATGGTCCAATCATCATCTGTCCCAACTTGAGACACTTCTGCAACCACTCCTCCTCCAGATGCAGGAGCACCATGACCTTGACCAAGAAGAAGAATGCTGTCAGGATGGGGTTGAGGGTTGTCCCCGAACCGTGAACCAGCTCACGAGCAAACACACAAGGACTGAAATAAAACTAGCAGAGGAGTCTTGTATAAAAATATACTTTACTTCAAAATGTTTAAAAAACACTATATCTTTAAAAAGGCACATTAACAGCAAAGTCTTATCTTGGTTAAATGAAGCCAGGCCATCTCCCTAAATTCCTCTCCACAATACCGAAACAGTCCATAAGAAAAAACTAACATGACATTAAACAGCTTCGGTGTTGATACATCATCGAGGTGGTAGAAGGGCAGCAGCATAAGCTTCACAACTAAAAGTCACCTGTGAAAAACAATTCAATCAGCAAACGTGGCTTGAAGCTCCTGGGAGGAAAACTGTCCAGCTCTTCCTCCGATCGTAGCTCCAACAGCAGCAACAGTTCAGATGTTGGCTTGCATGCTTCAACTCAGCAAAAGGCAAGCCGAAATTGGAGACTTCAAAAAGCTCCCAGCTATCTCAACTCACAGCTGCAGCTAGCTCCGTGGGAGTATCTTTACACAGCTCTTCAGCTCCTTTTCTGCTGCTATCTCTGCTGCAGCCATCAGGACTCCTTAGCTGAGTTCTCCCTTCTGCAGCTCTGCTCTGGGCTCTGCATCCAGGTGCTTCAACACTGGCTCTGCATCTAGGCCCAAATAGCAAGCAGAAAGGTCCGTGCTTATATGGGGAGTTAACCTGCAATTAACTAGGGCGGGGAAGGCTTGCAGTTAATTGCAAACAGGAAATGGCTTGATTGGATCCATACTGTTTGTGACTGAGCAAGTAGACACAGCAATTCTGAAAACACTCGTGACAAATGCTATTATTTCTATCTAAAATCGCTCTATCAAATCCCCTCTTCTACTTTCCCAAGCGCAAGAAGGTGGCAGCATGGAAGCCTCTGAGGTTAATATGGCTTCCAAAGCTGACAGGATGCTTTTTGAAAGGTCATGGGAGTGAAAATAGTTACATATGCCACATAATGCAATAATTGGCTAAAGTTTGAATGAAGTTTGGTTCTTCACATCTTTGAAAACAAAGTGTACAAGGGTATTTAAAACTTTGTGAACCCTTTTGAACATTTCACAGTAGTCCTAAAACAAGATAAATAGAACTCAGTAAAACAGTGATTTATCAAAATTCTGTAGCCTTTAAATGATATATTCCCAGTTTTCTAAAACACTATAGATGATTTTTAAAAAGGGATTCTTTACATTCCTGCAACTTCCTAAAACCATGATGGCGAACCTATGGCATGCATACTCAAAGTGGCACACGGAGCCATATCGCCTGGCATGCGCGGCGACGCCTCTTCCTCTTCCGGGTTTCTTGCACGCATGTGTGCACAACTATCAGCTGGCCTTTCTGCTTGCGTCAGAGCTACTCTTCCATTATCTGGCTCGAGCATGTGCATTGGCCAGCTGATTGGTGTGTGCGCATGCGTGAAAGTAACCTGAAGTCTTGCAGGCCAGTGCTCATGCGCGCACCGGAAACTGGAGGTACATTTTCCGGTGCGCGCTCAGCAGCTGATTGGCACATGCAGATGTGCAGCAGTAATCTGAAGACTTGATGGCAGTTAAAGAAGAAGAAACCACAGTAAAAAAGAAGAAAATTGAAGAAACTGCAAGTACATTTTCCAGTGTGCACATGCCCCTGGGCAACTTCTATTCCTGGTCTCGGCCCAGATGAGTGTGATGCACACATGCAAAGCACATGCATGTGTGCAAAGTGTTCCCTTTTTGGCACTTGGTACCACGCATGCATGTTCCTTTTTCAGCACTCGCTGCCAGAAAGGTTTACCATCACTGTCCTAAAGTTTCCCAAATGTGTGTGTATACAAAGATTTAATTATTTTCTACAGAGATATATTTTCATTGCTGCCAACAAATTTTGTTGCTTCTAATTAAAATAGGATAATATTTTTGAAGTGTATAATGCATTCAAAATGGTAAATTAGACATATTTTTGATACTTTGTAATGAATAAATATGAACATTGAATTTTACTGATACATAGCACTTTCTTATTTCTAACAAGCATTTATGTAAAAGTTTAGAGCCTCTAAATCTTTGCAAAAGATGTTTGGAAAAACCTTCTTGCTTTTCTTTTCTTTTTTTAGCTACTTGAATTTGTCAGCTTTTGAACCTTTTGAAACATTTAAGTAAAACAACATGTGGCAGATATTGCATTGTATAGAAGACCATCATCTTTGACTTGCCTTCTGCTGCACAGTACTAAACAAATATAGAATCTCCTATCACACAGTTTTTATTCTGATAAACTGAAACATACTGTGCTACTTTCATGTATTTTAATTGCTCTTATAATTAACTATTAAATAGTTTTTTGCTATAAATTAGTATGGAATTCAGCCTTTTGACTGAAAAATTCTGAGGTTTCTTTTATTGACCAGTTGCAGATACTGATTGATGCCTCTGCCTCTGCCTCTTTCTACAGATATTGATGAATGTGGAACTGGGAGGCACAGCTGTGCCAATGACACAATTTGTTTTAATTTGGATGGAGGCTATGACTGTCGATGCCCTCATGGAAAGAACTGCACAGGAGACTGTATCCATGAAGGGAAGATCAAACACAATGGACAAATCTGGATGTTGGAAAATGATAGATGCTCCGTTTGCTCTTGCCAAGTGAGTTGGGAGATCCTCTGGGAATGTGAGAAAGTAAGAAATGAAAAAGAGTTGAAAATAGATTTTTTTGAGGGGAGGGGGTTGAGGTGCTACATGAGAGATATTCACTGATTAACATTAACAGAATTATAATTTATAGCATAACTAGGACATTATTATTATGAAGAAGAATGGTCTACCTAACTCAGTGCTCTATCTGATTACCTGGGGATACTCACTGTAATTTTTTTTCAATTGTAAATAATATTGTCTTTAGGTCATCCTTATTATAAATTGCATATGCTTTTAAATGTCTTTAACTTTAATGCTTAGTGTGCAAACTACTGCAAAATGGTTTTTTCCCTATTTTTCATGTCATAATAATGTAACATAAGTGACATTTTATTATCTCTTACAATGGCAGACTGGCTATGTAATGTGCCGACGGATGGTTTGTGACTGTGAAAATCCCACTGCTGATTTATTTTGCTGCCCTGAATGTGATCCAAGACTGAGTAGTCAATGTTTACATCAAAATGGGGAGATTGTATACAATAGTGGGGATACATGGGTTCAAAACTGTCAACAGTGCCGATGTTTGGTAAGTCTTCCCACTATTTTATTTATTTATTCATTTATTTACTTTTTGTTCTCAAATGGATTCTGGCACAATTAAAGTGATATTATTTATTATTTATATATAATTTAACTGTTGTTTATTAATTTACGGTACATTACTTTCAGTTAGATTTTTATATAGTTGACTTTTATATTTGTCAAATAATCTTGACTAAAATTTCAGATAAGTGACAAGTACACACTGTAATAGCAGATAGATATCATGAAACTTGGCATCAAAGCAATGCATTGGTTTGGTTGAAAGAAAAAAAACAAATAGCTAAAATATACTGCAAATATTTGACTTAAAGTTCATTTACAGCACTGAGAAAAGTTATCGAAGACAATGGGCAATTCAGATCAAGTTAGGCATAATTGAGGCCTATGATTTTAATAAGTAAAGCAGTAAAACATTAATAATTCAATGCTTAATTACAGAACTTGATGTGATTTAAGCAATGGTTTCTGAAATGGACCTTTAATTGTTTAATGTTGATTGTTCAGTTTCAGCACTTGCAAACACATAAATATCACAAATGAGCAATGGATAGGATACGCTGGAATACTAAACAATTTATTTTTTGTCAAAATAAGTTCTATGGGCATCAGTAAGACTGTTACTGATGGAAAATCACAACTGAATAGTATCACATAGTAGATTTGAACATAGATTCTAAATCTAAACATGAAGTTTATTGCATGAAGCCTTATATAAGCCTGATTCTAAGCTCAATATAAATATTATGAAGTCCTGATCTAATTTAAATATACAATATTCTCTGTGAAAGTAATATGAAAAAGTTGTATATATACTCCCTATTTTTTCTGGAAGTCTCATTAGTAACTTAAGTGACTGCTCTTAGCACATAGCCCATGACAACAATCAGATGGCTTTCAACATTTCATGGATTAGCAAACAATAACAATGATTTTATTCATACATACAATACATACATACATACTTAGATATATACATATTATTACAACATATATCATAACTTTTGATCTGCTTTTTTATCAGCAGGGAGAGGTTGACTGCTGGCCTTTGTCCTGTCCTGAGATGGACTGTGAATTCAGCATACTCCCTGAGAATGAGTGTTGCCCACATTGTGTCATTGATCCTTGTCAAGCAGACACCATTAAAAATGATATCACCAAGATTTGTCTGGATGAAACTAATGTAGTCCGATTCACTGGCTCATCCTGGATCAAGCATGGCACAGAATGCACTCTCTGCCAATGCAAGGTATGGAAAAGTAGAACTTTCTTTAGCTGGTTTTATAAAATGTAGTAACATTTGCATCTTTGCTCTAGGTTCCTACAGCCGAAATAGATGGCATTCCAGTTTTATTAAAATCAAAATAATGTTTACATGCATCACTCGTATTTATGCCAGGCACTGCATGACTTTGCAGTGAAAATAGCAAATATATATCTTTTATTGAAACATATTGATTCCGTTCAGATAAATTACTCAACAACATCAAATTATTTTCCAGGATATCTAAGCTGTAATTTAACCTTCCCCTTTCTCATCTTGTTCAATTTTCTATGAAAACAAACAACTTGTCAGAGAAAATCATGGTGTTTTGATGATGGCAACCTTTTTATATTTCAGAAAATCAGAAAGGGAAATACTATCATTGTTTCCTTCAGAAAATAGAATCCATGTGATAATTTGGATCTGGTATTCCAGATCCAAAGAAATATTAACATAGAAGAAGTGAAGAACTTACAGAATTCTAGTAGTTTTTAAAAATGCATAAGCTAAGAGGAAACTGGAATAAAATTGTTTTTCACTTATAGATAAACACATGAGATAAAATATATTTTGTGTAATTCTTTCGGAACTAAAATAAGTGGTGATTCTTGAAACTCGAAACTTAGATTTTATTATGGCCAAAGACTAGTATGTAACAATACATGTTAGTTTTAAATAATTTTAAAACAGTAATTTTTAAAAAATCACATGACGAGGGGAAAATATACAAAACCTTTGAAGGTATAATTAAAACTGCCACGGTAGATCCTAATAAACTCTAAATCAAGTAGTCAAAACCATAAAATGTATAATGGGCAAGCTAGTCCTGGATAAACATAAAATAAATGAAATCACGATAAAACTAGAACCATTATAAAATTACTGTATTGTGTAGACAATATACTAGTCAATTCTAGGCCCCTAGAAAACAAAAATATCTGTTCTGAATGTCAAGATTTTCTTTTTTGCTTCTTAATATAATTGCTGTAGTCTTTTTCGGTATGATATCAAGGAAATGAGTATTATAAAAATACCTTGCATCTGCAGCAAAGAATCATATGATACATCTGTAACTAAATGAACACTACAGATTTTTGCTCAAAGCATTTTTAAATTCTTAAAATATGAAAGAGAATTCTTGCTCCTGCTGTGTACTGTAGATGTTATTGCATCACAGTCCTACCCTAGTATGGATTACTTTTTTCTTTTTGCTCAAGAAAATGAAATGCTAATTAGACTTCTTTTTCAGTCAATCAGAATAGAGCTGGAAGGGACCTTGGAGGTCATCTAGTCCAGCTGCCTGCTCAAGCAGGAGAACCTATGCCATTTCAGACAAGTGACTGTTCAGTCTCTTCTTAAAAACCTCCAGTGATGAAGCACTGACAAGCTTTTCCACTGGTTAATTGTCCTTCCTGTTAGAAAGTTTCTTCTTAATTCCAGGTTGCTTCCCTCCTTTCCATCCATTGTTTCTTGTCCTGCCCTCTGGTGCTTTGGAAAATAAATTGACGCCCTCTTTGTGGCAGCCTCTCAAATATGGAATACTGCTATCATGTTCCCCCTAGTTCTTTTCTCTAGACTAGCCAAATCCTGCAACCGTTCTTCATATGTTTTAGTCTCCAGGCCTTTAATCATCTTAGTTGCTCTTCTTTGCACTTTTTCCAAAGTGCAACAACTTTTTTGTAATGTGGTGACCAAAACTGAATGCAGTATTCCAGGGGTCTTACTTAGGCTTTATAAAGCAGTACTAATACTTCATGTGATTTTTGATTCTGTGTCTCTGTTTATACAACCAAGGATTGTATTAGCTTTTTTGGCTGCAGCATCACATTGCTGACTCATGTTTAAGTGAGTTTAAGTTTAAGTCCACTAGGACTCCAAGGTCCCTCTTACAGTTAGCATTCACTTTGCCCTGGATCTGCTGGAAAGAAAACACCCAAATTCATTATCCTCAGGATTGTGGCACAATTATTCTACTTCATAAATAAAAGACAAACATGTTTAGAGTATAAATGATTCTTCTAGCACAGGAGTGTCAAACTCAATTTCATTGAGGGCCACTTCAGGGTTGTGTTTGACATCAGTGGGCTGGGGTGGGCGTGGCCAGGGTAGCCATGGCCAGTTTGACATCACTCATGTTGGAGTGCCTGTGGTGGCCTGAGCGCTCTGACAGAGAAAATGAGCTCCTGAGCTCCATTTTCGGCTGCGATGGCCTCTGCCAGTGAAAACAGAGCAGCGCTCCCGAGTTCCATTTTCACTGGCAGAGGCACTGTGGGCCGATCTTTCGCTGTTTCCAGGGCGACCCCGCAAGCCAGATCTAAGCACCCCATGGGCCGGATCGGGTCCCCAGGCCTTGAGTTTGACACTCTGGGCCTTGAGTTTGAGTTTGATGTATTTTCAGTGTCATGCATTAAATAACTACAACATTCTAATTAAAATGAGACTCATTACTTACTATATGAGTATAATGTAATACTATAAAATAGAATATTAATGTTCTAAATATTCTTGGACTGCATAGAAAGGAAAGTAATGGAATAAGACTTCAACTTGCAATAAAATAATTTTATTCAAAATTATAAAATTACTTTTAGCTGAATATAACCATGACATAAGATGTTGTATCAATTTCTTAGTCCTTAAGTGCAGCCTTAAATATATTTAAGTTTTAAAGTATATTTAAAGTGGTCAATTTTTCTTCATTCTTGTTAGTAGCAAAGAGTGATGTGGAGGCTGAGGAATGCAAATTTGATAGTATCATGTAACAGGAAAACTTCTATTATACAGAATAATAATATGCAGTTCTAAAATAATGGTTCTGTAGAATAATATTATATGCTGTAGAATAATATGTAGTTTCTTCCTAATTACTTCTGAGATCATGTCTTTAAGTTACCATACTTTTTGGAGTATAAGATGCCCTTCCCCCCATAAAAGTGGGTGAAAATTGTGGTGCGTCTTATACACCGAACGTTGCTGAAGTCCCACCCACCTGCCAGCCCCCACCCTTGGCCATTTTTTGGCCACATGTCATGTTTTCAGCCTCTGCACGGCCCGTTTTAGACCTGTTCCAGGCTGCGGGGATCACCATAGCACATTTCCACCAATCGCTGTCTCCGCACGTCACTTTTTCGGTCTCCATATGCCCCGTTTTTTGCCTCCATGCATCACATTTTCAGCCAGTTCCAGGTGGTGGGGATTGGCAGTGGCGATCCCCGCCACCTGAAACCGGCTGAAAATGCAATGCATGGAGGCCAAAAATGGGACACGCGGAGGCGGTGATCAGCTCTGGCGATCCCTGCAGCCTGGAAGACCTGATTGGCAATATTCTGGGAGGCCGATCCAACTGCCAATCAGCTGTTTGTGCTAAATCAGGCTGCAATAACATGCTGAAGCTTACCAGGCTGTTTGCTGTTTGTTGCAAAGGCGCTAGCCAGATGAATACCGATGGATGCTGGTAGGCAGAGGCAGATTTTTTTTTCTTGTTTTCCTCCCCAAAAACGAATGTGCGTCTTATATTCCAGAATGTCTTATACTCCAAAAAATATGGTATTTTTATTTAAGATAATGTTTATTTAAAGAGTAGTAGGTGGTTGCATGATTACATACACTATAAGTGTCAGACCTGCCCCACTCCAATCCCTTAAGAAAAAAAGACCCTCAGTTCCATTTAGTTGAAGTGATAGGTTCTTTTACTAAAAGATGCTGGGTGCAGTATAGTCAGGCCAGAATTGAATTTCCCATGTGTAAGCATACAAATCTTTCCTGTCGATCCATTCCCCTTCCCGCACTTGTCCAGCCCAACACCATCCAATGAGCTGGTGTCTAGGTGTTTTTCTAACATCCAGTGTTTGGAGCAATTGACATTTCTTTCCCAGTGTCTCAGTGTCTTGAAGGCTGGCACAAACTGGTTTGAAGCATCCCTGGTCTTCCTCAACTGTCCTTTCCCCCCTCCCTATTTCCCATCACATACTAACACAGATTTATTGCCCATTTATTCATCCCCCCCATAACCTCTCTCCCTTAGCCTTTGATGGAAGGATGCCAGTAATGCACCAAGCTGAAGATGGCAGTCCTGACAATAAGACAGACTGGAAAAGAGAGCAAAATTATGTCTGTTATATAATTTATTTAGCCAGCAGCCTTCTGCTATTTTTAGAAAATGGTCAAAGTAGAATTTAAATTTGAATGAAGGCAAATTTGAATGGAATTCAATTCACAGTAAGTTATTTGTGAGGCACATTTATATTCAACCTTTTTTTATCATGAAATTCAAAAAGGGGGTTTATGTTATATTCCCAGTGGTTTCCAAGAATCAATGTGCATAAAAGCTGGAATGCATAGTCCAGTTTATAACTGTTAAAACGAATAGGTGGAATTCTAGGCATGAATATTCATCTTTTCTACTTCAGCTAAACCAAGTGATGAAAGTTTGGAAGCATTATTCTTTATTTTGGTTAATCCAACAACATTTAAGAAAAATATTACCAGTTTAATAGAAATATAATCTGAGGCACATGAATAGATTCTGAAAAGATTACCTGTAGTACGTTAAAATGTTATGGAAGAAAAAAATGAATTATTGTAATCCTGAAATTTGATTACACTTTTAACTGCCAACCTTGCAATACTTAATAACAATAGCTGATGAGGCAGTTAGCTATGTCTATTGCTGTGGTATGATCAAGAGAAAAGACAATCTTCAATTTAACTTGTAGCTGTGATAATAATAGAAAATACAACATACCATATGCACTAGCATCTGTAAAATAATTTCTTTCATCAGCAACTGTTTGTTGAGTACAGCTGGATAGGTCACATTCTGCTTCCATCACACATCAAGTATCAACAAGCTTCTCATTCACTCTTTAGTTGTAGTAGTATCAAACTACTTCCAGGATATTTTTTTATGTATGAAAATAAAACAAGGGTAGGTGGCATGCTCTGTTTCAAAAGGAATATTAATGTACAGATTAGGAGTATACATGTACTGTGCATAGGTATCAAATAATTAAATATAAAAAAGGGATTCAAGTATTCATTTTAAGTGATGTTAGTCATTAAAGGATGGCAAATAAAAATTGCCGAATTAATCTAAGTAGAACATCAAACAAAAGTGTATGCAAGACAGTTGAACAAGTGCTAATGAATGGGTTTGTCTCCCTCCATTTCATTGTTTCTAGGGACATATGCTTAATTTAAAAAACTCTGCTGAAAAATAAATCACTTTTTCATCTTTTTTCTAGAATGGGCATATTTGCTGCTCTGTAGAGCCACAGTGTCTGCAGGAACTGTGAAAACAGTATCATAATCCTGGACAATTTATGTTAAAGTATATTTCTCCAAAAGGACTTACAAACCAAAAATTAATAAGCCGAACCTGGAACAAGATTAATTTGATACAATTACAGTGAAGAAATGATATGAATTGAATGAGATGTCTAGTTCCTCAGTCTGAATGACTAGGAACAATTTCAGATGTATAAACCTATGTTTTGATGTGAGGTTCAAGTTCTGGTTCATGTTTGTGTTTGACATCATTATGTAAGATACTGAACTACTGAAAAAAATGACATGCAAATAAAATAAAGATATCAAAATCTTCAAGAAGGGAAATGCTTACTAAAGTTTTGAAACTGCACATCATCTATGGCCAAAATATATTTTTTAATATAACTCCACTTGACTATATATAATTTGTTTGATTGGTAACTCCAAGAATTGCCGAAGTTATATAAAAGGATATCTTTTGGAAACACAGATTTTTTTTTGCATCATATCTACAGCTGTGAAACAATCCTTTAACTGTAAAAATAATGCATGATTGCATAATGTTTTCTTATGAAAAAATCATCTGTATTTCCTCATTTGATTGCACTTACTCCTTGATTGAATTTATCCAGCATATACTCCTTGTGCAAAATTTAAATAAATATTTCTCTTACCTTATGATTTTGTCAAATTTACTGAATACATTCATTAATAAAGTTCATCATGTAATTATATTCACAATATAATTGTGGGGGAAGATGAGGAAGCACATTTTGCCCTTTCCTCCATTTCCATCATTCTCATCTCACTGTCTTCAATGTACTGGATGGCAGTACATCTGAGCAGTAAAAGATTCTAAACTGAATGACAAGACTAAGTGTGCTCCCCATAGCATATAGGTAGTTGTTGACTTACAACTGTTTATTGAACAATGGTTCAAAATTACGTTGGCCTCAGAATTGGTGAGTTATGACTCATCCTCAAACTTACAATCATCACACCAATTCTACAGTCACATGACCTCAATTTGGGTGCTTGGCAACTGGTTTACATTTCTGATAGTTGGAGTAATTTATGGTCATGGTCATTTGATTGCGATTTGCAACCTTCTCTGCCAGCTTCCAACAAGCAAAGTCAATTGGAGCCAGATTTGCTTAATGACTGCATGATTCATTTAACAACTGGGTATAATGCAATTGGGGAATTACCTTGGGAACCAGAAGGAAAAGCCACAGAGTAGATAACCATCAGACAAAAAGCTATGTCAGTGCACAGAAGCAAAGATGCTGCGTAAGTGTCTCGTAAGGGAGTCTCCTTACTTTTCTGGAAAGTAGAAGTACAGGAGGCGAAAATGCTTTCAAACTTGCAATACTCTGTTACTGTAAACTTACAATAAAAGTAGAAGAAACTATGGATATTGTGTTTCTTGTCTGGATTATTTCAAAGGTCCGACACATGTAACATTCTATTACGAATTGTGAAAAAGAAAGTTTTTCAGAAGGAATGTGCATATTGATACACTGTTGTACATGTGCTTTTCAAATGCTTGTCTATAAACAACAGCTGCTACAGGCATTTTTTTCCTGTTTTATTCACAAACTCTTCAAGCAGCAGAGTTTTTCAGTGTGAACATTTCAATACATCATCTGCTAATAACTTTCAGTGGATCATAGTTTGCCTTAAATACCAAACACCAATGACAGTTATCTATAACAGCAGTCAGGTGCTGATGATATACAAAAGTCCAATTTGATAAAAAGCAATATTGTGGCAGGATTAGATTCTAATTTATTATTAGTGTGTGAGCAATTTGCAGTGAAAAAGCTGACAATCTGCTTCAGGAAGGAAAGCCCAGATGGATCTTATTAGGTGTTATGGAATTTATGCCTGGAAAGGATCAAAACGTGCTACTTCCAGTATATAATTACAACTAATTCCTGAATTTTCTAAATGTACTTAAAAAGAAAAATAAATTAAGCTGGAAGAAGGAAGTTAGCTAAGAAATCTGTTTGGCTCCTTGGATGCCAACAAATAACAAGAATTACAAATGAGAGTGATCTAAAGAACTGTTGTTTCAAAGTTTTGATGCCCAAGGCTCTTCAGTTAATAGAAGTTCATTAAAATTGTCAATATATTTAGCCTTTGTTGTTTATATGACTCCACAATTTTTCAGATTTTCCTGAAATCAGTGACCTCAGCCTGAACATGCCAAGACTGTTTTACTGATTAATTTCAGCAACCCAAAGTCTTAATTATTTGATTTCAAAATACTCTATTATATAATATTCTTCCCATCAACAGGAATAACATAATAGTATCATGTCTCCAAACAATAAAAAGATATTGGCAACAACTATTTACTGTCAACTTCAAATCATGATTCTTTTCTATTATTTTGTAAGCATCAGATGACAGACTATGTGTAGTCATGACTCATGACTATTATAAAAAAAATGAATACTTAGATTTTCTGAGAAATTGCAGGATGGATAAAGCAGTAGAACTTTAGAAAATGAATCGCTGTGTTACAATGGCATTAGTATAATTCAGAAAATGGACTTCCGGTGGCACCGCAGATGTCGGCAGCAGCTCCTTTGGGAGCACTAACCCCCGCAATTTTGTAAAGCCGCTAGAGCAGCGAAAATCAGCTGTTCTAGCAGCTCGGAACTTTCCCCTCGGGAGAAGAGGGGAAGGCGAGCAGACAGGTGTGGGTAGAGCTCCCCAGGACCCCCAAGATTAATCCTGGGGCTCAGAGGGTGAGAGCTCCCCAGGCACCTGAAGAAGCTCCAGATCCGGGACGTGTCTGTTTTTTTAACAGAACAAGGCACAGCGACCACCCCTGCGAACTAAATGATCTTACAGCGATTGGTTTTAAAGCAGGCAGAGCAAGACAGGAGAAACCACAATTGCAAGTACTAAACTTTAACAATTACCAAGAGATATTGTGATCTACTTTGTCACAAGGAGAACAAGAAACGGAGTTTTACAAGTCTCTTATAAGAAGAAACTTCAAGTGGCAGGACAGGAGGTTTCAGTAATGAAGGAGATTCCCACAAAAATGTTGAGATCTCGAAAGGACTATGCATTTCTAATTGATGAACTTAGAAGGCATCAGTTACAGTACAGATGGGAAGCTCCAGCCAGATTAGTGGTGAATTATTTGGGTGAGAGACATCGTCTCAACTCAGTTTGGAAGGCAAGAGATTTTTACACTACCATACTAAAGGCTGGAAACCCACCATCTCCAGATGCCAGAAGAAGGAAAGAACCAGGAGAGGTCAGAAAGGGGGAAAAGGAAATTATGCAGGCACAAGCTCAAGGAGGTGTTTTGACCACTCAACAAGAATTATTGCAACTTTCAGAGGATGTTCAACTTCTGGATTTATTTGAAAAAAATGGAAGATCCCAAGGATCAAAGACAAACTCGAGCAGCAACCAAATGCAAAGAACAAGAACTAAAGAAGCAACAAAGCCAGATAACAACCCAAGAAATTGTAACTACAAATATGGAAGCTGTGGGAGGAGCTAGACTGAAGTGGAAATTCCAGGAGGACTTCCAGTCGGTTTTCTATAAGCTTTCAGGGGCCAAGGATGGCAAATAATTTTTTGACATGGAACGTTAATGGCCTAAACTCACCACAAAAGAGAAAGAAAATATTTCATTATTTGAAACAGTTTAAAAATGATGTAATCTGCTTGCAAGAAACACATATTAGAACAAGTGATCAGAAATACTTAATAAATGCTAGATTGGGCAAACACTTTGTTGCATCAGCTCCTGAGAAGAAAAATGGTATAGTTAAATACCTAAGAACTGACTTAATGGCTAAATTAATTGAAGCAGATCCACAAGGAAGATATATAATGTTTGAACTATTAATAGAAGGGAAGAAAATACTTTTAGTGGGAGTATATGCTCCCAATCAGCAACAAGAGAAATTTTATAAACTTTTGCATAAAAAATTAATACAAATGGATTACAAATCATACATAATGATGGGTGATTGGAATGGTGTATTGGACACCACAAAAGATAAAAAAACTCTTTTGCCAAATGTTCAAACACGGGCTAAATTGCCTAAATCTTTTTTTGACATGATGGATGATATGGAGTTGAGAGATATATGGCGTGAATGAAATTTTAAAGAACAGGATTTTACTTTTTTTTCTGATAGGCACCAATCTTTTTCTAGAATTGATTTTATACTAATTACAAATGATTTTCTTTCCAGGGTAAAAAAGACGAAGATATGTCCAAGAACCTTAACAGACCATAATCCGGTGTGGATGGAACTAGAGTCTGGGGAGGGGTCCAGGAGATCCTGGAGACTGAATGAAAACTTGTTTTGATATGAGGCAAATGTGATAGAATGGAAAAAGTTAATGAAATAATTTTTTGTTTTAAATATGCATAAGGGTACACCTGTGGAAATGGTATGGGATGCAAGTAAAGCATATATGAGAGGAGTTTTAATAAATTTGAATAATTCCTACAGACGTAGACAGGGGAAAAAATGGAGGTAATTGCAAGAGGAAATAAAAAAGAAAGAACAGGCGTTAGTGGATAAACTAGATGGACAAGAATATAAAAGAAGCCATTACATCTTTAGTCACAACAGTTTTTATTTGCTTCGCAGCCATCTCCAACACTTTCCCTCCAGCCACTCAGCAGAACCAACAGGTCTTCTTAATCTCAGTCCTTAATACTTATTATGGCTTATTGTTAAATCAATATTAATTTCCAATCCTCAAAATTCCCCAGCAAAGTCTTTTAAAGGTGCTGACAGCATTAACGAGTGTTAATGAGCGTTAACAGGCGCTTTCTCTTTTAACTTTCGATTTCACGCCCTTAAGCAGCTCAGCGCCATCTTCTTTAACTTTCTCCCATCTCAAACGCTGAAGGAAGTGGTAATTTATTAGAGTTAAAGTTTAGTACTTGCAGTTGTGATTTCTCCTGTCTTGCTCTGCGGAGCTTCTTCAGGTGCTTAGGGAGCTCTCAACCTCTGCGCCCCAGGATTAATCCTGGGGATCCTGGGGAGCTCAACCCACACCTGCCTGCTCACCTTCCCCTCTTCTCCCGAGGGGAAAGTTCTGAGCCGCTAGAACAGCTGATTTTCGCTGCTCTAGCGGTTTACAAAATCACGGGGGTTAGCGCTCCCAAAGGAGCTGCTGCCAACGCCTGCGGTGCCACTGGAAGTCCTTTGACAGTTTAATATGTTGATGTCAGATCAAGTTGCAACACACTTGCAATACGCTAAACATAATACTTTTTGTAATGCAAATAAACCAGGCAGGTGGTTAGCATATATGTTAAGGAAAAAACAAATATCTTGTGCAATAGAAAAAATAGAGTATAAAGATAAAGAGGTATATCAGAATATGATTAAGAAAGCATTTTTAGATTTTTATACGAGGTTATATGCTGGTGATAATATACAAAGTAATGATATAGAGAGATATTTGCAGAAGGAAAACATTCTTGCAATTACTGATGAACAAAGGGAAAGATTGAATGTATTAATAGCCACTGAGGAAATTCTTTTGGCAATTAAACAGTTAAAAAGTGGAAAGGCTCCTGGTACAGATGGTTTGACAGCAGTGTACTATAAAAATTTTCAATTAGAAATGGTAGAACCTCTTAAGGAGTTATTTAAGAACTGCCCCCGGAAATACGTAGGATCTCCGATCTCCGGGTATTTCGCTGTGCACTGAAGACCCTGTTGTTCTGCCAGGCCGGGCTATCAACATAATAATTTTAAATTGGGGTATTTTAAATTTCTGGGATTTTAAATTGAGCCGAATTTATTTAATAATTTTAAATTTTTAATTGATGTTTATCTTGCATTTTTAAATAGGCTGTACATCACCCTGAGTCCTTCGGGAGAAGGGCGGTATAGAAATAAAATTATACTATACTAGATTATACTATACTATTTTTTAAAATACAACAGGGAGGAGAAGTGCCACCATCCTGGAGAACAGCTTTTATTTTCCTGATCCCGAAAGAAGATCAAGATCAGAGTCAACCCAAAAATTACAGACCCATATCATTGCTTAATACAGATTATAAGATCTTTGCAAAAATTTTGGCAAATAGACTAATGTCAGTGGTGGGATTCTGCCGGTTCTAGGGGGTTCGGCCGAACCCTTTGTTAAATTGCTGGCTCACCCTGCCCCTTGCCCCACCCCTCCACACTACTATTTATTCCAATAAATGGGGCGAGCGAGCCAGCAATTTAACAAATGGTTCGGTGGTTTTTTGTAATTTATTGGCCCCGCAGCACACCGAACTGTTTGTTAAATTGCTGGCTGGCCCGCCCCTCACCCCGCTCCACCTCCCACCCATGCGGTGCCAGCCTACCCTAGCCAGGGGTAGGCAATTGTGGCTCTTTTACAACCTGTGGACTTCAACTTCCAGAATTCCTGAGACAGCTTGGCTGTCTCAGGAATTCTGGGAGTTGAAGGCCACAGGTTGTAAAAGAGCCACAATTGCCCACCCCTTCCCTAGCCTGAGTTCCGCTGCCTGGGATCCACGTGGGCTGCCACGTGGTTCCCCACTGGCTCCAGACGCAAGAGAGCAGGATGGAGAAAGCAGCTTCCACACCTTCACTCACCCTCACTCTCTGCTCTGTTGGATCGCCAGCCATTCGCTTACCCCGCCCACTCCCAATCTATTGCTGCCTCCGGAGTCCCAGCTGATGGCTAGAGGAAAAAAACTTCAAATTCTTGCCGCGGGGCTTCAAAGGGCCGCCCTATAGCCAGTGGTGCAGCCAAACCCTTTGTTAAATTGCTGGCTTGCCCCACCCCTCCGCACCACTATTTATTGCCAATAAATGGGCAATAAATTGCCAATAAATGGGTGGGCGAGGGGCAGGGCAGCCAGAAATTTAACAAAGGGTTCGGTGTTTTTTTGTAATTTTATTGGCCCACGGAGCTTCAGCATAGGCTAATTAGCCCCTTGATTCTATCGGCCTCCCGACTCTCAGCTGATTTGCTCTCAGCTGTTTTGCTCAGGGCTCTGCTGCTTCCTTGCAAAGAGTCCTGGAGCAGATTTTTTTTCCCTTAGCTCTGCTGAAACACGAAACTGAAACTGCTTTGCTGTTGCTGCAAAGTTGGAAAATTAGGCAGGCAGAATTCTTTTCTTTTTCCTCACCAAAAAAGGTAGGTGCAAACAATGGGAAATTTAGGGAAAAAGAGGAGAGTTCAAGATTTTAAAACACAAAAGAAAAAAAGCTCTATTTAACTAGGGAATTGTAATAATTGAGATACTATTAATTGTATATTTCTGAAAGCAGAAATGGTTAAGTTGTGGTTTGGAGGAATATATGGGGGAAATTATTTGGTTTATTATTATTGGTAAATATAATTAATTTATTTGTAAGAAATTGGATTGCATGGAAATAATTGGAATATTCATGTTCATATTGATTAATATACAAAAAAGGTAGTTATATAACTAATTGATTTATATTAAAATGTTGAATTTATATTAAACAACTAATATTACATAATTAACCAATGTGAGGATGATATAAAAATAGATGACAATGGGAAGGGGTATAATATAGAATAGAAGGGAAAAATTGAATTTGATTAAGATTAGAGATGAGGATGAAGGGTAATATTGGTTTTTTACAAAACTAGATGAGGAATAAATATGGCAAAAAGGAAATATAGAAATTGTAAATTTAATTGAAATGACTAAACACTGTTTAAATTTGTGAACCGGCCAAATACTCTGTTCAAAGAAAATACATTGTATGTTTGTATGTGTGTTTCTAATTATTGTTATTTATTCATATTTGTTCTCTTTTATTCTTTAAAGTTTAACAATTCATTCTTTATCTTAATATCTTTATATTTGTTTGGGGTTGGCTTTCTTCCCTTTCATCTTTTTTATTGTACAGCAATCTTTCTCCTCAAACCTACCACCTCTCTCTTTTCTTTCCTTCTTACTTTCTTCTCTCCCCCCACCCCGGCTTCTTCTCCTCCCTACTTCCTCTTCCTTTCTCCTTCTCCTCCTCTCTTCCTCCCTCTCTTACCCTTCCTCCTACTCTAATTTCCCTTCCCTTCCTTCATCCCTCTCTATTGCTGTATCCTTTTATGCATATGGACTACTCAGAGGGCTGAAAAAGTTATTTTTGACTGGTCCTCGCACTTTTGACCAGTCCCCGAACTTACGACTGTCCTCACATTTTACGTTTTTGCCCTATCTTGTCACCATGGTGAAGAGAAGCAGTTGTGAAATGAATGACATAGTTGTTAAGAAAGCTGCACGGGCATAAATGTGAGGATGGTCATAAGTGTGAGGACCAGTCAAAAGTGTGAGGCCCAGTCAGAAATGACTTTTTTCAGCCCTCTGAGTAGTCCCTATGCACATAGCCACGCCCACCCGGTCACATGATGAGCTAGCCACGCCTACACAGTCACATGACCAGCTAGCCATGCCCACCCAGTCACATGATTGCCAAGCCACACCCCCAACTAAGCCACGCCCACAGAACCTGTTGTTAAAAAAATTGAATCCCACCACTGACTAATGTCAGTTATGCAACAAGTGATTCATAAAGATCAAACTGGATTTATACAAGGGAGACAAATGAAAAGCAATGTAAGACAACCTAACCAGTAAGTTCAGTTACAGGTTTGATGGAGATAATTAGGCAATATGGTCAAGTGACAGGGTTTAAAATAAATATAGGGAAAACAAAGATGATAGCTAAGAATATGAATATAAATCAAAAAGAAGAAATGGAAAGAGTAACAGGATGCGAGATAGTGAAAAAGGTTAAGTACTTAGGAATTGTTATTACAACGTCAAATGGGAAATTATACAAGCATAATTATGAATTGTTGTGGCATAAAATACAGACAGAGATGGATAAATGGAAAAAATTACAACTGTCTTTGTTGGGAAGAATAGCAGTAGTTAAAATGAATATTCTGCCAAAGTTTCTATTTCTTTTTCAAATGATACCAATACTTAAAAAGGATGCAAATTTGGAGGAATGGCAGAGAGGCATTAACAACTTTGTTTGGGTAGGGAAGAGACTGAGAGTTAAATTAAAAATAATGCAGGATATACGTGAAAGAGGAGGTTTGAAATTGCCCAATCTAAAATTGTCCTATGAAGCAGCTGTTTTGTCAGCAATTAGTGATTGGATTAATTTAACAGATGAAAGAACACTGAACATTGAAGGGTATGATTTGTTATATGGTTGGCATGCCTACTTAGTTTATGAGAAGAAGGTGGATAGGACTTTTAAAAGTCATATATTAAGGAATGCCGTCCTGCGTGTTTGGAAAAAATACCAATATAAATTGAATGGCAAGATACCCATGTGGGCAGTACCCAGACATGCGATAGAAAATATAAGTTTAGAACAAAGACAGGATGTAATTACTTATAAATAACTTCTGTTTACAGAAAGAAATGTACTACAGTTAAAGCTTCTGAATATACTAAGAAAGGAAAGGGCAATTCAAACCTGGTTTCAGTATGTATAGCTGCAGAATAGATGGAAAAAAGATCAGAAAATTGGTATTATACAAAGTGGAGAAAATTTGATAAAACAAATTAGGGATCAGAATAGAATGCATATAAAAAAGTTGTATAATATTTTGATAGAAATAGACTCGGAGACAGAGTTAGTTAAAGATTGTATGATAAAATGGGCACATTTTTTTTTTATTGAAAAGTTTTACAAAAAAGAAATACAAAAAAAATTTTCCCCCCATGTTCCCCCCCTTTCCCCCCCTTCATCCCACCCTTCCCCCCAGACTTCCCAGAGCAAAATACAAGGTATTCCATTTAATCAAACATAAGATAGATTAATCTACTTATCCTCAAAGTACTACCTCCCCCCGAAACCTTAACTCCACTATAGATAACCAAATACTACTAATACTAACATTCACGCATAAGCTATTTGATATTTTCTTGTCTGATACTTATTTTGAATATAATCAATCCATCTTCTCCATTCCAATACGTATCTTTCTTGCGTGTGGTCCTTCAAGTATGCCGAGATTTTCGCCATTTCTGCTAGGTTTGTTACTTTCAATATCCACTCTTCAATAGTAGGCAAAGAGTCCTTCTTCCAATATTGAGCTACCAGCAGCCTAGCTGCTGATATTAAGTTCAAAATCAATTTAGTCTCTGAAACTGTACAGTCCGTAATTATACCCAATAGAAACAATTGAGGAGTAAATTTCAGCCTTCTTTTCAAAATGTTCTGCATCACCCACCAAATTTTTATCCAAAATGCCTTGATTTTCTTACAGGTCCACCATATATGATAATAGGTTGCATCATTATATTCACATCTCCAACATTTAGCTTGCAAGTTCAAGTACATACATGATAATTTTTTAGGATCTAAGTGCCATCTATAAATTTTATAAAAATTCTCTCTCAGATTTTGTGCTTGCGTAAATTTAACATTTCTGACCCAAATCTTTTCCCACATTTCCATCATCACTGGTTCCTGAAAGTTTTGTGCCCATTTTACCATACAATCCTTAACCAATTCGGTTTCTGAGTCTATTTCCAGTAATGCATTATACAACCTTTTAATATGCATCTGATTTTGATCTCTAATCTGTTTCACCAAATTTTCCTCATTTTGCATAACCCCAATTTTTTGATCCTCCCTCCATCTAGCTTGAAGCTGACTATACTGAAACCAAGTATAAATTATTCCTTCTTCTTTTAATTCATCCAGAGATTTCAGTTGCAACTTACCCCTTTCCAAAAGAAGAAGCTCTTTATAGGTAATCACCTCTATTTTTTGCTCTATACTTATATTTTCTATTGCATGTCTGGGATTTACCCATATACAGTCAGGTCCAGAAATATTGGGACATTGACACAATTCTAACATCTTTGGCTCTATACACCACTGCAATGGAGTTGGAATGAAACAAACACAATGTGTGTTAACTGCAGACTGTCAGCTTTAATTTGAGGGTATGTACATCCAACTCAGGTGAACGGTGTAGGACTTACAGCAGTTTGTATATGTGCCTCCCACTTGTTAAGGGATCAAAAGTAATGGGACAATTGGCTCCCCAGCTGCTCCATGGCCAGGTATGTGATATTTCCTCATTACCCCAATTACAATGTGCAGATAAAAGGCCCAGAGTTCATTTCAAGTGTGCTATTTGCATTTGGAATCTGTTGCTGTCAACTCTCAAGATGAGATCCAAAGAGCTGTCACTATCAGTGAAGAAAGCCATCATTAGGCTGAAGAAACAAAACAAACCCATCAGAGAGATAGCAAGAACATTAGGCATGGCCAAAACAACTGTTTGAAACATTCTCAAAAAGAAGGAATGCACCGGTGAGCTCAGCAACACCAAAAGACCTGGGAGACCACGGAAAACAGTTGTGGTGGATGACCGAATAATTCTTTCCCTGGTGAAGAAAACACCCTTCACAACAGTTGGCCAGATCAAGAACACTCTCCAGGAGGTAGGTGTATGTGTCTCGAAGTCAACAATCAAGAGAAGACTTCACCATAGTGAATACAGAGGGTTCACCACAAGATGTAAACCATTGGTGAGCCTCAAAAACAGGAAGGCCAGATTAGAGTTTGCCAAACAACATCTAACAAAGCCTTCACAGTTCTGGAACAAGATCCTATGGACAGATGAGACCAAGATCAACTTGTACCAGAATGATGGGAAGAGAAGAGTATGGAGAAAGAAATTGCTCATGATCCTAAGCATACCACCTCATCAGTGAAGCATGGTGGTGGTAGTGTCATGGCGTGGGCATGTGTGGCTGCCAAAGCAACCAGTTCTCTTGTATTTATTGATGATGTGACTGCTGACAAAAGGAGCAGGATGAATTCTGAAGTGTTTTGGGCAATATTATCTGCTCACATTCAGCCAAATGCTGCAGAACTCATTGAACGGCACTTCACAGTGCAGATGGACAATGACCCAAACATACTGCAAAAGCAACCAAAGAGTTTTTGAAGGGACAGAAGTGGAATGTTATGCAATGGCCAAGTCAATCACCTGACCTGAATCCCATTGAGCAAACATTTCATTGCTGAAGACAAAACTGAAGGGAAAATGCCCCAAGAACAAGCAGGAACTGAAGGCAGTTGCAGTAGAGGCCTGGCAGAGCATCACCAGGGATGAAACCCAGCGTCTGGTGATGTCTATGCATTCCAGACTTCAGGCTGTGATTGACTGCAAAGGATTTGCAACCAAGTATTAAGAAGGGAAAGTTTGATTTATTATTATTATTCTGTCCCATTACTTTTGGTCCCTTAACAAGTGGGAGCCACATATGCAAACTGCTGTAAGTCCTACACCGTTCACCTGAGTTGGATGTACATACTCTCAAATTAAAGCTGCAGTCTGCAGTTAACGCACATTGTGTTTGTTTCATTCCAACTCCATTGCGGTGGTGTATAGAGCCAAAGATGTTAGAATTGTGTCGATGTCCCAATATTTCTGGACCTGACTGTAGGTATCTTATAGTTCAACTTATATTGGTACTTTTTCCAAACCCTCAACAATGCATTTCTGAGTATATGACCCTTAAACACTTTATCCACTTTTTTTCATACAACAAATAAGCATGCCATCCATATAACAAATCATATGTTTAACATTCTTTCTTCAGTTAAGTTAAACCAATCACTAATTTGTGATAAAGCTGCTGCTTCATAATACAATCTTAAGTTAGGCATTTTAAGACCTCCTCTCTCATGTATATCCTGTATAATAAAGTAAGAACCAGGTCGTCTGCAAACGCTCTTAGTCTATAATCCTTAAATGCTTTCTCTGCATCCAAGAATATAAACGCTGCAGGGACCTGATTATTTTTCTCCAAATATTCCAATAAGTTTATAATTTGCCTAACATTATATTTCATCTGTCTCCCTTTTATAAAGCCTGATTGGTCATTGTGAATAACTTGTTGCATAACTGGCATTAATCTATTCGCTAGTATCTTAGCAAAAATTTTATAATCCGTGTTCAAAAGTGAAATTGGCCTAACATTTTCAGGTTTGATACAGTTTTGATCTTCCTTTGGAATCAAGGAAACAAAAGCTGTTCTCCAAGAGGGTGGAACTCCTCCCCCTGATTGAATTTTACAAAATAGAGTTCTAAGCTGCTCTACCATTTCAAGCTGTAAGTTCTTATAATAAACAGCTGTTAGTCCATCTGTTCCTGGAGCTTTCCCTATTTTTAACTGCTTAATTGCCACAACAATCTCCTCAGAAGTTATTCGTTGATTCAATCCTTCCTTCTATTCCAACGTTAATTCCAAAATAATCCCTTCCTTTAAGTATCTTTAAGTATCAATACAAGGTATAGCTTGTATTGAGTCACTAGCATATAACTTTGTATAAAATTCCAAAAAAGCCTTTTTAATCATATTCTGTTGGTAAATTTCCTTACCTCTATATTCTATCTTACTAATGACTCGTGCTTTCTGTTTTTTCCTCAACATGTAGGCCAACCACCTACCTGGTTTATTGGAATTACAAAATGTATTATGTTTAGCATATTATAAACTAGTTGCCACCTGATCAGCCATTAACGTATTAAATTGCCCTCGTAGTATATTTATTGTTTCTTTTACTTTCTTATCTCTTGGAGTAGATATAAATAATTGTTCTTTCTTTTTTATTTCTTCTTCTATCTCTTTATACTTCTTTTGTTGTTTTAGTCTATATTTATTGTTCATATGTATTAAGATACCCCTCATATAAGCCTTACTAGCATCCCAGACCATTTCCATAGGAGTACCCTTATTCATATTAATAACAAAAAATTCTCTCATTTGTTTTTTAAGCTCCTTTACATTTTCTTCATATCTAAATAAGTTTTCATTTAACCTCCAAGACCTTCTTTCTCCCCTCTCCTGTTCAAATTCAATCCAGACCGGACTATGATCAGTTAAAGTTCTTGGACATATCTTCGTCTTCTTCACCCTGGAAATAAAATCATTTGTGATTAGTATAAAATCAATCCTGGAGAAAGATTGATGTCTATCAGAAAAAAAAAGTAAAATCTTTTTCCTCCAGGTTACGTTCTCTCCAGATATCTCTCAATTCTATATCTTCCATCATATCAAAAAAAGATTTAGGTAGTTTTGCACGTGCTGAAGTCTTTGATAAGCTTTTTTTATCTTTCTGCGTATCAATTACTCCATTCCAATCACCCATTAATATAAAAGATTTATAGTCCCACTGTATTATTTTAGTATGTAAAAATTTATAAAACTTGTCTTGTTGCTGGTTAGGGGCATATATTCCAATAAGAAGCATTTTTCCAGACTGTGTCAATAATTCAATTGCAATATATCTTCCTTGATCATCTGCCTCAATTAGATTAGCTGATAGTCCTTTCCTTACATATATGACTAGTCCATTTTTCTTCTCTGGCGCTGATGCCACAAAATTTGTACCTAATCTTGAATTTATCAATTATTTTTGGTCTGATAATCTAATATGTGTTTCTTGTAAGCAAATAACATCGTTGTTGAATTGTTTCAAGTAGTGAAATACTTTCTTTCTTTTTGTGGTGAGTTTAGGCCATTGACATTCCAAGATAGGAATTTAGTTGCCATCTTTAGCCTTTCGAAGCCTTGTGAGCATCACCTAAGCTCCTCCTCCACCTTACTCTTTGGCCTAGCTCCCCCTACTGCTTCTGTTTTTTTGGACTTCTTGAGATAAATCTTGAGATTGTTGCCCTTTTGATTGTTGTTGTTGCAATTTATAAGTTGATCAGGTCAGTCGTTTTGCTTTTGGCTCTCCCTTCTTAGGTGGTTCCAAAGTTGGGGGTAAACCCCCAAAATCCAAATCTTCTTCCATAATAATTCCTCCAGCTGCAGCTTCAGTGTAGGTTTGTATCTGTTTTCCATCTTTTTCTTGTTGTAACATCTCCATTTTCTCCCTCCCCCACCCCTGGTGAGGGTGGGTATCCAGCTTGTAAAACGTTTACATAAAAATCGTTTGCCTTCCAAACTGTGTTTAACCAGTATCTTGCTCCATTATAAGTCACTATTAGACCAATTGGAACGTCCCATCTGTATGCCACTTGTTGATTTCTCAACTCATTTACCAGAAAGCCAAAGTCTTTTCTACTTCTCAACATCTTTGGAGGAATCTCTTTCAAAACCACCACCTCCTGCCCAGCCACCTGAACTTTATTCTTGTAAGAAGCTTGTAGAATTTCATTTCTGATCCTCCTAGTTGTAAAGTAAATCACCACATCTCTTGGCAGCTGTCTTTGTTTTGCCAACCAGGAATTAACCCTGTAAATTTTATCAATTTGAATTGCCACATCTTCTGGTCTTCCTTTAATTATCTCCACAATAGCATCAGCACAAATGTCTTTTAAATTTTCTTTGCTCTTTTCCTTCAGGCCTCTCAATCTCAGAGCAAACTCCATGGATCTGTATTGTAACATTACCAATTCATCATCCACTTTCTCTGTTCTAGTCATGACATCACCCATTTTGCTTTCCAAATTTAAGTTGGCTTCATTAATTTTTTCAACATTCCCATCAAGCTGGATAAGATTTGAGAGTCCTGATACAGCAAAAACAATATCATCTCTTATTTTATCGTGTTCCTTTGTGACTGCTCCCTTAATTGAGCTTATGTCCTCCTCAATTTTCTTAAATTTCCCTTCAACAAGTAGCGTTAAATTGTTCATTGCTTCTCTCATTGCTGTTGCTTGATTATTCATGGCTTCTTTCATAGCTTCCTTAAAATCATTAAGTGCTTCATCTTGACTCTGGCTCTGGCTCTGTGAATCAGCCGGAAGTTGTGCTTTCTGTGTCACCACTGACACAACTGGAGAATCTCCCCCTCCTTTAACAGCTCCTGGTTTCATTTGTCTAGAAGCCATTTTTTTCCTCCGCCCCCTCTTTTCTTTAAAAGCAACAAAGTTTTTAAAGATGTTAATTTATAGTCTCTAATTTGCCAGACAGAGTAGGTTTTTTTTTTTATTCTCTTCCCTCCACAAACTCTCAGTTCCCAGCAGTTAATAGGCAGCTAATCCACTCTCCCAGCACAAAGTTCTCAAGCACTTTCATTTCTGGCTTTCACTTTCAAAACCATAACAAAGACGCCATCTTCCGCCTCCAGCTTGAGATTCAAATTGAAACAAAGTAACTTCGGAGTTAAGCTCTGTACTTTAAAGGCTTGTTCTCCTGTTTTCCGCTCTGTCTGCGCTTGAAATCAATCAAACTCACTTTTAAAAGCAGGATCAGATTGCGTCTTCTCGCTCTGCTTTTGGAGAGTTGTCCTGGCTCCAGCCAGCTTCTTGGCAGGCTGGCTCAGGAGCTCTCACCCTCCAAGCCTCTGGAAATGATCCAGAGGACTTTCGGGGGGCTCTACTCTCCTTCTTTTACCGAAGGAGAGTTTTTCAGCCGCTAGACAGCCAATTTGCGCTGTCAAAGCGGCTTTTACGGAGACACAGGGCTGGTGGTCATAAATGACCGTCCACGGAGCCTGCGGTGCCAACCGGAAGTCAATGGGCACAAAATTTTGAGAAACCAATAATGATGGAAACATGGGAAAGGATCTGGGTAAGAAATGTAAAATTTACACAAGCTCAAAACTTGAGAGAAAAATTTTATAAAATGTTTTATAGATGGCATTTGGATCCTAAAAATTTAGATTGTATGTACTCAAACTTACAACCTAAATGTTGGAGATGTGATTGTGTTGATGCTACCTATTTTCATGTTTGGTGGACCTGTAAAAAAGTTAAAGCATTTTGCATAAAAATATGGTGGATTATTCAAAATATTCTTTAAAAAAAGGATAAAGTTTACTCCACAGTTGTTTTTGTTAGGTATAATCACAGATTGTACGGCTATAGAGACTAATTTGATTTTGAACTTAATAACTGCAGCAAGACTCTTGGTGGCGCAGTACTGGAAGAAGGAAGATTTACCTACTATTCAAAAATGGACATTAAAAGTAGTAAATTTAGCAGAAATGATGAAAATTTCAGCATATCTAAAGGACCACTCAAATGAGAAATATATGTTAGAATGGGAAAGATGGATTGATTATATTCAAGGCAAATATTGGACTACAAAATTCCAAATAGCTTATGAATGATTAGAGAGATTTTATAAAATATTTAAATTTAGTTTCGTAAAAGGGGAGTTCAAAGTTCAAGAGGGGGTTAGGAGGCTATACATAATTAGCTTATGTTAGTTTATGATTGTCAAATGTTATACCCTGTATTTTGCTCTGGGAAGTGGAGGGGGGAGAGGGGAGGGTTGGAAGGGGAGGAGGGAGGGGGAAGGGGAAATGTCTGTAAATTTTTTTAAAACTTTTCAATAAAAAAAAGTATAATTCAGAAAATGAAAATAAGCCTGGACTGGTTTGTATGTGAAATAGGTATCTTACTGTAAACCGCCCAGAATCCCTTGGGAGTTGGGCGGCATAGAAATATGATAAATTAAATTAAATTAAATTAAATTAAATTAAATTAAATTAAATTATTCCACAGTGGTAATTCAGTATATCAACTGACTCAGTTTCCTTAAATGCATTGGACTGAATCCAAAGGTTTGCTTCCTCTTGATAGATGATTCTGAGAAAGTTTCATTTAATGTGAATAAAATAGGAATCATACAGAGTCAGCTACATGAACTCTAAAGGACCCTCTCTATTCACATTATTATAAAGCTACATGAACTCTAAAGGACCCTCTCTATTCACATTATTATAAGATAGAAAAGTGCTTGCTTGGAGATTATATTAAAAATCAGCTAAACCCCATTAAGTGGTAATATATCTTCTGATGAGACCTAGCTGTCACGGAAGGACAGCCATATGGAAAACATTTGAGGGGCCCCACTGTCATAGACAAGGACATATATGTTACAAAGAGTTACTTAATTCAATAAATTTACCTAAGGACAGCAGTAAATTTCCCATTAGCAACTACAAGCACTTAAGGAAAGTTGTGTAGCTAAAATAATCTTATAAACTAAAAATAATGGTTTACTAATGGTTTAGTAATTAGGAAGTGTGTCAATTATCATATAACAAGTGTATGTTAACCATATATGGAAAATGCATGATCTCATGTTAACCATATATGGAAAATGCATGATCTCACCGAATCCTTTGTCTTAGAAATGTATAAAAACAGTTGTATCAGAGCTCTTTCCTTGTTCAAAGTTTCAGGTACAAATCTGGCTCTGAACCTTGCGCAATAAAACTGTCTCTGGCTGACCCAGGAATGTTGTTTGGTCCCTTCATTGCATAACACATTTGTGCAAATTATTCTGTAATACTGTTATGCCCACATATGAGTCACCTTTGGAATTCCAGCTATAAAGCAAAACAATAGTTAGGTGTATCAACCCTCAAATATTGCATGACGATGGGAAAAGGTGCAATAATCATAGTGCAATAATTGAAGATATTAGAGCATGCAATTACATATAATAGTAAATTGACTGACATATCAAGTGAGAACTATTATCAGGATAATATGAAGGAAAGAGGAGGGAGACCTTTTCTAAACTCAGGGTTCACATACTCTCTGGGTGAGATCTCAGATTTGCATCTCTGTTTGAATCTCTGACTTTCTGAACAAGTTGTGAAATTCTTTTTATTGACATGCTCATGATACTTTCATTTCTCACTGATGTCCACAAAGTCAGATATCAGTGATCATGACTGGAACAAATTAGCTTCAAGAACATTCTTCAAGAGATCTGCACATTAATAGGTACACAAACCCATTCTTTCTCCATCTAAGAGCCATCTCTTTGTCTCCATATATCCCCTTTTCTCTATTACCTTTCTCACTTCTGTAATGGATACTCAATTGTTTTTCTATCTAGAAGTGTTGTTGAGAGAATAAATATAAGTTTCCTTTTTAAGTAGAAGAACAAATTTTATGGACATCAGTGAGACATGCAAGTATCATGAGCATGTCAGTAAAAGCAATTTCACAATGTGTTCAGGAAGTCAAAGATTTCTCTATAGTCCATTATACATTGACTAGAAATGTTGATATGTGTGCATGATTATGCATATTATAATATACATGCATATCATAATATGCATGATTTTGAGATGTATTTTTCAAATCTGCTCCATCTGTGCCTTAGGAATCTATAACAGGAGCAGGCAAAAGGGGTTGTCAGACATACTTAATCTAAAATGTAGGAAGAGGGATAAAGAATTAGTAAAACTAGGGCAAAATGAATGTTGATATAATTACAAAATTACAATTAATTACAAAAAAGTAATCCAACCCATTACAATAATTTCCTTAACTTTAATATATTTTCCTGCTTCTGTAGCTTTAAAATGGAAATTATTGAAGAAGTTTGAGATAATTAATCCTTGGGTAGTATATTCTTAGACATAATTCACAGTAGAAAGACCATCTTAAAAAGGCATCCAGCCTTGAAATTTTATTTATTATGAAGCAAAAGTGAAAAACTTGTACGCTCCCAGTATTGATAAACTTCAACAGTCTAATGTCGTGGATGGTGTTATGATATTAAAGTTTCCAATTCATTATTTCTACTATACAAGTCCTAGAATCAAATAAGTTTGTTTGTAGAGCAATATATTTTTAAGTCTCCTACCAGATTTTGTTCTTTTGCAGATGTAACAATCTGAATAAATTAGGTTGACATTAAATAGGCTTGGCCATTCAATGATACTAGGAAATTAAATCTATCATTGGAAAAAAACATCAAATATTATTATGTTCTTTGTTCTCTTTTATAATATATTAATACAGTTAGATATACTAGAATCATGGATTATATAAGCTGTAAGAGGCCTTCGTAATCATTTAATCCAGTTTCCTGCTTTGTGCAGCAAACCAATAAATCAACAGTGACAGGTGTTCAGGCAGTCTACATGTGAAAATCTCTGACTTGGAATTCATCACCGTTTTAAGTGGATTATTCCAATGGGTGAACAGATCTTGCTGACAGAAATTCTAGCTAATTTTTAAAAATCTATCATGTATATTATGTGTTTCACTACCATAACAACATATGTATAGAATTTTAATTTTGATATATTATAACAGTGTGGTAAAACCTTCATTTGTGAACAGACAAGGTGTAGAGATGTATATTATTAGATAAAATCAGCTAGGAAAGAGAAAGATTGATGTTTCTCTGTGTTGATATGAAACCCTAATTACCAACAAAATGCAGACTTGAAAAGAAACATAACCATCCTGTTAGAGAATCCAAAAAGAGAACTCCTGGGACATTTTGCTCCCCCAAAGTAAAACTTTATTGAATATACTACATTGGCACAGAAAAAGTGAAACCAGCTCTGGTTTTCCCAAGTGCAATCCCACATAGTTAAACTTGCTTTTTCCCTTTCGGCAATCCTGCTCAGTTCATTATGTTGTCCAATTAAATCAGTTTCTTTTGTTATGGGAACAGTCTGGATTGTTCAATGTATGACCTTGGGATTAGCAGCAGGGTCTCACGTTCTGCAGAGTCTTTGCATTCCATTCCCTCCCTGACATTCCAGCCATCTCACTCCTGATTGTTGTCAAGCTGAGAGCAAAGAAACAACTAGCTGAAAAAGTGAATCACTCTTGACACTAAGACAAAAAGCATTTTTTTAAAAAAATGACATACTCATTTGAAATTGATATGTGATCGAAGAAGACCATTAATTATTATATTCAGAATTTCTCTGCAGCTCAATATTTGTACAGAACAAGATCATCTATTTAAAAACAGATTATTCATATAATTGTATTAATATAGTTAATAAATAGTAACCATATTTGACTGAATATAGTTTTCATTTTTCTAGAGTTTTTAAAAGTTTTGCTAATTGTGTTAATTTTTTAGCCAACAGATTTTCCATAAACATTGCTCATCTCTGTCTTATTCTACACTGCACAAGTTTGAGCCAGTTCAAACCATGAAATGAACTATGAGTATATTGTTACCATTGTTTTTTAATGATATATCACTGGCTATTTTATTGGTCAAAAAGAGTTACAGTTAGTGAGAAAAGCTCACTTTGTATAAATTCATGTATACACAGCCTATTCTGCAAAGTGAGGAAAATATGTAGATAATCAAGGTTGGGATAACATACATGTTTATTTCAATTAAATTTGTATACATACCCTGTGAATTGAAATTATTTTCTTGTTGGCAGTTAAGCATTGTTATGTGTTATTTGTTATTTAGCAAATTCTAAAGATTTGTGGGCAGGTTGAGCAGCCTATAATGTTTTCTTGCTGGCATAGAAACTTCTCTATAGTCTTGATTGCGCAGTCTTCAAGAAATCAATATCTCATTTCTCATGCCAGACAGATGATAAGCCAGGGAAAGTTTTCAAATGAAGCCTTAAGTCTGACAGGAAAAAGAACATGTTTTTCCTTTTTCGAATTCAACATTTTACAAGCAGGTTTTTGACAGATTATTGACAGCTTTGATGTACTGTCTCCAGGTAGGCCCCCTCAGAGTAGATTTTGCAGCATTCTTGTATGGCCTGCAAAAATCTGTGTGGTTTCCATCCGGCCTTGCTAAATAAAATTTTGATTTTAGGAATTGATGCTTACATATAGCTATCATATAAAATTTCTATAGGAATCTCAAAAAGCCAAACACTTTTACCATACAGGTTCATTCCCCATATCATAATTTTTTGAAAATCCAATTGCCAGAAACACCACATTGTTGTGGTCAAAATTGCTCAAAAGTTCCATTGATAGACATCTTCTGTTCTTAATTAGATCCCTACATAATCAGACTTTTAGTCAGGTCAGGTGCGGTTTGCAGGGAGAACTCTCAAATCCTATCCCGATAAAGAGCGGAGTAAGGCAGGGCTGTGTCCTGGCTCCTCTTCTGTTTAACTTATTCTTATCTGACTTGGCCTCTTACATTGGACATACTGAGTCCCACGCCCCAAAGTTGTCAACTATGAAGATCCCACTTCTCCTATATGCTGACGATGTGGTCCTCCTATCACTGTCAAGGCTTGGTCTGAAAAGGCTACTTTCTGCATTTGGGTCCTACTGTGCTGAGAACCACTTGTCCATTAATTATGACAAATCAAAAGTATTGGTGTTCTCTAGAACCCGGAAGCTATACAACTGGGCTATTAAGGGTAATGCTGTTAAGTAGGTTTTCCATTTTAAGTATTTAGGTATCCATTTTCAGAAACCGGTGTTTGAACTAGACATTGAACTCAGGTGCTGAATTCAGCCTCCTGTAGTCATCAGCAGATTCTAAGATTTTTCTATACCCAAGGAGTTTATTCCTTCTGCTCTGTGTATTTACAAAGCCAAAACCTTGGCCCAAACTCTTTACGGAATTCCTATATGGATACGGGGCTTCAAGGAGTGTATTGAAAGAACTCAGACTGCTTTTTTAAGGAAACTTTTGGGTCTCCCTCCCTGTGTTGGCTTTGCTCCAATGTACCTGGAATTGGGCATTCAATCAGTCGAATGCATGGCATGGATTAACACCTTTAAATGGTGGTTTCGGGAGCTCTTTTTGGCAGTCCCTGGTAGCTACCTCTCCCTGGTGTTAGCTGACTCCTATACTTCTTGATGGGAGAGGGAGCTGACAAAGAAACTCCACCTGCTAGGTTTTTCGGGGGATACTTTGGGAGACTATGGCCTTAAGGATGCCCAATCTAGGGTAGTCCAACGGCTTGTGAACATAGACTTGCAATATCTAAGAGCTAGAGCTAATAAAACCTGCTCCCCTCTGATCTTCAACCAATTTAACAATTATGGACTGAGGATGGCCTCATATTTTTACACTTTAACCATTCCTAAGTATAGAAGAGTCTTCTCCCTTGCTTGTTTCAACGTCTTGCCCTCAGCATTGCTGGACGGACGATTTAAGAGGCTCCCGATAAGTGAGCGGTTATGCCCCTGTGATAGAGCTGAGGTTGAAACTGTGGAACATGTTCTTTTATACTGCCCTATGTATAACACAGGCAGGACTAAATTATTGTCTCTCTTAGAAACAGATCCCTCTGGATCCAATGCTAGTAATTTGACCTTATATTGTTTATGGGATGGCTCCTCACACATTACTTTTCAGGTTTCTAATTTTTTTTTAAGAGCTGTAACTATTAGAGGAGAATGCTGTAATTCCTTTCAGCCAAGGTTGCTGGTAGCCAACTGTTTATGATGTTACTTTTCCCACGTTCTTTTGCAATTATATTTGTATTTTGGTCTGTGACCACAAATAAAAGTTATTATTAATATAGACCACAACATAACACTTATGTAGAATGCAGAGGTCAAACACTGCAAGCTATGGCTAGGTCTATGTTAGTAGATTCTAGTTTGCCAGAAACACTTTGGGGTGAAGCCATAATGTGTGCTAACCATGTTTTAAACAGTGTAATTAATTCATCTACTGGTGAATTACCATTTAAACTTTGGCATGGTAGAAAACCTAATCTAAGCTATCTGCATACATTTGGTGCTCCTGCTTGGATTCATATACCATCGCAATTAAGGCGTAAGGGACAACAAAGAGCAAGGAAAATGTTTTTTGTTGGGTATGAATCTAACCACAGATCGTTTAGATTTTGGGCGCCAGGTATCACTAGCATTTATTGTAGTGCTAGTGCAAAATTCCTGGAGCATGTACGTTGGGATAAGCTTGAGCAAGTTGGTTACAGAAATGAGGATAATGTTATTATTGATAATCAAATGTTCAATAATACCCCTGAAGATGAAATAGATGATGTAGAAACTACTGTAAAAAGAGAAGAAGGTTTAGGGGAGGAATTAGATGAAATACCAGTTATGAGTCCTGTATTACCTAGAAGATCTACTAGGGTAAGACATCAACCCGACATGTTTCAGGCAAATGTGGTTTGTCAAGTAAATATAGAACCTTCTAACTACAATGATATCAGAATGTATCCTGAAAAGGATCAAATAGCTTGGAAGGAAGCTATGGATAGAGAACTTAAATCGTTAACTGAGTTAGATATATATGAAAATGTTCAGTTACCACCAGGAGAATGGTTAATTGGTTGTAAATAGGTTTGTAAGTTAAAGACAGGTGCTGATGGAGCTGTAATCTATAAAGCACGATTAGTCGCTCAAGGTTTCACTCAATCTGAAAGAGACTATGATGAAGTTTTTTCTCCCAGTTTAAGAACAGCCACATTAAGAACAATGTTAGTGTGGGCAGCGAAGAATGATTATCAAATTACTCATATAGATGTTGAGACAGCATATTTACATGCATCTTTACATGCATCTTTATATGAAAAAGCCATTAGGTGTAAGAATGGATGAGTGAACTGATTGCTGGAAATTAAAAAAGAGCCTTTATGGTTTGAAGCAATCAGGGATTGAGTGGAATAGATGTATAGTTAAAGAACTGAATGCTATGGATTTTATGGAAGGTGTAGCAGATAAATGTCTATTTAAATGGGAGAAAGGTGGTTTGATTTCATTTTTACTCTTGTTTACAGACAATATTGCTATTGTAACAAAAACTGAACAGGAAGCAATAGAACTTATTTATATGTTACAGAAGAAATTTAGAATTAGAAATCTAGGTAAAATCAAACATTATTTAGGTCTTGATATTGTGAAAACAACTAGAGGGTATAAACTGTCACAATCTAGTAAAATTAGCCAATTGTTAAAACGCTATAATATGGAACTATGTAAGCCAGCGAAAACACCTATGAGTCAGGATTTCAAACATGGAGATATACAAAGTCCTGTACTCAGCAAGGAGATTTATCAATCCTTGATTGGTAGTCTATCTTATATTAGTAATTGGTCTAGGCCAAATATTTCCTATTGTGTTAATCAATTAGCTAGGTATAATGCAGAACCAACTGAGAGGCATTGACAAGCTGGAAAGCAAATACTAAGATATCTAAAACAAACAATGCATTATGTGTTATATTTCGAACCTAAATATGATCGTGTACTAACTGCATATGCTGAAGCTAGTTTTGCTACTGATTTATCTACAAGAAAATCGACATCAGGTACTGCAATAATGTTAGGGAATTCATTAATTGGATGGAAATCAATCAGGCAAAAATTAGTTTATCAACGATGGAGGCTGAATTTTCCTGTCTGTCTTTAATGTGCACAGAACTAATATATTATCAACAACTGATGATAGATATTGGTTTAACTGTAAATGATCCAATTGTAGTATTTGAGGATAACCAAGCTGCTATTAAAATGGCAACGAATTTGGCTGTGAAAACAAGATCTAAACACAATGATATTAGGTACTTAAATGTAAGGCAAAGTATACAGAGTAAGATGATACAATTGGAATATTGTATGTCGGAGAATAATATTGCTGATAATTTTACTAAACCTCAGGATGTGATTAAACATAGAACATGTTGTGAAAGTTATCGGCTAAGATTGTAAGCCATTACATATTGTCCTGTCCAAAGGGGAGTATGTTAGGAAATTGTTATTTCCCAACTGGTTGGTCAGGAAATATATAAACCAACATTGTGTGTTTGTAGCTAAAAGTATTATGTAACTTTAAAAACTGTGTTGCATCATCATGCATCCTGATTGGCTGAGCTCTGTAGCCAATGTACTTAAGGAAAGCTGAATTATGGTTTGTGTGGACACTACACCATTTTACCTGCTGATATGCTGTAACTCTATATTTGATTTCTCTGGATGATCATTGCTTGATCATGGCTATTTATTGATTTTCTAATATTTATTGACTGTTTTTATATTGAATTTTGTTCCTGATTGAAACTAAAGAAGATCTGTTTTATTGTATTTCTCTACAACTGGTAAGAAGACTTTATATTTGGAAAATATCCCTGGACTGATCTTTATCTCACTTTATATGTGTATGACTTGGATTGTTCTTGGACTATGATTTTGCTTTTTCCCTAAAAGTAAAATACTGTTTGTATGTTAAGTGTTATTATCCACAATCATTCTCAGTCACTTTCGTGCGTAAACTCAAAGGGTACTCTGCTCAATAACCTACAACATTGGTTATGAGCCAAGAATATCCTTAACATTGGTTATGGGCCCAGGACACTGAGAGTGGGTGTGAATATACACAACATTGTTATGAGCCAAGAATATCCTTAACAATCTATAAACAAAAATTACTTAATTTTTATATAAATGATATGGTTTGATAGATAGAATTTAGGATAATTGGGAAATTGTATTAAAGAGCATTATTTGAACTAAGAATTATGTTTAAATGTTAAATTGCTATATTTTTAAAATTAAAGATAAGATTTAAATTTGATAAAGTAATAATGGAATAAAGATTCAATGAGCATAATGAAATATAAATATGTTTGAACTGTATTGTTAATAGTGAGGATTTAGGGTAAGAATTGTTGTATTATGAGTTATTAATTGAATTAAGAATTAAGGTGGGTTAAATGGAAGGGTAATTGTTTTGATTAAGTAAATATGTGTTAATTTTTTAAGATGATATTAGTTGAATTTGTGATTTAAGATTAAGAAATAAGTGCTATGGCAAAAGAGAATAGCTAAAATTTTGTTAAAGATTTTGTTAAAAATTGAACAAAGCTCTGTTCTGAAAGGATGTAATTTGTATGTTTGGAAAAAAATAAAAAAACTTTTTGCAAAAAAAAAAAGAAAAAAGAAAGAAAGAAAGAAAGAAAGAAAGAAAAACGTGTTCAGAGGGCTGCCATGAATTGGTCATAATTCCAGGGGGGGAATTTTCATTATGGAGTCCCATCATCCACTCAGTTGCCATCCACTCTAGGGCCTTGGTAATGTGCCTCATGCATGCAGCATCTGAGGGGAAATCCTCCCCACAGTCCTGCATGTGGTTCCACACTTGGGTTAAAAAGAATCTCAGTCCTTTCAGATCTCCCTCATATCTTACTGATAATAAGGGAATTTTGGGCTTGCTTCGCCTCTGTGGCAGGACCTGCTCAGCAGGTGGGCCTGGGCTGCAGTAGCCACGTGAGTTCTGGAGGCCTGAGCTGTCTCTTCTCAGGCTTGGGTTCTCTCTTCCACACAAGCAGCAGCCTCCGTTTCATCCCCGGGGCGTTCATCCTCCCTCCTGGCAGGCAATCCATACCTTTCATGAGCTTTATGACTCTCCTCAGCCTCTCTCAGTAATTGCAGAGCATGAAAGAAGATTTTCTTTCTGCTCTTGCTGCCAAGCAGCATTTCCGCCTCAGCTTCTGCCAGTTGTTATTCCTTGGGAGGTCTTCTTCAGCTCCGGTAGCTTCCCCACACCCAGTGACCATTTGGCTCTCTCCGGCTTCTCCTCTAGCTGTAAACTAGCCATCCACTCCAAAGCCTCCCAGGCGGGGTATGATGAGGGAACCAGTCTGAACCAGTTGCCCCCATCTGTTCCTGGTCGCTGTCTTGATCAGACATTGTTTGCTCAGCCCCCATGGTAGTTTTCTGGGATGGCTGTTAATTGCAGACCTTGCTTAATGTCAGGTGTGCCTCCTTTCAATACTCAAGAAAGAAAAACCCCAACACAATTTTCATAGAGAAAGGTACTTTTACTGAGTATGAACTGAATGCAACCAAAGAAAAGCAAGGTCTGAGGCAATAGGTGTGAAAATTACATATAGAAAGCATCTCCAAAACCCTTCCCCCCAACCGTCCAGCCCGGATTATCCAATCCACATTCCCCTCAGGGGTCATATGGGGTGCAGCGTCCGATGGTGCCATCCTCCTGCTATGCCGCGACGGTTGACCTTGAGTAGTTATCAGCTTCAAAGAAGACACTGAAGAAAACTTTCTCTTCTCTTCTCCACCAGCTCACTTCTCCCCTCCCAGACATCCCAACAGCTCCCCCCTCGCCCCGTTACAATGGCAGCCAAGCAAGCAAGCAATGAAAAAGCGGAGGCTGACAAAGAGTTGAATATGGAAAACTTTTTGCTCTGATGGGTACATTAAAAACAGTGTAATGTTTTCTTGGTTTCAGTTTAATCCATAACTCTAGCATTAAATCTCCTAATAAATTCTAACTCAGGTGTTATATGATGAAGCTGATCGCTGTAGTTTCTTTCTTTACAGTGAAGAGATTTAAATTTATTTAAGGTCAGGACTAAAGTGTTCTGGGAACTGAACAGATTTTGCTTATGAAATTTCATTCAAAGAAAATAATTTCAGTAATGCTCTTGTACATTTGGACACACAATGCCTTCTGTGGGGTGTTTTGTGTGTGAGAGAGACTGCGTGAGAAATTGCATAGTCCTTTATCATACAATCTTATTTCCAATAGGTCTGTAGCTTTCTGATATCATGAAGGAAATCCCTTGCTTTCAGTGGGTGTTTTCTTAATGAATAGTGTGGACAATCTAGGGATGCTCTAATGTTGGCAAAACATGTAAAAAATACAATAACACTAGCAGTTGTGCTTCAACCATTATTTAGTACACAAGAAAAAAAAAGCAACCTCAAAAATGCCAATAAAATAAATCTGAAAGGAATTGGTAAGTGCAATGAAGAAGATTATAAAACAAAAATAAAGAAGCGGAAGCTTTTACAGAAAATTATTTTTTTTTGAAAAATTCAAAGGCAGATTTGGATTAAGTATGAACTGAAATGTTCCTATTTCAATTACTTGTTGCCATTTCTGATATCAGCAGATTCAGCCCAGTGAATCTGCTGCTAAAGTGAAATTTCTCAGCTTCAACAACTTTAATATATCAGACTTCAATTTCTATGCATGCTGGTTGGAGAATTTGGAGAATTGAAGTTCATGCATTTTAAAGTTGCTGAGGTTGTGAAACTCTGATCTAGCAATTCACAATATAAACCCCATTGGCATTAGTGATAGATGAAATCATATGCCATATTGTAATATGAATAAGGATATGATTATTCATGTTTGGTTATTGCTACTAGGTCCTCAAATAACAATGACAGAGCAGAGATAGACCAGAACCTTTGTTCTTCTACAAGACGATAAGATGATTTTTTTCCTGTAAATTAGAGTAAAGCAAGTCTTTGACAGTCTGTGTTTGGTTTGTGGATCATCATTTTTGCAAGTCTAAGCTAAATCTGAGAGCTGATTGGGTTGATGTAGTAGTTAAGACACAGACAATGGAATTCTAGTCCCAATTTAGGCACAAAGCAAACAGGGTTACCTTGGCCAGTCACTGTCTCTTAAGTCTGGTAAACTGCTTCCCAAAACTTGTCAAGAAAAACTGTAGGGACTTGTCCAAGCAGTTGCCAGGAGTCGAGACTGATCTTGAGGTACATATTCAAATAAAACACCCTTTTAATGACCTATAATCCCTTAATTTGAAGTAGAATCAGGGCAACTGGATGGAGCTAAGCGTTTACTGGCCAGATGTCCATGCCACATGGAGTCTGCAGCAGATAGTTTTTCTTTGTGCTCTAGGAGACAAACATCTGCTGCTGCCTAGGACTGAACTCTCAACCTTCAGAATGGGAGGCAGGTGTCTTCACCACTAGGCCACCATGACATTCATGGAGACACACATTTCATTTCATTTCATTTCATTTCATTTCATTTCATTTCATTTCATTATTTCATTTCATTATTTCATTATTTTATTTTATTTTATTTTATTTTTATTTTTTTATTTATTTGTCAAGCATATATCAGATAACAGATAAAAGTATAAACATGATTATGAATACATGAAATGGATACGAATAAAAAGGGACATTAGGACAGGGATGGTAGGCATGCTGGTGCGCTTATGTACGCCCCTTACAGACCTCTTAGGAATGGGGTGAGGTCAACAGTAGACAGTCTAAGGTTTAAATTTTCGGGGTTTGGGGAAGAAACCACAGATTCAGATAGTGCATTCCAGGCATTGACCACTCTGTTGCTGAAGTCATATTTTCTGCAATTGAGTTTGGAGTGGTTTACCTTAAGTTCGTATCTACTGTGTGCTCGTGTATTGTTGTGGTTGAAACTGAAGTAGCCTTGACGGGAAGGACATTGTAGCAGATAATTTTATGTACTACGCTTAGGTCAGACCAAAGGTGGCGTAGTTCTAAATTGTCTAAGCCCAAAATTTCAAGTCTGGTGGCATAAGGAGGAATAGTGGAGGACTCTTCTTGTGAAATATTTCTGGACACGTTCAATTGTATTAATGTCCGTTATGCAGTGCAAGTTCCAAAGAGATGAGCTGTATTCAAGAATTGGTCTAGCAAATGTTTTGTATGCTCTAGTTAGTAGTACAATATTACCAGAGAAGAAACTATACAAGATTAGGTTAACAACTCTTAATGCCTTTTTGGCAATGTTGTTACAGTGGGCTCTGGCACTTAGATCTTTAGAGATGAGTACTCCAAAGAGATGACACAGTGAGGGTTGTCTACAAGGTCATGTCCATCCAGCTTGTATTTTATGTTCTGATTTTTTTTTTACCAATGTGTGAGACAGTGCATTTGTTGGTTGAGATTTGGAGTTGTCACTTGTTTGACCAATCTGACACATAGTCAAGGTCTTTTTGAAGGGTAGCAGCATCGTCAGTGGTGTTGAATATTTTTACATCATTAGCAAAGAGAATGTAGTTGCTTTTAATAAGATCACAAAGATCATTTATGTAAAATATAAAGAATGTTGGTCCTAAAACGCTGCCTTGGGGAAAACCGCTGTTAACAGGTACAGGATTTGATAGAGCACTTCCTATTTTGACCACTTGTTGCCTGTTTGTCACACAGCTATCCATTTATGCAGGAGTCCAGAAATGCCATAAGATTTTTGTTTTAGAAGTAGTTTGTCATGTACCACTGAATCAAAGGCTTTACAGAAGTCTATGTAAATTGCGTCTATTACTTTGCCCTGATCGAGATGTGTAGTCCATATGTTTTTGCAGTGTAGTAGTTGCAGATTACAAGATAATTTTTTTCTGAAACCAAACTGTTTGCTGGAGAATAGGTTGGTTGTCTCTAGGTGGAGGGTAATGGATTGATTAATGATTGATTCCATGACTTTGCAGATCACGCAACATAAAGAGATTGGTCTGTAATTTTCAACTAGGCTGGGGTCTCCTTTTTTGAAGATAGGGATGACCATAGCTAGTGACCATTGGTTGGGAAAGGAGTTGGTCCTGAAAGATTTTTCAAAGATTATGCATAGAGGTTCGGCTATTGCAGTGGAAAGCTTTTTAAAGAAGTAGGCATATAGTCCATCAGGTCCAATAGATAGAGATGGTTTTAGACTGTGTAGTGCCTTTTCAATGTTGTCGTCTGTAAAATCGATATGTATTAGATCGTTGTAATCGTAATTATTTGTGGTATGATTGGGAAATATTGGGTATGTGCTGTTGCTGTTAACAAAGACTGAGCCAAAGAATGTGCTAAAGAGGTTGGCTTTAACAGTTTCATCATTACAATCTTTATTGTTTGGTCCTTTTAGGGGTGGGATGGATCTCAAGTCTTTAAGTTTGTTGTTTACAAAATTATAAAAGGCACAGGTGGATTTTGTGCACAGAAGGTTTTCCTCTTGTTTGATGTGATAATTGGTGCATTCAGTCTTTATCTGGTGGCATACGTTTTTGTAGCAGCTTTTAAAGTTAGCTACGTAATTTGTTCTGTTTTTTTGCCAAAAACATTTTTTGGGGAATTGGAGCATCCTTAATGTTATTGGTAATTTGTTTTTTCTGTTTTTTTCTGGAGGTTATTAGTGGTACGTATAGTTTGATGATTCTTTTGACTTTGAGCAAAAAAATGTTATAATGGTCTTCAGCAGTATTATTTTATTTATTTATTTATTTATTTATTTATTTATTTATTTATTTATTTATTTATTAAATTTATATCCCGCCCTTCTCCCCAAAGGGACTCAGGACAGTGAACAGCCGAGAATTAAAATAACATACAATATAAAAGTTAAGATAATTAAAAATAAATTAAATTAAACAGCCTCCCAATTTAAAACCCCTAGCTATACAATTAAAAAACTAACCCATAAAACCTATTCAGGCCAGGCCGGCTTGCTGAAATAAAAACGTCTTCAGGGTCTTATGGAAAGTGCGGAGATTCGGAATCAGCCGTATTCCGGGAGGTAGCTCGTTCCAGAGGGCTGGTGCTCCCACAGAGAAGGGTCTCCCCCTGGGGGCCGCCAGCTGACATTGCTTGACCGATGGCACCCTGAGGAGGCCCTCTCTGTGAGAGCGTATTGGCCGGTGGGAGGTTATCGGTAGCAGAAGGTGGTCTCGTAAAGACCCTGGCCCTAAACCATGGAGTGCTTTAAAGATGAGAACCAACACCTTGAAGTGCACCCGGAAGACCACCGGGAGCCAGTGCAGCTCGCGCAGGAGAGGTGTTATAGGGGAGCGCCATGTCGCTCCTGTAATCACCCGCGCGGCTGCATTCTGGACCAGTTGGAGCCTCCGGGTGCTCCTCAAGGGGAACCCCATGTAGAGAGCATTGGCGTAGTCCTGGCGAGAAGTGACGAGAGCATGAATGACTGTGCATAAGGAATCCCGACTCAGAAACGGGCACAACTGACGTATCAAGCGAACCTGATAAAAAGCCCCCCTGGCCACAGCCGTCATGTGCTCTTCTAAAGACAGCCGTGTGTCCAGGAGGATGCCCAAGTTGCGAGCCCCCTCTGTGGGAGTTCAATGACTCGCCCCCAATAGCCAGCGATGGCACCAGCTGGCTATATCGGGATGCCAGAAGCCACAGCCACTTGGTCTTGGAAGGGTTGAGTCAAAGCCTGTTCCTCCCCATCCAGACCTGCATGGCCTCCAGACACTGGGACATCACTTCAAGGGCATTGTTGGGGTGGTTTGGGGTGGAGATGTACAGCTGAGTGTCATCAGCGAACAGATGGCATCACACCCCAAATCCATGGATGATCTCACCCAGAGGCTTCACATAAATGTTGAACAGGAGCGGCGAGAGGAACGACCCTTGTGGCACCCCACAAACAAGGCGCCTCGAGGTTGACCTCTGCCCCACTGCCAACACAGACTGCGACCGGTCAGAGAGATAGGAGGAGAACCACCGCAACACGGTGCCTCCCACCCCCAATCCCTCCAGCTGGTGCAGCATGATACCATGGTCGATGGTATCAAAAGCTGCTGAGAGATCTAATAGGACCAGAACAGAGGAGCAACCCCTGTCCCGAGCCCTCCAGAGATCATCAACCAACACGACCAATGCCGTTTCCGTGCTGTACCCAGGCCTGAAGCCGGACTGGCACGGGTCTAGATAGACGGTTTCATCCAGGTACTGCGGGAGCTGTTGCGCAATCACACTCTCAACAACCTTCGCAATAAAGCGAAGGTTGGAGACAGGACGGTAGTTAGCCATAATAGCTGGGTCCAGAGAAGGCTTCTTAAGGAGGGGCCTCACCACCACCTCTTTCAAGGCAGGTGGCAGGAAACCCTCCCCCAAAGAAGCATTTATAATCCTCTGGAGCCAGCTTCGCGTAACCTCCCGGGTAGCCAGTACCAGCCAGAAGGGACACGGGTCCAGTAATCATGTGATTGCGTTTAACCTCCCCAGAATCCTGTCCATGTCCTCAGGAGTCACAGGATCGAATTCATCCCAGATAACATTCTCAAGACCCGCCTCAGCCACCCCGCTGGAATCTACCCAGTCAGGGTCCAGGCCTTCCCGAATCTGAGTGATTTTATTGTGCAGATACTGTGCAAAATCCTCAGCCTGCCCTTGCAAGGGGTCCTCCCATGCTCCCTGATGGAGGAGGGAGCAGGTCACTCTAAACAAGGTGGCTGGGCAATTATCTGCCGATGCAATAAGAGTGGAAAAGTAATCACACTTTGCCGCTTTTATCACCACTAAATAGGTCTTAATATGAGACCTAATTAGTGTTCAATCGGATTCGGAATGACTGGCCCTCCAACCACTCTCTAGGCGTCTTTTCCGGCGCTTCATCTCCCTCAGCTCCTCGGTGAACCAAGGAGCTGGGCAGGTGCGGCGCCGGGTCAGAGGCCGCAAAGGCATGACACGATCCAGAGCCCTGGCGGCCGTCCTATCCCAGGTGGCCACCAGATCTTCAGTCGTGTCGTGAGCCAAAGCCTCAGGAAATGGCCCAAGCTCCCTCTGGAATCTCTCCGGATCAATCAGGCACCTGGGGCGGAACCACCTAATCGGTTCCACCTCCCTGCGGTGGGGTGCAGCGGTCAGAAAGTCCAGCCTCAGGAGAGAATGGTCAGACCATGACAGGGGCTCAATAGCTATATCCCCTATATCCTGGCCATTCAACCACTGACTAGAGACAAAAACCAAGTCCAGAGTGTGTCCTCCCATGTGAGTAGGGCCATGAATTAGTTGTGTCAGGTCCAAGGCCGTCATGGAAGCCATGAACTCCCGGGCCATCTCAGATGCCTCACCGGCCGACGGCAAGTTGAAGTCCCCCATGACCACCAGTCTGGGGGTATCAACTGCCACTCCGGCAATAACATTGAGAAGCTCAGGCAGGGAGCTGTGGCAGGGAGCCAGGTACGTGATCAGCAGGCCTACCTGCATCCCATGGCCCCACTTCACCAGGAGAGACTCACATCCAGCTATCTGTGGTACAGTGGTCTCCCTCAGATCAAGACCTTCCTTAATGACAACTGCCACCCCCCACCCCTGCCCTGGGGCCTCAGCTGATGAAATGCTCGGAAACCTGATGGGCACATTTCTACGAGGAGGACCCCCCCTTGGCTCAACCAGGTCTCTGTAATACCCACCAGGTCCGCTCCCCCCTCCTGAATTAACTCGCAGATGAGAGGGGCCTTATTAACCATGGACCTGGCGTTGCACAGCATCAGCCTAAATGAAGCTCTGGACAACCCAGGGATCGAGAGGAGCCTTGGGGGCTGAGGCACGCCACCGCTTGAAGACAGCAGGTGCGTGCCCCCCTAACATGATATGGTCCCCTGCTCCCACTGTATCTGCCCCTCCCAACCATGGTCCTGATGGAATCGCCCTCTTCCATACTATTACAGCCAGTGAATAGAATTTGCCAATCAAAAGATAAGAATTCATTGTCTATGAGATCATAGTTGGCTTTTTTAAAGTTATAACTGGGGATCCCATCATTATGATGATTTTTGTGAGGACATATGTTGAGACAAAAGTCAATCATACTGTGGTCACTGTTGGAAAAGGGTTCTTTTATTTGTAGTCCATAAATTGAGTTTAAACTGTTGCAGAAGATGAGATCTAGGCAGTTGTTGAGTCTAGTATTGTTAGTTACTAGTTGATCAAGTCCCAGATTAGTTACAGCATTGTAGATTGAGGTCACCAAGAAAGAAAAGAGGGTGTGGGCAAGAGGTTGCCCATGTTAGTAGTGAAGTTAACTTGTCTGCGTTAACAGGGGTTCTGTAACATAGTAAGAATCAAAATGTAGTATTTAAGGATAGCTATTCAAATATAGCTGTATTTAGTAAGGGGAGGAATTCAGCTATTTTATTTATGAGGCTTCTTGCGTTAAGTAGCTTGCATTTAAGGTCAGTAGCAGTTGGTATTGAGGAAGTTAGGGACATGCATGCCTAGTTTTGGATGATGGGGGGTTGGATGATGGAGGGTTGGATGTTAGGATGTGGGTTGCGGGACTTACTTTTGATACAGTCGGCACAGTAGTCAATGTATAAGTCAGTCTCTCCTTGGTCTTGACATCTTTTAAGTTCTGAGCGGAGTTCATGGGAGCGAATTTTTTGCAGTATGGATAAGTCAGGCTGTGAGCGAAGTTTGTTATGGTTGGTGTTGGTTTTAGTGATGGAGTTTATTGTATGAATGAATATGCATTTGCTGGACTCATTCTTGCAATTGACTCTACAAAATCATGGGGCCATCAAGCCGTCATTGTACTTGTACTCAGGGCCATCTCTGGAAATTTTGATGATGTCTTCAGGGAAGATGATTGATGTACGGGAGTTGCTTATAATGTTGCAAACCTTAGTGATATTATCAGATTTGTTGGTGTCATCCAGGCCAAATAAAATAGCATGTGGACGTTTCTGTTCATGCTCAATGGCATCTTTGATGAGTAAGGAGATATTATTTGTTAGGTTTGTATTATTTGCTGGGTTGGTGGTTATTTGTGGTTATGGTTGTTGTAGTGGTTGTTGTATTGAGGTAGGATTTTGAGCTGTTAGGTATTTACTTATCTGTGCTGTATTTTTTTTTTCAAGAGATGTTAGACATGCTTGTAAACTTGCTTCAAAACATGCTACTAAGCGTACTTCTATGGAGACAATGGATGTTTCAATGGTTTTGACTCTATCAGACAGGACACTTTGATTGTCCAACTTAGGTAAACATGATGGACAGAGACAAGGAAATGTAGCTAATGCTTGTAGGAGATTTGCTATGTTTTTGGTTAATTTTAAGCAGGTGAGGTGGGCGTAATTGTCAGATAGGTGGCATTTAATGATATCCTTGTTATTATTGATAGTTTCAGAACATTTAAAGCAAGTGCAGGAGTCATTTGGATCGTCACTGGTAGAGATATCTTTAAAAGTGCTAAATCTAGAAATACCTCAGCATAGATGCTAAAATTGACAATAGCAACAAGTACTGCTGCAGCACCTCTATGAGGTAGTACATTTGTGTTCAGATTGATTGAGTACATGCATAAAAGAACTCCTATTCTTGTCAATAGTAGGAACCTCAAAAGATTTAAATCTAGCCACTTGCACGTAAGTTCTTGAAATCCTGTTTAAGTTCTAAACCTCATTTTTTTAACTATTAAAATGGAGCTTCTTACATATTTTAGGATTACTAGATGTTCTGATGATTGCTAGGCTTTTTTTATTTACTTATCTTGTGATGTCTTTGGAAATATTAGTTTGCTTAATGGAAGTATAAATGGACACCTTGGCTTAATAATCATTGTTTTATAATCATAAAGCTGTATGAACATCAAGGGTCAAGTCCATTTGAACAGTTTGCCCACCGGGCTTAGGACAGCCCCCGACCTCCTCCCCTTCCATTGCAAACTGAAGACGTGGCTTTTTCATCAAATGGACTGACCCATTGAGGGGGGTTTTTACATTGTAATAATTTTAATTAATTTTAATTGGATTTTAATTTATATTTAATTCATATTGTTGAATTTTTATCTTGTAAACCACCCTGAGTCCTTTGGGAGAAGGGCAGCATATAAATTGCAATAAAATAAATAAATAAATAAATAAATAAATAAATAAATAAATAAATAAATAAATAAATAAATAAATAAATAAATTTTCATTTTCTCCCTTGTTTTAAAAAAATCAATTTATTTCATTTATTAATAAGAGAGGATTGCAAAAGGAGAGGATTATATACCTTAGAGTTTATCAAATATGCCAATACATATTTGCAAGATTGCTTATCAATTTACATATCAGAGGATTGCTTATCCATTTTTTTTTCTTCCTAGTGTTTTCATACAAGTGCAGAATCTACTTTTTTGGATCAACTGAGTGTTTATTGATTATCGTCTGAGCCTGATGTGGGCTGAGAAAGAGTAACTGGCCCAAAGTAACCTAGTCTGGATTTCCTGCCTGATGTAGGACTAGACTTCATAGTGTCCTGGTATCAAGAGTTTTAACTACTAAAAAAATTGGCTGCATTGTACATCCAACATATTTTGGATTAAAAAAAGTTGCAGATAAAAAACAGTAATATTTGCTGCATAGCAAAAGCAAATTTCTGTTTTCTAATAAGGAATAAAATAGACAGTGATCATTGGATTGCCAATGTGGATTATACGTTTTACTACTTGAACAAGTTTGTACAAACCAAACACTAATGAGAGTTGCAGAGTCTAAGGGATAAAAATATTGATTAAAACTTTCTCTTGATAAAATATTAAACATTTTGAAGGCAAAGTGGGATTACTGTAATCCTGATGCATTTGCACTTTTTTCTTCCAACAGCCAGTAATATTTATGATCCTAATAGCCTGATTCCCACATTTTCTGTGCCAGCAGAGAAATGCTTAAAATGGAGCACAGCCTATCATAGTGCACCATTTACAAGCTCTGACATTACATCAGTGTTGCAAGAACATTATGGCAGCATTTCAAATTCTTTTGCTGCAGCAAATATCAAAGCCCAATATCAAACTGCTATTAGCTTTAGATATAGCTTTTATATCTGCTATTAAATGTTGAATAAATATAGCTCTCAACACTGATGCAGTAAATTTGTAGTTCAACCATGGTTTTACTATGGAAAATCATTATCTAATTCCAATTACTACTAGAGAAAGTTACATGTTTAAAAATCATGTTACCTTATCACTATGATTCTACAGAATTATGAATTTGTCTTAGCTTTAGAATTTAACTATTAAAATCAATCACTATCTAAATCAGTAACATAAAGTCACTATCATTGCTGTTATTTATTGGAAAGCTTTCCTTTTTAAGAGTCTATGGAGATTCTCAGTCATCCAGGTCATGATTGTCCCAAAGGTGTTTTTTTCAAGAGGCAACTGGATTTCCTTGTTTTTCTTTGAAGATGTTTCGCTTCTCATCCAAGAAGCTTCAGTTGCCTCTTGAAAAAAAGCACCTTTGGGTTTCCTTTTTAAGAATTTACATCTTTTTATGCTACAAACCTTTCCCCATCTAGTGACCTTCTATAGTCTGTTAGATACATGGCATCTTCCAAAGGTTTCGCCATCACTACAGAAAACAGTTTGCTCTGCTGCTGCACAATGTCTTTATTATCTAAAGATAAGGAAAAAGGTCTGGGAATGAAACCATCGTGTTCAGTTGAAGGATAAAATATTCTCTGGCCAAGTTCTAAATCATTTTGTTTGAAACAATGTTTGAATATCTAATAAGGAGACCCACATATCTTTTCTATATGCTTGAATTAAAGGTTTGAAGGCACCATCAAAGCAGCATTTTGTACTTGCAAGGAATCATCTAGTTCACTATTGCAATTATTAGAAGCAATCTATAAAGGAATGTTTACTATAATACAGTAGGCACAGACATTATAATATAAGTGGAAAACAATGCCATAGAAAAAAAGCGTGTTCAGCACCATTGGTGTATTTCTTCTGTTCTAAAGATTATGTGAACTGTCACTTACAAAAAAACTAAGTAAAATCTCACAATATTTATTCGTTTTACTGTTTCCAAGAGGGGTGTTGTTACTTATTAGGTAAAGGATTATTCTTTGGTACTGTCGACTCCCTTATTGGTTGCAATGGACTTGGCTGATCATCTAGATGGGAGCTAAGATTTTCAGATGTTAAGAGTGAGGAATTAAAGACAATTTCACTCAAGTCAGACTTGATACATATCAAATGGGGATCTTCAGAGCCTAAAGGCTCCTCAGCTAAAATTTGTGTGTTCTCTCGTGTCATTCCCATATCAGATGGTGATTTCCTTTTCATTTGTGTGTATGATTTGTCAAGATTTTCCATGCCTTGATCAGTTTTGTGAAAACGCCCAAAGAACCAGATGAAGAATCCAAACAAAGCAAATGCTAATAAAGATGGAATGAAGGCCAAGCATTTGACATCTAGGCTTGCACCAATGTATCGGCTATGTAGAAACGTATCATCTTCAGTATAGGTTCTGTTGGTCAAAGGATTTGTGTTGTTTGACCGCCACTCCCAAGAAAGTTTGGTTCTATTGAGGTCCTTTAAGCTTTCTAAGTCTTCCACAGTATAAATTTTCTGTCCAGGACCAATATATTGACCATATTCATGTGGCTTGTAAAATATTTGATTCTTCCACATATTCAGATCCAAGATTAAAACGAGAAATATAATCCCATAATTAAACCATTTGCCTGCGGCAGAAAGAAAAGGATAATAATTAGAAAATCCCTGTTTACAGCTACAACAAATAGTACATGCATAGTCAGAATTCCAATTAATTTCACAATGAAGTTTTAATTAAATGCTTCATAACAGTAGATCTGTGACTGAATACATTTTACAATTTAGCCTTGTAGTTAATCATTTGGAAATGTGAACCTAGAAATAAAATAATAAAATTCTTATAGGAACATCTAGGTGGCCTGTAGATTAAATAATTCTGTGCTGCAGTGCAGATCATATCATGGAAAAGCTGCCTTTTAATATTTTAAAATAGGTTCTGAAAAATAAAAGCTATGTATGACGCCTATATATTATCTTTATAGGTTATTTGTGCATTGTTACTACCATGTTTTCCTGAAAATAAGACCCTGTCTTATCTTTTCTGAACTCTGAAATAAATGCTTGGCCTTATTTTCAGGGAGGTCTTATTATTTTGGGGTACGTGGAGCAAGACAGGGCTCCTCTTGCCATCTTACTTGATTTCCAGCTCTGTCTCCCTAACCCTAACCAGAGGAAATGGCGGGGACCAGCTGTGTGTGCATTTAAATATTTTCAGGGAGGACTTATTTTTGGAGAGGGTTTATTTTTGGGGAGGGCTTATTTTAGTGCATGCGCTCAAAAGCCTGATTGGGCTTATTATCCAGGGAGGTCTTATTTTTGGGGAAACACAGTAGTCATCAAGCACTATAATATGTATTGTTTTAAAAATGGAATTCAGAAGTTCAAATCATGAAAGACTGTAGACCTGCATGTTCAAGCAACAGATTAGATGGGGAATAGCTGCTTAAGGAATTCTGGGAGTTCAAGTCCACACCTTAAAGTTGTTAAGGTTGAGAAATTCCAAATTAGGCAATTATGTTATACTAATTACTCTTGAATGTTAACTTTAACAGATATGGAGTTAACTCTGAAGTTAATCTTCTTTTTCCTCATCTTTTTCCTTTTTCATACCACTATTCCAGCTTCTGCTCTCTATCCTTGTCAACCCCATGCTCTCCAATTTTATTTACACTATGTTTTATTTTATTTATTTATTATATTTCTATACCGCCTTTCTCCTGTAGGACTCAAGGTGGTGTATAGTCAAGAAAAATATAGACACACAAATATCATAACATTGCTAATTAAAATTATTACTTAGTTTGGTCAATTAAATAAAACCCAGAATTAGATAACATTTAAAAAATTCATTCACATGTTCATATGTTTAGCCCCGCCTGTTGGAACATCAGGGTCTTGAGGGCACGGTGGAAAGCACGGAGATCAGGGATATTCTGTATCTCCGGGGGCAGTTCATTCCAAAGGGTTGGAGCCCTCACAGAGAAGGCCCTCCCCCTGGGAGTCGCCAGTTGGTATAATTTGACTGACAGTACCTTGAGTAGTCCCTCTCTGTGAGAACAAACTGGTCGGTGGGAGGCTATTGGTGGCAAAAGACGGTCTCGTAGGTACCCAGGTCCTAAGCCATGGAGGGCTTTAAAGGTGATAACTAACACCTTGAATCGCACCCAGAAGACCACCGGGAGCCAGTGCAGCTCGCGTAGGAGAAGTGTTACATGGGCGTAACGAGCTGCGCCCATAATCACCTGCGCGGCTACATTCTGGACCAGTTGGAGCCTCCAGGTGCTTTTCAAGAGGAGCCCCATGTAGAGAGCATTACAGTAGTCCATACGGGAGGTAACTAGGGCATGATTGACCGTGCGCAAGGCGTCCCGATCCAGAAAGGGACGCAACTTGGTGGATCAGGCGAACCTGATAAAAGGCACCCCTGGTCACGACCGTCAAATGATCTTCTAAAGATAGCCATGAATCCAGGAAGACACCCAAGTTGCGGGCCCTCTCTGTGGGGAGCAAGATCTCATCTCCTATTGTCAGTGATGGTACCAGCTGACTATACCGGGACGCCGGAAGCCACAGCCACTCGGTCTTGGAGGGGTTGAGTCTGAGCTTGTTTCTCCCCATCCAGATCCGCACAGCCTCCAGGCAACGGGACATCACAGCAAGGGCATCATTGGGGTGGTCTGGGGTGGAGATGTATAGCTGTGTGTCATCAGCATACTGATGAACACTCACCCCGAAACCATGGATGATCTCGCCTAGCGGTTTTACATAAATGTTGAACAGAAGGGGTGAGAGGACTGACCCTTGCGGCACCCCACAAATAAAGTGCCTCGAGGTCGACCTCTGCCCCCCTGCCAACACAAACTGCGAATGGTCAGAGAGGAAGGAGGAGAACCACTGAAGCACAGTGCCCCCTATTCCTAACCCCTCCAGCCAGTGCAGTAAGATATCATGGTCGATGGTATCAAAAGCAGCTGAGAGATCTAATAGGACCAGGATAGAGGAGCAACCTCTGTCCCGAGCCCTCCAGAGATCATCCACCAACGTGACCAATGCCGTTTCCGTGCTGTATCGTGACCTGAAGCCCGACTGGAACGGATCCAGATAGACAACTTCATCCAGGTATCGGGGTAGTTGTCGCATCATCACTCTCAACAACCTTCGCAACAAAGCAAAGATTGGAGACTGGACGATAATTTGATAATATAGCCGGGTCCAGGGAAGGCTTCTTGAGGAGGGGCTTCACAACCGCCTCTTTCAAGGCGGCGGGAAAGACACCCTCTCTCAGAGAAGCATTTATAATCCCCTGGAGCCAGCCTCATGTAACCTCCCGGGAGGTCAGTACCAACCAGGAGGGACACGGGTCCAATAAACATGTGGCAGCGTTAAGCTTGCCCAGAATCCTGTCCACATCCTCAGGAGTCACAGAGTCAAACTCTTCCCAGATAACGCTCTCAAGACTTGCCCCCGTCTCCTCCCCTGGATCTACCCAATCAGAGTCCAGGCCTTCCCGAATCTGAGCGACTTTATCATGCAGGAATTGTACAAAATCCTCAGCTTGACCCTTTAAGGGATCTTCCCGTACCCCCACCTGAAGTAGGGAGCGGGTTACCCTAAACAGCGCAGCTGGGCGGTTCTCTGCAGATGCAATAAGAGCGGAGAAGTAGCTAGACTTCACCACTCTTATCGCCACTAGGTAGGTCTTAATATAAGATCTCACCTGTGTTCAGTCAGATTCAGATCGGCTTGTCCTCCAATCGCTCTCCAGGCGTCTTTTCCAACGCTTCATCTCTCTCAGCTCCTCGGAAAACCAAGGAGCTAGACGAGATCGGCATCGGATCAGGCGACCACCAGGTCCTCAGTCGAGTCGTGAGCCAGAGTCTCAGGAAATGGCCCAAGCTCCATCAGGAACCTTTCGGGGCCCATCAGGCGCCTGGGACGGAACCATTTGGTTGGTTCCGTCTCCCTGCAGTGGGTGGAAGTGACTTGAAAGTCCATGTGAAGGAGAGAATGATCAGACCATGACAAGGGCTTGATGTCTATATCCCCTATTCTTAGATCATTCAGCCACTGATCAGAGACAAAAATCGAGTCCAGAGTGTGATTCCCCAAGTGGGTGGGGCCTTGAACTACCTGGGTCAGGTCCATGGCCGTCATGGAAGCCATGAACTCCCGAGCCGTTTCCAACATCTCACCAGTGGATGGCAGGTTAAAATCCCCCATAACAATAAGTCTGGGGGTTTAACTATGTTAAACATGACTTTACAGTATATGCTTTTGGGGGTCAGTGCTAAGTTGAAGTCACTCAGTTTTATTCAGTAGAGCAGAGATGGGCTACAAATAATAATCTAGGTTAATTAATTTCCTCATCAGTTTTACTCAAATGATTAATGCTGAATAATGTCAACCAAATATCATCTGGAGAAACATGATCTTTGAATAAGATTGGAATGATTTCCCAAGTATTAAGCAGTGATTTAAAAGATGCTAAACCTTTGGTGTCTTTTTCTTTCCTTTTCTCCCTTTATACTATATCTTTCCCGCCCCTCTTCTTAGTTTTCCAGTACTTTTTTTATTTTTCTTTGTATTTTATATTTTAAAAAGCCAATACAAATCATACAGTACATGAAAAAGATGCTAAACTCTTCACAGAAATATATAGAAATACAGACTAATTTATCTTAATTTTTATGAGTATGTCTTTTCTTTAAACTATTGTAGACAGTAACTCAAAACCCACAACTTAAATTGCCATACTGAAACAGGAGGGTCTTATACTATAAAACATATTAATCTATGTATTGTATTATTCACAGTATTATGTTGCTCTCAGAAGTGTTAACATGGGAGTAGAAGTTATGTTGCAAATCTCAGGAAAGTACAAGGAACAGAAATCAGGAACTTGTTAAATGTACTGATGAGCTTAATGGCCTATGTTCTATATCATTCCTGTAATGAACTTATATTAAGCAATATGTCACCAGATGCGTTCACGGAAAGTAACAGACAGTGTAAGATAGTTCCCATATATGGAAATAGAGTCAGAAGCATAATGCCTCTGGCGTGGCTAGAATTGCAAAATGTATAAAAGGTACACCTTGGGCGTAATCTGAATGACATCAAAATCTGTCATTCTAATGCTCTGAACCTTTGCACAAATAAAAACCTGTGTTCTCCAATCTTTGTGGTCTTGTCTCCTGAATTGGTAATGTGGGTTTTCCCACTATATTTCTGGCGGGCCAGCCAGGAGACAACGGGTCGAATTTATGACTCTCTGGAGGGTCACCCCTCTGCTGGGGACTCTGTTCAGTTAGGGGGAACTTCCCAGGTGCCATCGGACCATTCATTCAGAGGGACTTCCCGGTGACGCAGGACTCTGGCAGTGGCAGTTGACACCTCCAAGAACCACCTGTGAAGGGAAGGAGACCAGGCCAGTCTGCAGCCGGCCGGTGAAGGAAAAGTCTTGCAGGCAAATATTGGGGAAGGCGAAAAGAGGTAATTATCCCTCCCCGTATACCAGGGATGGAGGAAAGGACTGATCACCCTCTCTTTGGGTAGAAGGGGGCTGGAATGTGGTGAGTGATTGAGAGTGAAAGGCTACTGTGGTTCCCAAAGGCGACTGTTGAGTGTCCAGCACCCTGGGCCAGTAGGAAAGTGATTGGCGTTCGCAGTTCCCATTGGAGACCGTGCTCATCCGGCTCCCTGGGTCAAACGTGAGAGAGTGAAATGAATCCCTTCGTGTTGTCCCAAGAGGAAGGACCCCTTACCTTTCTCTGATCCCTTTTCCTCATCTGTCTTGTCTGGTGCCCCGGGAGGAACATGAGAGAGGGAGGAAGTGTGCCCCTCACTCCATTAGAGTGTATGTTACAGCATTTTAAGATTGGTTTTATGACTCAAGACTACAGCGTTAAGTGGAGCAGGCATAGGTTATGGGTTTTCTGTGAGGGGGAATGGCCAACCTTTAATGTCGGCTGGCCAGACTGGGGAACGTTTGACCCCTCCATAGCTTTAAAGGTACATCAGATAGTGTTCCACCCCACATTAGGGCACCCAGACAAAGCCCCCTGCATTAATGTGTGGCTCAGCTTACTTCAAAAACCTCCGCTTTGGATCCAGAAATGCAAAGTTGAGCAATGCAGGCTCCTAGTCTCACGCACCTTGCCACCCCGAAAGGGAAAAGATTAGGATTGCAGTATCAAAGATAGTGAAGCCTGGTCTATCCCAAGGCCACACTCTTGAAGCATATGTCGAGGAAAGCTTCCCTATGAAGGATCCCTTATAGTGTCCAAATGGCCAATTACAGGCAATTCAGGACTATCAACATTTGGTGGTGCGGGCAGCCTGTGCAGCAGGAAAACCAGCTGTTAACCTGTCCAAGCCTTCCCTGGTGATGCAAGAAGCCACCGAGAGTCCGGAAGCTTTTTATACTCAGTTGCTGGAGGCATACCAAATGTATACTCCTATTGATCCAACAGTGCCTGAAAATGCTCGAATGCTTGCCATGACCTTTATATCACAAAGAGCCCCAGATATACATAAAAAGTTACAAAGACTGGAGGGAACCCTGGGAAAGCCTATGAGTGAATTGATGGAATTGGCTCGAAAAACCTTTGTAAATAGGGACAAGGTGGAGGAGAGGAAGCAGGACCAGAAAATGTGGAAGAAGGCTGAATTGCTGACCGCTGCTATGATGGGGGTACCAAGAGGAAGGGGAAGTGGCAGAGGTAAAAGGTATGGAATGGGTTTAGGACGTAACCAGTGCGCCATATGTCAGAAAGAAGGGCACTGGAAGGGTGAGTGCCCGGAAAAGGATAAGAAGGAAGGGCAAGAAGGAAGAAGAGGCAGGTTTGTGAAGGACTACAGAGGTGGCCTAGGGAGAAGCCAGGGAGGGAGGGGACGAAGAGAAGAATTTTCAAAAGCCCCCCTCATAGGCCTGGCAGAAGTGGAGGAATGGGACTGAGACCAACCGGGTTCAGCCCACCTCCCGGAACCTGTGGTCAGTTTAAAATAGGTCAGTTCCGGTGTCGGAACTCCTCGCCCTGCGAGATTCTCCCCTCTCGCAGGTTTGGCCCTCCACATTATTGAGGGCCTATCTCGATGATGGACTTTGGAGTCCAGAGAGATGGCATGGATCAAGGAAGAATTTATGGGGTTTTCTAGGGAATTTTTTAAAGATTTTAAGGGGTTCTGGGAGGGGGGGTTGTAATGATCTTTCTAGAGAAATTGGGAAGAAGACTCTGGGGGATGGGGGGGGGAAATCCACCAGGGTCAGAGCCGAGCCCGGCACAGGGTAACGATTCGGGGGGTGCTGGTCGAGGGATTGGGAAAGGGACGGGGGACGATACCTATGAGGTCTGTACCATCAGCACGGTAGATGGGAGGGGCAGATATGGCGGGAGCAGGGGACCATATCATGTGTTGGGGGCTCGCACTCGCTGTTTGAAAGCAATTGCTTGCCCGGACCCCATGGCTCCTCTCGGAGACTAGGTGGCTTAGACACTCAGGATCTGGGCCTTTGGCTGATGTTATGCAATGCTAGGTCCGTGGTAAATAAGGCCCCCCTCATTCACGATCTTATACAAGAGGGAGGAGTGGACCTGGCGGGTATTACGGAGACCTGGTTGGGCCCGGAGGGCGGTGTCTCTCTGGTTGAAATGTGCCCACCAGGCTTCAGACCATTCCATCAGCTGAGGCCCAGGGGAGGGGCGGGGGGGTGGCGGTGGCGGTTATTATTAATGAGGATCTGGGTCCGAGGGAGACCACTGTGCCTCAGATAGCCGGATGTGAGTCCCTCCTTGTGAGGTGGGGTCATGGGGTTCAGATGGGCTTGTTGCTTATGTATCTGGCTCCCTGCCACGTGGCAACAGCCCTACCTGAGCTACTCGACGTGATAGCCACGATGGCAGTAGATACACCCAGGCTTTTAGTCATGGGTGATTTCAACTTGCCATCTGTCGATGAAACATCTGAGGTGGCTCGGGAGTTCATGGCTTCCATGATGGCCATGGACCTGACCCAATTAGTTCATAGCCCTACTCACAGAGGAGGTCACACTCTGGACTTGATTTTTGTCTCTGGCCAGTGGTTGAGTGGTCTTGTTATAGAGAATATAGATATGGAACCTTTGTCATGGACTGACCACTCGCTCCTTCGCCTGGATCTTCGAACCGCTACCCGTCGCCGCAGGGAGGCGGACCCAATTAGATGGATCTGCCCCAGGCGCCTGATGGACCCTGATAGGTTCCAGATGGAGCTTGGGCCATTTCCTGAGGATCTAGCACATGACTCGGCCGAGGACCTGGTAGCCGCCTGGGATCGGGCGGCTGGTGGGGCCTTGGACTGAGTCGTGCCTTTGCGGCCTCTGATCCGGTGCTGATCCCGGGTGGCTCCTTGGTTCACGAAGGAGCTGAGGGAAATGAAGCACTGGAAAAGACGCCTGGAGAGCGGTTGGAGGGCCAGTCTCGCTGAATCTGATCGAACACTGGTAAGGTCGCATATTAAGGCCTACCTAGTAGCAATAAAGACGGCAAAGTTTAATTACTTTTCCACCTCTATTGCGTCATCAGGGAATCATCCGGCTGCCCTGTTCAAGATAACCTGCTCCCTGCTCCATCCGGGAGTGCAGGAGGATCCCTTGGAAGACAGGACGGAGGATTTCAGACTATACCTGTATGACAAAATCGCCCAGATCCGGGTGGATTTGGACTCTGACTGGGTAGATCAGGGCAGGGTGATGAGGAATAGTCTTGAGTTATCTGGGAGGAGTTTGATGCTGTGACTCCCGATGATGTGGACAGGATTTTGGGGAGACTTAGTGCGGCCACATGTTTACTGGACCCGTGTCCCTCCTGGTTGGTACTGGCTTCCCAGGAGGTTACACGAGGCTGGCTCCAGGGTGTTATCAACACTTCGTTGAGTGAGGGTTATTTCCCCACCGCCTTGAAAGAGGTGGTGGTGAGGCCTCTCCTCAAGAAGCCGTCCCTGGATCCGGCAATATTGGCCAACTACCATCCTGTCTCCAATCTTCGCTTCATGGCGAAGGTTGTTGAGAGTGTGGTCACGCGACAGTTTCCGCAATTCCTGGAGGAAACATCCTATCTAGATCCGTTCCAGTCAGGTTTCAGGTCTGGGCACAGCACGGAAACGGCATTGGTCGCGTTGGTTGATGATCTCTGGAGGGCTCGGGACAGGGGTTGCTCCTCTGTTCTGGTCCTGTTAGACCTCTCAGTGGCTTTTGATACCATCGACCATGGTATCATGCTGCACCGGCTGGAAGAGTTGGGGTTGGGAGGCACCGTGTTACGGTGGTTCTCCTCCTTTCTCTCTGACCAGTCGCAGTTTGTGTTGGCAGGGGGGCAGAGGTCGACCTCGAGGCCTCTCATTTGTGGAGTGCCGCAGGGATTGGTCATCTCGCCCCTTCTGTTCAGCATTTATGTGAAGCCGCTGGGCGAGATCATCCGTGGTTTTGGGGTGAGATACCACCAGTATGCTGATGACACCCAGCTGTACATCTCCACCCCAGGCCACCCCAGCGATGCCCTTGAAGTGATGTCCCAGTGCCTGGAGGCTGTGCGGATCTGGATGGGGAGGAACAGGCTCAAGCTCAACCCTTCCAAGACTGAGTGACTGTGGCTCCTGGCATCCCGATATAGTCAATTGACTCCATCACTGACTATTGGGGGCGAGTCGTTGGTCCCGACAGAGAGGGCTCGCAATCTGGGAGTCCTCCTGGATATGCAGCTGTCCTTGGAGGAACATTGACGGCTGTAACCAGGGGGACCTTTTGTCAGGTTTGCCTGATTTGCCAGTTGATCGGGCCCTTTCTTGATCGGGATTCCCTGTGCACAGTCATTCATGCCCTTGTCATCTCTCGCCTTGACTACTGCAACGCTCTCTACATGGGGCTCCCCTTGAGGAGCACCCGGAGGCTCCAGCTGGTCCAGAATGCAGCAGCGCGGGTAGTGACGGGAGCAGCATGGCGCTCCCATGTAACACCGTTCCTGCGTGAGCTGCACTGGCTTCTGGTGGTCTTCTGGGTATGCTTCAAGGTGTTGGTTATCACCTTTAAATCGCTCCATGGCATAGGGCCTAGCTATCTTTGAGACCGCCTGCTGCTACTGACGACCTCCCATCGACCCGTGCGCTCCCACAGAGAGGGCCTCCTCGGGGTGCCATCAGCCAAACAGTGCAGGCTGGTGACCCCCAGGGGGAGGGCCTTCTCTGTGGGGGCACCTACCCTCTGGAATCAGCTGCCCCCAGAGATAAGGAGAATCCAAGACCTCAGTGCCTTCCGCCGTGCCCTTAAAACCCATTTTTTCAAGCAAGCCGGGCTGGCTTAAGAAGAAATTTTTAAATGTTTTAATTGGTAGTGAGTTTTAATTGGGCCAAATTTATATATCTTTAATTGTTTTTAATATTTGTACTGCATGTTTTTTAATTTTGGCTGTACACCGCCCTCAGTCCTCAGGGAGAAGGGCGGTATAGAAATTTAAATTAAAAAAAAAATAGGAGGCAAACCTATCCCCTACCTTGTGGATACTGGGGCCACTCGTTCAGTCCTAACCCAGCCTCTGAGCCAAGCCTCCCCCTACTCCACCAATATCCAAGGAGAGATGGGAAAGAAAACAACAGTATGCCTGGACACAGTTACCCCAAGGATTCAAGAACTCCCCAACTCTTTTCGGGGTTGCACTGGGAAAAGATTTGACGGCCCTGGAAATCCCCTACCCAGATGTTGTGTTGCAATACATAGATGATTTGTTAGTCACAGGCCAGATGGAAAATGACTGTTGGTGAAACACCATGACCAGCTCCATCTCTTGCAAGAGCTGGGCTACAAGGCATCCAGGAAAAAGGCATAACTAGTCTTACAAAAAGTCAGATATCTGGGATATGACATTGCACCAGGTAAAAGAACTCTCGGCCATGAGAGAAAGGAGGCCATATGTCAGTTCCCGGCACCTAGGAATTGGAAAGACTTGAGGGTTTTTTGGGGGGTGGGGGCTGCAGGCGTCTGTTGCATCTGGACCCCCAATTTCAGTTTAATTGCAAAACCTCTCTATGAAGTTATAAGAGGAAGTGATAAGGAACCTCTGCGATGGGAAAAAGAGGAAGAGAAAAGTTTCACAACTTTAAAAGACGCTTTAATACAAACTCTCAGTTTAGGATTACCTGATTTAGACAAGCTGTTTCAGCTGTTTGTTGACACTAAACAGAACGTAGCAGTGGGGGTTCTCATTCAGATATTGGGAACATGGCATCACCCTGTCGCTTATCTATCTAAACAGCTTGACAATGTAGCCAGAGGTTGGCCTGCCTGTCTTAAAGCTCTCATAGCATGGCACTGTTAACACAGGAAGCTAGTAAATTGACTTTTGGACAGGAATTAGAGATTTATACCCCCCACGCCCTCAAAGCTGTCTTAGAAACAAAAGGACATTTGTGGCTAACCAACCCTCGCATGCTTAAATACCAAGGTTTAATTACCCACAACCCCATGATCAAGTCAATACAATCTACTACATTGAATCCAGCCACATTGCTGCCTGAACCAGACTTACAAGCTACTCACGATTGTATTCAGACTATTGAGGAAACATATACCAGCCACCCAGATATGACTGAAGTTCTGCTTTCCAACCCCGACTTTACTTTATATACAAATGGCACCAGTTGTGTGCAGGATGGAATACGAAAGCTGGGTATGCTGTTGTAACTCTTGAAGATATATGGGAAGCTGAGCCCCTCCCCCCTGGTACAAGCGCTCAGCTGGCAGAATTGCATGTTTTGACTTGAGCTTTGGAACTTGCGAAAGGCAAATGTGTTAACATTTATACAGACTCTAAATATGCCTTCTTGACAGTGCAAGTGCATGGGGCAATATACAAGGAGCCTTATTATGGCTGGGGGAAGGGACATTAAGTACGGGCCTCAGATCCTACGCCTGTTGGACAGCGTCTGCCACCCCCCAGGAAGTGGCTGTTATGCACTGCAGAGGTCATCAAAAGACAGCTTCAGAGACACAACAAGGCAATAATAAGGCTGACCACGAGGCTCACCGAGCTGCGCTGAAGCCTTTAATTATACAGGCAAACTGTTTAACCAGGGGTGAAATCTAAATTTTTTTGCTACTGGTTCTGTGGGCGTGGTTTAATTAGTGGGTGGGGCTTGGTGATAAGGTGACTGGGTGGGCATGGCCAAGTCAATGTCAGTTCTTTGCCCTTTTTTAACCTACAAAATACAACACAACACAACTGGCTCACCCACAATGTAGGAGCAGCTGTGCTAGACCCAAAATGGCCCCTGCAACAAGCAGGAACCTCACACAGCCACAAAAAGCCCCCCAAAAAACAACTTTCACACTTTACACACACAAAATTCCACATACAGCTTTGTGAGATTTTGTGTGTTTGTGTAGTTAGAGTGAAACACTACAGAAACACACAAAATCTCAGAAAGCTGCACAAATATTATTTTATTTTATTTTTATTTTTATATAAAAGCAGCTAAATTTAAAACTTCCTAAACTTTAAATGGCTAGGTCTAAAAAAAGAACAACTAAAAAAACCCCCAATTAACTATTTTTTTAAAGCTCCCAAAGGGGAAAAAAACTTACCCAATAGAACAGGGGTCTCCAACCTTGGCAACTTTAAGACTTGTGGACTTCAACTCCCAGAATTCCTCAGGCAGCTTTGCTGGGAGTTGAAGTCCATAAGTCTTAAAGTTGCAGATAGAGCTGCTCACCGATGAGCTTGATTGCAGGCAGGGAGATTCAGTTGCTTGCTGATGCAATGGATTGCAGGTATTACAGCGACCAGCAGCTAAGGTAAGCAAGCTGGAGGCTGGGGGGCAGGGGGAGAAAAAAAGAAACTTTTTTCTTTTAAATGGGTCTGACAATCCAAGCTGAGTTGCTTGATTAGCAGGCAACTCAGCTGGGATCGTCAGAGCTTGGATCGTCAGAGCCATTTAAAAGGAAAAAAAGGCTCTGATGGTCGCGCGGCTCAGCTGGGCATGGGGGGTGGGGGCAGGGATTTTTGCTACCAGTTCTCCAAACTGCCGGCCGCCATCGCTACCTCCCTGCCCGAGCTGGTCCGAACCGGGAGCATTTCATCCCTGTGTTTAACTCCATTGGTCCCAGATGAACAAATTAGATCTAATTATTCTAAGGAGGAATTGCAACAAGCTAAGGAACTTGAGGCGACATTGGAAGATGGATGGGGGATTCTTCCCGACCAGCGCATTTTGGTCCCGGGACCCATGGCATGGGATGCTGTGCGATAAGTCCATAAGCAATTATATTTGGGAAAGACTGCATTGGCCAAGGCCCTGCTACGAGAAGTATACATCAATAAAATACACAGGATTGCTGCCAATGTCTATATGAGATGTGAAATCTGTGCAGCCAACAATCCCAGACAAGAGCCCCAACTGCCTCAAGGACATCAACTCACAGGAAGTTATTCTTTTGATTCCCTGATGATTGATTTTACAGATATGCCAAGATCAGCTCCATATCGTGCAATGTTAGTTCCTATTTGCACATATACTGGATGGCCTGAGTGGACTAAGGACTAAGAAGGCCATAGAGGTTGCCAAGGCACTGTGGAACGCTGTAATCGGACATTTATTTATTTATTTATTTATTTATTTATTTATTTGATTTTTATACCGCCCTTCTCCAACAGGACTCAGGGCAGTGAACAGCCAAGATAAAACATAACATATAAAATTTAAAAAACAGTTTAAAAGACATTAAATAATTTCGGCCCTCAATTTAAAACAACCCAGTTAAAACCAATTTCAAATTAAAACTGAAAGGATGGGATCAAGCCAGCCTGGCTAGATGAAATAGATGTGTTTTCAGGGCCCGACGAAAAGTCTGGACGTCTGGTATCATGTGTATCTCTGGGGGTAGGTCGCTCTAGAGGCCACAGAGAAGGCTCTCCCCCTGGGGGTTGTCAGCCGACATTGTCTGGCCGACGGCACCCTGAGGAGGCCCTCTCTGTGCGAGTGAACTGGCCGGTGGGAGGCTATTGGCGGCAGAAGGCGGTCTCGTAGATACCCCGGCCCTGAGCCATGAAGCGCTTTAAAGGTGGTCACCAACACCTTGAAGCGCATCCGGAAGACCACCGAAAGCCAGTGCAGCTCGCGCAGGAGAGGTGTCACATGGGAGCGCCCCGTCGCTCCCATAATCCCCCGCGCGGCCGCATTCTGGACCAACTGGAACCTCCGAGTGCACCTCAAGGGGAGCCCCATGTAGAGAGCATTGCAGTAGTTAAGTAGTTAAGTATTAAGGAAAAACTGGCTAAAATATGCCAAGAAACTCATCTAAAGTAGCCCAATGCCTTAAGCATGGCTCTGGTGGCTGTACGGTGTGCCCCCCGGAAAGGTCTGTTCGTGTCACCTTTCAAATTGTTATATGGGAGGGTCCCAAATCTAATTAGGTCCAATATTCAAAGCACAGGCCACATTGCAGACACAATAAAATTGAAACAATTACAAACACTTAACACGGTAGTCCACAGATTGCAGCAATATGTGTTGACCTGTAAACCCCAGGTATTGGTGACCTCTACCCATAACATATCTCCCAGACAGGAGGTCTGGGTAAAGGATTGGAAGAGGGAAACTTTAAGCCCAAAGTGGAAAGGACCGTATACTGTTGTTATGTGTTCTCCCCTTGCTGTTAAGGTAGCTGAAATCAAATCCTGGATCCATTGGTCCCGAGTTAAAGTGGCTGCCCCAACCCAGTGGAAAGTCGGAGGCAACTCGGTTCAATCACTGAAACTAACTCTTCAAAGGACAAGAGGGAACCTCTCCCTTTCTGGTGACACTCCGGGAGCTGTCCCTCTACGAACGGGAGAGGTAAAGAAAACCCTTGCAGGTGTTACTCCAGAGGCTAACCTAATGCACAGGTGACAAAAGGAACTTATCCTGGAAATTGTGATCCCACAACCGAACAACTTTATTTTATTTATTTTATTAGATTTTTATACCACCCTTCTCCCACTGGACTCAGGGCGGTGAACAGCCAAGAATAAAAACATCACATACAAAAATTTAATTTTTTTTAAAAAAAGAGTTAAACAAATTTTGACCCGATAAATTTAAAACACCCCAACTAAAATCAATTAACAATTAAAAATATCTAAGGGGGGGGGGGTGGAGTTAAGCCAGCCCGGCTTGATGAAATAAAAAAGTTTTAAGGACACGGCGAAAAGCATGGAGATCTGGGATCCTATGTATCTCTCAGGTCGTTCCAGAGGACAGGTGCTGCCACAGAGAAGGCCCTCCCGCTGGGGGTCACCAGCTGACATTGTCTGGCCAACGGCACCCTGAGGAATCCCTCTCTGTGGGAGCGTACTGGCCGGTGGGAGGCTATCGGTGGCAGAAGGCGATAAGTACCCAGGCCCTAAGGCATGGAGCGCTTTAAAGGTGGTAACCAACACCTTGAAGCGCACCCAGAAGACCACTGGGAGCCAGTGCAGCTCGTGCAGGATGGGTGTCACATGGGAGCACACCATCACTCCCATAATCCTCTGCATGGCCACATTCAGAATCTATGTAGCTATATGTATTGTAGGCCTTGTAAGAGAGGGCGGAGACTCAGGAGTAGGGGGGAATGAGGGAGTAACCCGTAGACTGGTGTCAAGCTGCACTCGATAGTCAGAATATGGAAAGAGTGCTTGCCCCTACTCCCACTGTAAATTACCCAGAGGTAATGCATGGGGAATATAGGAGCCCAGACACCCCTTCGAGTACACAAGGGGGGAGATCCATAACATGCAGAATGTGGTGGGCTCCAAGATACCTCTGTGTACTGAATGCTTTGTGGCCTTACCCTTGGGTAGGCATTTTGTTTATAGAAGTACCAAACTCCCCAACTGCTCTTCCAATAATCTCCCCCTTGTGAGCATGAAGGGACTTGATACTGGCATATAATTCCACTATAAGGTGTCACCTCCTACGTACTCCTTGGGTCCCTGTAAACCTCCGTCCTCGGAATTTGGCCAGGTAACCAGTGTATGATGAAATTGGAAACATCCAGTCCAAGAGGGCAGCCATTGACACTTCCTTGATTGAAAAGGTTAAAATAGGTCATTGGAAGGATGATGAATGGCCACCGGAAAGAATCATTGAGGTGTATGGACCAGCCACCTGGGCAGAGGATGGCACCTACGGGTATCGGATCCCCATCTACCTGTTAAACCGCTTGATTAGGCTACAGGCTGTTGTAGAATTAATTACTAATGAAACTGTGAAAGGCCTCACCAAATTAGCTGCTGAGAGCGTGAAGTCTCGAACGTATATCATGCAAAACCGTTTAGCCTTAGATTACCTCCTAGCCAAGGAAGGAGGGGTAAATTTAATTTGTCTAATTCCTGTATTGAGATCGATGACAGTGGCAAGCTCATTAAGGAAATAACTGATAAAATGGTCAAAATAGCCCACGTCCTGGTTCAAACTTGGAAAGGATTTAATTTCGCTGACGCCTTTTCAGGTTGGTTCCCTAAACTGCCGGGTCTGCAAGCTATTGTGGCATTGATTGGGTTAATAGCTGCTGGATGTGTAATTTTATCCTGCATTCTCCCCATTTTTGTTCATACAATTTCTAACAGTCTCTCTCTGCTCGTGGATAAAAAGGCAACAGCTCAGGCGATGGCTTGGTGGGAGTATGAGAAACTTAGCTCGATGGATGATGACTTCCCTGTTTATGAAACTCCACAGTAATCAGGGGATTTAGGTGGAGTTCCAAAGAGGGGAATGAGACAGGAGGGTCTTATAATATAAATCATATTAATCTATGTATTGTATTATTCACAGTATTATGTTGCTCTCAGAAGTGTTGACGTGGGAGTAGAAGTTATGTTGCAAATCTCAGGAAAGTACAAGGAACAGAAATAAGGAACTTGTTAAATGTACTGATGAGCTTAATGACCTATGTTCTATATCATTCCTGTAACAAACTTATATTAAGCAATATGTCACCAGATGTGTTCATGGAAAGTAATAGACGGTGTAAGGTAGTACCCATATATGGAAATAGAGTCAGAAGCATAATACCTTTGGTGTGGCTAGAATTGCAAAATGTATAAAAGGTACACCTTGGGCGTAGCCCTGGGTTCAGAATCTATCATTCTAATGCTCTGAACCTTTGCACAAATAAAAACCTGTGTTCTCCAATCTTTGTGGTCTTGTCTCCTAAATTGGTAATGTGGGTTTTCCCACTACAATACAATAATAGAACAGAATAAACTGATTAAATAACAATTTAAAACAGCAACAGAGACTGAACTATTAACAGTTCCAGCAGAAATACGAAAATTAAAAGACAGAATGAAAAGAGTTTGCTTGACCAAAAAAAAAAAAAAGGTATCAAATGACATGTCAGGCCAGGGAGTTCTCTAAAGAATTGGATTACTACATTCATTAAGTGTGCCTCTCAGACCACTCATGCAATGTTTTTCATATCTGATATCTTACATAATATAATTAAATAGTTGAAATGGCTATCCTTCATTTTATTATACTTCTTTAAACTTATGAATAATATATATGCATACATGTGTTTATCCATGCATATTCTATAGCTAGGTTAACCATATACAAGCTTTCATACACCCACAAATTACAACTCCTTCCACCAGCATAGCTAACTATAATGGCTGAGAACTCTGAAAATTGAAGTTCAACCTATCTGGATGACTTCAGGCTCAGAAAGGATGGTCTACACAACCATCAGCAACCATCAAAGAGAAGATCAAATTGTACCTTTTGTTAATTATGTTTTAGGCCCAGCTAGGTCTTAAAAGAATAAACCCAAGCCTGATATTTCAAGAGGAGTTATAAACATAATTATAAACATAATTATAAACATAAACTAGCCAAATGCTTAGAAGTAAGATCTACTCAAAAGATTTCTTCTTAAAAATCTCTAGTGATGGGGCACCCACAATTCTGGAAGCAAGTCGTTCCACTGGTTAATTGTTCTGTCAGGAAATTTCTTCTAAATTCTAGGATGGTTCTCTCCTTGATTAGTTTTCATCTATTGCTTCTTGTCTTGCCTTCAAGTATGGGTATTTAGTATGAAGTATTCAGGTATTGCTACTTATGGAGCAGATTTAAGAACTATCACAACTGAAATTATATGAGCTTTAGAGTCTTTCCCCCAGTAGAATTTTGAGGACTGCCTTCAAATCAATGTTAATATTAATCTGGCCATATTCACCATCAACAGGACATCCCATTTTTTACTGACACTTTTATATAATGCCTGGTAACTGATAATGCTTTCAATTAATTATGAATGCAGATTAAAGGCAACAAGCTTATTCTCATTCCAAGAAACAGTGGCCTTTTAAAGTGTTTTTTAATCAGGGCAACCTAGTCTGCCCCAATATGGGATGGAGCATACTGCTTCCACTTTCGCCTTTCACCCCAATCCAGGCACCTTTGTGAGCAGTGGCTTTCACGATATATTTTTTGTGTTAAATGTATATTTACTGACAAAGAAATAAAGGGAGACTAGTTTAGTTTTATTTCAAGCTATTTAGCTCTCGTCAGCTAGCCATAACCTTCTGGGATTCAAACCTGGACAACTTACATATTAGGTTGAGGTATTAACGTCTAAGCCATGGGCTAGCCAGTAAATATAAATTTAACACATTGGCTTTCTTGTTGGTTTACGAAGGAAGGAGAATGATTCAATCTAAAATATTTTTTTAAAAAATAAAGGGAAATGTATCTAATATTAAAAATTAAAGCAGGTGAAAAGTGAAAGGCAATATATGAATGTTCAAAGCTCCAGAAAAAAAAATAGGTCAAGCTTTTGAAGGTCCTTTGAAGTTGCTAAACTTGGCTGGATCCAAATAAAGCTCTTATATTTATTACAGGAATCTTCTGTGGTGTTCTATATCCATTTCAAATGAAATCTAGATCTAAGATAACCTTTGATTTGGTACAAAGTGAATTGCAAAACTGGTAGAGTTGAAAATATATGGATTTTTCAGAGTTCAGATTAAAGAGGAAAAGTAGGGTTAGCACTCGTTAAAAGAACATATTATATGTACAATATTATTTATCATAATCTGAAATAATAATGCTGTTAGTATTCTACATACATATACAGTATGGGCCAGTGATCTGAAAATCATCCTAAGCAACAAAAACAGAAGAGTCCAAATAACTACAAATTTAAGATAGGAGCTCAGAATCAAATACTTTTGTTAAATACTTTTGTATTTAACAAAAGTAATCCTAATGCCTAGTGTAGTTCTAAAGACTACAGGGTTATCCAAGGAAGCTATGCTTAGTCTAGGATTGTAATAAAGATGATCTGATTTATTTATAAAATTCATTTATTTATTTATAAATTTTATTGGCTGCTCATCTTACCATAGAGTAACTCTGGGAGACTTACAGTCATAAAAATTTATCTATACATTAAAACATAAATAAATTAAAACCAAATATTAGAATCCAAGGACATGTGGGGAGGCCAGGGGCGGAGTGGGAGGGGAGGTGGGATCTGTTGTTACTCGATCAACTACCTCACTGTGCTGTGTCCCCAAACCAACTAGCAAAGCTGTGTCTTTAGGTCCTTACAAAAGGAAGGAGGATTGGGGCCAACCTTACATTGGAGAGCAAGATGTTCCAGAGGGCAGAAACAACAGCAGAGAAGGCCCTCCTCCTGGATTTACCAGCTGAAATAATTGGCTGATGGGACTCACAGCATCAGTGGGGGATTAGGACTCACTGGTGCCTTAAGCACAAGATGTTTTAGTTTAGTTTTATCATTTTTTTTTTTTTTACAAATCTTCATTGGCTTTTTTTTCTTTCTTAACTTTGCAGTGCCCCCTTTGGGCCTGGTGCCCTAAGCATGTGCTTAGTCTGCTTAATGGTTAATACACCACTGCACAGCATGCCTCCTCTGCTGACATGAGTGGACAGGCCAATCACAGTGGGGTGAGACAGTCCCTCAAATAACCTGGACCAATGCCATTAAGGGCTTTAAAGGTGATCACCAATACCTTGAATTGCACTTGGAAGCAGATCAGTAACCAATGCAGCTCATAGAACAGTGATGTCATTCAGGCCATTCTTAGGGTCCCCAAAACTGCCCACATTGCCATACTCTGCACAAGCTGTAGCTTCTGAATGCTCTTCAAGGGTAGAGTGCATTTCCTGATCCAGGAAAGGCTGCAACTGGCACACAACATTAAGTTTTGCAAAGGTTCCTTTTCTCTCTTGTCTGAGAAAGATAATTTGATCCATTCTGTTCATTTATGCTTGATAACAATGGGAGAGAAGTGAACTATATCAGACTGAAAGGAACGTGTCTCCACATTCACATCCATCTTCTGTTCACTGGCTGTAATACCGCAGAAGAGCATTATAACACTTTTTTGCTCGAAGTCAATAGAGTCATTAAACTATACATACCATTAATAATGTACCAAGAGCCTTGGTAGTACAGTGGTCTAAGGCACCCTGTTATTAAGCTGCTTATTAAGACCAGCTGCCTGCAATTACTGCAGGTTCGAATCTCGCCAAGGCTCAAGCCTTCCATCCTTTCTAAGGTAGGTAAATTGAGGACCCAGTTGTGGGGGCAATAAGCTGACTTTGTATAAATATACAAAAGGATGAAGGCTATTGCTGAGCACATTGTAAATCAAATTTAAAAAAAAAACCCGCCAAAGCCAAAGCCAAAAAAAAACCAAACCAAATTACCCATAACAATAAGAAAGCTTCAATCAAAAAAAAAAAATCTCTTTGATGAAAAAAACAAAACAAAACAACAAAAAAAACAAAACTGGCTACGTAGCTAGTTTTAAAAACCGCTACAAAACCTTATGCTACCAGGTAATGACAGAATGCACCAATTACCACTGCAAACAGGAGGAAGAGCTGTTACACTCGAAATCCACCCGAGCCTTCTATAATTTCGTAAATGCCAAATTTAAAAGACTCGAAAACTATCCCACCACTAAAAGGGCCTAACAAGGCAGACTGTAATGATGAAGCCATTAAGGTCAACCTCTTCAACACATTCTTCAGCTCAGTCTTTGTCAACAGCAATGGCGTCTGCCCATCATTTCCTAATCGTACCACAACTAATTGCAACGATCTGCTACACATTGATTTTACAGAAGATAACATTGAAAGGGCACCATGCAACCTAAAGCAATCTCTATCTATTAGCCCTGATGGATTATGTCTCTACTTCCTGAAAAAGTTTCCACTGCCATAGCCAAACCTCTAAGCATTATCTATGAGGTATCTTCCAAAACCAGCTCCTTGCCTGACCTATGATCATTAGCCACGGTCATTCCTATCTTCAAAAAGGGAGAGCCCAGCCTAGTTGAAAATTACCGACCAATCTCACTGTGTTGCATCACCTGTAAAGTCATGGAATCAATCATAAACCAATCCATTATCCTCCACTTAGAGACAAACAATCTGCTCTCTAACAAGCAGTTTGGTTTCTGGAAAAAATTGTCCTGTAATCTGCAATTCCTACACTGCAGAAACATTTGGACCACACAACTCAACCAGGGTAAAGCAATAGATGCAATTTACATAGACTTCTGCAAAGCCTTTGATTCAGTGGTACTACTGTTAAAACTAAGCTCTTACAGCATTTCCGAATCCCTGCACAAGTGGATAGCCACGTTCCTGTCAAACAGGCAACAAGTAGTCAAAATAGGGAATGCCCAATCAAACCCAGCACCAGTTAATACCGGTGTCCCCCAAGGCAGCGTTTTAGGACCCACACTCTTTCTGATTTACATAAATGACCTTTGCGATCGTATTATAAGCAACTGCATCCTCTTTGCTGATGATGTAAAATTATTTAACACCACGACAATACTGCTGCTCTACAAAGTGAACTTGACTATGTGTCAGAATGGTCGAACAATTGGCAACTCCAAATAGCAACTAACAAATGCTCTGTCTTATACATTGGCAACAAAAATCAGAACACCAAATACAAGCTGGGTGGATATGACCTCATAGATGACCCTCACTCTTTAAAGGACCTAGGAGCACTCATCTCAAACGATCTAAGCCCCAGAACTCACTGTAACAGCATTGCCAAAAAGGCATTAAAAGTTGTTAACCTAATTTTGTGAAGCTTCTTCTCTGGTAACACTGTACTGCTAACTAGGGCATACAAAACCTTTGCCAGACCAATCCTCAAATACAAAATTTTGGGCCTGGACAACCTGGAACTATGCCACCTATGGTCTAACCTAAGCATAGTACACTAAATTGTCTGCTACAATGTCCTACCTGTCAATGACTACTTTAGCTTCAACCTTAATAATATTCAGGCAAACAATAAATACAAACTCAAGGTAAACTGCTCCAAACTCGATTGCAGAAAATACGACTTCAGCAACAGAGTGGTCAATGCCTGGAATGCTCTACCTGACTCCGTTGTTACATCCTCAAACCCCCACAGCTTCAACCTTAAACTGTCTACCGTGGACCTCACCCCATTCCTAAGAGGTCCATAAAGGGGGCGTGCATAAGCGCACCAGTGTGCCTACCATCCCTGTCCTACTGTCCCCATTTATTTGCACTCATTTCCTATGTTTATGTCCATGTTTATACTTATACCTGTTATCTTGTACATGTTTGACAAAATAAAAATAATAATAAAACATATTCTAGGTATGTGGAAAGAGATGGTTGTGAACCACAGAAATTCACAACTTCTCCTGGCATAGTCATAAAATGGTACCCAATTTATTGAAGCTTCTAAGGGAGAGATTAGATCTGCTCCTCTTTGGGCTTTTATCATACAATATTAGATTTCTCAGAATTCTAGGAAAATAGATTGAAATTTATATTCCAATCCATCATGACATGAATTGAAACTGTAACTTTAGCAAAATGATGACTCCCCACCAACTTTTAATGACATCTGTTGGACAGTTGTCCAATATATTCTTTCCTGTTTTTCTTTTAAACTGCACAACACTGTTCACATTTCTTTGCCAAATGGCCATCTCTCTGAGAGTATGCTGTAAGCCATTTTACACCAAATGGCTTACAAAAATAATCAGAGACACTTAATTTAAAAGAAATATATTTTTCAAAGAACTTTTAAACAGTGTCATCAGATAAATCTGTGGAATTCTTTCTTACCTCTGAGTTTTGGATTTGAATAAGGTACCCATAATATTGGGAAGCAATATGGACAACTTTAAAGGTTCCAAAGATGGAGTTCAAAACCTAGTATTGATTTAAGAACAGATGGCCATGCACAACCTACCCAAGGGGAGTTTCTCATGCTGGCTTGATACTCTTTATGATTCTCCTGAAATGGTACTGAACTGAGATAAAGCAGCCTCTTGCAACTCTGGTGATGTGATATGCATTCAAATGGACTAATTTGTCTAGTAACTGTAATAAATTGGACTTATTAATTCTGAGCTGGAAAGGGAGAAAAAAAAGATTTCACAATCCTTATTCATGTGCTCATTCTTCAATTAAATTATGCCCTTCAAAAAACATCTCCATTACTTTAAAGGGTCTGAGAGAGGGAAAATGCAGTGTAAATGCAATGGCCACCCTAGACAATCTGCTTTTAAAAAGAGTTAGGATGGAGGAAAAAAAACAAGTCACTTCAAGTTGCTAACTTCGTTATGGAAGATCTTTCTCCATGTAGCCATTTATCTCTAGACCATCTCTTTTTCTTTTTAGACCAATCTTTTTGCCAGAAATATTGCATTAGCCTAGCTTTTTGATCAATGATACATTTTGAAAATGCTACACTCTAGCTTTTACTATTCACTTACTGTTCACATTTTTCTATACATGAGATACAGATCATTCCATTATTTATGCAACATTTAAAGGAGGAGGGGAATCAGATTCATTCCATATGTACACAATGCCTATGCTTTCTAGTAAAAGACAGTAGCCTCTCTTACATTGTGAAGTATGGGTGTATCTCTAATGTACAATAATGTTCCTTTAGTACTGTTCTTCCTAGAATACATGAAGGATGTTCAAATGAACACTTGTCAAGCATGATTGAAAGCATTGTTCTTATCTTCTAGATATACATTTAAAAACAATATTTTGGACTTCCGGTTTGGTCTTCGCCGCCACCAGATGGTCTTTTTTTAGACCGCCAGCCCCGCTGTCCGTAAAGAACCGCTTCGAGAAAGGAGAAGCGACTCAAAAAGCTCCAAATCCGAAGGGAATTGTGTGCAGAGCCGGCAGCATCTGGTTGAGCCCCTGTGAAGCCCCCAGACTGCTTTTTTTGCTTCTGGGGGAGGAAACAGGCAAGGCTTCCTCTCCAGCCCGCTGAAGCTCTGGACCTTGGGGACGCTTCTACTTCGTAGAACAAGATGGCGTGACCATCCAAACAAGCGAAAGTAAAGTAAATTTCCAAATTGAACAGGGCGAAATCGGGACATGAACCTCAAAACCGCATGTATTTTTGCTGTGCTGTGCTAGCCCTGTGATTAAGTTTAAGTGGGAGAGTGAAAGTTTCCTGAAAATGGCACCCGGCTTCAGCGTAGAGGAATGCTGAAAGTGAAAGTGGATTTGCCTAGTTACTTTAATACGTTACAAAGTCTCACTGCTCGTAACAACTGAAGAGAATGGACTAAAAGATTACAATAAGCAAGCTTGATTTTGACTTAATTTTATTTTTTAATTTGATCAAACCTGGGGGAATTCTTTAGAGGACTTTGTGGAGGAAGAAGGGAAAGAAGAACCTCCCTTTTTGAAAAAGTTAGGCTACGTGGCAGAATGGCTTCTAAACAGACAAAGCAAGACACAAAGGAGGCAGGGGGGGGGCCTCTCCCACCCATAAGCCACAACAACAGCCTTCTAGCCAGCAGAGCCAGAGAAAAGAGATTGATCTTGAAAGTTTGAAAGAGTTTATTGCCCAGGCTTTGATGAAACAAGATGAAAATTTGGATGAGAAGTTTAAAAAGTCACAACAGGAAATTAAGCAGGAGATTAAAGAAATTAAAGAGGTGGTGCAAGAAAAATATGAAAAGGTGACTAAAAAATTAATGACAGTTGTGACTGGATTGTCAGATGCAATTATTAAAACTGATAAAAAAGTGGAGGAACTCAGATAAGAAATGAATGATAAAAAGAAGGAGACTGTAAAATCTTTGATGCTGACAATAAAATGCAGAGACTTGAAAATGAGATTACAATGATGCAGTTCAGGTCTATGGAATTTGCCATAAGGCTGAGAGGTATAAGAGAGAATGATAGGCAAGACCTGAGAAAGGTTTGTGCTGATGCATTAGCTGTGATTAGTCCTGAAGAGATTTTTTGTAAAATGGACAAAGTGTACAGAGTGAATTCTTGGGTGGCCAGACAAAGACAACTGCCCAGAGATGTGGTGATATATTTTACAGACAGACAAATGCGAAATGATATTCTGCAAAAGTCCTTTGTCTCTGCTGTGCAAGTGGATGGAAAGGAGATTGGAGTCTATAAAGTGTCTATCTTTCAACACCTAAAACGTTGAAAGAGAGAAAGGACTTTGGATTTTTAGTGAATGAACTAAAAAAACAACAAATTCCATTTAGATGGGATGCTCCAACTGGTATAATTTTGAGATATAAAGGAGAAAGATATCGATTAAATATCGTTAAGAAGGCGGAAGAATTCTATTCAATTTTTTTTTAAAGCAAGTTCACCATCTCCATGTACATCTTCTGTGTTGGAGACAAAGGAGTGTGATAAGGAGAAGCAATCTCAGCAAAAGATGGAAGAGCAGTCTAAGCAGCTGGAATTGGAGGCAATGGAAATGCAGGGAGCTACAGGAGGATTTCTGGATGCGCCCCTGCTAGACTTTCCTTTGGAAATTGTAAATGTACCACCCAAGACTACAAGAGAAGTGGCTTTGGATCTAGCTCGGATGTGTGAAACTAAAGATCAGCGCATAACTCGAGCAGTTTCTAAGCAAATCAAAGAAAAACAACAACAGGAAAGGCCCAAACCACAGCAATATAAGAAAGGAGTTAAGGGCAATATACAAGAATCTGGAGCCATGGGAGGAGCAAAGCCGAAGACTACCGATTCGGAAAATCTTCAGCATGAGCTCTTGTCACTTCAAGAAAGTGTACATGACGATTAAATTTTTATCTTGGAATGTGAATGGATTAAACTCACTACAGAAAAGGAAGAAAATAGTTAACTATTTGAGACAATTTAATAATGACATAATTTGTTTACAAGAAACTCATATTAGAATACAAGATCAAAAATACTTGATAAACTCAAGATTAGGAACACATTTTATAATTTCGAATCTGGAAAAAAAGAATGGTGTAGTGATTTATATAAATAAAAGACTGTCAGCTAAAATTATAGAAGCAGATGACTGTGGTAGGTTTATAGCAATCGAACTCTACACAGCAAATGGTCCAATTCTGGTGATTGGAATTTATGCTCCTAATCAACAACAAGAAAATTTTTATAAAATTTTGAGGCTTCCGGTTTGCTTCTTGCCGCCGCCAGACGATCCCTTGGGATCGCCGCCCCATTGCCTGTAAAGAGCCGCCTTTACAACTGAAAGGCGGCTCGAAAAAACTCCATTTCCATGTGGAAATGGAGAGAGAGCCGGCGGGGGCAGGTAGAGCTCTCTGCCTAGCCCCAAAAGTTTTTTTTTTACTTTTGGGGACGAAGCAGATGAGGCTCCCTATTTCCCTCGCCGTCGCTCCGGGCTTTGGGAGACCTCTGCTTATGCAGAGCTAGGCGACAAGATCAACCTACAAAAATTAACAGAACAATTAAAAAGGATATGAGCTGGACCTGTGACCCTGAATCGCAAGTATTTCATTTATTTTATAACAATTATTGAAGAAGGAAAAGGAAAAGGAGAAAAAGAATTTTTAAAAATGGCGACTGCCGAGGCTTGAGAAGGGGCTGAAAGGGAGAGTCCTTCCGTTTTCTATTAAGATACAAAGTAGCGGAATAAATACTTCTGGCTACAATTGAAGATAAAGCTCTACTTTTGTGTTTTGTTCTTCCTGGAGATCTGATATTGATCTTGGTTGGAAAGAAGTTTTTTTTTCTTTTTTGCCTCTCTTTTCTTTTTTTTTAAAATAGTTTGTCTGTGTGGAAATATGGCATTAAAGCTTGCAAAGCCGGATAAACAAGCAGTGGGGGGGGGATTCCCCCATTAATAAATTACATGAACAAGTTCTAAATCTCCAGTCTCAGAAAACTGATTTTAATATAATTGAATTTCTTTTGGAGGAGATTGTAAGAAGGGATGAGATTGTGAATCAGAACTTCGAAAAATTTAAGCAGGAAATTAAAGAATTAGTGCAATCAAAGTTTGATATTTTGGACCGAAAGATTATAAAAATGGCTAATGGTTTTGCAGAATTTATGATCAAGTTGGATGCAAATACTAACTTATTAGAGTCTAAAGTGGAAGAAATTGAGGACAATTTGGATAATAGAATACAAAAAATTGAAAATGATTTGACAAACATTCAAGACAATAGCTCAGAAGAAAAACCTAAAATGGAGGCTGATCAAAAGACTTGTAATGGAGAAAACATACAACAACGGATTGAAAGAGAAGTTTTAATGATGCAATATAATTTTACTGAATATGCGATTAGACTCAGAGGACTGCAGGAAAATGACAGAGATGATTTAAGGAAAATATCTTCTGAAATTCTGGCTGGGATCTTAAAGGTTCAACCTGAGGAAGTATTTTGTAGGATTGACAGAGTTTATAGAATAAATTCCTGGATTGCAAAGCAAAGGCAATTGCCTAGAGATGTGGTGATTTATTTTACAGATAAAGATATAAGAAATAATATTGTGCAAAATTCTTTTAATTCTACTTTGCAATTGTTTGGAAGAAAGATTTGGATTTACAAAGAGCTCCCGCCTAAGATGTTATTGGAAAGGAAGAAATTTGGTTTTCTGGTGACTGAGCTAAAAAAAAGAAATATTTTATTCAGGTGGGACGCTCCAGTTGGTATAATATTGAGATATCAAGGAGAAAGATACCAACTAAATACTGTTGAAAAAGCGGAAGAATTTTATCAAAATTTTTTGAAAATGAACTTAACATCTTTAGGCACAATACAGGATAAGCAGAAGGAATTGGAAATAAAGGTAAAACATCGAATTATAGAGGCTGCTGTGGACAAACTGCCTTTGGATTCTTTAGACACCTCAGCTGGATTATCTACAAATACGAGAGAAGTGGCATCGGACTCTAACGTGATGATTCATCAAGTCACAGACAAGCATGGAAACCAATTAGCTGATACACAATTGATAAAAAAGAAATATGAGACACAAAAGCAAAACCAACAAAATCAAGTTATAAAGCAGAATGAAAACCGATCAGTTGATATACAACTTGTAGAAAGGAAACCAGGATGGAGATCAAACCCACAAAAAGAAAAGAAAAAAAGAAATAGGTCTCACAAAAATAGAAATTTCTAAATTAAGCAACAGTGAAGCCAGTTATTTTAAAAAAATGAATGAATATATGAAAAGATAGTGGAGGCGAAGTATTGGTTAATATTATCCTGAGGAGAGTGACAGACCTCTGCAATGCCGTAATTTTGGGATGTGAAAAGAGCCTTAAATTGTTGGATTTGAATTATCTATTTTGGATTTCTTTCTTTTATTGATAAATATATTATATTCATCTTGAGCTATAAGGCAAGAGAGCTATGCTGGGGCACGCAGAAGATCTGGTTGTTACCCATTAGGATGATGGGAATTAATAATCCTGATGAAAGCCACAATTACAATTATATGGAATATAATCATAATGTCACTCGGGTGGTTGTTTTTTTCTTTTATATATATATGAGGATATTCATTACTGATGGGGGCAGATGATGACTGAGGATTTTGAACAAACTGTTGCACCAGGATGCTATGTTACCCTAATATGGATGATGGACTCAACAATCCAGTGGAAAGACATCAAAGAAGATATTATATGGATTATAAATTTAAAGTCATTGACTTTCTTTTATATAATGGAATATATATATATTAGCAGAGTGGGCAGTGGATTAAAGATATTAAGAATTGTTGTGCATGGCAATTTTGTAGGAAAGTGGGTGGAAATAGGTTAGTTTACTGATTGTTTAGTTTAAGAAAAGGGATGTTTAAGTGATATATTTAGGGGAGTGGAGCAAATGGATAGAGTTGAATAAATGTTAAATTAGGATTTATGGGGTAGGCTGCTTTGAAATGTTATATTAATATACACAAAAGATTAAATGTTAAAGTAGGATTTATTATATAGTTTTAAAGTGGAAGGTTGTTTTGAAATGTATTAATATACAGATATAAGTATGGAGGAGGAGAAAAAGGGCAGAATATTGTTAAATTGGGAGTTACAATAATATTATAAGTTACAAATTAGAAGTTATACAATGTTACAGTAGAATGTTATTTTGAAATGTATGGTAAAAGGGGGAAGTAACAATATTAATAATACTATTAGAAAGTAAGGGTCAGTACTTAGAGGAGGGAGTAAAGGGATGGTAAAATATTATATAATCTGTTATGAATTAGGTCTTTGTTGTGAAGAAGTCACAGGGGGGGATGGGTGGTGAGGGGGGGTTAGGGGGGAGGGGGGAGAAAAATGGGGGGAAAATTGTATTCAAAAACTTTTTCAATTAAAAAAAGAAAAAGAAAATTTTTATAAAATTTTGCATTCTAAAATATTGCAATGGGACTATAGATCTATTCTAATTATGGGAGATTGGAATGGAGTAATTGATTCTAAAATAGACAAAAAGAGTTTGGCAAAGTCAAGGATTAGATTACCACAGACTTTTTTTGATATGAAAGAAGATTTGGAATTAAAAGTTATTTGGAGAATACATAACCCAAAAGATTTGGACTTTACTTTCTTTTCAGACAGACATAGATCCTTCTCTAGGATTGATTTTATTTTAGTATCATCTGATCTACTTGTAAAAATGAAAAGAACAAAGATTTTTCCAAGGACTTTAACTGACCATAGCCCGGTATGGATAGAAATTGAGCTGGGAAAGAGTGAGAGAAGATCATGGAGAGTAAATGAAAATTTGTTTAGATATGAAAAGAATATAATAGAACTTAAAAAGCAGCTGAAAGAATTTTTTGAAATGAATTTGAATAAGGGTACCCCTATTGAAATTGTGTGGGATGCGAGTAAGGCATGTATGAGAGGGGTACTTATTCATATGAACTCTAAACATAAATTAAACCGACAAAAGAAAAGAGCTGAAATGGAAGCAGAAATAAAGAACAAAGAACAGTTACTTATAAAAAATCCAACAGATGAAAGAATACGAGAAGCTATAAAACTTCTGAAAGACCAATTTCAAATGCTTATGGTGGAACAAACAGCAACAAATTTACAATTTGTGAAACATAATACATTTTGCAACACTAATAAACCAGGCAGATGGTTGGCTTATACATTAAGGAAGAGGCAGAGTGCACAGGTCATTGATAGTGTTGACAGCGGAGGGAAGGAAGTTTCTCAGCAAAAATTAATTAAAGAAATTTTTTTAGATTATTACACTAAATTATATGCCAAAGATGATATACAGAATGGACTTATAGAGAAATATTTAGAAAAAAGAAGAGTTACAAAAATTTCTAGTCAACAAAAGGAGAGAATGGATCATCCTATAACAGTTGAGGAGATTATTGCCGCAATTAAACAATTGAAAATAGCTAAAGCACCAGGGACGGATGGTTTAACTGCGGTGTATTATAAAACTTTACAAGCAGAAATGATTGAACATCTTAAAGATCTATTCTGTAGTATACAACAAGGGAGTAAAATACCCCCTTCATGGAAAACAGCTTATATTTCACTGATATCGAAAGAGCAAGTAGGTCTTAAGAAACCTGAGAACTTTAGACCAATATCTCTTCTGAATAATGATTATAAAATTTTTGCAAAAGTATTAGCCAACAGGTTGATGCCAGTTATTCAAGAGGTGATTCATTGTGATCAAGCGGGATTTATAGAAGGCAGATACATGAAGGATAATGTAAGGCAAATTATAGATTTATTGGAATATCTTGAGAAGAATAAACAGATCCCTGCAGTGCTGGTTTTCCTGGATGCGGAGAAGGCCTTTGATAGAGTAGATTGGAACTTTCTATTAAAGACTTTAATAAAGATGGATTTTGGGGACCAATTTCTACAGGTGGTTTCAGCAATTTATCAAGAACAAATGGCACAAATTATTATTAATGGAAGTTTGACAACAAATTTTAGTATTGAAAAAGGAACAAGACAAGGTTGTCCGCTATCCCCATTGTTATTTATTTTAACATTAGAAGTCTTGCTGAACACAATACGGGACTCGAGTACCTTGAAGGGAATAGTGATAAGGCAAGAGGATTACAGAATAAGGGCATTTGCAGATGATCTGGTTGTTACCCTGACACAGCCGATGGAATCAATAATCCAGATGAAAGACATTATAGAACAATATGGTATGGTATCAGGATTTAGATTGAATCAGAGAAAAACTAAGATGATAGTCAAAAATATGACACAAGATCGAAAACAGGAACTTGAAAGCAAGGCAGGTTTTGAGATAGTACCAAAGGTTAAATATCTAGGAGTTCAGGTTGCAGAATCAAATATGAAATTGTTTCAAAATAATTATGAGGTGTTGTGGCGAGAGTACAGAAAGACATGGAAATTTGGAAAAAACTGCAGCTGTCTCTACTTGGAAGAATAGCAGCAGTTAAGATGAACATTTTGCCAAGATTTCTTTTTTTGTTTCAAATGATTCCGGTGCTTAAAAGTGACAAACAACTAAGAGAATGGCAAAGTGGAGTGAATAAGTTTGTATGGAATGAGAAAAAACTGAGAGTTAAGTTGAAAATTATGCAAGATGTTCCAGAAAGGGGAGGCCTTAAACTTCCAAACCTACAATTATACTATGAAGCAGCAGCTTTGACACAAGCAAGTGATTGGTTTGGAAGAAAAAAGACTGGAATATTGAATATAGAAAGTTATGATCTTGAATTTGGTTGGCATGCATACTTATTTTATGAGAACAAAGTGGATAAAGTATTTAAAAGCCACATACTTAGAAATTCTTTGATGAGAGTCTGGAGGAAGCACCGATTAAAATGGGATTATAAAATACCGTTATGGCTGGATCTTGGTCATATCATGTGGAATACAAATATAATGTCACTCGGGGGGGGGGGGGGTTATATAAAGAAGTTCTTTTTACAGATGCGGGCAGATGGCAACTAAAGACATTAGAAACGCTGTTGGAAGAAGGGATTAATTTAATTTGGTTGCAGTATAATCAACTTCAATTGAGATGGAAAGAGGACCAAAAAACTGGTATAATGATGCATGAAGAAGAATTGGTTAGACATATAAAAGAGAAAGGTCCAATGCATATTAAAAGGGTTTATAATGTTTTGTTAGAAAGGGATTCAGAAACTGAATTGGTTAAAGATTGTATGATAAAGTGGGCACAAAATTTTGCAGAACCAGTGATGTTGGAAACATGGGAAAAAATATGGGTTCAGAATGTTAAATTTACACAGAGTTTGAGGGAAAATTTTTATAAAATGTTTTATAGATGGCATTTAGATCCTAAGAAATTGTCGTGTATGTACCCTAATGTTCAACCAAAATGCTGGAGATGTGATTGCCTAGATGCCACATATTATCATATGTGGTGGACTTGTAAGAAAGTGAAGGCTTTTTGGATAAAAATTTGGTGGGTTATGCAAAATGTTCTGAAGAAAAAAATTCAGTTCTCTCCACAATTGTTTTTATTGGGTATAGTTAAGGGTTTTACATTGGGTGAAGTAAAGTTGATATTGTATATGATAACAGCAGAGAGATTACTGATAGGTCAATATTGGAAAAATGATGCTATGCCCACTATTGAAGAATGGACTTTGAAGATGGCTGGTTTTGCAGAGATGGCGAAGATTTCAGCATGTCTAAAAGATCGGACACAAGAGACTTATGTATGGGAGTGGAAAAAGTGGATAGATTATGTGCAGAATAAATATCAAACTAGGAAATATCAGATAGCTTTTAATTGAATGTATTATATAGTGATAGAATAATTGGATTGTGAAAATGTGAAGAATATATAATGGGTAGAGGGGTTCAAGCTTTATAAAATATGTCTTTGATTTGGATTATACTCTGTGGAAGTCCGGGGGGGAGGGGAGGGTTAGGGGGGTTAGGGAGGGTTAGGGGGGTCAGGGAGGGTTAGGGGGGGTTAGGGAGGGTTAGGGGGTGAAATTGGGGAGAAAATGTATTTGTAAAACTTTTTCAATAAAAAAAAAACAATATTTCATTTTCAGATTTAGTTTCACTTTTCCACTCCACTGTGTTTTGTGTGTGTGTATGTGTGTGTCTTCAATGAAATATACAGTATTGAAGGGTCCTCTCTTCCTGTTGACTATATTTTAGAGTTAACAATTTGTTTTAAAATTTCAATATACAGATTATGCTCCTCTAGACTTATATCTGCCGAAGGCTGTTCGATATATAATGTCTTTCCATTTTATAAGTACTTTTTAAAATATATAATCTTCTAAGCTTTATTTTGTTTTCAATGGAGATTTTTTCAAAATTGTTCAGTTTATAATTTTGATAGTTTCCATCCAAAGACAACAAGAGTTAAAGTGAAGTTGCATCTAATTTTCCTATTGCTTTATGATTTCTAATAATTTCTAATTGCTTTTATTAATCTGACAACATAGCCTTTCTACCCAATTTTTTCAGATCATAGTATTCACTTTTAATTTACTAAAGCAAAAGCAATGCAATTGTATCAGTCAGTTAGAAGAAATTTTAATGAGTAATAAATTATAAACCTGAAATGGGTTTTCATTCATTTTTCCAATTCTTTTCTATGATGGATCTAGACTTGTCAAATTCTAGACAAAAACCTCCCCTTAAAGAAAGCTGTCATTAATACGAACATAACTCCCCTTCTCTATTTGACATTGATAGTCCCAAGATTAGGTTTCCTCATGTATGCCATTTACTAACAAAAACAAGAACATTAATTGCATTTGTACAATTCTATATCATAACATGCTATTTTTAATACATATTCTCTTAACATTTAGTCTTATGGTTAAGAAGCAAGTTTATTTTTCATTCTTCTGGAAATCATCTGTTATTCCGTGCTTCTTACAGTTAAAGAATGGGGGAGCATTGCAGCCAGTCTTTCTGAGACCATGGTAAGTGGAGGATTAGGAGGAAATAAGAGCTAAAAGTTATATGGAAGCTAAATTAATCTGCAAGGTTATAACCTGTGATTCACATCGATTAGATCTTCTGAAAGAAATTTGATACAAGGGCAAATTGTATAAGGCAAGTGTCATTGGACTGTACTATTTCAAATTTTAGATGAATAATCACATGAATGAAACATCTCTTTTTCCTGAAATTCTCATTGCTCTTTTAAGAAATCATACTTATGAGAGGATTTTAATCTAGATAAATTTCAGTATATACTTATGTTATGTTCTTCCCAAGAAAAGTATTTTTATTTTCTTTCCCAATTATGGAATTCAAAGATAATTTTTTGCTTTGGAATCCTCCAATTCTGTTTAGAATAAGTAATGTTCAAAGAATGTTACATACCTGTAATATGTATGTGATACTCCTCCTTTAAAATAGTTTTAAAATAAGGCAGTCTGAACTGAAAATGTGCAGCTGGTAAGCCTGGAAGATTCACATCAACATCACCCATAAAATGTGGAAATTCCCAGTCCTGCCAAAAAAGAGAAAAGAAAAGAAAATCTTTCACCTTCTAACATTTTTATTTAAAATATATTTCCTTCCACCTTCAGATACACTCTACAGAGTTGATTTATAAATTATATTTCTATGCCACCAAGATAAATAGACAGATTAACACCAGACAATCAAACATAAAACAATACCCTAATCAAGGAACCACACCTCCACCAAAACAGGCAGGGAAAGCTACTGTATATAAATAGGGAGCAAACAACATACTCATTAGCAATGGTGATGTTACTTAATCTCTATAATATATTATACTATAATATAAGTATACACTAATACTATAATTGTGGCAGTGGTGGGATTCAACTGGTTCACACCCCTTTGGCTGAACCAGTTGTTAAATTGCTGGCTGGCCCCGCCCCACCCAATCACTACTTATTGGCCTCGAATGCCTTGGCTGGTGCCTTAGAGCAGGGGTCCTCAAACTATGTCCTGCAGGCCAGATATGGCCTGCCCAAGCCATTAATCCAGCCCATGGGGGAACACGAGGCTGCCCTGCCCACCTCACCCTGCCCACACGCTGACTCCCACCCTTCAGCTGAGCGCAGGACTTACCATAGCAAGCCCTGTGGGCTTGAACTGAAAGGTAAGGCCATCAGAGTGCTTCTGGGGATGGGGGAGGGCAAAAACAGGCCACATGGAGATCCTGGGAGGTTTTTGCATACCCCATTTTTAGCTGGCAGAATGCTTCTGGGGTGGGTAAGAGCAAAAACGGGCCACACAAAGGTCCTGGGAGGCCTTTGCACCCCTCATTTTTGGCTGGCAGAGTGCTTCTGGGGTAGGGGAGGGAAAAAAACGGGCCACACAGAGGTCCTGGGAGGCCTTCATGCCCCTCATATTTGGCTGGCAGAGTGCCTCTGGGGTGGGGAAGGGAAAAAACTGGCTAGGAGGCCTCTGAGGGGCCTGTTTTTGCCCTCCCCCACTCCAAGAAGCACTTTGTCAGCCAAAAAAGGGGCATGCCTTTCGCCGAGGAAAGAGCTCGAAGATCTGCCAGGGACTTCAGCTCTACCAAGGGGGTAGAAGCCAAAGGGTCCCAATGGGAGAGGTTGTGCAATGGTGGCAAATCTTTGAGCTCTTTCCTCAGCTGGTAGCTTCCTCGGCCGGTAGCTCTCTGGCCCTACATGGCAGCCACCTTTTGCTCCTGGCCCAATGGCGTCAGCTGCTCTGAATGACCTTCCTTCCTTCCTTCCTCCCTTCCCTTCCCTTCCCTTCCCTCTGACAGCCACACAGTGGGAGGGCTGTGCAAGTGATGGAATGCTGGAAGCCAAGTACGTTTCAGTCTCTGGGAGAGACATCTCCTGGTCCCACCCTCAGCTGGGTCCAAGAGCAGCCACAAGGGGACTCATACTTTGGATGGCTGTAGTGTCACTCTGCCTCTGCTTCTTAGTCCGGGCTTCCTCAGTCCTGGATTTTGGGGGGTGGGGATCAACCAGCACGCTCCAAGCAGGCAAGCAGCTGGCCCAAAAGAGGCTCCTGCAAGCTGGAGGGCACCTGTTGGTGAAGCGGGGCTGGTGAGACACAAGCGAGATAGGGAGCGTGCACTGCAACAGCCACCCCTGCCACCTTCTTCCTCTCCTGCCACCACCACTTGGCTGCCTGCCCTTCTCCCACTTGGCACTCGGAAGTTACAGGTTGCTGGCCGGTGAGGCTGCCTGCCCCTGTGAAGGAGGATGGCCATCTCTGCCCCTGGAGAGGGAGGCAGGAAGGGCTGGCTGGCCAGTGGATCACAGTGCCAGACACACGAAGTCCTTGCCTGAGCCTGTTGCACACATTTGGCATATGCAGAGGAAGCTCCAGGGTGACCAGTAATATTCCAAAAGTGGATTGAGACTGCTGCAATGCAAATAGAATAGAATGGAATGGAATGGAAATAGGAGAGAATGGAATGGGAATCGGGATGGGATGAAATGTGATGGAATAGCAATAGCAATAGGATGGAATGGGAATGGGAATGGGAATGGGAATGGGAATGGGAATGGGAATGGGAATGGGAATGGGAATGGGAATGGAAATGGAAATGGGAACGGAATGGAATGGAATTCAGCAAGATTTCTCTTCCCCACCCCCATTTGCTCTTCTAGAACACTTTTCTTTCCTGATAAGAAGTTCTAGCACACTTTTCTTTCCAGAGAGAGGGAGAGGGAGAGGGAGAGGGAGAGGGAGAGGGAGAGATGTTGATTGTAAGCTCCTTGGGGCTGAGAAGATTTGCTGCAAAACTGAGTTTCCTGAAGTGGACCACTAGACTCCTAAATAACTTTAAAAAACCATCTAGTAAAATGAAAAGTCAACCAAAAGAGCAACATTCAAACAAAAGCAAATAAAATACCCCCAGGAGCAAAACAAATTAAAGTTTAATTTGTGTGTATTATTTAATGGACTGCTAAATTGGCAAAAATGGACTGCTAAATTGGCCATGCCCACCCGGTCACATGATCACCTAGCCACACCCACCCAGTCACATGCCCACCAACCACACCCACCTAGCCATGCCCACAGAAACTGAAGTGGTGCGGGAATAACGAGAGGCACAAGCAGGCAAGTGACAACAGCTCTTTAATATACAGTGAGACTTCAGCCAAAAACTCAGGGGCTGCAGCCCTCCTTATATACAATTCCGGAGAGGCTGTCAACCAATCAGAAACTTAGGCAGGTTTGAAACTCCCGCTGAAAAGTATCAATACATAACACCCTTCCCTTCCCAGAAGGCACTAACATTCAAATATTTACATAAGTACACACAAAATCTCGCAGGTGCCCTGGACGAGTTCTCGTTCTAGTTGACCTGCGCAGTTCAGTGTTTGGTGGGGTGTCGAGCTGGTCGGAGGGACTTTCTGTCTCTCCCGGCTCCGCCAATGGAACCTTCTGGATTTTGTCCGGGACGTGGTTATCCCCGGCTGGGAGTGGTGACTCGCTGGGGCAGCGCTGGAACCAGGGCTTGTCAGCTAAGTATTCTCTCGAACCCGGACTTGAGTTAGCTGTTTTGGAAAAGTTGTTGTAGTTAGGTTCGGAGATGTCTAAATTGATGTTTGCCTCGCTGACTGTTCTTTTCCTTAGTTGGTCTATATGGCGTTTCCAGAGTCTGTCTACTCCCACGTCCACTGTGTGTGATTTTGGGCCCGTTATGCCCACTATGGTTCCTGCAACCCATAGTGGTCCACTAGCCTAATTGCGAGCGAACACCGGGGACCCAACCTGGAACTGCCTTAGTCCGGTGGTCTCTCCCTTAAAATTCTCATGTGTGTAATTGGGGTGAAGCCTATCTAACATGCACCGAAGCTTCCTGCCCATGAGGAGTTCAGCTGGGCTGAACATGTGGCCGTGCATGGTGTGGCATGCTGGACGGCTAGAAATTGGTCTAGCCTGGCCTGCCAGTCCCCGTTATCTAGCCTGGACAATGCTTCTTTGGCCGTTCTTACGAAGCGTTCAGCCAAGCCATTAGAAGCCGGATGGAATGGGGCCGATAGGGCATGGCGGATGCCCAGTCCGGCCAGGTAGCCCTCAAACAGGGTCGCTGTGAATTGAGGGCCGTTGTCAGATACCAGAATATCTGGTAGGCCATGGGTGGCAAATAGTTTGCGAAGGACTTTGATGACTGCTTCGGCTGTGGTTGAGGGCATGAGTATTATTTCGAGCCATTTCGAAAAGGCATCGACTACGATTAAAAATGTTTGTCCGTGGAAGGGGCCGGCAAAGTCAATATGGATCCTCCCCCATGGCCCTTTTGGTTTCTCCCACTCTCGGATGGGCGCTATTGGGGGATTGGGGCGAGACTCCTGACACGGTCTGCACTTCCCCACCCCACTCGGATATGACTTGGTCCATGTTGGGCCACCAAACGTAACTGCAGGCTAAACTTTTCATTCGGACAATCCCTGGGTGCCCCTCGTGCAGTAACTCCAAGACCCTCATTCTCAGTTTCGTTGGTATTACCACCCTATCACCCCACAACAAGCAACCCCCTTGCATAAATAATTCGTTACGTTTGTTAACATAACCCTGGTACTCCCCACCGACCATCTTGACAGGCCACCCCTTAAGGACCCAACCCATTACAGTACGAATTACAGGGTCCCTAGCAGAGGCTTTCGCCACCTCGCAAGAGGAGATAGGTCCCAAAGTCATAGCGTCAATCAGCAGAACGGGGGTCTCCGGCGTGGGGTTGACCAGCAGATCGGGGAGGGGCAGCAGCTGAGGGCGTCCGCGTGGCCCAAGGTCCGTCCGGGTCGATGGACAAGCTGGTATGAATAGGCCGATAGGAAAATGGCCCACCTGGTCAACCATGCGGACAGGGCAGCGGGGGTGGGCTTGTCACCGGCCAAAAGTCCCAGCAAGGGCTGGTGGTCAGTCACAAGTTCGAATTGACGGCCATAGAGGTATTCATGGAACTTTTTAACCCCCGCAATTGCAGCCAGAGCCTCTTTGTCCAACTGACTATAGTTTCGCTCTGCGCTTGACAGGGTGCAAGAGTAAAAAGCAATGGGCGCCTCTAGGCCATTTGGTAGTCTATGGGACAGCACCAACTCCTACGGGGGAGGCGTCACAAACCAATACAAGCGGTAGCGCTGCGTTGTATTGGATTAGGAAACTGTCTTCAGATAGAAGTCTCTTTACAGCCTCAAAAGCGGCTGCCTGTGCTTTTCCCCAAACTCATGGTACATTTTTCCCTAAGAGTTTGTGTAGGGGATCTGCGACTGTAGCCTTATCCTTTAAAAATATTGAATAGAAATTGAGCAGTCCAAGGAAGGATTGGAGCTCCGCTTTGGTTTTGGGGGCTGGTGCGTTTTTGATAGCTCTCACTTTGCTTTCGGTGGGGTGGATGCCTGCGCCATCCACCCTGTACCCCAAAAATTCGATGGAGGGGACAGCGATCATGCACTTATTTTTCTTTAATTTAAGTCCTGCTTCCCTAAATCTGGAAAGGACGTTCCTCACTCTGTCCCCTAGTTGACGTTCATCCTGAGCGCTGATTAAAATGTCGTCAAAATAGGGCACCACCCCCGGGAGCCCTTGCAAGAGGCGCTCCATGGTGCTTTGAAATAGGCCGGGTGCGATGCTCACCCCAAACTGGAGCCTGGTGCATTTGAATGCACCCCTATGAGTTACAATTGTCTGTGCCTCTGCCGTGGCGTCGTCGACTGGCAATTGTTGGTAGGCCTGAGCTAGGTCTAATTTGGCAAAAATTTTGCCGGGCCCCAGGGAGTGTAGTAGATGATGCACGATTGGCACCGGATAGGCACTCGGCTGCAAAGCCTTGTTGATCGTGCACTTGTAGTCGGCGCAAATCCTGATTGAGCCGTCAGATTTAACTGGGGTCACTATGGGGGTTTCCCATTTTGCATGGTCAACGGGGACCAACACCCCTTGTTTAATTAATTTGTCCAGTTCCGCATCAATCTTTGGTTTCAATGCGAAAGGCACCCGTCTGGCTTTAAGTCTTATTTGGGCTACATTGGGGTCTAAGTTTAGGGAGATAGGGGTCCCCACATACTTGCCCAACGTGTCCCTGAAGACGTCTTGGAACTCGTTCAGGAGGCTGTCCTTCAGTGACGGCTCAGACATTCGGTGGACGCCGGTGAAGCCCATGCCAAGGGCTCGGAACCACCCCATGCCCAGAAGGCTTGGCAGCTGCTTTGTAACAATGGTTAGCGGCAGGTCTTTTTTGAAGTCTCCATAGGTAACTCGGAACGTGCCTACTCCTTCAAGGGGGACCCGGTTCCCCTGGTAGTCTAGGATGCGCAGTCTCTGTTTGGATAGCTGGTCCTTCTGGAATGACGGCAGGATGGTCTTTAGGGTCGCCCACAACATTATGGAGAGGGCGGATCCGGTGTCGATCTCCATCGAGCATGGCTTGCCGTTGATTTCGACCACCGTGCTGACTTTGTCTTCGATCGCCGTGCTGGCCTGGTTGATGTGTATGCTGTGGCCATCTCGCGGTTCAAATTCACACCGTTTCCTCGTGCCGCCTTCTCTCATTGGATGCTTCTGGCGCGTTGGTTCTGGTTGGCTGCGGCGCTCACGTGGTTGGTGTTTTCTGGGCAGAATGGCTCTGCAGACTCGTGCCAAGTGCCCTTTTTTCTCGCAACGCCTGCAAATAGCCTCTCTGTATTTGCAGGACAGTCTATCACGATGCCCGCCGCAGCTGGGGCAGTTTCGCCGGGGGCTGCCTGCGTCTTTTCTTTGGTGCTCTGTGCGGAAGACGTCCTCATCTGACTCGGACTCCGAACTGGATCCGGCGTCTTTCCTGTGCACTGGTGCAGACTTGGGGCTGTCCTTGCTGGTCAGCGGGCGCTGCAGCGTTTCTGCGGCTTTTGTGGAGGCTTCGTGAGCCCTGGCCTCATCTAAGGCTCCAGCAAGCGTTAAATCAGGCTTGGCGAGCAGACGCCTTTGTAGCCTTATGTCACGAACGCCACAGATTAGTTGCTCAAGCAACGCATCGTCCAAGTCCCTATAGTCGCAGTGTGTTGCGGCTTTACGCAGGCTCGCCATGTAAGCGCTGACCGGCTCTCCCTCTCGTTGTACGCGCTGTCTGAGTTGGTATCGTTGCACGAACTTGGAGGGCATGGGAGCATAGTGAGCCCGGAGAGTTGCCATCAGGGTGTCCCAGGAAACGGTCTGGACTGGCGTTGGCTCACAAAGTGACTCTGCCATCTCGAACACGTCCGGTCTGCAGTGGCTTAGGAAAAGGGCTCTCTTCCGATTAGCGGAGAGTCCCTGCATGTTGCTGGTTTCGAGCAAGCACTCAAACCTTGTTAGGTACGAGACCCATTTTTCGTGGGCCGGATCAAAAGGCTTGGGTGGAACGTAGGCAGACATGTTCGGTATGCCTCCTGTAGTTCGCCTCGTCGCCTAGCTGAAGCTCGTGGTCTCACTGGTTCGCCTCTTGTGGCCTCAATCCCACCGCCAATGAATTGGTTCGGGAATAACGAGAGGCACAAGCAGGCAAGTGACAACAGCTCTTTAATATACAGTGAGACTTCAGCCAAAAACTCAGAGGCTGCAGCCCTCCTTATATACAATTCCGGAGAGGCTGTCAACCAATCAGAAACTTAGGCAGGTTTGAAACTCCTGTTGAAAAGTATCAATACATAACAGAAACTATTATTAAATTATTTGAATCCCACCACTGAATTGTGGGCATCAAATGCTTCAAAAAGCCCACAAATGGGAGAAATCTACATGTAGGCAAATCTTCACTAAAAAGGGAACAAATCCCACATGCAATAGTACTGATTATTTTACCTATTCAGGTAATGAAATGTCTGCAATGAAACAACCATGCTCCAAGAGCACTGTTCTGCCCCAGCTACGGACCACAAAGAATGCAGCACACACAAAGTCCGTACAAACCTTAGTTTACTAATTAAGGATTATAATGAGCTTTCTTAGTAGTTGTTCAAACACAAGTACAGTTTAAATCAGTCTTTTCTGAACAAGGGCTACATTCCTGTTAAGGAATGTAACTTCATTAACAGCCAACAGGAGTCCAAGGAATAATAGCTCAATTCTGAGGCACAGTTTTTCAGATAACCGTAAGCTTACTGTGGTTGGCAGAATGCCCAGAAGCAATTTGCAGGAAAAATGACAAGAGAGAAGCAAGAGCCGATCAGATGTTTCTGGCGTCAATACGCGAAGGAATATGAACGAAGTTGTTTTCTGCAAATTGCCTCAGTCATCGTCATTCCTTAAATAGGTTAGGGGAGTGGCCAATTAGCCCCAAGCCGTACTCTTGAGGAGACCTCCTCCCGAGGAGCCATTCCTGCCTTTTGGCAGCTCTGCACGCCCATGCATTGAGAAGAGGCTCCTCCTCTTCTTCCTCTTCACTTATGGGAGCTTCTGGAGGTTCTGAATGTTTCTTTTATTTCTTTTATATAGACCCAATAATCAGGATGCAAGTCATGAGAACATAAACAGTATTTATTTCTTTGTTTCTATTTCAGGAGATCATCAGGCAAGTCAAAGGAACTGTTCAGGACATCAGAATATATACACAGTAGGAGGAGTCAAATGGTAAGGAGGAGTCAGTGGGTGGGACAATTGATGTATAGATGATTAACCCATACATGACTTTAAATATGTACATATAGTTAGGTATTTTCAACATGCAACAAATCCCACTCTAAAATACCTAACGGTTATCAATATTACAATTTATATACATATATTCAATTTCGAAGTTAGATAAGTATGTTGTTTAACTGGTAAAGGTTTTGTTAAAATGTCTGCAACTTGTTCACTCGTATCACAATGAATAGCTTTAATGAATCCCATTTAGATAGCTGTCTGACATGTTTATATTTTATATCTATATGGTGCGACCTTTGACCTATTGCTTCAGAAGTTGAAATTTCTATGACTGCTTTAGTGTCCTCATCAGGGCCGGATTTAGATGAAAAGAGGCCCTAGGCTATTCCACTTATGAGGCCCTTTCACCAGTGGTGGGATTCAATTTTTTTAACAACAGGTTCTGTGGGCGTGGCTTAGTTGGGGGTGTGGCTTGTCAATCATGTGACTGGGTGGGCGTGGCTAGCTGGTCACGTGACTGTGTAGGTGTCTGGCTAGCTCGTCATGTGACCGGGCGGGCGTGGCTATGTGCATAGACTTTTTTCAGGGGGCTGAAAAAAGTTATTTCTGACCAGTCCTCACACTTATGACCATCCTCACATTTATGCCCGTGCAGCTTTCTTAACAACCATGTCACTCATTTCACAACTGCTTCTCTTCACCATGGTGACAAGATAGGGCAAAAACGTAAATTGTGAGGACAGTCGTAAGTTCGAGGACTGGTCAAAAGTGTGAGGACCAGTCAGAAATAACTTTTTCAGCCCTCTGAGTAGTCCATATGCATAAAAAGATACAGCAATAGAGAGGGATGAAGGAAGGGAAGGGAAATTAGAGTAGGAGGGAGGGTAAGAGAGGGAGGAAGAGAGGAGGAGAAGGAGAAAGGAAGAGGAAGTAGGGAGGAGAAGAAGAGGGGGAGGAAGAGAAAGTAAGAAGGAAAGAAAAGAGAGAGGTGGTAGGTTTGAGGAGAAAGATTGCTGTACAATAAAAAAGATGAAAGGGAAGAAAGCCAACCCCAAACAAATATAAAGATATTAAGATAAAGAATGAATTGTTAAACTTTAAAGAATAAAAGAGAACAAATATGAATAAATAACAATAATTAGAAACACACATACAAACATACAATGTATTTTCTTTGAACAGAGTATTTGGCCAGTTCACAAATTTAAACAGTGTTTAGTCATTTCAATTAAATTTACAATTTCTATATTTCCTTTTTGCCATATTTATTCCTCATCTAGTTTTGTAAAAAACCAATATTACCCTTCATCCTCATCTCTAATCTTAATCAAATTCAATTTTTCCCTTCTATTCTATATTATACCCCTTCCCATTGTCATCTATTTTTATATCCATCCTCACATTGGTTAATTATGTAATATTAGTTGTTTAATATAAATTCAACATTTTAATATAAATCAATTAGTTATATAACTATCTTTTTTGTATATTAATCAATATGAACATGAATATTCCAATTATTTCCATGCAATCCAATTTCTTACAAATCCATTAATTATATTTATCAATAATAATAAACCAAATAATTTCCCCCATATATTCCTCCAAACCACAACTTAACCATTTCTGCTTTCAGAAATATACAATTAATAGTATCTCAATTATTACAATTCCCTAGTTAAATAGAGCTTTTTTTCTTTTGTGTTTTAAAATCCTGAACTCTCCTCTTTTTCCCTAAATTTCCCATTGTTTGCACCTACCTTTTTTGGTGAGGAAAAAGAAAAGAATTCTGCCTGCCTAATTTTCCAACCTTGCAGCAACAGCAAAGCAGTTTCACTTTCGTTTCTCAGCATAGCTAGGGGAAAAAAAATCAGCACTCTTTGCAAGGAAGCAGAAGAGCCCTGAGCAAAACAGCTGAGACAAATCAGCTGAGAGCCGGGAGGCCAATTAGCCTATGCTGAAGCTCCGTGGGCCAATAAAATTACAAAAAAAACACCGAACCCTTTGTTAAATTGCTGGCTCCCCCGCCCCTCGCCCACCACTATTTATTGGCAATAAATAGTGGTGCGGAGGGGTGGGGCAAGCCAGCAATTTAACAAAGGGTTTGGCTGCACCACTGGCTCTAGGGTGGCCCTTTGAAGCCCTGCGGCAAGAATTTGAAGTTTTTTTTCCCTCTAGCCATCGGAGGCAGCAATAGATGGGGAGTGGGCGGGGTAAGCGAATGGCCGGCGATCCAACAGAGCAGAGAGTGAGGGTGAGTGAAGGCGTGGAAGCTGCTTTCTCCATCCTGCTCTCTTGCGTCCGGAGCCGGTGGGGAACCACGTGGCAGCCCACGTGCATCCCAGGCAGCGGAACTTGGGCTAGGGAAGGGGTGGGCAATTGTGGCTCTTTTACAACCTCTGGCCTTCAACTCCCAGAATTCCTGAGACAGCCAAGCTGTCTCAGGAATTCTGGAAGTTGAAGTCCACAGGTTGTAAAAGAGCCACAATTGCCCACCCCTGGCTACGGTAGGCTGGCGCCACGTGGGTGGGCGGCGAGGGGCGGGCGAGTCAGCAATTTAACAAAGGGTTCGGCCGAACCCCCTAGAACCCCCAGAATCCCACCACTGTGTAGGCCCCTCTTGATCTTGAGGCCCTAGGCTGAAGCCTAGTTAGCCTATAGGAAAATCCGGCCCTGGTCCTCATGGATGGTTATGGGATAATAGGATTCAGACCAGATGTTAGATAGTAGGTCATTAAACCACGTTAAATTATTGGTCGCTTTCGATAGACAAATATATTCAGCTTCAACTGTAGAGGTTGCAATTAAATTTTGTTTACCGGTGTACCAATAAACGGGACAATTGTTTATAAGGAAGACATAACCAGATGTGCTTTTTCTACTTTTTGAATCTCCGGCCCAATCCGCATCAGCATAGCAAGACAGAATAGGTTTTTCTGAATGTACAGGTTCTAAGTATAAACAAACATCAGTGGTGAATTTTAGATATCTAAGGACTCTTTTTACCTCTTCCCAATGATATGTATTAGGATTACTTACATGTCTAGACAGGAGGTTAACAGCAAGAGTGATATCAGGCCTAGTCCAATTAGAAATATATAGTAACGACCCAATGACTGCTCTGTACAAGGTATTGTCTTTAAATGAATCACCTTCATTATTCATGTTCTTCATAAAATCAGTTTGCATGGGAGACTCACATGGTTTTGAATCAATCATATTGCATATTTGTAAGAGCTCTATTATTTTTTCTTTTTGAGATAATTTGAATCCCCCTTTGGTCTTGTCAATTTGAACACCCAAATATTTATTTACCTTCCCCAAGGTTTTCAATGTAAAATGTTTGCCCAATTTTTCAGCGAATTCATCACACTCATGTTTTTGTTGTCCAAAGTATAGAATGTCGTCGACATATATGAGTACATATTCAATGGAATTTTCTCCTTTTTTGATAAAAAAACATAAGTCAGCGGATGTGGCTGAGAAGCCCATTTCTCTAAGTATCTTTGCCAAACACTCATACCATCTTTTCCCAGATTGCTTTAATCCGTATAAACTTTTATTTAATAACAAAGTTTCTCCCTTTTGTGTATTATTTCCGGGGGGCGCCTTCACATATATTTCTTTGTCAAGGTCAGCATGTAAATAAGCAGTTTGTACATCAAACTGGTACACATCTAAATCTAGAATGGATGCTATTGTTAGTGCGCTTTTAACACTCTCTGACCTTACTGTGGGAGAGTACGTATCTACATAGTCATCTGGGAACCATTGTGCAAAACCTTGAGCCACAAGTCTAGCTTTGTATAAGAGTTCATTATTTTCTAGTTCCTTAATTTTGAATATCCATTTTGTCCCTATGGGAGTTTTACTTGCAGGTGGTTTTGCGTGTGTATATACATTTAACTCCTTTAAGCTATCCATTTCCTTTTTCATTGCTTGTTCCCACTTGATCGTCTCCTCTTGTGGTAATTTTAGTATATCTTCATATGTACTGGGTGTTTTATTGTATGCATTGATAGACAGTATGTAATCTTCTAATCTTTTTGGTACTTTGTTTCTGTTGGTTCTGATGGGTCTATTTGGGGGTGTCTCAGCATCATGCATATACCTTGCTTCCTTTTTCGTTAATGCATCTACTTGTAGGTTGGGATGATTTTTATTCCATTCTCTATTTGAAATCTCTTGGTGTCTGGGTATGCCAATTTGTCGTGTTTTGGGTTCGGTTTTATATGGTATGTGTTTTTTAAGATTATCTACTGAGTTTTCAACTTTAGGATACAATTCATTTAGATGTATACAGCCATTCTAGATATTATGAATTTATTGTTTTTGTGTATGAATCAATATCCTTTGGTTCCTGATTCGTATCCCATGAATTTTAATCTTTTTGATACCTTTTCCCCTTTGTGTCTTAATTGTTTTGGAACATATACTTCAGCAGTGACACCAAATATATTTAGGTGGCCGATCTTTGGTTTTCTGCCATACATGACTTCGTAAGGTGTTTTCCCAATTACACTAGACCATAGTCTATTTATGGTATAATTTGAATATGTAAGTGCTTCAGCCCAAAAATTTTTTCCTAGTCCAGCATCATCTAACACACATCTAACCGTGGTTTGTAACAAACCATTTTTGCGTTCTACGACCCCATTCTGGAATGCAGAAAAAGGAGAAGTTTTGAAGTGAAGTATAACTTGCATTCTTAGCCAATTAGAGAATTCCTTTGACAAAAATTCTGATCCCCTATCTGTCATTATTTGCTTAATTTTTATATTATGTTGGGTCTCTACTCTTTTGTGGAATTCTTTAAACTTTTTAAACACTTCGTTTTTGTGATTGAGCGTATATACGAAACCATATCTACTGAAGTCATCAACTATGGTGAGGAAGTATCTTTTTCTATATTTAATTGATGGTGTCATGGGACCAACTAGATCCATATGTACCAATTGGAAGATTGAGTGTGTGGTGCGAGTGGTTTTTCTTGGCCTAGGTTTTTTTTTTGAGTTTTGAAGATTTGCACACGGAACATTCTAAATAATTTTTGCAATTTTTTACTTTTACATCATCAGAACATTCTAACATTTTTTGAATAACAGGGAAACTGGCATGTCCCAACTTTCTATGGAGTAAATGTGCGCACTCATCATGCATTGGCTTACCATTGGATATTTTCTCCTCTTTGAATGAGATCAGCTCTGGTGGCAATTAAATTTAGAATATGTTCACTCATGGGCATTCCACTTTTTAGCTTGGCAGAGTGGAACTCCCTAGAAATCCTAGTTGTTGTGGCAACACTCTTACTATGAAACGTGTTAAACAATTTTTGAAATATTTCAGAAACAGTTAAGTTCTGTTCAATGCTAGGGTAAATGCTAGGTGATATAGTGGCAATGAGAATATAATAAGCTTTATGATGTAAACAGTCCAGTTCATAAGTCCAGGGCTTGCTTGGTGGATCATTAATAAAAAATAACATGTTTTATCTTAAGTATATAACTTGGAGCTGTTGACTCCAATCCAATAAATTTGATCCATCTAACTTTAATTTTACAAAGTCTGCTGGTAAAGCCCCTGGGCTGTGTGAAGAATTACTTACAGTCTGTCGCTGTCCATGGTTTAGGTCTTTAGTGAACTCACAATATGGCGTTGGGATGCTAGAGGCGTATCTATACTGACTTGAGTCTATGTTTTCTGCATTTTTTCTTACAGGGGCGTTCTGCGCATGCTCAGATCTCATTTTTCTCCAGCAGCCGCCGATGAAGGATCCTGTGCTCGTGGCTCTCGGGAGAAGGCCCCAATCTTCAGAATGTTCTTCTGCCTCGACTCTGGGAGGCCTTGAGTAGTTGATGGTCGCCTGAGAGGTCGTTTGAGTCGCCGGGGCATTCCTGCTGCTATGCTGGTCATCGGAGTCATCTCGGAGGGTCCGGTGGCTCTGTTCCTCTGTGCGGCTGCAGAACTGGGCCTGGTCTGGATCACCGCTGTCGGAGTACATTGACTGCTCAGTGTGATGTCTTCTGATCGGTGAGTATGATCTTTTATTTCTGGGTTCTTGTGAGGTTTGCGAGTGTGCCTGGTGACTGGTTTCAGTGGGTGGTGGCTTGTAAATCTTTTTGCGTGTGGCGGCTTCATCTTTTATGTAGTTTAATTCAGTTTGTTGTTTGTTATAGGAAGATTTATTTGATTTTTTCTGCTTGTCTGGCTGTGGGTCCGGTAATTTTAATTTCTTTCCAAATGCCGTGGTTAATACTCGCATGGCATTATTTATTTCTAGTGTGGAAGGCTGGTTAGATAAATCATCTTTTAATGGTTTATCGTTTGTTTCTGTTGTTTGATAGGTGTTTTTTTGGTAGGCCCTGTTTCCCGCCTTGGGATTCGAATCTTGAAATCCCATTGGCTGCTGGTCGGCCATCTTTAATGAATTAGTCATGCAAGATGGCCACCATGAAAAAGGCGCGAAATTGTTGCCGGCTTCATCATCAGTTATAGGGTCAGTATTTGGTTTTCCTACCTCGCTTTCTTCATCTTGGCTGGATTCCTCTTCTTCCTCATCTGTCGCTGCTCCGTGATTTTCTATGAGATTGTGGAGTTTCGCTAACAGATTTGGATCATTTGAGATTTCTTCTATCAGTTTAATTATTTTCTTTTTCATATATTCCTCCTTTTTGTTGACTGATGGGGTATCTTCATTTTTGGTTTGTTGTTCTTTGGTATCTGGCAGTATCTCATTACTGGAAAGTTTCTCTTCTTTCTCTGTCTTTTCTTTCAGTGTGTTTTCTGTAGCAGTTAGTTGAGCTGCCATTCTTTTTTTGATTGATCTGGTAACAGGTCTTCTTTTGCCTTCATCCAGCTTTGGAGTTTCTTGCATCTTTTGGATTGGTTGGGCCTTTAAACCATCCTCTGCTACCAACTTGTTTCTTTTATTTCTTTTATATAGGCCCAATAATCAGGATGCAAGTCATGAGAACATAAACAGTATTTATTTCTTTGTTTCTATTGCAGGAGATCATCAGGCAAGTCAAAGGAACTGTTCAGGATATCAGAATATATACACAGTAGGAGGAGTCAAATGGTAAGGAGGAGTCAGTGGGTGGGACAATTGATGTATAGATGATTAACCCTTACATGACTTTAAATATGTACATAGTTAGGTATTTTCAACATGCAACACTGAAGGCCCTGGCTGAATCCCGGCCTCTGACACCAAATCTTCTCCAGCCTCCTCATTGTCTCACTTGGGTGCCAGCTGCACAGGCTGCTTGTGAATCACCACACGAGCCTCTTCACTGTGGGAATCATCTACCAGCTGCACAGGCTGCTGGCAGGCCACAACAAACACCAAGGACTCCACAGTTCAACTTTGACCTACATATTTTTTCTATTGTTATGTATATTTTTTAAAAAGAGTGTAAAAAATTGGGCCCCACTCTTCTCCATTATAAACTATAAGCAGAATTCATTCTTTTCATTTCTGAGTCCTTGGTACCATAATTAAACTGTCAGTTCACAGACAGATAATCTCAGCATTCCTAAACAAACTTTGACAGCCCCAAACAATCCACTATGAAACTGGAGTTGGCAAATGGGTTATTGCAGCTGCAAGGTAGCTCCACGGCTACCCTAATTTACATTAGTTTAAAGTTGGTGCTGAGAGCAACTGCCTCTCAGCATTTTTTATATGTCCGCGCAGGTTCCACCCATCCCACACACATAATGAACAGCTGAGCTATATCCAGCTGAGTGAGGCATTCAAATGGGCCATCAATTATCCCTGTGCCGGCCCGTGACGTCATCAAATGCTGCTGCCTCCTCTGCTCATCTGTGATCCTTCCATTCACTGCCAATCCTCTTCCCCGACACATCCGGCCACCTAAACACCCTGTGCCAGCATCATCAGCCCCTGTGAAGAGTATCCCCATGCTTTCAGATATCTTTGAGTCACATTCCCACATTCCCTTTTCTCCTCCTCCTCCCATATGTGTTGTCGAGTAGGAGATCGGGCTCAACAGGTGGCCCCCCTTTACTAGAAGTCCCCCTGCAAGAGATAAATTGGAGATATTATCACCAGCCCTCGGTTTCTGTGGGTTTTTCCTATGGAACTGTGGTAAGAGCCTGTCAGCATTGATCTTTTCCACAGCCACCCAGGAGGCGTCCTCATAGGGATATCCCCTCCACCTGACTTTACCCCTGTATATCTGACTTTACCCCTGTGTATCCTAGAATCCAATATTTTGTCTATCTCATAGTGGCCATCCTTCAGTGGTCCAGGGTATTCTGAGGGGTCCCTGAAAGCATCCACCGGCTTTAATAGATAATGGGTGGATCTTACACAGTAGGGGTGGGAGCTTCAGAGCTATTGTTACTGGGTTAATCACTCTGATTATTTTAAATGGACCTAAATATTTAGGACCTAATTTTTTATTTGTTATCCTCAGTTTGATATACTTCGTGGATAGGTATACTTGATCCCCCACCCAGAACAGTTTATATTCTGCCCTTTTTTTATCTGCTTGCTGTTTATATTCCCTAGATGCTTTCTCTAATGCTATCTTGACTTGTGGCCATAGTGTCCGTATCTGGTCAGCCCACTCACTTGGTAATGCCCCTTTGTTGTGTGACATTTCCTGTTCTTGGATAGCAAGGAATTCTTTTCCTGTAACAACCTGGAAAGGGGTAAGCCCTGTACTGAGATGTACTGCATTGTTATACACTACCTCGGCGAATGGTAAGAGGGGAGACCAGTCCGATTGCTGGTAGGAGACATAACATCTTAGGTAGCATTCCACCATAGCATTAGCTCTCTCGGCTGCCAAATTGGTGCTAGGGTGAAAGGCTGAACTTAATCCCTGTGTCGCTCCTATGGCTTAAAGTTGTGCCAAAACCTAGCCATAAACTGTACCCCTCTGTCTGATATAATTCGCTGAGGTACTCCATGTAGACGATAGATATGTTGAATGAATATTTTCGCTAATCGTCTAGCTGAGGGCAGCCCGCTACATGGTATAAAATGTGCCTGTTTGGCAAATAGGTCTATTATGTTGCTGTTACTTTCCGGGAGCTCTACAATGAAATCCATAGCGATTTCATGCCATGGACTACTAGGATCAGCTACTGATTGTAACAACCCAAGAGGTTTTCCAGGTCATTGCTTGGTCATGGCACAGACTGGACACCCTCTTACATAATGTTCTTTTTCTTTCTTTTATTGAATAGCCCGAAGGCCTTTTCAAAAAAAAAAAAGAAAGAAAGAAAGAAAAAGATAAAACAGTTACAGAAATAACAATCTAAAAATATATGATATATGACATTTAAAATTTAACAATATCGAAGTTTTATTGAACTAGATTTCCAAAACTAGATAACCCAAATAAGATAGCTCCTCTCTAACTCAGCTCATCTTTCTTACAATCAATGAAATTATTTTCAATATAACTGGCTCGTATTGCTGTCATCCTTTTAAGATAGCGAGTGATAGCCCTTACCAGGGGAGGAGAGTCTGCCTTCAATAGAAATGATAATTTATGCCTTGCATTCCAGTGGGGAAATTTATTTATAATTGGGGACAGATATTGTTTTCTTACTTCATCAAACAACCTACATTCAAATATTATATGCGCTGTATCCTCCACGACATTTGCCCCACATATACATGTTCTTTCGTCGTATGGGATTTTCCGGTAACGGCCGAATTTGACGTTGGTATCTAAAAGTTCAAATCTAAACTTGACAAATAGCTCTCTCTCCACTGATGGCATTTCTAGATGTAAATATTTTTCCAGGGTTTTAACTGCTGTCAGAAGCTTAAGGGAGTGATTAGTTGAAAGAGTTGCCATGTCCATTTGCCCATGTATATCTTTAATCCGTTATTTAACTTGCTTCAGTGTGTCACACAACAGGAACCCTACGCCATATCGATTCAATATTTCTGACAGCCGAGTTAGCCAGGAATACCTTTGAGGATTTGAAATCTGCTGTTCCTCTAGGCAGATTTTGGGAAGTCTGCTGGCTTCCATCTGAGTCATTTTTAGCCAGTAGGCTACCGCCCTAGTAATTGTGTAGGTGTGCAGTGAAAAATGTTCCAATTCAGCTCTGACGGCTGCCACCGAAGTGGAATTGTTTACCCCCAGCATCCTCCTTAACAAATTATTTTGAGTTCTCTCCAATATGGGGGCCTCTGTAAGACCCAGATTTCGGCACCATAGAGCATAATCGGAACAAGTTTAGCCTGGAAGACTTTATGAATTGGTAAAATCGAGGTTGGTTGAATACATTTACTTAATTTGGATACATGGCTTGCCCCAGCTCTGACCTTTTGAGAAAGGTATTGATGGTGTGGAGTCCAACCACCTGCACTGGAAAAAACAATTCCAAGATAGGTATATTGGGTAACTTGCTCAATCTTTGTGTCATTAATATGCCAATTATGCTTTTTATTCTTATTGCCAAAGACTAAAACTTTTTTTTTTATTGAAAAAGTTTTCAAATACAAGTTTTTCCCCCTTTCCCCCCCCTCTTCCCTAACCCCCCCTCACCACCCATCCCCCCCTGTGACTTCTTCACAACAATAGGCTATTTCATAACTAATTACATACATAGTATCTTTCCTTTCCCTTACTCCCTCCTCAGAATACTGACCCTTAGCATATTATTTTTATAACTCCCATTTTTACGATAATCTGCCCTTTTTCTCCTCCCCTAAACTTATAGTGTATTATTACAATTTAACATTTAATCTTTTATATATATTAATATAACATTTTAAAGCGGCCTTCTCCCTACATCCAAATTTAACATTTATTCAGTTCTATCCAATTCCTCCACTCCCCTAAATATATGACTTAAAGATCCTTTTTCTTAGACTAATCAATCAGTAAACTAACCTATTTCAACCCTTCAATTCCTACAAAATCATGCAATACAATTCTAAATATAATCCACTGCCCACTTTACTAAGATATACACATATCTATATATGCATTCCATTTTGTAAAAAGAAAAAAGACAATAACTTTAAATTTATAATCCATATAATATCTTCTTTGGTGTCTTTCCACTGGATTGTTAAATCCATCACCCATAATAGGGTAAAATAACATGCTGGTGCAACAGTTTGTTCAAAATCTTCAATCATCTTCTGCCCCCATCAGTAGTAGATATCCTCGTATATATATAAAAGTAAAAACAAGCACCCGAGTGACATTATAATTATATCCATATAGTTATAGTTGTGGTGTTCATCAGGATTGTTGATTCCCATCCTCCTAATGGGTAACATCCAGATCTTCTGCATGCCCCAGCGTAACTCTCCTGCCTTGTAACTCAAAATAATTATAATATATTTACCAGTAAAAGAAATCCAGAGTAGATAATTCAAATCCAACAAGGTAAGGCTCTTTTCACATCCCAAAATCACGGCATTACAGAGATCTGCCACAATCCTCAGGATAGTATTAAACAATTGTTCGCCTCCACTATCTTTCCAGATATTCATTCATTTTTTAAAGTCCCTGGCTTCACTGTTGCTTGGTTTAGAAACTGCTATTTCTATGAGATCTATTTCTTTTCTTTTTCTTTTGCGGGTTGAATTTCCATCCTCGTTTCGTGCCTACTAATTGTGTGTCGGCTGATCGATTTTCATTCTGCTTTATGAGTTGATCTTGTTGGGTTAGTTTTGTCATCTCATCTTTCTTCTCCATCACTTGTATATCAACTGCTTGATTTGCGCACTTGTCTGTGACTTGGTGGTTCATCACATTGGAGTCGGATGACACTGCTCTCTTATTTATAGACAGTCCAGCTGGGGTATCCAGGGAGTCCAAAGACAATTTATCCACCACAGCCTCTGTAATTTGATATTTTCCTTTTGTTTCCAACTCCTTTTGCTTATCCTGTATTGTGCCTAAAGATGTTAAGTTCATTTTTAAAATTTTTTGATAAAATTCTTCCGCTTTTTCAACAGTGTTCAGTTGATATCTTACTCCTTGGTGTCTCAATATTAAACCAACTGGGGCATCCCACCTAAATAGGATATTTCTTTTTTTTAACTCAGTCACTAGAAAGCCAAATTTCTTCCTCTCCATTAGCATCTTAGTCGGGAGCTCCTTAAAAATCCAAATCTTTCTTCCATGAAATTGCAAAGTAGAATTAAAAGAGTTCTGCACAATATTATTCCTAATTTCTTTATCTGTAAAATAGATCACCACATCTCTAGGCAATTGCCTTTGCTTTGCCAACCAGGAGTTTATTCTATAAATTCTATCAATCCTGCAAAACACTTCATCAGGTTGAACCTTTAAAATCCCAGCCAGAATTTCAGAAGATATTTTCCTTAAGTCATCTCTATTATTTTCCTGCAGACCTCTCAGTCTAATTGCATATTCTGTAAAATTATATTGAATCATTAAAACTTCTCTTTCAATCCTTTGTTGCACATTTTCTTCATTACCCGTCTTTTGGTCAACCTCCATTTTAGGTTTGTCTTCTGAGCTATTATCCTGAATGTTTACCAAATCCTTTTTAATTTTTTGAATCTTGTCATCCAAATTCTCCCCAGTTTCCTTCATTTTAGACTGTAATAATTTAGTCTTTGCATCCAACCGAATCAGAAAGTCTGATAGACCATTAGCTGTATTTAAAATCTTTCGATTCAAAAAGTCAAACTTTGATTTCACCAATTCACCAATTTCTTTAATTTCCTGCTTAAATTTTTTGAGTTGCTGGTTCACAATCTCATCCCTTCTTACAATCTCTTCAAGAAGAAATTCTATTATATTAAAATCAGGTTTCTGACACTGGAGAGTTACAACTTGTTGATGTAATTTATTAATGGGGGAAATCCCCCCCCCCATTTGTCTAGCTGTGTAAGTCCCGATGCCATTTCCCACACAGACAAGATTTAGTGGAAAAGAGAGAGAGAAAAAAAGGCTTGTTTCCAACCAAGATCAATATCAGATCCCCAGGAAAAAAAAAAATAAAAAAAAAGCAAGAGTGAGAGTGAGGTTTTGCCTCAATTACGGCCAGAAGTATTCATTCCGCTACTTTGTAATAGAAAACGGAAGGACTTTCCCTTTTCAGCCTCTCTTCAAGCCTCAGCAATCGCCATTTTAAAAAATCTTTTTTCCTTTCAGTTCTTAAACAACTTCAGTAACTTTTCTAAAATAAGAAAAAAAAGAAAAAAAAATACTTTCGCCTCAGGGTCAGCGATCGAGCTCACGTCTTCTTTAATTAGTTTAACAAGTTTACAGGCTTGCTTTTGCCACCTAGTTCTGCGTGTAGCAGAGATCTCCCAGAGCCCGGAGCATCGGCTGGGGATACGGGGAGTCTCTTCCGCTCCGTCCCAAAAGTAAAAAAAAAACTTTTGGGATTAGGCAGAGGACTCAACCCACCCCAGCCTGCTCTATCTCCATTTCCTCATGGAAACGGAGTTTTTTCGAGCTGCCATTCCGCTATAAAGGCGGCTCTTTACAGGCAGTGGGTGCGACGATCCCAAAGGAGCGTCCAGCGGGGACAAACAGCAAACCGGAAGTCCTCCAAAGACTAAAACTTTTTTTTTTATATATTGCAAAAGTTTTACAATTACATTTTCACCCCTTTTTCCCCCCCTCAACCCACCCCAAACTTCCCAACCTCCCTAACCCACCCTAACCCTCCCCTCCCCCCAGACTTCCTCACAGTATACTCATGTCAAATAAAAGGAAAAACCCTCCTTTGTATATAAAACTTGAACCCCTCCCTCCCCCTTACAAATTTTCATCTTCATTACATTGACCTATTTCTATCTTAATATAACATTTTCAAATAAATTTTCATCCTGATTACCTTAAAAATATTTCTATCTTAATATAACATTTTCAAATAAATTTTCATCCTCAACCTTAAAATATTTCTATCTTAATATAACATTTTCAAATAAAAGCTATTTGATACTTCCTAGTTTGATATTTGTTCTGAACATAATCTATCCACTTCTTCCATTCCCATTCATAAGTCTCTTGAGAACAATCTTTTAGATATGCTGAAATCTTCGCCATCTCTGCAAAACTGGCCATCTTCAAAGTCCATTCCTCAATCGTAGGCAGCGCTTCATTTTTCCAATATTTACCTATCAACAATCTTGCTGCTGTTATCATATACAATATCAATTTTGTTTCACCCGATGTAAAACCCTTAACTATACCCAATAAAAACAGTTGTGGAGAAAATTGAATTTTTTTCTTCAAAACATTCTGCATGACCCACCAAATTTTTATCCAAAAAGCCTTAACTTTCTTACAGGTCCACCAAACATGATAATATGTAGCGTCTAGACAATCACATCTCCAACATTTAGGCTGCACATTAGGGTACATACACGACAATTTTTTGGGGTCTAAATGCCATCTGTAAAACATTTTATAAAAATTTTCCCTCAAATTCTGCGACTGTGTAAATTTAACATTCTGAACCCAAATTTTTTCCCATGTTTCCAACATCACTGGTTCCTCAAAATTTTGTGCCCACTTAATCATACAGTCTTTAACTAGTTCAGTTTCTGAATCCCTTTCTAACAAGACATTATAAAGTCTTTTAGTATGCATTGGGCCTTTCTCTTTTATATGTCTAACTAATTCTTCCTCATACATCATAATACCAGTTTTTTGGTCCTCTTTCCATCTCAATTGCAGTTGATTATATTGTAACCAAGTTAGATTAATCCCTTCAGCCAACAATGTCTGTAATGTCTTCAGCTGCCATCTGCCCGCATCTGTAAAAAGAACCTCTTTGTATAAAACCCCCCCGAGTGACATTATATTTGTATTCCACAAAGTATGACCAAGATCCAGCCATAGCGGTATTTTATAATCCCAATTGTTTCGGTGCTTCTTCCAAACTCTCAACAAAGAATCTCTAAGTATATGGCTTTTGAATACTTTATCCACTTTACTGTCATAAAATAAGTAGGCGTGCCATCCAAATTCCAAATCAAAACTTTCTGCGTTTAGTATTCCAGTCTTTTTTCCTCCAAACCAGTCACTTACTAAAGTCAAAGCTGCTGCATCATAATATAACTGTAGGTTTGGAAGTTTAAGACCTCCCCTTTCTGGAACGTCTTGCATGATTTTCATTTTTACTCTTGTTTTTTTCTCGTTCCAGACAAACTTGTTCACACCAGTTTGCCATACTTTTAGTTGTTTATCATTTTTGAGCACCGGAATCATTTGAAACAAAAAAAGAAATCTTGGGAAAATGTTCATCTTAACTGCTGCTATTCTTCCAAGTAAAGACAGCTGCAGTTTTTTCCAAGTCTCCATATCTTTTTGCACCTCTCGCCACAACACCTCATAGTTATTTTGAAACAATTTCATATTTGATTCTGCAACCTGAACTCCTAGATATTGTACCTTTGGTACAATCTCAAAACCTGCCCTCCTTTCAAGCTCAAGTTTACGATCTTGTGTCATATTTTTAACTACCATCTTAGTTTTTTTCTGGTTCAATCTAAAACCTGAAACTTTACCATAGTCTTGTATAATGTCCTTCATCTGGATTATTGATTCCATTGGCTGTGTTAGGGTAACGACCAGATCGTCTGCAAATGCCTTTATTCTGTAATCCTCTTGCCTTATCATTATACCTTTCAAAGTATTAGAGTCCCTTATTGTGTTTAACAAGACTTCTAGTGTTAAAATAAACAACAATGGGGACAGCGGACATCCCTGTCTTGTTCCTTTTTCGATTTTAAACTCTGTTGTCAAACTTCCATTAATAATAATCTGTGCCTTTTGTTCTTGATAGATTGCTGAGACCGCCTGAATAAATTGGTCCCCAAAGTCCATCCTTTTTAAAGTCTTTAATAGAAAATTCCAGTCCACTTTATCAAAGGCCTTCTCTGCATCCAGAAAAACCAGCACTGCAGGGATCTGTTTATTCTTCTCAAGATATTCCAATAAATCTATTACTTGCCTTACATTATCATTCATGTGCCTACCCTCAATAAATCCCGCTTGATCATCATGAATCACCTTTTGAATTACTGGCATCAATCTGTTGGCTAATACTTTTGCGTAAATTTTATAATCCGTATTCAAGAGAGATATTGGTCTGTAGTTCTCTGGTTTTTTGGGACCTGCTTGTTCTTTTGGTATCAAAGAAATATAAGCTGTAGTCCATGATGGGGGTACTTTTCCCCCTTGTTGTATATTACAAAATAAGTCTCTAAGTTGTTCCACCATTTCTGCCTGCAGAGTTTTATAATACACTGCAGTCAGACCATCCGTTCCAGGAGCTTTAGCTGTTTTTAATTGTTTTATTGCTGCTATTATCTCCTCCTCTGTTATAGGATAATTCATTCTTTCCTTTTGTTGCTCAGTGATTTTTGTAACTCTTTTGTTGTCTAAATATTTTTCTATAAGTCCATTCTGCACCTCCTCTCTGGCATATAGTTTAGTGTAATATTCAAGAAAAGCTTCTTTTATTAATTTCTGTTGGAAAACTTCTTTCCCTCCAATATCAATACTATCAATAGTCCGTATGCTCTGTTTCTTCCTTAATGTGTAAGCCAACCACCTGCCCGGTTTATTGGCGTTGCAGAATGTATTATGCTTCGCGTATTGTAAATTTGTTGCAACTTGTTCCGCTATAAGCATTTGGAATTGGTCTTTCAAAAGTTTTATGACACCAAGTATTCTTTCATCTGTTGGGTTTTTAATAAGTAACTGTTCTTTGTTCTTTATTTCTGCTTCCAATTCAAGTCTTTTCTTTTGTCAGGTCAACCTATGTTTAGAGTTCATATGTATAAGCAGCCCTCTCATATAAGCTTTGCTTGCGTCCCACACAATTTCCATTGGGGTGCCTTTATTCAAATTCATTTCAAAAAACTCTTTCAAATACTTTTTAAGTTCTATTATATTTTTTTCATATCTGAACAAGTTTTCATTTAATCTCCAAGAACGTCTCTCAGTCTTGCATGTCTCAATTTCTATCCACACTGGGCTATGATCAGTCAAAATTCTTGGCAGAATCTTTGTTCTTTTTGTCCTGACAAGTAAATCATCTGACAACAAGATGAAGTCAATCCTGGAAAAGGATCTATGTCTGTCAGAGAAGAAAGTATAATCCAGTTCTTTTGGGTTATGTATTCTCCAAATATCTTTTAATTCCAGGTCTTCTTTCATATCAAAAAAAGTCTGTGGTAATCTAATCCTTGACTTCGCCAAAGTCTTTTTGTCTAATTTAGAGTCAATTACTCCATTCCAATCTCCCATAATTAAAATAGATCTGTAATCCCATTGAAGTATTTTAGTATGCAGCATTTTATAAAAATAGTCCTGTTGTTGGTTAGGAGCATAAATTCCTATCAAAAGAATTTGATTATTAGCAGAAAGTAATTCAATTGCTACAAACCTGCCATCTTGATCAGCTTCTATAAGTTTGGCTGTTAATTTTTTATTTACGTAAATAACCATACCATTCTTTTTTTGGTTAGTTGAAGATATAAAATGTGTTCCTAATTTGGAATTTTTCAAATAGTTTTGATCTTGAGCTGTAATATGCGTTTCTTGCAAACAAATTATATCATTATTATGTTGTTTTAAATATGCAAATACTTTCTTCCTTTTTTGTGTTACATTCAACCCATTCACATTCCAAGATAAACATTTAATCATCATTATTCTCTTTCTGGAGCAAAGAGCAGAACATTCGGATTTCATCCGAAATCTTCTGTCCTGCATTCCCCACGGCCCCAGCCTTTTCATCTTGTCTTTCCTGCTGTAACTTTTCTTTAAGTTGCTTGGCTTTTGCTCGGGTTATACGCTGGTCCTTGACTTCAGCCACCCAAGCCGGCTCCAAGATTGGAGAAGGTTCCAGCAAAGGCTCATCCAGAAAACCTCCTTCAGCGCCCTTCAACTCCTCTGATTCCTGCTTAGATTGTTGTTGCGATTCTTGAGGTTGCTTCTTATCACTCTCTTTAATCTCCAGAACTGTAGATGTACGTGGGGATGGTGTTCTTTCTTTAAAGATATCAGTATAAAATTGCTCCGCCTTCTCCACAGTATTCAAACGGTGTTTCTCTCCCTTATATCTCAAAATTATGCCAGTTGGAGCGTCCCAACGAAATGGGATTTGATTATTCTGCAGTTCTTTAACAAGAAAGCCAAAATCTTTTCTGGATTTCAACATCTTAGGTGGAAGCTCCTTGTAGACTGTGATCTTGGATCCGCTCACTTGCACAGAAGTGAGAAAAGATTTTTGCAAGATATCATTTCTTATTGCTCTGTCTGTAAAATATATGACCACATCTCTAGGCAATTGTCTTTGTCTGGCCACCCAAGAGTTGACTCTGTAAATTTTGTCTATTTTACAAAAGACCATATCAGGATTAATTTTTAAGATCACAGCTAGGGCTTCAGCACAGATCTGTCTCAAATCTTGTCTCTCCTCTTCTCTAATTCCTCGAAGCCGTATAGCAAATTCCATTGCCCGGAATTGCATCATGACAATCTCGTTCTCAACTCTCTGCATCTTGTCATCAACATCAAAAAATTTATGATCATTATTTTTCATCTTAGCATTAACTTCTAATTTAAATTCATCCACTTTTGACTCAACTTTCATAATAAATCCTGCCAGGCCAGACGCCACATCTGTTATTTTTTTGGTCACCTTCTTTTGGTTCTGCTGCATTTCCTGCATAATTTCCTGTTGAGACTTTTGAATTTTATCATCTATTTTATTTATTTTATCATCTATTTCCTGTTGAGCTTTTTGAAATTTGTCATCCAGGATATTTGAAATAAATTCTTTTAAATCTCCCATATCAAAATCTTTTTTCTGGGCTTGTGACTGCGTGTCCTGTTTGCGTGTGGGGGATCCCCCCCCTGTTTTCCCTTCCTGCTTCTTTGAAGCCATCCTGCCACGTAGGCTAGCTTTTCTAAAAAGGGAGGTTCCGCTTCTTCTGCCACCTCCACAAAGCCTTCTAAAAAGGTCCCCCAGATTTAATCAAAACAAAGCTATAATGCAGCAAAGTCAAGTAAAAGGGAGAGATTTTCCTCTTGTTCCTGTTACAGCCGGAGCAACTTTATAGCAACTTTTTAACTTTGTAACAAAGCAAGATGACTTCACCAATCCACACCCGCTGATTCATTTACTCTAATGCTGAGCGCCATATTTTTTCCAGTCACTTTCACTCATTCAGAAACTTTCACTTCAGTATAAAAAATCAGCAAAGAGCTAATACTTGCAGTTCAAAATTTCAGGGTTCAGGTAGATTTCAAGTGTTTATTTGGGTTATTTCCTCGCTGTTTAAAAGTTTCCTGCAGCCGGCTTGTTCTGCAGAGGCAGAGACGTCCCACGCCGCCCGGAGTCTCAGCAGGTTGAAAGGGAGCCGCGCCTGTTTCCTCCCCAGAAACAATTCCCTGGGGGGGTTGCAGGGGCTCAACCTGTACCCTGCTGCCTCTTCTTCATAAATCCTAAGGATTTTGAAGGTTTCAAGCCGCTTCGCAATCGAGAAGCGGCTCTACGAGCGGCGGGGCTGGCGGTGCTTAAAAAGGCACCGTCGCCGCCGAAGACGAGGAAACCAGAAGTCCCAAAGACTAAAACTTTTGATTTAGCTACATTTATAGTCAAATGGTTTGTAGTACAATAACGTGAGAGCTTGGCGAGAAGTCTCCTCATCCCTATTTGGGTTCTAGAAAACAGCACTAAGTCATTGGCGTACATTAATACATTAATAAATCTTGAGCCTATTTGGGGGCTGTGCGTCAGAAGATCTTCCATCTGTGCTGGGATATCATTTATATAAAGGTTAAAAAGAGTAGGGCCCAGCAGGCAGCCCTGCCTCACTTCTCTAGTTGTCGGTATGCTGTTTGTTGAGGCCCCATTTGACTCTAATTGCCGTATTAGTATAGAGAGTCCTGATCAACAAAATAAGTCTGGGGTCCATCCCCATGGCTTGTAGTTTCCTCCACAGATGGTTCCTATCTATAGAATCAAAAGCAGCGGTAAGGTCAATAAAGGCGGTATACAGCTTTTTCCCCTGGGTCTCATATTTATTAATTAAGTGGGAAAGGACAAAACAATTGTCAATGGTAGACCTACCCGATCTAAAACCTGCCTGCTCATTTGCCAGAATTTCCTTATCCAAGCACCAGTCCTCTATTTTATTTAGCAAATGCTTCGTATACATTTTTGAAATTATATTGAGAAGGCTGATGGGTCGATAGTTAGATGGGACGGCTCTGTCACCTTTCTTGAAAATTGGAAAAACTATAGCTAACCTCCACCCTTCAGGGATTATCCCTAGTTTATCGATATAAGTAAACAGTGCTACCATCACCGGTACTGTCAGCCTCAGCTTTTCCTGCTTCAGCTGCCATAAGAAACGGGGGAGGGATTAGTTATAAAGCTAAAGGGGGGGAAGGAACAGGAGACGGTTTTTTTTTTCTTTTCTGGTAGGATGTGTCTTCATGAGAAAACGAAACTGGATCTTCAAACGGAGACGGCTGACCAACTGCCCTACATTCCTGATGAATGACGCTGCCAGACGTGTTGCCACCTGACCTTTGGAAGACCTTTGGATTGGCTGATGATTTATGAACACGAGGGGGGGAGAAGCTTAGTAGATGCATTTCGCGCGTTTTGCTCAGTTCCAGCTTTTCCTGGGTTGTTATCATTTCATATTCAGTAAAAGTACCAAATTCTTCAAAATGCTTGAGTTTGGGGGTTTCTTTCCTGGATACTGAAGGAAGCATACCTGACATTAAGCTGGAACTCACAACCAGTCAACCCGGACAAAAACCGAGGGGACTGTAAATCCAGAATATGTCAGATCGGGGGAGTGATGGAGAAGAGAAGATGGGGGCAGCCAGTTCAACTGCCCTCCAGTCGGAAAAGGAGACTGCAGAATGGTTGGAAAAACTCAGTTTGGAGACAGAAGAGGCTAGATGGTCAAAAGGAGTGGGGAGACTGCCAGACTGGGGAGAGGAACCCCGGGGAGTGACAACTTCCAGACCCCGGAAAAGGGAGGCACTGTGGATGCAAGAACAAAAGGAACGTCTCATGATAGACCAAGCCTTGCAACTTATCCGTGATGCAGAAGAAAGCAGAAGAAACCGTGAGTCTTTTGAAATTCCTGGGGAGAAGGGGAGAGAAAGCCCCAGGGGGGAGCCAGGAGAAACAGCCTGTGGGGGAGAGGAAGAGTTTGAAGAGGGAACATCCCAGACTTCGGCAGCTCGTGGGAGAGATGCAGCCATCCAGAGAACCCCAGCCTTGCAGGACCCCCCCCCCGCAGACGTAAAAAGCCAAAAATCCCCCCCCTTCCTGGGAAGTTTGATGGGAATCCTAAAGCCTTGGGATTTTTCCTGACCCAAGTGTGGAACCACATGCAGGACTGGGGGGAGGACTACGAGACAGAGGCGGCGAAAGTCAGAAGTATCGCGAATGCCCTTGAGGGAGTAGCTGCTGAGTGGATGGTGGTTCTCCACAATAACAACTCCCCCTTGCTGAGAAATTACAACCAGTTCATGAGGGCCCTTAGAAGACGGTTTGAAGACCATTTAGCTGAACGAAAGGCGAGACTCAGAATGAAGAGCATTCAGCAGGGCCGGAGGCCAGTGGCAGAGTATATCCAAGAGTTTCGTGAACTGGCACCCTATATGACAGGCTGGTCAGAGATGGCTCTTTTGGAGAGTTTCAAAGATGGATTGAATGAAGAGATATATCGAGACTGTAGGAGCATGGGGGTCCCCGATGATTTGGATAGATGGTACATAGTAGCTGAGGATGTGGAGATCGAGCTGAAACGGAGTGAACTCCGAGGAAGGCGGATGGGGGACCAGTCATTCTCTTCCTACCGTAAGGGGGCGCCCAAGATGACTGGCGGGAAGACCGAATTCAAACCCAAATCAAAACCCTTCACCTGTTTCAAATGTGGGAAGGAGGGTCACCGAGTAGCCGAGTGTTTCTACAAACCACCGCCAAAAGCCACCGGGGGCGGCCAAAAGAAAGGCGATAAGATACCCGCCAAAGCCTGCGGCACCGCCCTGAAAGGAGAAGTCGTTGAGTTCGCTCCCCGGAACCCGGGTGAGCTGGGAACTCCGACCAACGATGACGACAGCGAGACGGACTCCGACTCCGACACCGACGAACCGGTGAGTCACACGGAAGAACCCTTACTCATCCCCGTAGAAGTAAGGGTGCCCTCCACAGGAACTCATGTGCAATTGTTAGCCCTGTTGGACTCAGGGTGCACTAGATGCAAAATTAGCCCCAAAGTAGTGGAGGAAATGGGACTGAGACTGAAAACTTTAAAAAGACCCATTGCATTTTGTCAATTAGACAAGTCGATTGCAGGAGGGGGCCCAGCTAGTTTTATGACCGAACCCCTTGAACTGCAGTTGGGGAATCATGTAGAGAAGCTCAGCTTTATTGTAGCCCCTGGAATGGAAAGACTCCTCATTCTAGGACTGCCCTGGCTTCGTAAATGGAATCCACAAGTAAATTGGAAGACGGGGGTCCTGCGCATCCGTACGGCAGAACCGACTCCGGAAAAGGAAGGCCCTCCCTAAGGGACAACATAAGGCCGGAAAGGGTGGCAGTAGCCATTAATTATATTGAGGGAGAAGAAAAAATTCCTAAAGAATATTGGGACCTCAAGGAAGTGTTTAGCGAAAAGGCATCAGATGCCCTGCCTCCCCACAGGGCCACTGACTGCACCATTGAAATTCTCCCTAGGGTGAAGCTTCCCAAACCAAAAATTTACCCCATGACACCTCGAGAATTGGGGGAGTTGCGGAATTTCATCGATAAAAACTTAGAACGTGGATTCATCGAACGAGCCAAACCCAAGGTGGCAGCGCCAGTAATGTTCTGCGAAAAGAAAGATGGCTCCTTCAGATTAGTAGTTGATTATAGAAACATGAACGCCATTTGTGTAGAAAATGTCTACCCCCTCCCACTCATGAAGGACATGTTAGCCCATTTAGGGAAGGGAATTTTTTTTACCAAACTTGATTTAAGAGAGGCATACTACCGAGTAAGAATAAAAGAGGGAGATGAATGGAAGACAGCATTTAATTGCCCACTGGGATGTTTCCAGTTTAGGGTACTCCCTTTTGGACTACAAGGAGCCCTGGCTGTATTCATGCAGTTGATCAACGAAGTGTTGCATGAGCACCTATATAAGGGGGTGTTGGTCTATTTGGACGATATTTTAATTTATTCTGACAACATGGCCGACCATGTACGACTGGTTCGAGCGGTCTTGAATAAACTCAGAGCAGCTGAACTCTATGCCAAACTTTCTAAATGTGAGTTCCACCAAGATAAAATCGACTATCTTGGATATCGTATATCGCATGAAGGAATAGAGATGGACCCGGAAAAGGTCCGGGCCGTGATGGAATGGGCCGCACCACGCACCCGTAAACAATTACAGAGTTTCTTAGGGTTTGCAAATTTTTATAGACAATTTATCCCCTCTTTCACAAAAATCGCACTGCCAATTACAGACTTGCTAAAAACCAAAGGGGAAGTAAAACCCAAACCCTCGAAACCACTAGAATGGACTATGGAATGTCAAGCTGCTTTCGAGAAACTGAAACGACTGTTTGCAGCTGAACCAGTGCTCAAACACCCCGACATGGAACAACCTTTTGTAGTACAAGCTGATACTAGCGACGTCGCTGTAGGAGCAATACTCTTGCAAAAGAATGAGAACGGGATATTACAACCCTGTGCTTACACGTCCCGTAAACTATCAGACATGGAAAGGAGATGGGCCATATGGGAGAAAGAAGCATTTGCAGTTAGATGGGCGCTGTTAACATGGAGACAATTTGTCAGGTTTCGGTGCTATCTTGAATAAAATTCATTCTCAAGCACAAGCTCTCTAACGAATCACTTTTATTTTAAGAATAGCAGAGTCCGACATTCCTGATTTCATTTTGGAGCCAAACTGGCTCCTCCTTCCAACCCCCTCCTCTTCCGCACTCCAACCCCAATGTCTCATTGGCCATCATGCAGATCCATCTCTACATCCCAGCACATTCTTTTCACAGGAATGTAGACCCCCCTCCTCGTCTCCCAGGAAACCCTATCTGTAACCTACAAAGACTAGGTAAAAGTTCATCTCAGCAATAAATCAAGCTTTTGTTCTCATTATGTCAGCGCTGGAAGAGAGCCTAATTTGGAACGCTGACATCCGGCCCCTCTCCCTTCACTTCTGCGACATCACCTATCCCATAGGGAAAACACAACAAGATTAGTCTCATCAGCCCCTCCCTGGCTGTGCACCCCCCCTCCCGGCTTTCCCGGGTGGTCTGCATGGAATTTTGCTATAAGGCGATCAGCTTGAATGTTTGCGCTCTTCACCCAGGAAGCCTCTGACACTGGGTAACCCTTCCATTTAATTAGATACTGAAGGCGCCCCCTGTGCCATCTTGAATCAAGAATCCGCTGCACTTCGTAGTGCGTTTGGCCCCCAACAACCAGGGGCCCAGGGGGTTCACGTGGCGTTGGCCTTAAAGTAGACCCCACTACAGGTTTTAGAAGGCTACTGTGAAAAATGGGGTGAATTTTCCCCAAAAGCCGTGGCAACTGCAATTGCACTGTAACGGGGTTGATTATTTTTATTATAGGAAATGGTCCTATAAATTTTGGACCCAATTTCCTGCTCGGGAGTCTAAGTCTCAAGTACTTGGTGGAGAGGTAAACTTTCTCTCCCAGCTGAAATGGTCTTTGGGGAGTTCGGTGCTTGTCTGCTTGTTCCTTATAAGATTGAGCTGCCTTTGCCAGCGCCCTCTTAACATTTTCCCAAGTTTGTCTCAACATTGCCATCCAGTCGGTCAAACTGACTGAGGAAGGGGGCTCCCTCGGGTATTCTGGCATGGGAACAAAATCCATGCCACTCACTATTTTGAACGGGGCTAGCCCCGTGCTGCTGTGGACAGCATTATTATATGCAACCTCCGCAAAAGATAGGAGGTCTGCCCAATTGGACTGCTGGTAGTCGACGTAGCATCTTAAATACTGTTCTATCATAGCATTCAGTCTTTCTGCCCCCCATTGGTGCTCGGGTGAAATGCTGAGCCGAGCCCTTGGGATGAACCTATGGATCGTAGAAACTCCCTCCAGAACTTTGCTGTGAACTGGACCCCTCTGTCAGAAATGATTCTCCTGGGGACTCCATGTAGGTGGTAAATGTGTTTCAGGAACAGTTTGGATAACTGACGGGCTGAAGGCAGTCCACTACAAGGAATGAAGTGTGCCTGTTTGGAGAATAAGTCTATTACAGTCCAGATCACTGTATTTCCACTGCTCCTCGGTAGGTCTACTATAAAGTCCATTGCAATCTCCTCCCATGGTCTTGTTGGTTCAGCTACTGGTTGCAACAATCCAGGCGGGCACCCTGGCCTTGTCTTCATCGTGGCACAAATGGTGCAGCTTTTTACATAACTGTCTACGTCCTTTCTCATGTGTGGCCACCAGAACTGCCTTCGTACTAGGTGCAGAGTCTTTAGGAATCCGAAGTGTCCTGCTGGTTTAACGTCATGGCTCCTCTTGAGAATCAGGATGCGTAAACTCTGTGGGACATAGAGTTTTGTCCCCCTCCATGCTAGTTCATCTCTTTTTGTCAAGAGATGTTGATTGTCCCGATACCAGGGGTCTGTCAGCGTTTCATTTTTTAATTTTGCAGTTAAGTCACTTGCAAGTTGGCCTTGCTGATCACGTCGTTGCCATCTGGTGATCACTTGGGCCGCAGCTTGGGTGGAGGGGATGATGGCATTCACTACCTGCTCCCGCTCACTGTTGTATTGGGGCATCCGGGAGAGGGCATCAGCCAGGAAATTTCTCCCTCCTGGGATGTGCTTAAGCTCGAAATTGAAACGATTGAAGTATTGTGCCCACCGTACTTGCCTGGGCGACAGTTTTCGTGGGGTTTTTAGGGCCTCTAGGTTTTTATGATCAGTCCAGACTTCAAATGGTTTCTGGCCTCCCTCTAGAAGGTGCCGCCAGGTCAACAAGGTCCACCTTACTGCAAACACTTCCTTCTCCCACGCCGCCCATCGCCTCTCCGTATCGGTGAGTTTGCGGGAGGTGTAGGCGCAGGGTTGTAGATCACCTTGGTTGTTCTTTTGGAGTAACACGGCTCCTACTACCACATCACTTGCGTCTGCTTGGATGACAAAAGGCTGTTCCAGATCCGGGTGTTTTAAGACTGGTTCTTTCGCGAACAGTCCTTTTAGCGTCTCAAATGCCTGTTGGCATGTCAGGTCCCACTGTAGGGGTTGTCCCGGGCGAGGTTTCATCGCTGGGCTTCCTGTCTTTAGGAGGTCCGTCAAAGGTTTGGCAATCTTCGCAAACGAGGGGGTGAATTGTCTGTAGAAATTTGCAAAGCCAAGAAAACTTTGCAGTTGTCTGCGGGTATGAGGGGGCTGCCATTGTAGAACTGATTGGACCTTGGCTGGGTCCATCTCTATCCCCTCATTTGATACTCGGTAGCCCAGGTAGTCTAGCCATGATTGGTGGAAATCGCATTTTGGCAGTTTGACATATAGGTTTGCTCGTAGCAGTTTTTTCAGTACTTGGCGGACGAGGGGTATATGTTCGTCTATGGTCTCCGTGTAGATAAGAATATCGTCCAGGTAGATGAGGACCCCTTTGTAAAGGTGTTCATGTAAGACTTTGTTTATTAACTGCATGAATACTGCCGGGGCTCCTTGCAATCCAAAAGGCATTACTTTAAACTGGAAACTACCCAGGGGGCAGTTGAAGGCTGTTTTCCATTCATCTCCTGCCTTTATGCGTATTCGGTAATAAGCTTCTCGAAGGTCTAGTTTGGTGAAAATCTTCCCTTTAGCTAGGTGGGCTAACATGTTTTTCATGAGGGGGAGGGGGTACAAGTTGTGTACGCAAACAGGGTTGATACTTCGAAAGTCGACCACCAGTCTCATGGAGCCGTCCTTTTTCTCTTTAAACATGACAGGCGCTGCTACCCTGGGTTTTACTGGCTCAATAAATCCCCTTTGTAAGTTTTTGTCTATGTAGTCTCGCATTTCCTGCATTTCTCAGGGCGTCATGGCATACATTTTAGGTTTGGGTAGTTTCGCTCCTGGGATAATTTCGATGGCACAATCGGTCTCGCGGTGGGGGGGCAGAATGTCACACTCGGCCTCGCTGAATACCTCTGCCAGGTCTTGGTACTCCCTTGGGATCTGGTTTGCATTACAAGCGGTGGTGGGTGCGGCTGCCAATTGCTTTGCTGCACCTTCTGGGAGGGACCCTTGTGTTGGTGGTGTTTTCTTCTGTAGTGGAGGGCTGCTTTGGGGTTTCAGCGTGGGAGGGAATTCTTCTGGTCGGGGCAGCAGGGGTTGGGGCCCCTTTGCTATTCTCAGCCTGCAGGTTCCCTCTTGCCACCAAATGATTGGGCCCCATTTGTCGAGCCACGAGAGCCCCAATATGACTGGTTCTGTCATCTTGGGGGCTATTATGAAGCGGATCGTCTCCCAGTGATCTGCGAGTTCTAGTCTCACGGGTTCAGTCAAGTGTGTGGCGTACGCTCCTCCCACTAGGGACCCATCAACTTGCTCAAAGCGAATTGGTTGTTTGAGCTGTTTAGCTCGGATTCCCAATTTTAGAACTGTGGGTAGGTTGATTAGGCACCGTGTGCTACCCGAGTCTATTAGGGCTTGGAAAGTCTCTTGGGCCCCTGTTTTGGGGGCTGTTAGGCATATGGGGAAAAGAAAAGGATGGACGGGTCCACTCACCATTGGGTCATCCTCGCCTTCGTCCTCTGTGTCATAGGGTTCGGGGGACTGATCTCCCTCATCTGGGATTCCTCTGGTTTCGGTCAGATGAGCGAAAAACTCCGGGATTTGGGGAGCTTCCCGTGGTATGTGGGTGACGCGCTTGGGCCCTCGTTCCGGTCATGCTTTGGGTGGTGGAGCTGGTCCCGGTCTAGGCGTTCCACATCTTGCTGCTATGTGGCCGCTTCCTCCACATCTGTAGCATTTCAGTGGGCTCCGTGGGGCAGTTGGTCTGTAGGAGGGCTGTGATGTTGGGGTTTCTCATCTGTTGAGTGGCCCCTGGTCTGGTCGGCCTCTCTCCTTTCCCTCTGGTGGTTTTGACGTGTCACTCACCCGCAGCCCTCTGTCGACTTTTATCGCTACCCGGAACCATTCAGCGAGTCGGTTTGGGATGTCACAATAGGCAGTCACTTGGGAAATTCTTTTATCTAGGCTTGTTCTAAAAAAATACACCAGCAATCGCTCTGGTAGGGGAGGCAGTGTCCCAATGACTCTCTTGAATTCATGGATATGCTCTCTGATAGGCTTCCCCCTCTGCATTAGGTTTCTGAGCTCGTCTTCCACATAGGGGTCCTCCTCCTCCTCCTCATAACGGGCTCTCAATAGTTGCAAGAACCCATCCGCATCTCGTAGCTGGGGGGCCCTGTATTTGTAGAGTGATGCTGACCACCTCTTTGCTTCTCCCTCCAGCCCTTCTGAGATAGCATTCACTAGGGCTCTGGGGAAAGGGTAGAGGTGTCCGAACCGCTCTATGTATATCTCAGCTGAATCGAGGAATTGGGCGAGGTTGTCTGGGTCACCATCGAACTTCCCTCTGAACTGGGGTGGCTCCTCCCTCTCTCCCCTCTCCTCTCTGTGCTGAGCTCTGGAGGGCCAGCCTTGGTGTTGATAGTCCTCTGCCTCGTCTCTCATCCTGGGGTGGGGAGGTGGTGCCTTGTCTGGGCTTCACTGCCATTCCCATCCCCAGCTCGCCCTTCTCAATTCACTTAGGGGTTTTTCCTTATCTTTTACATTTGCAAAAGAAAATTCCGCCTCTAAGGCTTTTGGCACAGTCCCCGGGTACTTATCTGCCTCACGTTTCTTTGCTTGAAGTTCTGCGGGGAGGAAAGGTGGAGAAAGTTGAACCTTTGTATTTTCCAAGTTGGCTGGAATCACGACCGCTTCTGCTCCTCCCGTCTCTTGAAGCAGGCTTTCCTCCGAGAGCTTGGCTTCAGCCATAGTCCGTCCGACCAGATGTCTGGGAGGGAACGGGATGATTTAAACTCAGCCAGCCTGGATTTGGGGGAGAGTTTGGCTGTCTGTCAGGTTTCAGTGCTATCTTGAATAAAATTCATTCTCAAGCACAAGCTCTCTAACGAATCACTTTTATTTTAAGAATAGCAGAGTCCGACATTCCTGATTTCATTTTGCAGCCAAACTGGCCCCTCCTTCCAACCCCCTCCTCTTCCGCACTCCAACCCCAATGTCTCATTGGCCATCATGCAGATCCATCTCTACATCCCAGCACGTTCTTTTCACAGGAATGTAGACCCCCCCCTCGTCTCCCAGGAAACCCTATCTGTAACCTACAAAGACTAGGTAAAAGTTCATCTCAGCAATAAATCAAGATTTTGTTCTCGTTATGTCAGCGCTGGAAGAGAGCCTAATTTGGAACGCTGACACAATTTTTAGAAGGGGCGAAACACCCTTTCAAGGTGTGGACTGATCATAAGAATTTAGAAGCACTGAAAACACCACGCAAACTATCACCAAAACAGGCTCGCTGGGCCCAACACTTCAAGCGGTTCAATTTTACTCTACGTTACCTTCCTGGTGGGAAAAATTTCATGGCGGATGCACTTTCCAGACTGCCACAGTACAACAGTATCAAGAAGGAATTGGTTCAACCAATGATCCCATTGACACAGTTAGCGACACCTGTCACTACCAGAGCTCAGAGTAAAACCGAACCAGAACTCTCGGGAGATTTACTTGAAAAATTGCGAGAAGCTCTAAAAACCGACGAGTGGTTTAAGAATCACTCGAATGAATGCACACTTCGTGACGGACTAGCTTGGGTGGGATCAAAATTGTATGTTCCAGCCACTTTAAGAACAATTGTATTAACATATGCTCATGATGCTAAGGCCGCAGGACACTTTGCGTTTGTCAAGACTCTGCATCTTGTTAAGAGACAGTTTTGGTGGCCTGCACTAAAAAAGGACATAGAGGCATATGTATCTAGCTGTCCAGTCTGTGCCTCGGCTAAAAGACCTCCAGGAAAACCCCCTGGATTATTGCAAGGTGTGGCTAGACCGAACGCTCCATGGAAGGAAATATCTATGGATTTTATTGTAGATTTACCAAATAGTGAGGGCTGCACTGTTATTTGGGTAGTGACTGATTTGTTTTCCAAACAAGTACATTTCATCCCTTGCTCAAAGATCCCTTCAGCAAAAACTCTTGCAAAATTGTTTATTCGGCAAATTTACCGACTACATGGATCTCCGAAAAGAATAATTCCTGACAGGGGGGGTGCAATTTACTTCCAGTTTCTGGAAGGAGTTTTTGAAATTGATAGGTTCAGCACAGGGGTTAAGCTCCAGTCACCACCCTCAGACAAATGGGGCCTGTGAAAGAACCAATGGGGTACTCGAGCAATACCTGAGGTGTTACGTAAATTACCAGCAAGACAATTGGGTAGACTTGTTGCCATTTGCAGAAGTGGCATATAACAATTCTGTACACAGCAGCACCGGATTCATCCCTTTTAAGGTCGCATCGGGCCAGGATTTTGTACCCATTCCCGAGTTACCACAAGATGATCCTCAAAATCCTTCCTTGATGGATTGGATCGAACAGCTAAAGAGCACATGGGCAGTGACTCGGAAGGCATTAGATGAGGCACACCGGGCTCATAAGGCTCAAGCCAATAAGAAAAGGTCCCCAGCTCACAAGTATAAAGTGGGTGATAAAGTCTATTTGTCGACCAAATACTTACAGACTACCCAAAAGTCCAAAAAGCTGGGGCCTAAGTATGTGGGACCATTTCGGGTGATTAGGTTGATTAATCCAGTAACAGTTGAATTGGAATTGCCAAAAACCTTGAGACGAATACATCCTGTATTTCATGTTAGTTTATTGAAACCTGAACACTCATCTCCTTTAAGGGCTGATCAAAGCACCCCTCCAGTTCCCATTCTCATAGAAGGGGAGCAACATTTTGAAGTTAAAGAAATTTTGGACTCGAGAAAACACCATGGTAAAGTCCAATATCTGATTGCCTGGAAACATTTTCCTTTATCGCAGGCTGAATGGGTGAATAAACAAGATGTCCGAGCTCCCAAGAAAATACAGCAGTTCTATACCAAATACCCAGATAAACCATAATTATTGTATATATTCTGTTTCTCTCTCTTTTCTTTCCCTTTACTTAGGAATAACATCTCTTCTGCAAGGGGGGCCGAATGTCAGCCTCAGCTTTTCCTGCTTCAGCTGCCATAAGAAACGGGGGAGGGATTAGTTATAAAGCTAAAGGTGGGGAAGGAACAGGAGATGTTTTTTTTTTCTTTTCTGGTAGGATGTGTCTTCATGAGAAAACGAAACTGGATCTTCAAACGGAGACGGCTGACCAACTGCCCTACATTCCTGATGAATGACGCTGCCAGACGTGTTGCCACCTGACCTTTGGAAGACCTTTGGATTGGCTGATGATTTATGAACATGAGGGGGGGAGAAGCTTAGTAGATGCATTTCGCGCGTTTTGCTCAGTTCCAGCTTTTCCTGGGTTGTTATCATTTCATATTCAGTAAAAGTACCAAATTCTTCAAAATGCTTGAGTTTGGGGGTTTCTTTCCTGGATACTGAAGGAAGCATACCTGACAGGTACCCAGAAATCAATGTTGGACCTGAAGAGTTTGGGAGGCAGCAAGTCCTCTCCGGGGGCCTTCCTGGCCTTTAAGGATTGTCTTATATGTTTAACTTCAGTAGAGGTAACTGGTGTCCATTCTGGACATTTCCTTAATTCCTGCTGGAGAATATCCAATTGCAAGACCTTCGTTGTATTGTTACCATCAAATAAAGCAAGATAGTGCTTCTCCCATTTTACTGCTGATATATCAGTGTCCATGAATGGGGAACGTTGTTTTAATATACCGGTTATCTTGTGTCAAAAATTGTAGGGAATCGGGATTTCGCTGCCATTTCTACCTCTTTCCATATCCTGGTGTTATAGCTACTTTTCTTGTTTTTCAGGAGGGATTTGTATGCTCTCCTGAGTTGAACCATATTTGAATAATTACCATACTGTCTGGACCAGTTACCTTTCCTAACTGCGGCTCTTAGATTTGCCCTCAACCTATGGCAATTGTCATCAAACCACTTTCTAGAGATCCCATCTACTTTGCTATCATTCTGGATCATTAAGTTCTTAAGAGTAGAAGTTAGCTCTATATAAGCTGGTATTGGAGTGTTGTCTCCGGGCTTAGATTGGGAAATTTCCCTTGCTAGCTGTCTGGCTTCATCTGAGCCCAGATAAGTGGTCACAGATTCAACATCAAGTCTGTGCCAATATAACCTTTTGTAATAAACCTGGGCTTTTACTAAGGTGTCAATTTCCTCTCTTCAATGAAGCCTAACTTCTGAAGAGAGTGAAACCAGAGCCATGATGGGAAAGTGGTCACTTTCCTCTCTAAATATAGCTCTTACATCTGAAAAATTGTGTACTAAACTAGAGGAAGTGCAAATATAATCAATAGAGGTTGATGTTTTGTTGGACGAGAAAGTATATTATTGCAGCTGGAGCAGATGGGCTTCGGTAGAAAATTTATTCAAGCAATAGAAGCTATATACTATAAACAAACAGCAAAAGTAATGATCAATGGAGAATTGACAGAGACTATTGAGATAAAAAAAGGTACAAGACAAGGTTGTCCAGTGTCCCCTCTGTTGTTTGTATTAACACTAGAAGTGCTAAATAGAAAAGTTAGAGAAGAAAAGGAAATAAAATGAATGAAAATTTGAAAGGAAGAATATAAACTACAAGCGTTTGCAGATGACCTGGTTTTTATTCTTGAAGATCCATTGGTGTCAATAACTACTTTGATAGATAAAATATGGAAAAGTAGTAGGTTTGAAAATTAACAAAGATAAAATGAAGATTTTGACAAAAAATATGTTAATAAAACAAAAAGGTTGACTCAGCCTTCCATCCTTTCTAAGGTAGGTGAAATGAGGATCCAGTTTGTGGGGGCAATAAGCTGACTTTGTATAAATATACAAAAGTATGAAGGCTATTGCTTAACGCATTGTAAGCTGCCCTGAGTCTCTGGAGAAGGGCGGCATATAAATCAAATTAAAAAAAAAAAGAAGAATTGGCGGAAATATCAAAGATGCAGGTCACAAACAAGGTGAAGTATTTGGGGATATATTTGACAGCAAGATGTAGCACACTTAAAGAAAATAACTATAATAAACCCAAACAACAGATTGGGACAGATTTGGCGAAATGGGATAATTTACAATTATCATTGATAGGGAGGATATCAACTATTAAGATGAATATATTGCCTAGAATTTTATATTTGTTCCAGACAATCCCAATTAGATTGGGGAAAGATTACTTTGAAGAACTGAATAAAATAGTGTTAAAATACATATGGCAGGGAGAAAAGGTGAGGATAAAATTAAAATTGTTACAAGATGCTAGAATAAGAGGAGGTTTGTTAAGGAATACTAGATTATTTACTTTAGAAGGACATGATTTGTTGTTAGGGTGGCAGGCTTTTTTATGGTATAAGGAAACAAAAACACAGGGGTATTTTAGAAGACATTACATATGAGAGGCTTTGTTGTTAAACTGGGAGAAGATCAAAAAATATCATTATTTGAAAATTCCAGTCTGGGTGTCAAAGATTGAAGCATTTTCACATTCAATAACATTCAAAAGGAAACAAATTGTTAGATATAGTGATCTACTGAATGAAAAGGGGAACTTAAATCGAAGCAAGAACTAGAAAAACAAGGTTTTAAGATGAATTGGTTTTCTTATATACAAACATGTTTTAGATATGATAAAGATTGTAAAACAGAAAGTTTTTATAATAATTTGACTAATTATGATAAAATTTTAACAGGTGCTAATGACTATGTAATTAAGAAACTATATGGTTATTTATTAGAGGTAAAATTGGAAGAACAAGTTAAAGAAACAATGATTGCATGGGGGAAAAACTTTGGTCATGGAACTGATTTAGAGAAATGGCAAAAACTGTGGTTGCAAAATTATAAAATGACAATGTCAACAGCATATAAGGAAAATTTGTATAAGATGTTTTACAGGTGGCATCTATCCCCGACGAGAATAGCCAGAATGTTCAAGAACAAATCAGAAAAGTGCTGGAAATGTCATCAGACACCGGGTTCGTATTACCATATGTGATGGACATGTGTAGAAGCCAAAAGATATTGGACTAAAATCCACACATGGTTGGAAAAAATGATTAAAAAGCACATTGACTTCAAACCAGAGCTTTTTTTATTAGGAATCTTACCAGAAACATATAACAGAGAATTGAATTACCTGATTGCGAATGTATTGACAGCGACTAGAATTGTGTTTGCTAAAAATTGGAAAAATGAGGAAATACCCAAACTAGATGAAGTTATTAGGAAAATTACGGAATGTGCTGAAATGAGCAAATTGACATTTGAAATTAAAGAACAGGAAGATTAAAAAATACTATAAGATATGGGACTTATTTTATCAATGACTAGATAATAAAACATGGAAATGAAATATGAAATATGAAATGGATGTTATAATACAATTTATAGAAATGATTTTAATGGGATGAAAATGCCATTGTTAAATGAATGACAAATGAGAATAATGATATAAATATTTATTTATTTATTTATTTATTATTTATTTATTTATTATTTAAATTTCTATACCGCCCTTCTCCTTTCGGACTCAGGGCGGTGAACAGCCAAGATAAAAACATCTATACAAACATCAGTTAAAAAATAAGTTAAAATAATTTATAAAATTTGGCCCATAATTTAAAACTTGTCAATTAAAATCAATATTAAAATATTAAAACTAACCCTAAAATCAAGACAGACCGGCTAACTGAAAAAAATGAGTTTTTAGGGCCTGACGAAAAATCCGAAGGTCGGAGATCATTCGTATCTCTGGGGGTAGATTGTTCCATAGGGTAGGTGCCACCACAGAGAAGGCTCTCCTCCTGGGGGTCGTCAGCCGGCATTGTCTGGCCGACGGCACCCTGAGGAGGCCCTCTCTGTGGGAGCGAACCGGACGGTGGGAGGCTATTGGTGGCAGAAGGCGGTCCCGTAAGTACCCTGGCCCTAAGCCATGGAGCGCTTTAAAGGTGATCACCAACACCTTGAAGCGCACCCGGAAGTCCACCGGAAGCCAATGCAGCTCGCGCAGGAGAGGAGTCACATGGGAGCACCCCGTCGCTCCCATAATCCCCCACGCAGCCGCATTCTGCACCAGTTGGAGCCTCCGGGTGTACCCCAAGGGGAGCCCCATGTAGAGAGCGTTACAATAGTCCAGACGAGAAGTGACGAGTGCTTGAGTGACCGTGCGTAGGGAGTCCCGGTCCAGAAAGGGACGCAACTGGCGTATCAGGCGAACCTGACAAAAAGCCCCCCTGGCCACAGCTGTCATATGCCCTTCTAAGGACAGCCGCGCATCCAGGAGGACACCCAAGTTGCGGGCCCTCTCCGTGGGGGCCAATGATTCGCCCCCAATAACTAGTGATGGCGTCAACTGGCTATACCGGGACGCCGGCAGCCACAGCCACTCGGTCTTGGATGGGTTGAATCGAAGCCTGTTTCTCCCCATCCAGACCCGCACGGCCTCCAGGCACTGGGACATCACTTCCAAGGCATCATTGGGATGGTCTGGGGTGGAAATGTACAGCTGAGTATCATCAGCGTATTGATGGAACTCCACCCCAAAACCACGGATGATCTTACCCAGCGGCTTCACATAAATGTTGAACAGAAGGGGCGAGAGGACCGACCCTTGCGGCACCCCACAAACAAGGTGCCTTGGGGTCGACCGCTGCCCCCCTGTCAACACGGATTGCAACCGGTCGGAGAGATAGGAGGAGAACCACCGCAAAACGGTGGCCCCCACTCCCAGTCCCTCCAGCCGGCACAACATGATACCATGGTCGATGGTATCAAAAGCCGCTGAGAGGTCTAATAGGACCAGGATAGAGGAATAACCCCTATCCCGGGCCCTCCAGAGATCATCCACCAACGCGACCAATGCCGTTTCCGTGCTGTACCCAGGTCTGAAGCCGGACTGGAGCGGATCCAGATAGACAGCTTCATCCAGGTACTGGGGAAGCTGTCGCGCCACCACACTCTCAACAACCTTCTCAATAAAGCGAAGGTTGGAGACTGGATGGTAGTTAGCCAAAACAGCCGGATCCAGGGATGGCTTCTTGAGGAGAGGCCTCACCACCGCCTCTTTCAAGGCGGCCAGCAGGACACCCTCGCTCAAAGAAGCGTTAATAATTCCCTGGAGCCAGCCTCATGTAACCTCCCGGGAAGCCAGCACCAACCAGGAGGGACACGGGTCCAATAAACATGTGGTTGCGTTCAGCCGCCCCAAGATCCTGTCCACGTCCTCGGGAGCCACAGGATCGAACTCCTCCCAGATAACATTCTCAAGACCTGCCTCAGTCATCTCGTCTGAACTAACCCAGTCGGTGGCCAAGTCTTCCCGAATCTGAGTTATTTTATCATCCAGATACTGTACAAAATCCTCAGCTCAGCCCTGCAAGGGGTCCTCCCGCGCTCCCAGATGGAGGAGAGAGCGGGTCACCCTAAACAGGGCGGCTGGGCGGTTATCTGATGATGCGATAAGAGCGGCAAAATAGCTAGATTTCGCCGCTTTTATCGCCACTAGGTAGGTCTTAATATGAGACCTTACCAGTGTCAAGTCAGACTCGGAACGACTGGCCCTCCAACCGCTCTTTAGGCGTCTTTTCTGGCGCTTCATCTCCCTCAGCTCCTCGGAAAACCAAGGAGCTAAGTGAGTTCGGTGCCGGGTCAGAGGCCGCAAAGGCACGACCCGGTCCAAAGCCCCGGCAGCCGCCCCATCCCAGGCGGCCACCAGGTCATCAGCCGAGTCGTGAGCTAGAGTCTCAGGAAATGGCCCAAGCTCCATCTGGAACCTATCAGGGTCCATCAGGCGCCTGGGGCGGAGCCACCTGGTCGGTTCCGCCTCCCTGCGACGGGGTACGGCGGTCAGAAAGTTAAGTCGAAGGAGCGAATGGTCAGACCATGACAAGGGTTCAATATCTACATCCCCTATATCAAGGCCATTCAACCACTGACCAGAGATAAAAACTAAGTCCAGAGTGTGTCCCCCCCATGTGAGTAGGGCCGTGAATTACTTGGGTCAGGTCCATGGCCGTCATGGAAGCCATGAACTCCCGAGCTACCTCAGATGTTTCACCGATGGATGGCAGGTTGAAATCCCCCATGACTACAAGTCTGGGGGTATCAGCTGCCACCTCGGCTATAACATTGAGGAGTTCAGGCAGGGTCATTGCCACGTGGCAGGGAGCCAGGTACGTGATCAACAGACCCATCTGCACCCCACGACCCCACTTCACAAAAAGGGACTCACATCTGGCTATCTGAGGTACAGTGGTCTCCCTTGGATCAAGACCTTCTTTTAGAATGACCGCCACCCCCCCGCCCCTGCCCTGAGCTCTCGGCTGATGAAATGCACGGAAGCCTGATGGGCACATCTCCACAAGGGGAACTCCCCCCTCATGGCCCAACCAGGTCTCCGTGATACCTGCCAGGTCCGCTCCCCCCTCCTGAATAAGATCACAAATGAGGGGGGCTTTATTTACTACGGACCTGGCATTACATAACATCAGCCGGAGACTCGGGCGCTGAGACTCTAAGCAGCTTGGGGAACGGGAAGAGCTAAGGGGACCGGGGCACGGAATCGCTCGAAGATAGCGAGCACGTGCCCCCGCCACATGATCTGGCCCCCTTTAATTTGATTTGTATGCCGCCCTATCTCCATAGGACTCAGGGTGGCTCACAACAATTAAGGAATACAGACTTCCAATCTGGAGCCACGGCACCACAGTCGGGGAAATAGCGGGCTCTAATGAGCCCGTGAAAACCCCAACTGACAAACCACCATCCGATCGGTCTTCGGACCGACTCCCATCTTGCAGGGGGGTTGAAGAGGAGCGCCTCGGTGTGCCAAGAGAAACAGGCAAGTTCCTTGGAGGCCAGAGGGAATCCTCGAAGTCGGCGGTGGGGGTAGGCAGCCATGGTGGCTGCCACAAAGCCGCGGCAGACCGGGACACAAGATCGTGCAGGAGAGAAGAAGAAGAAAGAGCAAGTATCTCAAAGCTGGTGAGCGACACCAACCCAGGCAAAAGAACATGATTATTTGGATTTTTGAAAAAAATAAGACCCCAAACTTTAAATAGCGGCTACAGATCTGTGGGGCTTGGAGATCAAAAAGGAAAAAAAATGGAAATAAAGACCCAAAATAGACTTTGTTTTAGTAAATTTGGCTTGGAAGAATTGTCTTTTAACAACTTAGAAAAGTGACTTTTCTTTTATTTGGAATGGATTGGAGAAATGTATCTCTGGGAGTTTACACCTTTGAAAGTTAATGAAGCTAATGAAGAAAGACAGACTGATGGCTACATAATTGCCATAGAGTCTGCGGGGACTAAGCAGGAGAGTGGATTGAAGAGATTTCCCTTTCCATTTGGAAAAGAAACTTTTTAAATGGCTTTTTACCCTGGATTACTTTGAAATTAACATTAGACAGATAGAAAAAGGAAGAAAAGTAAGAAATAAAGTAGATAAATTTAAATGTCACTAAATTGAAATGTAAAGTTTAAAAGCCTAAAGGTATATATGATTTTTGGATAAAAACAGAAGGGTTTTTGGAGTAATAAAAATAGAAAATAAGAGATGGCAACTAAAATAGAGGATGATATATAGGTGGTTAAAAGCAATAAAGAAGAGTATATATTAATGTGAGACAACTTTAAGAAAATTTACTGTTTGATGTAATATGTTTTAATTTTAATCTGCGAACAAATGCTAGATTGGTGATTATGCTTGATTAAGGTTTTATTGAACAAACTATAAGATACACAGATTTTAGCAACAAATTGTGATTTAATTTAATATATGCTGAAAATGATTATTATGAAATATATTGAGAATTAATTTGAAAGAGCATGTTGGGAAACTGACACAAAATAGATAACCATATTGTAAGAGAAAATTAAAATAAGCGGGATGGACACCAACTAGATAAGAGTTTGAGACCCGGAGGAAATACGTTGGAAACTAGTTAAAATGCTCGAAATCAGCCAAACACTTACAGAAGAGTTGGAGGAAACTATACTGGAAATCAGCCAAACAAGAGTGGGAGCCCTGGAGGGGACTATGCTGGAAAGCAGCCAAACATAATATGCTGGAAATCAGCCAATAAAATGCTGGAAATCAGCCAAACAAATAGGAGGAGAGTTGGAGGAGATTATGCTGGAAAATATGCTGGAAATTAGCCAATAATGGTGGTAGGTTTGGAGGAGACTATACTGGAAATTAGCCAAAAATAGTTGGTGCTCTGGAGGAGACTTTGCTGGGAATCAGCCAAACATAATATGCTGGAAAACAGCCAAACAATAGAGGGAGATATGGAAGAAAATATGCCAGAAATTAGTTTAAATAAAACATGTTTTTGTGATAAATCTGTGTAACATGAAAACTGTAATAGATGATAAGTGTTTTTAAGTGGGTTTAAGATACTAAGATTTGAGGGAAAGGGTCAAGAGATTAAGAATTAGATAGAATTTTGTTTTATAAAGTGTAATAAAAATGGAGTTGTATTGAATTTGAAATTAAGATTTGTGGTGATAAAATTGTAAGGTAAATAATCAGAATATTTTTTTTTTACTTTTATTTATTTTTATATGCCGCCCATCTCCAGAGACTCAGGGCGGCTTACAATGTGTTAAGCAATAGCTTTCATACTTTTGTATATTTTATACAAAGTCAGCTTATTGCCCCCACAAACCGGGTCCTCATTTTACCCACCTTAGAAAGGATGGAAGGCTGAGTCGACCTTGAGCCTGGTGAGAATTGAACTCGCAGTAATTGCAGGCAGCTGGATGTTAAATGCTGCCTTAGTAGGAGGCATTAGCCTCCTACGCCACTCAGGCTCCTGAGTGATTAGAATATTGTTAAAAATTATTTTGACACTGATGGTAAAAGATACAAGGTGAAGAAGAACAAGATAAAATTAGGATTGATATATAGATATAAAAATGAGCGAAAGTTAATTTGAAATTAAAATTGCATTGATATAATGGATTTATTTAGATGAAGATGCTAGACTTTATGTTAAAATTTGTTCTTTTATGTTTTGAATTTCTATCTGTAAAAGATGCAATGGGAAATTGTGAATGGAGCTTGTTAAAGGAATGTAAGCATGATAACCATCTATGACCGGATCGAGACTCTGTTCTTGAAAGTTATATTTTATGTTTATGTTTGAAAAAAATAAAAAAAAATATTATATATATGTATGTATGTATGTATGTATGTATGTATGTATGTCTTTGGTTATTCGGGTCTTCTCCCACGTAAAATTGGAAGTGTCTTGGCGACGTTTCGATGAAGTCTCATTCGTCATCTTCAGGCTGGTGTTCTCGGCTTCATGCTTCCAGGAGCAATGCTATATATATATATATATATATAGGAATACAGTCCCAATCCAAATAAGAACATGTTAAAAATACATACATATTAAACACATAAAACACATTAAAAATAATCAAAACTCCATCAGTCCAGGCTAGGCAATTTGAACAGCCATGTTTTTAGTTCGCGGCGGAAAGTTCAAAGGTCAGGGGCCAACCGGAGCCCCAGGGGGAGTTGATTCCAAAGGGTGGGTGCGCCCACAGAGAAAGCTCTACCTCTGAGGGTCACCAGCCAACATTGTCTAGCCGATGGCACCCTGAGTAGGCCCACCATGTGAGAACACCGGGCGATGGGAAGCTATTGCTGGTTGCAGATGGTCCGACAGATATCCTGGGCCTAAGCCATGTAGGGCTTTATAGGTCATCACTAGCACCTTGAATCTCACCAGGGAGGGCAACCGGCAACCAATGCAAGTCACGCAGGAGAGGTGTAACATGGGAGTATCGGGACCCTCCCATCACAACCCGCGCGGCCACATTGTGTACCAGCTGAAGCCTCCAAGTGGTCTTCAAGGGCAGCCCCAAGTAGAGAGCATTGCAGTAGTCAATACAGGTAGTGCATGAGTAACTGTGCGTAGGGCATCCCAGTCCAAATAGGGGCACAACTGGTGCACCAGGTGAACCTGGGCAAACGCCCCCCTGGTCACGGTTGTTATATGATCTTCTAAACTCAACCGTGAGTCCAGGAGGACACCCAAGTTGCTTGCCCTGTCTACAGGGGGTAACACCTTGCCCCCTATAGCCAAAGATGGGACCTCTCAATCGGACCGGGATGCCAATCAATATGTTAGATTGATAATACGAGAAATTAGAGAATTAGTAATGATGAATATGAGATGAAGCACAAAAGATTTGTAACCGACCAACACACTACTTGTAATTGGAATGGATGATGGATGTTTTTATGTTTTGTTTAAAAAAAAAATTCAAAAAAAAAAAGAAAAGAAAATGAATAATTGGAAAGATTTTTGGAGTACATAGATTACAACCAGTCGTAGAACAGTTTCTGATACTGTTTTAGAAAATGCCTTGAGGATATCTCAAGCATTTACACCTCACTTTTCTTTTTTGAAAAAAAATACACATTTTGGGCAGCAGTCTAGTTGTAGTCAGCTAAGAGTAAGTTTTACTTATTAGCATTCAGAACTCATTTAGCTTTTGCTGCAGTATCATTCCACATTAAACACCTATGTTTCCAACAATGTATATTTATATACATTCTCCAAGTAAAATACACCTACATTTTGCCTTTTGCCTGCTTTTCACTTTCTTGACTTTGTCCATTTCTTTTTAAGGCTTTTTGTGGTTTGGGTGGAAAGAAAGTAAATAGACAAAAACATTTCTGTGAAATGTTTCTGTGAAATGTTACGTTTTCAATGAATGTAATAATTATTTTACAGCTGTACACTATTTTGTAGTTTCATTATTTTGCATTTTTGTGCTATCTTTGCATTATTGCAGCAATGAATATTTAAGACTCACACAGTGGTTGGAAATATTTAGTAAAGTTTAACATTTAATCTCTGATTCTTTTTTTTTTTTAAAGTCAAGAGTTTTATGGTTAGATCAGTGAGGCTAGTGTCCAGGGATGGGTCACATAATAAACCAGGAGATACTGCTTCTCCCCAAAAATGAATCAGATGAATTAATATCCACCGGTACTTATAATGCAGCCTGATGAGACCATGCATAACCATCCTTTCTGTGATCAGTAAGAGCGTGATGGTTTTAAATTTGTGGCAATCAAAATATCTGGAAGTGCATTAAGAAAGTACATGGTAAGGAAAAGTTAAGTCATACTGCTAGGAAAGGAAAGGAAATTTAAAATGAATGCAAGGATCACAGTAATTGAAAAAGTATTTTCTCCTTTAGGGTGAACACTCGGGGGGGGAGGGGAAATTCCACTTTATTTATTACATTTTTAATCTACCTTCATCTCAGAGCAGCAAAGATACATAATATTCCCTTCTTCCCATTTTCCCTGGAACAGCAACCCTGTGATGTGGGTTGGGATGAGAGACAGAGTGTGTCAGGGTTCCGACCGATGCCCTAATTAAATCAGGAGCCTCAAGTCAAGCTTCAAAAGAAATCCAGTTATTTATTAACTTCATTTCAGCACAATCCAAGTGAAGCCAACTCTGATGTCACTTAATTTGTGCCTTGGCTCTGACCCTGTTTCCCCCTCCCCCAAGGTGTGTCATCAGTCACATTCCCCAACGAAGCAATTTTGCAGATTGTAGAAGTCATTCCCTCCAGCCACTGTGGATCCCCTTAATCTTCATGTTGCCACTGGAATGTGCTTTATTTTGACTGAAATGCAAGTTCCTCAATGCAGCTGTGAGGCTCGGTTTTCTCATCCCCCTGCCTATGGCAACTCAAGAGCAGGTCAGGAATTCTTTGTGAGTTGACATTCGGCTTCCCTCACTTCCTGAAGGTGACCTATGCAAAGCAAAAACAGTTTGAGTACAGGTATAGATTTTAGGGGTGCAACCCCCTCCCCCAGGGTTTGTTGGGTTGTCTTCATGGAATTTAGCTATGAGGCAGTCAGCTTGGATGATTCTGCTCTTTACTCAAGATGCCTCTGATAAGGGGTAGCCCTTCCACTTGATTAGGTATTGGAGCTGTCTCCTGTGCCACCTCAAGTCGAGGATGCATTGCACCTCATAATGGGTTTGGCCCCCTATGACCACTGGGTCCAGGGTCTCACAGGGTAGTGGTCTCAGGGTTGACCTGACCATGGGTTTTAAGAGGCTGCCATGGAATACCAGGTGTATCTTGCCTAGCAATTGGGGCAATTTTAATTGCACCATGACTGGGTTGATAATCTTCACTATGGGGAATGGCCCCATGACATTGGGTCCCAGCTTGTTGCTGAGGAGTTTTAACCTCAAGTACTTGATGGAGAGGTAGACCTTCTCCCCCAGTTGGAGTGGCCATTGTGGGCTCAGTGTTTGTCTGCTTGTGTCTTATAGGTCTGCGCTTCTTTAGCTAGTGCTTTCTCGACATTTTCCCATGCTGCTTTTAGTGCTGTCAGCCAGTCTGTCAAGCTGGGGGATCCCTTGGATATTCTGGCATTGGGATGAAGTCCATGCTGCTCACTACTTTGAATGGAGTTAGTCCCATGCTACTGTAAACAGCATTATTGTACACGACCTCAGCGAAAGGCAGGAGGTCCACCCAATTGGACTGCTGATAGTTCATGTAACACCTCAGGTACTGCTGTACCATGGCATTCAAACATTCTGCCTCCCCCCCCAAATTGGTGGCCAGATGAAAAGCTGAACTAAGGCCCTGGGATGACCCAATGAACTGCAGGAACTTCCTCCAGAACTTAGCCATGAACTGAACCCCTCTGTCTGAGATGACTCTTCATGGCGCTCCATGCAGGCAGTAGATGTGCTTCAGGAACAGTTTGGCTAGTTGGTGGGCTGAGGGTAGTGTGCTGCATAGTATGAAGTGTGCCTGCTTGGAGAATAAACCAATCACAGTCCAAATCACAGTGTTCCCCCTGGTCTTTGGCAACTCCACTATAAAGTCCATTGCAATTTCCTCCCATGGCCTGGGGGGTTTTCCTGGTTGCTTTTTCATAGTGGCACGGATGGTGCAACTTTTCACATAACTGTCCACGTCTTTCTTCATGCCGGGCCACCAGAGTTGCCTCCTTCGTGTAAAGTGTAAAGTCTTTAGTAACCCAAAGTCGCCTGCCAATTTGACATTGTGTCTCCTCTGGAGGATTAAGGTGCGTAGGGACTCTGGGACGCAGAGTTTTGTCCCCTTCCATGCTAGGTCCTCATTTTTTATCAAGATGTGTTGGTTGTCATGGAACCAGGGGTATGCTAGCAGTTCAGTTTTGAATTTCATGGTTAGATTGTTTGTGGGTTGGTCTTGCCGGTCACAGCATTGTTGTCTGGTGGTCACTTGGCCTGCTATTTGGGTAGGGGGGATTGTAAAATCCGGTGGGCAAACAGAGGCAGAGGCTTAGTTGCTCGAACTCAGCTTTATTAAGCAAGGACTCTTAACAAGAGAAGAACGCAAACTCACTTTGACAGCTCCTTAAATACCCGGCTGTCTAACTTCGAGAGCCAATCAGAGGGAAGCAATTTCCCTCCTTTCAGCTGCTCGCGTCTAAACCAATCAACACAGCCTGGTAACAGCTACAGGCTGCAAGGTTGTAACTATGAGGACTTAACACCCCTTCACACCCGGAACGCGCACTCGTAGTCCTCCAAATATGTGGGACGTCGACGACGCCTCCCAGACCGTCTTAGTGTAGGGGAACTCGGTGGTTCCGGCGGAGCCCCGCCTACGGTCTCCTGATCGACGGGAGAGGGATCTTCACCCGGACTCGAACTCACTGCCGGAGCGCGGCCGTCAGGTAAGTCCCCCTGCATAAACGGACTGGTCAGTGGAGGCCGGCCGGCCTCCAGGCTGGGAGGAGGAACATCGGGAGTGTTTGTTGCTGCGGGCGTTGAAGGGTCTAGTGACGGCCGAGGTTCCAGGTCTGCGGCCCGTCTCCTTAGTTGGTTTACATGCCGTCTCCAAATTCGTCCGTCGGTGAGAAGGACCCTATAAGAATAGGGCCCAGTTATTTGAATAATATGTCCCGGTAGCCAACGAGGGTCTTTTTCAAAGTTCAGTGCATAAACCCCGTCCCCCATCCTAAAGACCCTGGGCGGCAGACCCATCCCTGCAGGTGGCTCGTGGTTGTAGCTAGGGTGAAGTCTATCTAATGTTGTTCTAAGCCGTCTCCCCATAAGCAATTCAGCAGGGCTATGTTTAGTGGTGGCACAAGGAGTTGAGTGCTGGGCTAATAAGTATTGGTGGATTTTGTGATGCCAGTCAGTGGACCCTAACCTGCGCAAGGCCTCCTTAGCCGAGCGAACGGCCCTCTCCGCCAGACCATTGGCCGCAGGATGTTGCGGGGCTGTCCGGGCATGGCGGATACCCAACCGGGCCAGAAACAGCTGGAAGGGAGCCGACGTGAATTGTGGCCCATTATCGGTCACAATGGTATCGGGAAGGCCATGGGTCGCAAACCACCCCTCCACAATCCTAACGACGGCTGCGGTGGTGGTGGACTGCATCAAGGCCAGCTCGACCCACTTCGAATGGGCGTCAACCCCCACCAGGAAGTTCTGGCCCTGGAAAGGTCCTGCCAGGTCTAGGTGGACCCTAGCCCAAGGAGCCCGTGGAGGCTCCCATTCCTGCATGGGGGCAGCTGGGGGGGCCGGACGAGTAGATTGGCACAGGCGGCAACGAGCAACCCAATCTTCGATTTGCTGGTCAAATTTTGGCCACCAAACGTAGCTCCTGCCGAGGGCCTTCATGCGCACCACCCCAGGGTGAGTAGCATGAAGACCAGCCAAAACTTGATTCCTAAGGGACGGTGGCACGACTACCCTATTACCCCACAAAAGGCAGCCTTGTAGAACAGACAGCTCATTTCGCCTGCGGAAAAATGGGAGAAATTCCGCAGACTCGTGAGAAGCAGGCCAGCCCCTGCGCACCCAGTCCTGGACCCGAGAAAGGACAGGGTCCACAGCGGAGCGGGAGCGAATGTCTGCCGCTGTGATGAGGGACGGCAGTTCATCAACTAGAAGAACGGGCGCCGTGGGAGCAGGGTCGTGGACCGGCACTGGAAGCGGGCAGCGGCTGAGGCCATCTGCATGCGCAATAGCCCTACCTGGTTTGTGTATTAATTGGTAGGAGTAAGACGATAAAAACTCTACCCAGCGTGACATACGCGGGGACAAAATCTGTGGGGTCTGTCTGTCCCCGGCCAACAACCCCAGAAGGGGCTTATGGTCAGTGACCAGGTAGAAGAACCTGCCATAGAGATAGTCATGGAATCGTTTGATTCCAGCGACGGCTGCCAATGCCTCACGGTCGAGTTGGCTGTAGTTCCTTTCTGCCGCCGACAAAGTCCTGGAATAGTATGCGACAGGTGCCTCAGCTCCAGTTGGCATAATATGGCTAAGGACTGCCCCCACCCCGTAGGGGGAGGCGTCACAAGTCAAGGATAAGGGAATTGAGTCATCATACTGCACCAGGACAGCGTCGGAGGAGAGGAGATCTTTAACGGCTTGGAATGCGGTTGCGGCGCGCTGGTCCCAACGCCAAGGGGATTTGGAATCCAGGAGCCAATGGAGAGGCTCCGCAACAGAAGCTTTATGGGGTAGAAAAATCGCGTAAAAGTTGAGGAGTCCAAGGAAAGCCTGCAGTTGGGCTTTCGAGGTGGGAGCAGGCGCTAGCTTAATAGCCTCCACTTTGGCAGGGGCAGGCCTAATGCCAGAAGCGTCTATTAGGAAACCCAAAAACTCAACTTGAGGTACCCCTAAACGGCACTTCTCTTTCTTTAATTTGAGCCCCGCCTTTCGGAACCGGGTAAGTACCGACCTTAGCTTACTGACGAGATCGTCCTGATCAGCAGCTGCGATCAGGACGTCGTCAAAATACGGGACCACTCCTTGCAGCCCATGGAGCAGCCGCTCCATGAGGCTCTGAAAAATACCGGGGGCCACGCTCACCCCAAATTGCAACCGGGTGCACTTAAACGCGCCCCGGTGCGTGATAATAGTTTGGGCCAAGGCAGTGGCAGAATCAACAGGCAGCTGTTGGTAAGCTTGGGCAAGGTCCAACTTCGCAAAGATCCTCCCCTTGCCCAAGGAATGGAGTAAGTGCTGGACCACGGGCACTGGGTAGTGATTGGCTGTAAGGGCCCTATTTATGGTTGCCTTGTAGTCAGCACATATTCTGATAGAGCCGTCTTGTTTAAGGGGAATCACAATAGGAGTTTCCCATTTTGAGTGTTCTACTGGTTGTAAGATCCCCTGCGCAATAAGCTTATCTAACTCCCTGTCAACTCTGGGTTTCAGCGCCAGTGGCACCCGCCGCGGCTTAAGTCTAATGGGTGCCACCTGAGGATCTAGATTAAAAGATATCGGGAGACCAGTGTATTTGCCAAGGCGGCCGTCAAACACATCAGAAAATTCCTGCAGGATGTTATCTGTAGCAGTAGACCTCAGAGAGTGGACCCCAGACAGACCCAAATGGAGGGCGGCGAACCAATCGAGGCCTAATAATGAGGGCAGACTGTCCCGTACAATTATCAGAGGTAGCTGACCAGAAAATGACCCATAGGATACGTGAAATAGCCCACAACCCAAAGTTGGGATTGAATTCCCCTGGTAATCTTTCAATGTAATTGGACAAGGTTGCAGCCTTTTCCGGGGAACAGAGGGCAACAAGGTCTTTAGCGTGGGCCACGCTATCAAGGATTTGGAAGAGCCCGTATCCACCTCCATCCTACACGGAACTCCCTCAAGCTGGACAGTCAAATGGATCTTACTGTCAGAGCACGGAGTGGAGGCGTGGCTTATGGCGACGGCAGCCACCTCGGTGTCTTGGGATACGGCGAAACTTCCTCTCACTCCCTCACGGGGACTAGCTCGACCCATCCTTTGTCGCTTGTACACAGCCTCCCCCGCGTCGTCGGTAACAGGAAACACAGCTCGGCAGACCCTAGACAGGTGCCCCCGCTTTCGGCAACGCCGGCAAACGGCCGATTTAAACTTGCAGTCGGCGCGGCTGTGAGATCCGCCGCAACCCAGGCAACGCTCTTGCTGTTTCTTAGTAGCGGGTGGCCACGGCTTCCTCTGAGACGACTTGAGGCGGCGGACGTCATCTTCCACGTCACTAGCGCCGGCTGGGCTCGCTACCTCATAGTGTACTGAGGGATGGCTGATGGATTGCCCCCCGGCACCCGACTGGAAACGTTGAATTTCAGCCGCAGATTTAGCGGACATCTCAGAGGCACGAGCTTCGTCCAAAGCAATGGGCAGCGTCAAATCGGATCGGGCCAACAGCCTTTCCTGTAGTTTTAAATTTCTCACCCCGCACACTAATTGATCGAGGAGCATCTCATCCAGCTCCCGAAACTCACAGTGGCGAGCCGCTGTGCGTAAGGCAGAGATGTATTCATTAATCGATTCCCCCTCACGCTGGGCCCTCTGATGGAACGCATGTCGCCGTGCAATCTTAGATGGGGCGGGGGAATAATGGTGCTTAAGCTTCTCCACTAACGTCTCCCAGGGCACCGAGTATACCGGCTGAGGGGCGGCCAGGGCCCTGGCTGTCCCGAATATCTCGCGGCCGCATGAGCTGAGGAAGTACCCCCTCTTCCGAGCACTAGATACATCAGAGAGCTCATTTGCCTGTAGGAAACATTCAAACCTCTCGAGGTAGTCGTCCCAGGTTTCTGACGCGATATCGAACGGTGTGAATGATGGGAGACCCGTTGTCATTGTGGCTAGTCAGCTGGACACGGCCCACACAATTAATAGCAACCGTCACCTCACGATCCCATCCTCGTCGCCACGTGTAAAATCCGGTGGGCAAACAGAGGCGGAGGCTTAGTTGCTCGAACTCAGCTTTATTAAGCAAGGACTCTTAACAAGAGAAGAACGCAAACTCACTTTGACAGCTCCTTAAATACCCGGCTGTCTAACTTCGAGAGCCAATCAGAGGGAAGCAATTTCCCTCCTTTCAGCTGCTCGCGTCTAAACCAATCAACACAGCCTGGTAACAGCTACAGGCTGCAAGGTTGTAACTATGAGGACTTAACAGGGATGATGGCATATACTACCTCCCCCCATTCGCATTTGTACTGGGGCATGCAGGAGAGGGTTTCAGCTAGGAAATTCCTCTCCCCTGGGATGTGTTTTAGCACAAAATTGAATCAGTTGAAGTATTGAGCCCAGTGGACTTGATTGGGCAATAGTTTCTGTGGGGTCCTAAGGGCCTCCAGATTTTTGTGGTCAGTTCAGACTTCAAACAGTTTTTCCCCCTCCCCTTCCAGTGGGTTGTGTAGGCACAGGAATGTAATTTTCCTTGGCTATTTCTTTGGAGTAGCACTGCTCCCACTGCCACATCACTAGCATCTGCTTGGATGACAAAGGGTTGTTTGGGGCCAGAATGCTTCAGCACTGGTTCCTTTGCAAAAAGTTGTTTTAGTGTTTCAAATGCCTTTTGGCAGGTTAGGTCCCACTGTAGGGGTTGTCCCCAGCAGGGCTTCATTTCTGGGCCCCCTGTCTTTAGGAGGTCTGTCATGGGTTTGGCAATTTTCGCAAAGGAGGGGATGAATTTCCTGTAAAAGTTTGCAAATCCTAGGAACCTTTGTAGCTGTCTTCAGGTGCGAGGGGGCTGCCAGCCTAGGATGGTTTGTACTTTGTCTGGGTCCATCTCTATCCCCTCATTTGACACTCAGTAGCCCAGGTAGTCTAGCTGTGCATGGTGAAATTCACATTTTGACAGCTTGATGTACAGGTTTGCCACCAGAAGTTTTTACAGTACCTGGAGGACTAGAGGTTTGTGGTCCTCCATGGTCTCAGTGTAGATGAAGATGTTGCCCAGATAGACAAGGACCCCCTTATAGGGGTGTAGCACCTCATTTATTAACTGCATGAATGCCGCCGGGGACCCCTGCAGTCCGAAAGGCATCACTTTGAATTGGAAGCTCCCTAGAGGGCAGTTGAATGCTGTTTTCCACTCATCTCCCTCCCTGATGCAGACTTGGTAGTATGCTTCTCTGATGTCTAATTTAGTAAAGACTTTTCCCTTGGCTTGGTGAGACAGCATGTCCTTCATGAGAGAGGAGGGGTATAGGTCCGTGATGGTGAACCTATGGCACACGTTCTGGAAGTGGCACACAGAGCCATCTCTCTGGGCATGCCAGCCATCACCTGTTGCACTTTCAGGTTCCATCTGGTGACCAGCGCGCATGCCAGGTGACCAGTCTGCATGCGGAATGCGGAAACCAGAAGCTCAGCTTCCCAGGGAACTGCTCTTCCAGTTTCTGGCACTCCCCCCCATGCGCACTCCCATTTTGGCACTCGGTGCCAAAAAGGTTCACCTTGTGTTGTGTATACACACACAGTTTATACCCCTAAAATCCATGCATAATCTCATAGATCCATCTTTTTTTCTTTAAATAGGACTGGGGCTGTGACCCATGGCTTGGCTGAATCGATGAACCCCCTTGCTAGGTTTTTGTCTATGTATTTGTCCATTTTTTGCATTTCCCGAGGCGTCATGCTGTACAGTTTGGGTTTGGGTAGTTTTGCCCCAGGGATGATTTCTCTCTTTTTTTTAATAAAAAGTTTTTTAATAATTAAGCATTAAAAACATTGGACATAGTGTGACCATCCTGGTCTTGTCATATCCATACATGGTTGGAAAGGAGAAAAGGAGTTGGAACAAAAAAGATTTAGAGTTTGTAGAATTAATACAGGATAATATTGAGATAAATATGTAAATGGGGACAAGGAGGAATATGTATATAAGAACAAAGCCCCAGGGATTATTTTGATGGTGCAGTCTGTCTTGTGGTGGAGGGGGGTAGGACGTCACACTCAGCTTCGCTGAACACTTTCGCAAGGTCCTGATATTCTTTGGGGATCTGTTCGACCTCTGGGGTTTTGTCAGAGGTGGCTGCCAATTGTTTTGGTGGGGCCTTGGGGGGGGGGTGTTTCCTGTGTGGGTACTGTTTCTTTTTGCTGGTGCAGAGGGGGTTGGGGTCCTCTTGCTATCCTCAGCCTCCAGGTGCCCCATTGCCATCAGATTGTCAGGCCCCACTTGTCTAGCCAAGAGAGCCCTAGTATGACCATGCCTGTCATTTTGGGGCTATTATAAACTGAATTGCTTCCCAGTGGTCCGCTAGCTCTAGCCTTACTGGTTTGGTCAGGTGGGTGGCATAGGCTCCCCAAACAATTGACATGTTAGAATCTGATCAGGTGGGCCAGTCTCTTCACTCTAATCCCCAGTTTCAGGACCATGATTATGTTAATCAAGCATCTAATGCAGCCTGAGTCTATTAGAACTTGAAAAGTACCCTGGGTCCCTTTTTTGGGGGCTGTGAGGTGTATTGGGAGGACAAAGGGGTGGATCAATTCACTCACCATTAGGTGATTTTCACCTACGTCCTCACTGTCATAGGGATCTGGTGATTGGTCATCGTTGACTGGAGTTCCCCCCTCTTCGGCTGGATGGGGAGGGACCTCTACAGCCTGGAGGGCTTTTGGGGACGTGTCAGCAGTTCGTCTGGGACCTCGTTCGGGTTGCGCCCTGGGTGTTGGCTCTGGCTTGGGTTTCAGAGCTGGGGTCATGCATGCCGATTCAATGTGGCCTATCCCTCCACATCTATAGCATTTCAAATGGCTTCGTGGGAGGGTTGGTCTTGGGGCTGGCTGTGTTGCTGTGGCCTCCCATTGGCCAGATGGTCTCTGGTCTGGTTGTCCTCTCTCCTTGGTATCCGGTTGCTTCCACATGTCATTGGTGTGCAATCCGCAGTAAATTTTTATGGCTACTCAGAACCACTCAGAGAGTTGGTTTGGTATGTCCTGATAGGTGGTTACTTGGGCAATTTGCTTGTCCAGGCTCGTTCTGAAAAAATGGACTAATAGCCACTCCAGCAAAGGGGATAGCTTCCCCATGACTCTCCTGAATTCACGGATGTGTTCCTTAATGGGTTGCCCTCTCTGCTTTAGGTTTCAAAGCTCATCCTCTGCATACTGATCCTCCTCCACCTTCTCAAATCTGGCTTCTAGCTCTTGTAGGAAGTAGTTGATATCTTGCAGCTGGGGGGCTCTCCTCTTATGGAGGGGTTAGTCATTCCTTTGCTTCTCCCTCTAGCACCCCAGTGATAATATTCACCATGGCATTGTATGATGGGTAAAGGTGTCCATAGCACTCTAGGTGGACTCTAGCAGAGTCAAGGAATATAGCCAGTGGATCTTACTCCCCATTGAATTTCCCCCTGAATCAGGGTTGTTCATTTAGCACCAGAATGGGACTTTTCAGCTCGAACCCTTCGTTTTGCCTGTTTCTCCTCAAGGTTTTCACCTCCGCACAATTAGCCACAAACTTTTCTCCTCGACTGGCCCTCCCCCAGCCTTTCGCCTCATCACATGGGCCATGGCCCCTCCAACCCAGTCCCATCGCTGCAGTGAAGGGACTGGGATTCATCAAAGTACAGTTCACATCGTGCTTTTGGCTGCCCAGGACAGTTTGCAGCCAGCCAATCAGTGAAGGAACTCAGGGACTTTGGGAGTGGAAGAGTGGGGGCTGTAGTTTAGAGGGAGGCTCAGAAGGGTCAGCAACACCCCCCCCCTTTTGTCCAAAGTGTCTGAGACAAGGGCTGATTCGCATCTTTTTGTCACAAAGGATGGGGGAGGGGGGCTGTAGAGGATGAGGGATCCATCAGTGGGGTTCCCAGGGCCTCTCCCTGTGGAAGAGGGGGCTGAGAGGGGGCTGTCACTGCGTTTCTATATTTACCAGATGAGCTCATATTTTTGGACTCTAAGACTTTCCGTAGCTTGCCAAGTTCTTATCAGTAAGCTTACTACGCATGTCCGCATTCCTTTCTTTCTACTTCACACTTTCTTTGTTCTCTTGCCAGGAGAGGTCCGGCCGCAGAGAGGTGGCCGGCAGGAACGTTGCCAAAATGTAATTATTTTAGATTAGTAAGATGTTTTATTTTTTTTAATTTTTTTTATTAAAAAGTTTTATAAGAAATACAAACAATTTTCTCCCCCCCACCCTTCCCCTTCCCCACATAAATTATACATTTTCTTATACATAAGAAATCCTCCATATACATATTTCCCTTAAAGAAAGCATTACAATAAAACATTTTAATTATCTTCGGAGTTGCTCTTCTCCTTCTTCCCTCATTCCACAACAAACCTTCTTCTCCTCCTCCTTTCTTTCCCATCCCCCCTCCTCTTCCCTCCTACCTCTTCTCCCACCTCATCCTACTTCCTTTCCCTTTCCCCCACTTCTCTCTTCTTTTCCCCCTTCTCGCCTTCACTCCTACTCCTGTCCCCTTCCCTTCCCTTCCTCCTCTCCTTTCTTCCATTCCTCTCCCTCCCTCTCCTCTTCCTACCCCCTCCTCCTCTCTCCTTTCTAACTTCTTTGCTGTGAAATATTTTCCTCCTTTAGTATCTGAGCAACTCCTATATTCTAGAATACACTTTCTTCTGCTAAGACATTTCACTATTCATCACTTCCCCCCCTCCCTTATCCCCCCTCCCCACCCCACCCCTGACTTCCCAGAGCAAAAACAGGGTATAGCATCTAACAAACATATGCTAAAATAAACTAACAAATTATAAAGTTCAAAGCTCCCACATGTTCTTTAACTCCCTTTGCTCCAATTCAACAACCTCCCTTTTATAAATTCTCAATACCAATTAAATTAAATTCATTCTTCCTACTTATATAGAAAAAAAAGAAAAAAAAACCTTTTTCTTAATGCATAATCCAATACTTTAGCAGTCTTACAAACAATAAAAATCATGAATAAATTCCATTTCTATACCAGAGAAAAAATTTTCATCTTAAAATCTTGCACATTTTATCTCATATATCTTATTAAAATAATATAGTCTAATGTTAAGCATTTTAAAAATCTCTTAATACCTTTAAAACACTTATTTACCAAATATAAATTTCAGAATCTATAGGAGGGTATCCTTCAATTTTTCAGTTAACTGTCTTAATACCTCTAACTTTTTTTAAAAAAAAACAACCCTTAACTATCCATAACTAATTATCAGTTTACAATAAAATTCTGAGTTTAACATTAATCCTCTTCGCTTCAAAGAGTTAGACATCCTAAAAACTTATACAATTTATCTCATATATCTTGTAGAATAATATAACCTTATGTTAAACATTTTAAAAATCTTTTAATACCATTAAAACACATATTTGCCCGTTGCCAATTTCAAGAATCCACAGGAGAATATCTTTCTTAATCTTCTGTTCTTCACTTCTTTTTGTATTTTTTCCAATCCATTTTTTTAATAAGTTCTTTCAACAATCCCCCCAGTTTTATTTTGGAAACTTTTAAAATAGTGATTTGAGGTTGATGTTTCTGAAATACTCGCTCTCTTCTTGAAGTCAGATTTTCTAACTTAAAATCCTCATCTCATCTCTTCTGGTTTGTATAATCATTCAATCCATTTCTTTGTCCATATAACCAAAATTTGTTGCCATAAAGATTGTCAGCTTGCAATAAAGAAACCATTTGTTGCTTTTCTGTCATTGGAATGGAAACGTCCACCAAAACCTTTATTTCAGCTGTACCAGCCAATCTCTTAATCCTGTCCATTTCCTGATCTTCCAAAAACAAATTCTTCTGAATAATTTCCTGCTTATAATTTCCCAAGCTATTTTTTGAAAAAGCCCTTTCGATTGTATTCAGCAGGGCTGAGGTAAAAAAGTCTAAAAGTTCTTGAAAAGCCTGGACAGTCACGGCTTGGGAATTTGCTGATTCACCAGCCCTGTTGTCAGCCATATTTCAGCTACTTTGTATTTATCCAGCTATCAGGACAACAATTCAACTTTTTTCCACACAGTATAAAGACCAGATTTTAGTTAAAATCAGAACCAAATTCTTTTCCTCGATACCAAATTCTTTTCCTGGCCGCTTCCATTTAAAACTTTCTCTTAGGATGTAATCCAGTAGCTGTAAAGTGTTAACAAGCCTTAATGAGCACTTCCCCTGGTAGTTTCTTCCTCCCGCCCTCAGGCGCCATTTTCTGCATAATAAAGCGGAGTTAAAGTGTTACTTGCAAATTTCCTTTTGTTTTCTCCTGATTTGCTCCGTCTGCGATCGAAGTAAAGCTGTTAAAAATCCCCCGTTGATTTTCTGCAGATTCTGGTCGCAGCTTCTAGCTCCGCTTCAGCGGAGTCGTTTCTGGTCCGGAGTGGCTTGACAGGCTTCAATAGGGAGCCCACACCCTTTGCACCCCAGGATTTCTCCTAGCGCACTTGGGGGGGGCTCTACCCCCGCCTGTCGACTCTATTCTCTCCCCTTTGCCCGGGGAGAGGGTTCCAAGCCTCCAGACAGCAGTTTTCCGGCTGTTCTGGGGCTTTTACGGAACCAGAGAATGGGCGCTCAAAAGAGAGCGTCTTCAAAGCTGCGGAGCCAGGCAGGAAGTCCCTATTTTCTTTATAACAAATAAATGAGTTTTTCTTAGAAATAATTATCTTCAGGTTTATTATTTTCTTAAAGTATGCTTCAAGGGAAAAGTCTCGATGCACGTCTCTCAATCAAAGTGTGATTACCCAAAAGCAGAATGGGATTAATTAGCGCCCTGACACCTGGTAGCGGACGATTGTTGATTTATGGCTTTTTCCTTGCTTGTTACTTTGATGATTAGACCTCTAGGCTAGTTTAGCCAGATGATTATTTTTTGCTACTGTGGAACGCTGATTAATTATCTGCTAAGATGTCAAAAAAGAAGAAAAAAGGAAAAATGAAATTAAGACCACTCTTCGTAAATGATTTGATTGATTTTTCCAACGAAGAGGAGGCAGAAAGGAGGTTTTCAAACTTTCGGCTGCTCGTCTCAACCACCCGGCTAGAGGGAGCCGTAGGAGGAGAAGAAACGGATGAAATGCTCTTACAAAGTCTTCAGAAGGAAAATAAAGGCAGAGCTGCTTTTGAAGGTGAAGCACTACGACTAAGGTCAGTAACGCTCCCTTCCAATTATGCATGCTCTCAAACTGTCCTCCCAGAACCTTCTGAATTTGTAACGCTTGCTGCAGAGCCAGATTTTTTACAAACTGCCAAGCATTTTTACTCCCACGCAGAGAGAGAAGTAATTCATTATTCTCCTTGCATTTCCGATCTCTCCCTTCGTGAGCTAGCTGTAAAAAGCTATAGTGATCTGATAAAAATTTTTGAACATGAGCTATCCCAGGCAAAAATGACTTTATCTATGTTTGAGCAAAATAAGAGAAAGTCTAGTGCTTTTAAAATCTCTGAAAACGCCATTTTGCCTTCTCTTTCGGAGCCAAAGACACACCCCCTGATGGATTTTGTGTCAGGCCAATCAGAACAGAGAGCTGTGCACATGTCACATTTATCACATGATGTTCTCTCTGATCAAATTACATATCATGCCACGTATGCAGAAAGATTACCTGAGCTGCCTAAAACTAAAGTTGCAGCACCATCTGCTGGTGAAAGTAATTTACTAGAGAAAGCTGAAATGCACCGCATCTTGAGAGAGCAATTACAATTGTTGCAGAAGACTCTATCAGAGATACCTTTAACTCACTCAGATATTCAGGCTGCAATGCCACAAGTGTCTCCACAGGCTCAATCTTCAGCACCCCCTGGTGGTGCTGGTGTCCTTTTAGATGGAACACAACAACGCTTAATGCGGCAAAGGCAAATGACTGCGTTTCCAGCAGGTCATGTTAATATTGCAGCTCAAATGCCACAGCTCCAGCCACAAATGCATGCACACGTGCCTCCAGCTGTACAACCAGGACCAGCTCCTGGTCCACCTCCAGCACAACAAGCACAGCAAATACCACAGGTATTTTTACCGGCACAGCCAGCATACCAAATGCATGTTCCTCACCAGGCATTTTCTGTTGCTCCGCTAGCTGGGAGTCGAAATTAAAGATGTCAGGACAGAATTATAAGGCCTGGGTCAGTGAGATTGGATTGTTACTTCGCAGAGAAGGTACTCACTGTATGATTTTTAATCCTCCTGCTCAGCCATGGACTCCTGCAATAAGAGACTTAGAGACTAAAGCTTGCACAACACTATTGATGTCCATGAATACTGAACTGCAGGTTACTTTTCCACCTGATGCAACAGCCCAACAAATTTGGGTCCAATTGGAAAATTGCTACAGACCTGTTTCAATTGAATCTTCATGTTTGCTCATGTCTGAATTCCATGGTTCGAGATTGAAACCTGGTGAACAAATTGGAGGACATTTGACCAAACTGAAAGAAATCAGAAGAGAATTGAGAGAAAGACGCTATAATATTGATGATATTCAAATGATCAGCATTATTATTAACTCATTGAATTATGAATGGAAAGATGCCATTACAAAGATTAATCTAGTGCCTATTGCTCAACGCACAGTGGACAATGTATGCAGACATTTAATTGAAGAAGAAGCACTTATGCTCGCCACTCCACACTTGAGAGGACCACCTGCATCAAGAGGTCCAGCGAGGTGTCCCTTTCGAGGAAGGACCTATGCTCCAAGGATGCCAAGATACTACATCTGTAATCGTGTGGGACATGGCACCCGGGATTGTCCCCAACGAATTCCAGCTCCCGTCTTGTACCAGCCCAGAGGAACAGACTCCAGAGGCAGAGGCAGAGATGATAGACAAGGTCGTCGTGGTCCCAGGTGTGATTCACAAGCTCCACTCGCCACATTGGCTTTAACCAATGATCCACAACCTCAACCAGAGTACGACAGATGACTCCTGTGGACTTTGGACAGTGGTGCAGTATTGCATGTTACCTACAGAAAGGAACTTTTCACAGAGATGCACAAGCCTGAACCTGAATTACATGAACTTTATTCTTTTTCAAATCATCCTTGTCAGGTCAAAGGAAAAGGAACTGTTTATGTTGAAGAGCTCGATGCATTCATTCCTGATGTTTATTATATACCAACAGCAACTAGTAATTTGCTTAGTCAGAGTCACTTGTCTAGAGCATTAAGTTCCAGGTTCACCATCTTGAAAAAGCAAGTTACATAGTTAAAGATGGAGATATTGTTGCTGAAACCATGTTAATTAGTGGTGTTTATTACTTAAAGCCAAAACCTAAATCGCAAACACAGGCAAGTATACAAACTCCAAAAGGGGAGAGCACAGGCCCAGAGAGAGATGCTCCAGTGAGAGATCCTGTTGCTACTCCAAAGGCTCCTAAAGCCAACAAAAAGAAAATTAGGAAACAGGTTGCTCAGAGCAAGCCTGAGGTTCCTCATAAAAATGTTAATGTTGAGAATTCACTAACTGGTAAACCTTTGCATTCCAGGTGTATCCATAAATGGCATAGAAGATTGGGGCATGCCAGTTTCTGTGTTCTTAGAAAGATGCCGGAGTTCGCAAAAGGTTTGGATCTAAAGGTGTGTAAGGTGTTTTTGGATTGTGCTGTCTGCAAAAAGGCCAAATCCAAAGCAGCAGCCATTCCCAAACGCGCTACATGCCTGTCAACATGCATTTTTGATTTGGTTCACACTGACATAGTTGGTCCTTTTCCGCCAACACTTGGTGGTAGAAAATATTTTCTAACAATTGTTGATAATTATTCTAGATATGGATATGTATATCCTATGAAAGAAAAATCTGAGACTTTTCAGATCTTTAAAGACTTTGCTGCTCTTGTTTCTACCCAACACCAAGTTTGTATCACCAGAATCCAGAGTGATCGTGGTGCTGAATTCATGTCTCAGCGTTTCCAGGACTGGATGCGTAAGAATGGAATTCTTCATCAGACGTCGGCTCCTTACACACCGGGTCATAACAGGGTCGTAGAGAGACGACAAGGGGTACTGCAAACCATGATGCATTGTCTCCTAGAAGACGCCAACCTTAGCAACCCATATTGGGGTGAAGCTATCAAATATGCAAATTGCATTGTCAATCGTACTTGGAGCAGTGTAATAAATCAGACTCCTTTTTTCATGATGTATGGCTACAAGCCTGATCTTAAAAACATCCATATTTTTGGTTTATATGCTATGGTGAACATTCCCTTAGCTCAAAGAAGAAAAGGAGGTCCAGCAGCAAAGAGACTGAGATTTATGGGTATTGATGATAACTCAAAATGGAGCAAATTCATTGACTCTAATCATGTAATAGTGATTTCCCAATCTGCTAATTTTGAGGAAGATGTTGACTGGTCCAGGATTCATTCCAATGATCCTGGAGTTTATTTTCCTAGAGATGATACTGCTGATGCTGCGCAGATTGATGATCAAGATTCCACTAGTTCTTCTCAAGCTGATGTTCCGTCTTCGCAAGCCGCGGATGCTGACGCTAGCGACGAATGTGAGGACGAGGACGAAGCAGAAGAAGACTAGACTGTTGTTCCGAGATGTTACAAGAGGGTCACAAAAGGAATCCCTCCACAACGATATTCTTGGCAACTGACAAAAGCACCCTTGCCTTTGATTTGCAATGTTACACTTCCACCTGATAATTTCACACAAATCAAACATCTTCCTGATTCAGAGCAAGACCATTGGTATGAAGCAATGCAGGTTGAAATGGACAGTCTAAAGAAACTCAAAGTGTTTACACCTGCAAAACCTCCAACAAACAAAAGGGTCATTGGCACTCGATGGGTCTACAGAATCAAAAAGAAGCCAAATAGTGAGTCATTGTACAAGGCCAGACTTGTAGCTCAGGGTTTTGCTCAACGTTATCCTGAGGACTACACAAATACCTACTCACCAACAGTCTGAACTGAAAGTGTAGAAATTGCTTTAGGAACTGCAACTATTCTTGGTTTAGAAGTTTTCCAGTTCGATGTTGACAGAGTTTATCTACATGCTGACCTAGATGAAGAGATCTATGTGAGAGGTCCTCCAGGGTTCCGACAGCAAGAAGGGGATACCTGGTTTCTAAACAAAAGTCTTTATGGTCTGAAACAGTCTGGTTTAATGTGGTACTTATGTCTTACTGACAAACTAAATTCAATGGGCTTTATTAAGTCTGAAACTGATGAGTGCATGTTCACAAAAAGATCTAACAGTGCATATGAGATAGTTCTTGTTTATGTTGATGATATTGTTTACATTGGTCCAAATAAGCAGATGAGTGAAATTTTACTAAAGCTTTGCAGAGATACTTCACATTGAAATCATTGGGTCATATTAGCACTTATTTAGGTGTTCAGATTGAAAAAACACAGAAGGGGTTTAGTCTTTCACAAGAGGATAAAATTGAACAAATTTTGCATCATTGCAACATGAAGGATGCTAACACAACAAAGACACCCATGCAAACAGATTTTCACAACTTGACACATGAAGCAAGTCCTGAGTTCGAGGATCAAACACTTTATCGTTCAGTTATTGGGTCACTGTTGTACATTAGTAGTTGGACCAGACCCAACATTGCACTTAATGTTAATCTCTTGTCTCGACACATAGGTAAGGCAAAACAGTTTCATTGGTCATGTGTTAAGAAATTATTGAAATACCTAAAACACACTAAACATATGAAATTATTGTTAGAACCAACACATACTGATTATGCAGAATTATGTTGTTATGTAGATTCTGATTGGGCAAGTGATAAGAAATCACGTAAAAGTACTTCAGGTTATATGATGTTCTTAAATGGATGCCCTGTTTACTGGCAAGTGCGTAAACAAAATTTTGTTTGTTGTTCATCTACTGAAGCTTAATATGCTTGTGTTTCAGATGCATGTAATTCTCTAACTTGGTTTGATGCTTTGGTCACAGATATCTGGACACATCCGATCAGACCGATCACAGTGATGGAAGACAATGAATTGGTGGTTTATATTTCTGAATCACATTTCACAGGTTCTAGGTCCAGACACATTGACATCCGTTATAAAAACATAAAACAATTAGTGAAAAAAGGTTTTGTTAAAATGAAGTATGTATCTACACATGATCAAATTGCTGATATGCTCAACAAACCGCTTCTAGCAGCTCAACACGAGTATCTGCGTAAGAAGATGTGCCTTATTTGATGATGTACCTGATATTCACTCAACTGGCAAAAGAAGGGGTTGTCACTGCGATAATAACGTCTGGGTTATTATCATCTTGATAACTACATCTAGTTATCCCTCTTCCATGGGAGAGGCCCTAGGAACCCCACCTGATGGATCTCTCATCCTCTACAGCCCCCCTCCCCCCCATCCTTTATGGCAAAGAGATGCGAACCAGCTCTTATCTCAGGCACTTTGGACAAAGGGTGTGTGTGTTGTTGGCCCTCCTGAGCCTCCCTCTGAACTGCAGCCCCTGCTCTTCCACTCCCAAAGTTCCTGAATCCCTTCACTGTTTGGCTGGCTGTGAACTGTCCTGGGTGGCCAAAAGCCCGACCCGAACTGTACTTTGACGAATGGGCTGTGGCAAAGGGACTGGGATGGAGGGACCATGGCCCATGTGCCGGGGCTAAAGGCTGGGGGAGGGCCAGCTGAGGAGAAAAGTTTGTGGCTAATAACACAGAGGTGAAAACCTTGAGAAGGAACAGGCAGGGTGAAGAGTTCGAGCCAAAAAGTCCTAAACCCATTTAGCACTACTCCTCCCGCAACATGTTTATTTTATTTATTTATTTTATTTTATTTCTATACCGCCCTTCTCCTGCAGGACTCAGGGCGGTGTACAGCCGAGATAAAACATAGCATATAAAATTTAAAAACAGTTTAAAAAACAATTAAATAATTTTGGCCCAAAATTTAAAACAACCCAATTAAAACCGAATTCAATTAAAACAGAGAGGATGGGATCAAGCCAGCCTGGCTAGATGGAATAAGTGTGTTTTCAGGGCCCGACGAAAAGTCTGGAGGTCTGATATCATGCGTATCTCAGGGGGCAGGTCATTCCAGAGGGCAGGTGCTGCCACAGAGAAGGCTCTCCCCCTGGGGGTCGCCAGCCAGCACTGTCTGCCCAACGGCACCCTGAGGAGGCCCTCTTGCACAGAGAGGGCCTCCTCAGGGTGCCATTGGCCAGACAGTGGCCGGTCAGTGGGAGGCTATTAGCAGAAGGTGGTATCTCGCAAATACCCCGGCCCTAAGCCATGGAGCGCTTTAAAGATGGTCACCAACACCTTGAAGCGCACCTGGAAGACCACAGGAAGCCAGTGCAGCTCGCGCAGGAGAGGTGTCATATGTGAGTGCCCTGTCGCTCCCATAATCCCCCGCGTGGCCGCATTCTGGACTAACTGCAGCCTCTGGGTGCACCCCAAGGGGAGCCCCATGTAGAGAGCATTGCAGTAGTCCAGGCGGGAAGTGACGAGTGCTTGAGTGACCGTGCATAGGGAATCCCAATCCAGAAAGGGGCGCAACTGGCGTATCAGGCGAACCTGATAAAAAGCCCCCCTGGCCACGGCTGTCATATGCTCTTCTAAAGACAGCTGTGCATCCAGGAGGATGCCTAAGTTGCAAGCCCTCTTTGTGGGGGCCAGTGATTCACCCCCAATAGCCAGCGATGGCACCAGCTGGCTATATCGGGATGCCGGAAGCCACAGCCACTCGGTCTTGAAAGGGTTGAGTCGGAGCCTGTTTCTCCCCATCCAGGCCCGCATGGCCTCCAGGCACTGGGACATCACTTCAAGGGCATCGTTTGGGTGGCCTGGGGTCGAGATGTACAGCTGAGTGTCGTCAGCGTACTGATGGAACTCCACCCCAAAGCCACGGATGATCTCACTCAGCGGCTTTACATAAATGTTGAACAGAAGGGGCGAGAGGACCGACTCTTTGGCACCCCACAAGCAAGGCACCTCAGGGTCGACCGCTGCCCCCCTGTCAACACAGATTGTGACCGGTTAGAGAGGTAGGAGGAGAATCACCGCAGAACGGTGCCCCCCACCCCCAGCCCCTTCAACCGGTGCAACATAATACCATGGTCAATAGTATCAAAAGCTGCTGAGAGATCTAACAGGACCAGGATAGAGGAACAACCCCTGTCCCGAGCCCTCCAGAGATCATCCACCAACGCGACCAATGCCGTTTCCATGCTGTGCCCAGGCCGGAAGCCGGACTGGAGCGGGTCTAGATAGACAGCTTCATCCAGGTACTGGGGAAGCTGCCGCGCCACCACACTCTCAACAACCTTTGCAACAAAGCAAAGGTTTATTTATTTATTATTTATTAATTTAATTTGTATACTGCCTTTCTCCCAGAAGGGACTCAGGGCGGTGAACAGCCAAAAGTAAAAAACATACAAATACAAAAGTTAAGATAATTAAAAAGAATTAAATCACTAGCTTCCCAATTTAAAACCCCCAAATCCATAAAATTTAAAATCCCAATTAAAAACCATTTAGGCTAGGCCGGCTTGATGGAATAAAAACGTCTTCAGGGCTTTACGGAAGGTCCGGAGGTCCGGGATCAATCGTATTCCAGGAGGCAGCTCATTCCACAGGGCGGGTGCCCCCACAGAGAAGGCTCTCCCCCTGGCGGCCGCCAGCCGACATTGCCTGACTGACGGCACCCTGAGGAGGTCCTCTCTGTGAGAGCGTATTGGCCAGTGGGAGGTTATCGGTAGCAGCAGGCGGTCTCGCAAATACCCTGGCCCTAAGCCATGGGTGAAGATGAAGATGAGAACCAACACCTTAAAGCACACCCGGAAGACCACTGGGAGCCAATGCAGCTCGCGCAGGAGAGGTGTTACGTGGGAGCGCCACGTAGCTCCTATAATCACCCGCGCAGCCGCATTCTGCACCAGCTGGAGCCTCCGGGTGCTCCTCAGGGGGAGCCCCATGTAGAGAGCGTTGCAGTAGTCCAGGCGTGACGTGACCAAGGCATGAGTGACTGTGCACAAGGAGTCCCGATCCAGAAAGGGGCGCAACTAGCGTATCAGGCGAACCTGATAAAAAGCCCCCCTGGCCACGGCCGTCATATGCTCTTCTAAAGACAGCCGTGTGTCCAGGAGGATGCCCAAGTTGCGAGCCCCCTCTGTGGGGGTCAGTGACTCGCCCCCAATAGCCAGCGATGGCACCAGCTGGCTATACCGGGACGCCGGCATCCACAGCCACTCGGTCTTGGAAGGGTTGAGCTGAAGCCTGTTCCTCCCCATCCAGACCCGCACGGCCTCCAGACACTGGGACATCACTTCGAGGGCATCATTGGGGTGGTCTGGGGTGGAGATGTACAGCTGAGTGTCATCAGTGTACAGATGGCATCGCATCCCAAAACCACGGATGATCTCACCCAGCGGCTTCACATAAATGTTGAACAGGAGCGGCGAGAGGACCGACCCTTGCAGCACCCCGGAAGCAAGGCACCTCGAGGTCGACCTCTGCCCCCCTGCCAACACAGACTGCGACCGGTCAGAGAGATAGGAAGAGAACTACCGCAACATGGTGCCTCCCACCCCCAATCCCTCCAGCCGGCGCAGCATGATACCATGGTCGATGGTATCAAAAGCAGCTGAGAGGTCTAACAGGACCAGAACAGAGGAACAACCCCTGTCCTGAGCCCTCCAGAGATCATCCACCAATGCGACCAATGCCGTCTCCGTGCTGTACCCAGGCCTGAAGCCAGACTGGCACGGATCTAGATAGATGGTTTCATCCAGGTACTGTGGGAGCTGTCGCGCAACCACACTCTCCACAACCTTCGCAACAAAGTGAAGGTTGGAGACCGGACGGTAGTTTGCCAAAACGGCCAGGTCCAGAGAAGTCTTCTTGAGGAGGGGCCTCACCACCGCCTCTTTCAAGGCGGGAGGCAAGAAACCCTCTCTCAGAGAAGCATTTATAATCCTCTGGAGCCAGCCTCGTGTTACCTCCAGTACCTCCAGGAGGGGCACGGGTCCAATAAACATGTGGTTGCGTTTAACCTCCCCAGGATCCTGTCCACATCCTCAGGAGTCACAGGGTCGAACTCATCCCAGGTAACATTCTCAAGACCAGCCTCAGTCACCCCGCCAGGATCTACCCAGTCAGAGTCCAAGCCTTCCCGAATCTGAGTGATTTTATCGTGCAGATACTGTGCAAAATCCTCAGCCTGCCCTTGCAAGGGGTCTTCCCGCGCTCCCTGATGTAGGAGAGAGCGAGTCACCCTAAACAAGGCGGCTGGGCAGTTATCTGCCGATGCAATAAGAGCGGAAAAGTGGTTACGCTTTGCCGCTTTTATCACCACTAGATAGGTCTTAATATGAGACCTAACTAGTGTTCGGTCAGATTCGGAGCGACTAGCCCTCCAACCGCTCTCTAGGCATCTTTTCCGGCACTTCATCTCCCTCAGCTCCTCGGAAAACCAAGGGGCCGGGCAGGTTCGGCATCGGGTCAGAGGCCACAAAGGCACGACTCGGTCCAGAGCACCGGTGGCTGTCCTATCCCAGGCAGCCACCAGATCTTCAGCTGAGTCGTTAGCCAGAGTTTCAGGAATTGGCCCAAGCTCCCTCTGGAATCTATCAGGATCCATCAGGCCCCTGGGGCGGAACCACCTGGTCGGTTCCGCCTCCCTGCAGTGGGGTGCAGCGGTCAAAAAGTCCAGCCTCAGGAGAGAATGGTCCGACCATGACAGGGGTTCAGTAACTATATCCCCTATATCCAGACCACTCCACCACTGACCAGAGATAAAAACTAAGTCCAGAGTGTGTCCTCCCGCGTGAGTGGGGCCATGAATTAATTGTGTCAGGTCCATGGCTGTCATGGAAGCCATAAACTCCCGAGCCATCCCAGACGCCTCACCGGCAGGCGGCAAGTTGAAATCCCCCATGACCAAAAGTCTGGGGATATCAACCGCCACCCCGGCAATAATGTTGAGAAGCTCAGGCAGGGCCGCTGTCACGTGGCAGGGAGCCAGGTACGCGATCAGCAGGCCCACCTGCATCCCATGGCCCCACTTCACCAGGAGAGACTCACATCCGGCTATCTGAGGTACAGTGGCCTCCCTCAGATCAAGATCTTCCTTTACAACAACCGCCAGCCCTGCCCTGGGCCCTTGGCTGATGGAATGCATGGAAACCTGGTGGGCACATCTCTACAAGGGGGACCCCCCCCTTGGCCCAGTTGGAGGTTGGAGACTGGACGATAGTTAGCCAAAACAGCTGGATCCAGAGAGGGCTTCTTGAGGAGGGGCCTCACCACTGCTTCTTTCAAAGCAGCCAGCAGGACCCCCTCACTTAGAGAAGTGTTAACAATCCTCTGGAGCCAGCCTCATGTAACCTCCCAGGAAGACAGTACCAACCAGGAGGGGCACGGGTCCAATAAACATGTGGTCGCGTTCAGCCAGCCCAGGATCCTGTCCACGTCTTCAGGAGCCACAGGATCAAACTCTCCCAGATAACACTCTCAAGACCTGCCTCAGTCATCCCGTCCGGACTTACCCAGTCAGAGACCAGGCCTTCCTGAATCTGAGCGATCTTGTCATACAGATACTGCACAAAATCCTCAGCTCGACCCTGCAAGGGATCATCCCGCGCTTCCAGATGGAGGAGGGAGCAGGTCACCCTAAACAGGGCGGCTGGGTGATTATCTGATGACGCGACAAGAGCAGCAAAATAGCTGGATTTTGCTGCTTTTCAATATATGTTCGGTCGGATTCGGAGCGGCTGGTCCTCCAACTACTCTCCAGGTGTCTTTTCTGGTGCTTCATCTCCCTCAGCTCCTCGGAGAACTAAGGAGCTAGGTGAGTTCGGTGCCAGGTCAGAGGCCGCAAAGGCACGACGCAGTCCAAAGCCCAGGCGGCCGCACTATCCCAGGCGGCCACCAGGTCTTCATATGGCCCCCATATGCCAGTGCTTGGTGTGTTTGGCGGTCTCCCTCAGCTCTAGTTCATAGAGGGCGGGGCTGCCCACCTTGGGTGGCTTGCCTGTTGCGCAGAGGAGCCCCCGGCTGCAGCCTCAGGCTCATTCGCCTTCTGGTGGGTGGAGAAGGCTTCAAAGGGCTCAGTTCCAACCCCCCTCTCTTTTGGGCAGCACGATGGCCCTTCAACATGAAGGGTGATTTGGTCAAATTTCTCCCTCAACTATTTTAAGGATCCCCCCAAGAGTTCCATCAGATTTGTTGGGAGTCTGGCCCATTCCCAGTCCCTCATCCATTCCAGTCTTCCTAGCTCACTGAGGGGTTTTCTCCAGCCCCGGGTTCTAGGGCGGGGGAGCTAAACCTCAGCCACTTCAGGGACTTCTTTTCCACCAATACTCATTCCTTTTTGTTTCAGTCATTGAGGTGAGCATCTCAACAGTCTCAGCTTTGATGTCCATAGAGGGCTGCAATTTGGTTCCCATTGGGTTGCTGATTCCTGGAGTTCTCTGGGTGGGGGCAAGTTCTGCCCCACTGTGGGTTGCCTCTTCGGATAGCCTGCCCTCTGCCATGGTAGCCTGAGTTTCTCTCCACGCATCCCAGGTGTCGGGGAGTGAATAGAGAGCCTGGGGCTCAGGAATCCTTGTCATTTTGATTAGTTTTGAGAGTTCGCTTGCTGTCAGGGTTCCCACTGATGCCCTAATTAAATCATGAGGCTCAAGCCAAGCTTCAAAAGAAATCCAGTTATTTATTAGGAGCTTCATGTCAGCATGGACCAGATGAAGCCAACTCTGACCTCACTTAATTTGTGCCTTGGCTCTAACCCTGTTTCCCCCTCCTCCCAAGATATGTCATCAGTCACATTCCCCAACAAAGCAATTTCGCAGGTTGTAGAAGTTGCTCCCTCCGGCCACTGTGGATTTCTGTGGAGATGACCTTGATGTTCTCAGATGGAATGGGCTTTGTTTTGACTGAAATGCAAGTTACTCAATGCAGCTGCGCGGCTCGATTCCCCATCCCCCTGCCTATGGCAACCCGAGAGCAGGTCAGGAATGCTTCACAGGTTGACAGAGTGATTGGCCCAAAGTCACCCACCCAGCTTTCATGCTTACGTGAGAGTAGAACTTACAGTCTCCTAGTTTCTAGGCTAGCGTCTCAACCACTGCATCAAAGTAGAGATTCAGCCATTTAGTAAAGGTAAACTATTAGGGGGAAAGGGAAAGGGAAGAGACAAGTTAGGGTGATCTTTCCTATTAAAGATGAATAATGTGAATGTAGTATAACACTAGAAGCTGGTGAAATATAAAATGGTTAATATTGCTACTTGGGGGCTAAGGGACACTTAAGGCTGTAAGACCACTGAACATAAGGTTTGATTAAACACTGTCCCTCTAACCCAGGGGTCAAACTCACGTCATCACAGTGGTGTCATGTGACGTATCGGGATTTTTTTTCCCCCTTCACTAAACTGGGCATGGGTGTGGCCAGTGCATGATGCATCCGACCTGTGGGTCAGGAGTTTGACAGTCCTGCTCTAGCCTCTAAAGATGGCAGTAATTAGCTATCTATGAAGAATCTCAAATATTAAACAGGTTGGCCTTGTTAAGTACATGGATGGGGGATTATGTAGGAATTCCAGAACTGTTGCTTAAACTGAAAAATTGAAAAGAAAATACTCTGAAAGAAGCCAAGGATAAAATACTTTGATTCAAAGCATCCTTACTTACTGTGTCCACAGCTCGCCATAATATGAAACAAGTTGTGATGTCAAGATACAAGCTCTACACTTTCCTACTATGTAGAATATAACAGGCACATTCCATCATTTATGTCCCTCTTAGATGCCTATGCTCCAAGAGGAAATTCAATTTTAATATGACCTGTTCACAATCTGTTACAGAGAATATATCAGCTAAATCTCCATGCCTATTTCATGAGTTATTAAGTGGGAAAGGAAAGGACTCATGGTCCATCTGGTTTAGCTTTGCATACACTGATTGGCAGCAACTCCCTTGGACTTCATCCCTTTTTGATTCCTACCAGGCAAAATCCAGGAGTGAACTTCTGAATTTCTGTATGCAAACTTTTTCCTGCATACATCTACAGAATGAGTTATATCTACTTATCCATAACAGTATTAATATCTAGCACATTATTTCCTCATCCTTTAATAAAATATAGCTTGATGTTTGTGTGCCTTTCAATTTTTGCTTACACATGCACTCACATGCACATATTTGCATCTAGCCATGTTAAGTAGGTACCTTGATTAGAAAAAAGTTTACATTTCTGAGAAAAAAACTTTGAATGTTTGGGAAAAAATTATAAATCAATTGTTTCATTGAAAGAACAATTTGCCAAGTCAGAATAATCAATGAGCCCTTCTACTGGGCATTTCCAGTGGGGACATTATGCCAACTGATTACTTCAACATATGCAATTTATACGAAGTTAATCAGTAACTCTGCCATATGTTTTGCACAGTTTGTTATATCTGCCCATTTTTAATTCATCAGTAGAAAATCCTGAGGAACTACATTTTTGTTTGATCTGCAGAATCAGTGTTATCTGAGGTATTACATCATCTACATTACTGAATAAAATTAAGAAACTGAAGCTTTCAGAAATAGCAATAAAATTGACATTTAACTTTTCAAACTTAACATTTAGTCTTCCAAAAATACATTTGGAAATGGGATTGATACTTGATATAAAGTCTAGTTTCATTTACTAATTATTAAAGTCTAATTCTTATAATTACAGTATTGAAACCAGATGTAATTGTAGTTAGGATAGATCCATTGATATCAATGAAATTTGACCTGACTAATTTATGTTCCATTGATTTCAGTGGACTTTCTGTAACTATAACTCTGGATGCAAGGAAATCAAGTTAATGGATTATGTGAATTTCTTTTTCTGTATTATACACATGTGGCCACAAATGAATTATTCTTATCCATATTCTTACAATTATATATCATTAGTACAATTATATATCATATTTGCTATAAAGATACGATACATTTCTTTGTTTTCTTCAGCTATGGTGCTCAGCAATAGAACCCTAGTGTTCTCTGGTGGTGTTGGAATTCAATTTTTATAACGTCGTTAGGATTCACAAACTGGCTGTGATTGCATCTGCAGCAATTTGAGTTGGAAAGGTTGCACCAGGAGGTGGTCTTTTTAAGAGCACAAAAGCATTAATAAAATCTTGATTTAAAGGACTAACAGGGAAGGACGTTCCATTAAAATAGAATATCCATTAAACCAAATGTGATTTTAGACATGCCTATTTTCTATGTTTAATGCATTTTAAGCATAAATATATTATACCCATGCAAATAACAAATGGGATTTTATGCATGCACCAATGCATCTAGCATATGGACACACAGGATATTCAGCAAAAACAGACATTTAATTGTTATGACCAAAATTTCTGCAATAAAAATCAAAAAATCATGTTTGGTCTTAAATCAGAACAAATTCTCAATCTATGTGAGAATTTAAAGCGACAAGTAATCTTTGTGTAAATTACATGTATGATTGTCACATGATACATGTCATGCCCTGTATCTGAAGTCTGCTAAGCTGAAATGAATATGAGTCTTCACTCATTGTGAACATTGACTGAATACTCTACTCCAGAATGGTGAGAAAAAAATGGTGCCATGGATGCAATATTTACAATTCTCAAGCTGCTACACTCAAATGGGTCTTTTTCTTTTTTGTACAGTTTTTTTTTTATTTGATTTATATGCCGCCCTTCTCCGGAGACTCAGGGCGGCTTACAATGCGTTAAGCAATAGCCTTCATTCTTTTGTATATTTTATACAAAGTCAGCTTATTGCCCCCACAAACTGGGTCCTCATTTCACCTATCTTAGAAAGGATGGAAGGCTGAGTCAACCTTAAGCCTTGGAGAGATTCGAACCAGCAGAAATTGCAGGCAGCTGTGTTAATGACAGGGTGCACCAAACCACTGTGCTATCAAGGCTCTTAGTTTTAGTTTTACATGTGAAGAATGGTTATTTAATATCCTATTTCAAGATAACTGAAGAAGAGGGAAACAAAGACTTTGAAGCTTCAATGTGTCTTTTGGAGAAAGATGCACTGCAGTCTGTGTATGATTGCTGCCAAGTCTAATGGACTGTGGTAGGTTAAATCTGAGATCATAATAGATAGATAGATAGATAGATAGATAGATAGATAGATAGATAGATGATAGATAGATAGATAGATAGATGTAAGATGTAAGATGTAAAGTTTGGTTGCTTCAGCACATTAAACCCTAAGCCCAGGTCGACGGTTCTCGGGACTTCTTGCCGCCGCCAGACGATCCCTTGGGATCGCCGCCCCATTGCCTGTAAAGAGCCGCCTTTACATCTGAAAGGCGGCTCGAAAAAACTCCATTTCCATGTGGAAATGGAGAGAGAGCCGGCGGGGGCAGGTAGAGCTCTCTGCCTAGCCCCAAAAGTTTTTTTTTAACTTTTGGGGATGAAGCAGATGAAGCTCCCTATTTCCCTCACCGTCGCTCCGGGCTTTGGGAGACCTCTGCTTATGCAGAGCTAGGCGACAAGATCAAGCCTACAAAAATTAACAGAACAATTAAAGAGGACGTGAGCTGGACCTGTGACCCTGAATCACAAGTATTTCATCTATTTTATAACAATTATTGAAGAAGGAAAAGGAAAAAGAGAAAAAGAATTTTTTAAAAAATGGCGACTGCCGAGGCTTGAGAAGGGGCTGAAAGGGAGAGTCCTTCCGTTTTCTATTAAGATACAAAGTAGCAGAATAAATACTTCTGGCTACAATTGAAGATAAAGCTCTACTTTTGTGTTTTGTTCTCCCTGGAGATCTGATATTGATCTTGGTTGGAAAGAAGCTTTTTTTTTTTCTTTTTTTGCCTCTCTTTTCTTTTTTTTAAAAATAGTTTGTCTGTGTGGAAATATGGCATTAAAGCTTGCAAAGCCGGACAAACAAGTAGTCGGGGGAGATTCCCCCATTAATAAATTACGTGAACAAGTTCTAAATCTCCAGTCTCAGAAAACTGATTTTAATATAATTGAATTTCTTTTGGAGGAGATTGTAAGAAGGGATGAGATTGTGAATCAGAACCTTGAAAAATTTAAGCAGGAAATTAAAGAATTAGTGCAATCAAAGTTTGATTTTTTGGACCGAAAGATTATAAAAATGGCTAATGGTCTTGCAGAATTTATGATTAAGTTGGATGCAAATACTAACTTATTAGAGTCTAAAGTGGAAGAAACTGAGGACAATTTGGATAATAGAATACAAAAAATTGAAAATGATTTGACAAACACTCAAGACAATAGCTCAAAAGAAAAACCTAAAATGGAGGCTGATCAAAAGACTTGTAATGCAGAAAACATACAACAACGGATTGAAAGAGAAGTTTTAATGATGCAATATAATTTTACTGAATATGCGATTAGACTCAGAGGGCTGCAGGAAAATGACAGAGATGATTTAAGGAAAA